>JAUIMM010000113.1:27187500-28387500 GCA_031769625.1 Taudactylus pleione | reverse complement strand
GGGAGACCCAATCCAGAGCTGCCCGTTAGTAATGAAATTACATAAGCCACCTTAGACCGGGAGGTAGGGAAATTCTGGGGTAGGCATTCGAACTGGATCTCACACTGGTTTATGAAACCACGACATCGTTGAGGAGTACCATCGAACCTCTCGGGAGTAGCCAAGTGCAAACGGGATTTTTGAGGAACGACCCCCGAAGGTAATACAGGAGAAACCGTAGGAGCGACAGAAGGTGGAGCATGAGACATAGCTACCAGAGTGTTCTGAATAGACAGGAGCTGACCAGATAATTCCTGTTGGTACTGGGCCACATGCTGCTGTGACGCCTCTTGGTTATCCATGCGAGCCGTTAGCTCCTGGAGATTCCCAGTACCTGGCGAGCCTGTAGCTTCCATTTAGCCCGAACAAACTGTCACGCTGGGAGGCAGTTTTCTGGAAGCTGAGGCCTGAGGCTGCGGGAGGAAAACGGAGGCGAGGGGCCTGAATGTACGACCTCCGCATCCACGGGTCTTGGTCGTTGGCGAGACCTAGTCAAAGGTGCGGAATCTAACCCACGAGATGGTGTTCGCCAGTGACCCCACCAATCGGGATATGGGCTTGAGCTGCACCTCGTAAGCAGGTCGCTGTCCTTTGACTAGGTGACCAAAGCCTGCGGAAAAAAGGAGAGATGAACACTCGTGGCCCAAAGGGTCTGTGCCAGTAATGGGCACGTAGGGACACTGTACTTGAGGTACAAGGAAGTGTGCACTGCGGACACACTCTACCGGGTTGCCGGTTAGAAAGAGTGCACCACGGTGCAATACTGTAACACGTAGGTAGGGACCACAGAGTCCAGTAACGAGGTGGGTAGTGGTACTGGATCCAGCCAGAGATTATGACGCTGGAGAGGTGGGTACGTATAACTACACTCAGGGTGTGATGGTAATGCACTTGGTGGAATGGAGGTATACTGCACACAGGCGAGGTGGTAACGCACTGATGAGATGAATGATATAGCTGCACACAGGCTGAGATGGTAAAGCACTGATGAGATGAATGGTATAGCTGCACACAGGCTGAGATGGTAAAGCACTGATGAGATGAATGGTATAGCTGCACACAGGCTGAGATGGTAAAGCACTGATGAGATGAATGATATAGCTGCACACAGGCTGAGATGGTAAAGCACTGATGAGATGAATGGTATAGCTGCACACAGGCTGAGATGGTAAAGCACTGATGAGATGAATGGTATAGCTGCACACAGGCTGAGATGGTAAAGCACTGATGAGATGAATGATATAGCTGCACACAGGCTGAGATGGTAAAGCACTGGTGAGATGGATGATATAGCTGTACACAGGAATAGATCACTGGAAGCAAGGGAACCTGGAACGAGAGACCACTAGTAACACTAGCAGCGACAATGGTTGTTCAGGCAACTACCTGATACACAGGAGCCTGATATATACCCCTGGAATCCCACTGATTGGTTCACAGCGTCAGCTGACCGGCCAGACTGTCAGGGAAGGAAGGATAGTCAGAGAAGGAAGTGTCATGGCGGCGCCCATGACAGGAACTCCGATCCCCGCGCACCAGGCCGCCCGAGACACCAGCATCAGGGAGAATGCTCAGCACCTCCCATGTCGCCGCACCAGCTGCCCGACTGCCCGGGAAGTCAGAGGAAGCCGGTGGGATGGTAAGGGACGGCCAATCCCCGGCTGAACTCTGACACTCTCTCTCTCTCTCTCTCTCTCCCCACACACACTTCTTTTATGGGAACATATTTTTATATTGTAACTTTAAAAAAATAAAAATTAACCTGTCATTTAAACATTATCTCATAGGATAGTAGTGATGACAGCGGCAATGGAGAAGAGGGCAAGGCAACCAACCACCCTCTCCCCAAATACCCACCTCCCCTCCCTCTCTTGCACCCGCTTCCAGTCATTCCACCCCTCCCTCCCCTGCACCCACTTCCAGTCATTCCACCCCTATCTCCCCTGAACCCACTTCCAGTCATTCCACCCTTACCTCCCTTGAACCCTCAACTCTTCCCCCAATTTCCCCAACCCTATTCCCACCACTCCTGCCCTGGCCCAGCTCCTTCTTCTGAATCGGGGGTGCCAACTGGGCTGCTTCTTCCCATGGAGGACCTGTGGCTGAAGGTACATGAAAGACCAAAAAAATATTGACACACATATCCAAATCATGATTGTATTTGCAACCATTAAATTTAAACATGTATGGGGAAGGGAGACATTTAAACGTGTATGGGAGAATGGAGACATTTCACACAACAAGCCAGTTTCAGTTAACATTTCAAAAAAGGCAGAGCAGGCTACAGGCCGCTTTGCAAATGTGATTCTTGCTAGCAGGCCAATTCTGCTGGAGGTGCCTGAAAACCCTGCTGCATTTGCAAAGGCAGCACTGTCACATAGCTTGTAGTGCTGGGTTTATCATAGCGACCGTGGGTGGTTAATGGTTTCAACACTAACTATTGCGTTTTAAATAGGGGTGTGCACCGGCCACTTTTCGTGTTTTGGTTTTGGATCTGGATCTTTCTTCGTGTTTTGGATCTGGATTGGTTTTGCCAAAACCACCCTTCGGTGTTTTGGGTTCTGGGTTTTGTGTTTTGGATCTGTATTTTTAAAAAAAAAAGCATATAAACAGCTAAAATCACAGAATGTGTTGATTTTTCTGCTCCTATGCTATTATTAACCTCAAAAACCTTAATTTCCACTCATTTCCAGTTTATTCTGAACACCTCACACCTCACAATAGTGTTTTTATGTCCAAAAGGTTGTACCGAGGTAGATGGATGACTATGCTAAGCGACACGAGTGGGCGGCACAAACACGTGGCCCATCTAGGATTGCCACTGCAGTGGCAGACAGGATGGCAGTTTGAAAAACTAGGCCCCAAACAGTACATAATGCAAAGAAAAAAAAGAGGTGCAAGATGGAATTGTCCTTGGGCCCTCCCACCCACCCTTATGTTGTATAAACAGGACATGCACACTTTAACAAACCAATCATTTCAGCGCCAGGGTCTGCCACACGACTGTGGCTGAAATGATTGGTTCGTTTGGGCCCCCACAAAACAAGCTGGCAATTAATCTGTTCCAGCACAAACTGGCTCTACGGAGGCAAGATGTCGTCCTCATCCTCCTCATCCACCGATTCCTCACCCTCTTCAGTGTTGTGTACATCCTCATCCTCACAGAGTATTAATTCATCCCCGCTGGAATCCACCACCACAGGTCCCTCTGTACGTTCTGGAGGCTGGTCTCCCTGGAAAAGTTGATAATTCATTTTTATGAACATCATCTTCTCCACATTTTGTGGAAGCAACCTCCTATGCCTTTTGCTGACAAGGTTCCCAGCTGCACTAAACACTCTTTCGGAGTGCACACTGGAGGGGGGGCAACTCAGGTAAAATAGAGCGAGTTTGTACAGGGGCCTCCAAATTGCCTCTTTTTCCTGCCAGTACATGTACGGACTGTCTGACATGACTACTTGGATGCTGTCACCGATGTAATCCTTTAACAGACAGACGCACGCTTGTCGCTGCTGCTTTGAGGATGCAGGTGCGGCTACAGCCCACACAATTCACAAAGACAGGAAAAAAAAGAATTTTGTTATTGTTTGTGGAGCGCACTTTGAGGGTTACACCACCCTTTAACAGACAGACGCACGCTTGTCGCTGCTGCTTTAAGGATGCAGGTGCGGCTACACCCCACACATTTCACAAAGACAGAAAAAAGAAGAAGAATTTTTTCATTGTTTGTGGAGCGCACTTTGAGGGTTACACCACCCTTTAACAGACAGATGCACGCTTGTCGCTGCTGCTTTAAGGATGCAGGTGCGGCTACAGCCCACACATTTCACAAAGACTGAAAAAAAAAGAAGAATATTTTTATTGTTTGTGGAGCACACTTTGAGGGTGTCACCACCCTTTAACAGACAGACGCACGCTTGTCGCTGCTGCTTTAAGGATGCAGGTGCGGCTACAGCCCACACATTTCACAAAGACAGAAAAAAAAAGAAGAATATTTTTATTGTTTGTGGAGCGCACTTTGAGGGTTACACCACCCTTTAACAGACAGACGCACGCTTGTCGCTGCTGCTTTGAGGACAGTATCATATGCAGTGACAGTAGACTTGTCAGAAATTGTTGGCATGTCCTTCAGTCCGGACCAGATGTCCAAACCGGCCCTTGACTTATGACACAGGCGCACGCTTGGCGCTGCTACTGTGTTGATGCACGTGCGGCTACATCGCACACAAGTCACAAACACATAAAAAAATAGTTTTTTATTTTTTGGAGCACTTTGAGGGTTACACCACCCTTTAACAGACAGACGCACTTGTCGCTGCTGCTTTGAGGATGCAAGTGCGGCTACAGCCCACACAATTCACAAAGACAGAAAAAAAAAGAAGAATTTTTTTATTGTTTGTGGAGCGCACTTTGAGGGTTACACCACCCTTTAACAGACAGACGCACGCTTGTCGCTGCTGCTTTAAGGATGCAGGTGCGGCTACAGCCCACACATTTCACAAAGAGAAAAAAAAAGATTTTTTTTATTGTTTGTGGAGCGCACTTTGAGGGTTACACCACCCTTTAACAGACAGACGCACGCTTGTCGCTGCTGCTTTGAGGATGCAGGTGGAATCTAGACGGGATTTGGAACCGGGGACACACTACCTCCATCAATTGTCTAAATCCCACTGCACTAATGGCGGATACCGGACGCACGTCTAACACCAACATAGCAGTCAAGGCCTCAGTAATACATTTTGCTTCAGGATGACTGCTGTCGTACTTCATCCTCATCGCTAGGGACTGTTGGAGGGTCAATTGTTTAGTAAAAGTAGTGGTGTTCCTACTTCCTCTCTGGGATGATGAACAACTCCCAGCAGCAGCAACAGCACTAGGAGGAAGTGGTTCTTGATCTTTCCCTATTTTATTTTTATTGGAGAAAGTTTGGTCCACCATTGATATATACGTGCGGCTAAGGCGCACACAAACACAGAAAATATTTTTTATTTTTGCTGGAGAGTAGTGCACTTTGTGGGTTACACCACCCTTTAAGAAATGAGCCAGCCGGCTCTTTACTTATGGGACACAGGCGCATGCTTGGCGCTGCTCCTTTGTTGATGCACGTGCAGCCACAGTGCACACAATTCACAAACACAGAAAATATTTTTTTATTTTGTTTGGAGTGTACTTTGGGGGTTACAGCACCCTTTAACGGTCAAGTCAGCCGGCCCTTTACTTATGACACAGGCGCACGCTTGGCGCTGCTCCTTTGTTGATGCACGTGCAGCTACTGCGCACAAAATTCACAAACACAGAAAATATTTTTTTATTTGGTTTGGAGTGTACCTTCGGCGTTACAGCACCCTTTAACGGTCAAGCCAGCCGGCCCTTTACCTATGACACAGGCGCACGCTTGGCACTACTTTGTTGATGCACGTGCGGCTACTGCGCAAACAATTCACAAACACAGAAAATATTTTTTTATTTGGTTTGGAGTGTACTTTGGGGGTTACAGCACCCTTTAATGGTCAAGCCAGCCGGCCCTTTACTTATGACACAGGCGCACGCTTGGCACTACTTTGTTGATGCACGTGCGGCTACTGCGCACACAATTCACAAACACAGAAAATATATATATTTTTTGTTTGGAGTGTACTTTGGGGGTTACAGCACGCTTTAACGGACAAGCCAGCCGGCCCTTTACTAATGGGACACAGGCACACGCTTGGCGCTGCTCCTTTGTTGATGCACGTGCAGCCACAGTGCACACAATTCACAAACACAGAAAAAATATATATTTTTTTTTAGCACTTGGGGGGAGCACCCCTGACGGACAGAGCACCCCCTGGACAACACTCAGCACCCCTTTAGGACTGGGACACTGCACAGGACTTTGGAGTGGACACAGGCCCTATGGACAACTGACTGCACAACACAGTCCAGCCAGCCCCTATGGACTTTGAAGTAGTGGACACAGCCCCTATGGACAACAGCAGCACAGCACAACACAGCCAGCCCCTATGGACTTTGAAGTAGTGGACACAGCCCCTATGGACAACAGCAGCACAGCGCAGCACAGCACAGCACAGCACAGCACAACACTACTCTGCACTACACTACACTACACAGCCCAGCCAGCCCTAACTCCCACCCTCCCTCTTCACTGTCCACAGCCGAGTGAGAAAATGGCGCCGACGCGGGTACCTTATATAGGATCCAAAACCCTCGAGACCCGGAAGGCGGGATGATGACGTTTTGCCTCGATTTCAGATCCGAGTCAGGCGGGAAAAGTCGAGCCTGACTCGGATCGGCCTCGGATCGTGGGGGGCTCGGGGGGGTTCGGATTTCAGAAATCCGAACCCGCTCACCCCTAGTTTTAAAAATGTTTTTTTTTTTTTCTTTTTTTTTTTTACTTTAGATGTGCCACAAGATCATTTTGCCAGTGTGCTCTGGAGGGAGATGGATATCCTGAGCACATATGTCCGTCTGATGGGCAAATCCATCTGCCGCATATGGAAAGCCTTATAATTTTATATTTAGTTTAAGTTTTTATATTAAGAATTTTGGACAATTGCTTCCGTTGAGGACATACTTATCTCAGACCATGTTAAATTAAAGATACAGTTGGAATCTCCTATACTTCGTTCCCCAAATTGGCGTTTTCCTGATTATTTTGCCTCCTCGGAGGATTTTCAACAATATCTACAACAAACTTTCTTAAATTATGCGTCTGATAACTCTGAGCATGTTGAAAATATTAATATCTTTTGGCAGGCATCGAAACCAGTTGTGCGAGGTTATTTGATTTCCTATGTAGCATAAAAAAAAAGAGATATACAGCAGAAATTTTCCCAAGCTGCTAATACAGTGTCTTCTAAATACTCCGCCCTATTATCAAACCCAACAGAAGCCAATAGAATATCATATAGAGATGCTATAACTGTTTACGACTCCCTTTGTGAAGAGCAAGCTCGAATGAATATCACTTATGGTAGTAACAGATATTTTTGTTGGGGCAATCGCCCGGATAAACTATTAACGCTTTTGGTGAAATCTGCATCTGCACCTAAGCATATTTCATCCATTCAATTAGATTCAGGTTAAATGGGTTCCACTCCAAACTAGATTAGTGAGGCTTTCCTTAGGTACTTTGAAGCTTTCTATTTGGAATCTCCTGACCACCCCGCACAAGGTATGGAATTTTTATATAAGGCTGATCTTCCACCTCTTACAGAGGAAGTCAGAAATATTTTAACGGCCCCCAATTACTGATTTAGAACTTACGTCACTAATAAGAGGTTTGCCTACAGGTAAAACGCCAGGTCCAGATGGTCTGTCAGTGGCCTATTATAAATTACGATCCCCACATCTTGTCCCTTATCTTTCTAATCTATTTAACTCTATTTTGCAAGGTAAACCAGCCCCAAAAGATTTTAATATCGCTCGGGTCATCCTATTACCAAAACCAGATAAGGACCCTACGCTAGTTACCTCGTATAGGCCAATTTCCCTTTTGAATCAGGATATGAAACTTTTTACAAAACTTTTATCAATGAGACTACAGTTGATACTGCCTAAAATACTCCACCCCGCTCAAACCGTTTTTTTTTTAAATCGTCATTCAGTACATAATATAAGGACACTCCTTGCAGTCATGATTAAAACTCACCAGATTCGGGGAAAAGATACTGTAGTTGTCAGCTGTGATGCAGATAAAACTTTTGACAGAGTGTCATGGGCACATTTAAATAGAATTTTTTCTTACCAGGGATTTGCTTTATATCACATGCCAAGAGCTTTTCTGACCATAAATGCATTAAATACAAGATTGTTTAATCTTTTTCGTGGTACAAGACAGGGTTGTCCGCTGTCCCCGCTTCTATTTAACTTGGCTCTGGATCCCCTTATCAGGCTTTTCTTTAAAGAAACTAGATGGCGAGGCAATATGCTGGCACAAACAGAAATAAAATGTTCTGCATTCGCGGATGATTTGTTGTTATATTTAGCTGCCCCAAAATTAGCAATGCCTTACGTGCTAGACTTATTTGACGCTTTTGAATTAATATCGGGATTCAAAATTACCTACACCAAAACCGTGGTCCTAACCTTTTTTCCTGAGCCCAAAATGGGTTGGCATCACCTATCTGGGTATTCAAATTCCGTCTCATCCTGCTAATCTATGTGATATTAACTATTTCCCTCTCCTATCAAAGACCATTTCGGATTTTAATAAATGGTCTCATCTTCCCTTATCATATCTGGGTAGATGTCACCTATATAAGTTATGATATGTTTCCCCAGATTCTTTTATATTGCGCAGATGCTTCCAATAATTCCGCCTAAAAGATTTCTGTCAATTTTGAATAAAGCATTGACAAAATTTATATGGGCAGGTAAGCGTCCGAAAATATCCTTATTTAAATTGCAGCAAAAAAAGGAGTTAGGAGGTGTTAATTTGCCTTGTCTTCGTAATTATACCCTGGCTGCAAATTACAGAGTGGCGCTGGATTGGATCGGGGCTTCTGATGTTTATATGCAGCGACATATTGAACAATCCTTTACTCCTGATTGGAACCTGACTTCCTTACTACACATTCCTCAAACATCACTTCCCACTTCACTTAAAGACAATATCTTGCTTTATTCCACGTGTATGGCGTGAAGATTGACTAGATCTAGTCTAAAAGTGCTCAAAACTAAATCTATTTTTCTGCCATTATGGGGGAACCCATGTTTTCCACCTGGCCAGAATTCATCTATTTTTAAAATATGTCATGACACTGGATTAAGTTATATTTATCAATTTTTGAATATTGAAGATTTAACTCCAATTACTAGATCGCAATTACAAGACAAATTTCCCTCCCTTTCTATCCCATTATTTCCGTATTTACAAGCTGTCAGCTATGCACAAACCTCCTTAAGGAGTCAATATTTTAAATCAGATCAGCTATGCTCTCTTGATAGGATACTATATTATAGACCTAAAGACCCCCTCACTACTTCCACCATATATACATATTCCCGCCTGAACTTGATTTGGAAACTAGTTCGGTAGGTTTGTTGAAGTGGCAAACATGCTAGAAGCCTATATGAGACTCAATAAACTTTTAGCTTCAGCATCATATATGGAAATGCATATAAAAATACTGCACAGGGCATATTTCACCCCCAAACTAAAAATTTGTTATAGGGGAAGCGAAAGATTCTAACTGTTACAAATGTGGCACCCCCAATGCAGATGTTATGCACTGTTTATGGTCTTGTTCTCAAGTCCAATCGTTTTGGAAATCTCTCCAAACTTATATTAATACTATATTGATAATAGAGTTTACGATTACTAGAGAATGGGTTTTTTGGGGTATATATCCAACCTATATGGAGTGTAGATTAACAAAAGGTAATCGCGTTATGCTGATTAAATTGGCAGCTGCTGCAAAAAAAACTATTCTGTCACACTGGATATCATCAGAACCTATCCCCATACACTTATTTCATACCAAATTCTCCTTTTTATTTTTTTATGGACTGGACCAAAACTTCTTTACATAAAGAGAAAAGGTTTTTTGATGTTTGGCTCCCATATGTCCTCACACTTTCTGATGTTATAAGGGATGCGAAAATGTTTCGGTTTAACAACCTGGTACAATTTGGAAGTATTGTCCACAGGTGTGCCTTTCTAATAGATTTAAATGGTTATTATGTGTTTTTGCACTGTATTTGATAGGGTACAATACAGACATCTTTTTGTCAATGTTGCATTTTTCTAAAATATATGCTTTCTGCTATATTTATTATGTTTAATTTACCTGATATTGCAATATTTATGTATTTTGTTATTTTGTCAATCTGTCAATAAAAACTTGTTTAAAAAAAAAAAAGAAATTTGGACAATAAAAAAAAATAAAATTAAAAATAAAAACATGTGTTGTGTCATTATTATATGCTAGTTTATTAGGATTTGTAAGTGAATATTGAATATTTATCAAGACAACACATTGTCTTGATAAAGTTCCCTGAAGGAAGCGAAACCAGTCGACAAAAGGATAGGATAGTGCCCACAAACTGCATCCAGGCAATCCAGATATACCTGCTCTGTCACATTGTGTGGACCTGTACTATTTGAAGGACTTTGGGGGTCATTCAGACCCGGTCGTTAGCGCCGATGCGCTCGGACCAGGTCGATGGCCCCCCACAGAGCATGCGCACGACGGCGCCGGTGCCGTCGTGCGCATGCGTGAGACCCGCTACGACCGACAGCGCCGGTCATAGCGGGTCTCGATCCAAAGGGGGCGAGCTGTCGATGTTGATTGACAGCTCGCCCCGTTTGGAAGGCGAGCCGGGGGGTGGCAGCCCAAACGGAGGCGTTCCCAAGGGAACGCCTACCGTTTGGGGGCGGCCCCACTGACATCACTAGTGATGTCAGTGGAGAGCTTCTGGCTCAGACAGAGCCAGAAGCTCTCCGGGGCTTACGACAAGGGGGACCCTACCCTAGGGTCTCGTCGTAAGCCCCGATGGTCGCGATGGTCTCTGACCATCGCGACCATCACCGGAGCTGTCATTAGAGCTGTGGGTGTTAACCCACAGCCTAACGACCGCAACAGAGGCGGGCGGTCAGGATGCAAGTGGCCGCCCAGTTTCTGAGTGACCGCTTGCATCCTCCGACCGCCTCTGAATGAGGCCCCTTATTTTTACCAAAGTCCATCAGCGTGCATCCAGTATCAAGTGGCTATTACTGGCTGTAACCAGAGGCAAGTGATCCCCACGGGGAGGACCCGGTGCGATCAGTGCTGGGATACCACACCAGCTACTGTAAATAGATACACTGTGGTTCCCCAGACTCAGGAGGAGAGCCATACAGCAGAGACGCACTGCCGCCATCATCCACAAGTTATACGGGGAGGCAGACACTAATATTCAGTGAAAGCATTTCCTCTGGATCCCATACGCTCAAGCTAAAGGAATCTCGATTTGTGCTTTTCAACTTGCTGCTGAGCATTGCACACTATATATATGCAAATAAACTATACAGGAGACTGTGTCTGCATTTCATACTTACCTGGTTTCATATTTTACATTGTTCTATACAAGGACCGATTTAAGTCCAAGGGACACTATTTTTTACATGTATGTTTTATAATGTGGTAGATTTGTTATATCTCACGTGTGTCAAAATTGCCAAATTTTGATTATGTATTTTAAATTTGTTATATTTTACTAAGAGAAGCCTTGTCTAAATATTTTGTTTCAAAGTTAAGTGGTTATTACATTGTAGTAAATTTTATTAAGCTTCACTCTGAAGCACAATCCAACTATCTTTTGGGTCTATTTGGTTTTGAGAACTAACTAGCCAGCTGGTACTGGTTGATTGGATTAGCAGCTGTGAGTGGGAAAACTACATTTATTTACACTGGCGCAAGGATTTCAGCGGTCAGGAAACCGTCACGCTGTAACATACATTTTTCACATTCATACATACACTGTAAAAATAAATACCAACAACACATACAATATAAAACACAGGGGTGTATAAATAAAGCCTGGGAGAGTGATTACATGGATGGAGGTAACCTGCCAAACAATCAGCTCCTAACTGACGTTTTTCAAACACAACCTGTACAGAGACAGTTAGGAGCTGATTATATAATACCTATATTGTGCTACATCTCCCATTTTATCTTAAAATGCAAATATAAAAAACATACAGTACGATTCGTAAAAAATTCTATTTAGTAGAGGCTGCATCCCCAACCACAAGGGTTCTACGCAACGGTGATCTTGGGGAGCGCCAAATTCCAATTATGCAGGGTCAAATTTTTCCTTGATATTTTCTGTTTTAATGTCCTTTTAAAGGGATGAAGATGAAGACGAAGAAGGGATCCACTTTCAGTTTCTTCAATGATACCCTCAACCAGAGTACGCCCAATGACAATCGATCAGTTTCTGTCTGTTTTGTTAACATTTGGTTTTGTTTGAAACAAATAAATGTAAAAATGAATAAAAACCTTACATCAGACATATATCGTGTCCATTGTGGGTTAGATGCTGTCACCCCTTAATGGGGCGAGCTCATTGACAGCTCATTGAGCCCACTTTTTGGTCACAGAAACAAGTCACCCAACGCGTTTCGTCAACAATGACTTCTTCAGGAGTGTTTTAATTCAAAATGTAGGAACTTCCAGCCTAAACTTTAATCCTCAATCAGGATGGCAAATAGTATGTCCTTTAAACAGCACTTAGACTAAGGTAACTGGCTTTTCCTAGCACAATATATATTTAGTTTTCAGGTCAAATGATGAATATTTCTTATTGTCCTCAGCTGGAGATATCCAATGGAGGGCAGCAACAGTGTACAGGTCAGGTATTTTCACTACCTGACCTGTGAGCTATACACTGTTGCAGGGAAGCTGCCCAACATTGGATTGTGTGCGAACGCAGCATTGCGAGCCAACCTGAATCAAGCCCATAGGCCAGAAATGCACAACCAGGTGGGGTCCCAGAATCTAAATATATTTCCCCAATACATTTTACTGCAAACCATGTTTTTGAGGTCCCAGAACATTTACAAACTAACCTCTAGGTAGCCAACTAAAAAAAAGTTAAGCATTGTTGGTTTAGAGAGCATTACGTGTATCATTAAAGAGCTAAAATAATAGCCCTGAAATGTAAACCACTGAATGTCAGATGAAAGTCACCCAAAAATAAACAAAGCCATTTGTTTTACTACATGTTTACTAGCTAACTGCGAGGAATCACAATAATACCTCACAATCTTTTCCACAATCCTCATTATTTGTTTATAGCTAAGACTGTTGTGCATATAAAAGGACATTCTTTTTTACTATTAGCTGTTGGAAGCAACTTTCATGTTAAATTACCAATAAAGTAAATCCCATATCACATTGTATAAAGGAAAATACATTGATAAAAAGTACCAATAATAGTTTTGTTTTTAAACCAAGAAAATTACCAATGTATTTTATACCTTTGTGGCTAGTCCAGGATTTTGCTGTGTGTCAATTAAACTGAGGATAACTTTTAAGTACTTTGTGCACCCAAGGGTTTACTGTGATTCTCTAGGTTTCCTTTTTATGTAACATTTTGAAATAATTTTTTTTTTTAATTTGAACAATATAAGGCAAAATGAGGTTGGGTATGATATCTCGATGTATAAATAGCCACCGGTCCAAATACCGATGCCTGAAGTCTGACTGTTGAAAATCCCGATTATGGCTGGAACTGGAAAGTACTCTAAACCTCCCCCTCTCTCCCCCTAACCCTCCCTTGGTGGTACCTAACCCTAACCTCCCCTTCCCGTACCATATACCTAACCCTCCTGGGGTGGTGCCTACCCCTAACCTCCCCCCGAGGGTGACTAACCCTAACCCTTCCTCCCTGCAGACTAATCCTAATCCTCCCGGTGGGTACCTAACCCTAATCTCCCCCTGAGGGTGCCTAAACCTTACCCCCCATCCCCAGGCTAACAGTAAAGGTAAGCCGGATACTTACCTTTGGGATTCCGATGCCAGTATCTTCATCCTCTTCAGGATGCCGGCATCAGGATTTTCATCCTGTTCGGGATTCCAGTGTCAGGATATCAGCTCCCAGCATCCCGCCCGCCAGCATCTTGACTATATCCCGGCAAAATGAGCAACAATATGAATAAGGGAACGTAACTCTGGCTGTTTGTTTTTCATTTAAGTTTTATAAGAAGCCCACATATAGACCCCCGAATTTATTTATTCGTAAACATAATGACATTTATAGTGCTGCCTACTAAGAGGGCTACATACTTTTCTTCTATATTGCTAGATGTTTAGACTATGTAAGTCATAGTAAATAAAATTTATAAATCTGTATTTGTACTTTGTTATATTTTATATATTCTGTTATTAATTTTGTTGTTCTCTCTTATTTTTCCTAACAGGGCCAACATTTTTTTTTATTTAGTAAATTTCTAAATTGAATGTGCGTGTGTGTAAACATATATTGATTGAACCTAAAATTTCAACGCCATCTAAGCTCATCTTACAATGTGTTATACTATAACATTTCAACACATTGGAAGAGGCTTTTAGGTATTATTAGACCCAGGGGCACTCCTTCCTTGACCCAAAATGATGACATCACTGGCGTTTCCTCCTGAACATGGAAGTCAACCTGCTAAACTGAACACAGTGTTCTGTAATAGTGCTATGTGTTCAGGATTACTACGACAAGCACCAGCTACTGTAGATAATGCTTGAATCAGTTCCCAAATGATGCATTGGAAGTAGGGGCTGACAACGGCCTGTTTGAGTGCTGTGATTGGGTTAAACATTAGACCCCAAATTCTCTGAATGCCCAGGTACATTTTTCTCTGATGGCACTCATCTGGTCCTCTATAAGTTCCCACTTACAGAGGACCAGATTAGGCCATCTCTCACCCACTTGCATGATGTCACTCAAATCTTATAATATTCCATGTAAGAAAAAAGTTCAACCAAATAATATCTTTTATAATTATCAATGTTTTCTCTAATAACCTTGTGCTGCCACTGACCAAACTACTGCAGCCAATACGAACAGTGGAACTGATTCAGAGCCGGTCGCTAAGGCGTGATTGCTTGCAGCTGCTACGAGCGACAATATGCAAAATGAGCGATCGCTCGCAATGCACAGAGCAAGCGGTAAACACCCATCCAGGGGCAGAATCATGGGAGACAATGGAGGCGCCTGCCGCTGGGCGCCAGCACTAAAGGGGCACCTCCTCCATTGCCCACAATATATTTACCCCACTTAGGGTCTGTAAATATGTAACTGGAGTGTACCGTCACGGCTGCCCAATACATGGCTCCTCTTCACCGGCACCTGAGAAGCCTCCATAACCATATACTAGTGGAGGGCTCCGTGTCAGACCATCAGATACAGCTTCCCTCTATCTATAGCCTGTCCCCGCTCATTGCTGTTGCTGCTGCTCAGTAGCTTCTCATGCGCCCCCCCTCACCCACAACTCCCCAACCCACCCTCCCTGGTGGCAGCTCTAGCCGCGGACCTGTGTGGGGGGCCCGAGCATAAGAGCGGCTGCAGATCTTCCAGGAGCTGGATGTCAACAAGGATGCACCAGAAGGAGCTGCGGGTAAGATGCAGGGCCGTAACTAGGGTAGTGCCACCAGTGCCATGGCACAGGGCACTGCAGGGCAGGGGGCACTGTTTGGGCCTGTCAATGTTCCTGTTTATTATCATTCTCACTTGTAGCTTCCTCTTCTTTTATCCCCAGCATCTCCTGGCCTCCCATATCTCCTCCCTGGTCCTTCCCCATGATATGATATTAGATAGATAGATAGATATGCACCATATTTCTTTTCTTTTTTTTTAGGGGGGGGCACCAAATTATAACTTGCCTCCGGGCGTCTGGGATGAACTTAGGCCACTGCACCCATCCCAAGTAAAACACACCTACCGGACCACGTAACAGTGCGAGCGACCACTACACATGGAGTAGTCTGACAGACACAGCTGTCACCATGCGCGCTCGTCGCGATTACTTGCCAAAGTGGTGTGTTCTCATCTGATCTTTCGATGTTCCATTTTTAATTGCTTATGATGCGATTGCAATCATTGTATAACTGCATCTTTGATGTTTTTTTTTTATTACTGATGCTGGAACTGGCAAATTTTTAAAATAGACATGCACACACTTTATATTAGGGGTGAGCGGGTTTGGTTTTACTCGGTTTTACTCGGTTCTTATCGCCACTTTACCGCAAATTATATGTAAAATTAAAAAGAACATATATAGATATATAGATAGTTTTTTTTGTATTTTTTAAAACATTTTTATTAAATTAATGGAATATCTTAACATATAATAAAACCACAACACATTTTTTTTTTTAATTTTTCAACAATTTACAATTTTTTAAAGGGCCCTTTGGATCCATCTGATGGCCTCCAAAATGTTTTGCACAGCTGTGCCTAGGACTGTGAGCTCCCTCCAGAGCAATCTCACCATGTCTCCTCTTGTTCAACTGAAATGTAAAATAACAAAAAAATAATTATTTTGATGGGATACAATCGGGAAACCGGCTGTCTTAAACCCGACAGCCGGCTTCCCGATTGCTTTATCCCGGCGTGGGTTAAATGACAGGTGTCTATATCTAGATGCCTGTCATTTTCCCGACGCTGGGAGACAGGCGCCCGGCATTCCGATCGAAGGGATGCCGGGCGCCGCGAGCGGACAGCCGTAGTTTAGGTTTAGGGCACCCGGGGGGACTTAGGGTTAGGCACCCCCCCGGGAGGGTTAGGGTTAGGCTAGGGGGAGGGAGGGTTAGGGTTAGGCACCCCCAGGGGGACTTAGGTTTAGGCAGTGGGGAAGGGGGGGATTAGGTTTAGGCACTTGGGGGGGAGCTTAGGGTTAGGCACCCCTAAGGAGGATTAGGGGGTTAGGTTAGGTTAGTTTTTACTTACCTTTAGGACGATCGGGATTTCCAGCGCTGTCGGGCTTCCACTGCCGGGAACTCTGCTTCTGTCGGCCTGCCGCTGCCGGGATGCAAACTGCCGGCCACAGGGCCGGCGGTATTTTATACCGATCCCATTTTGACATATTTATTATTCAATCATAACAGTTTAAAACATCACCCACCCACCATAGCCATGAATATTTTGTGTATATCCCTTCACCGGCTAATAGTGCACAGTGTAGCACATAGGCTACTGTGGTTAATGCTGCTTTCACATGGCATTAGTTGCAGGGCCCTACATTTTTGAGAGATTATATCATGGCATCTGGGACATTTTGCTTCAATGCTTACACCATACAAACAAATGTGTGATTTTGCTGACAGCGCCAATGGAGGGATCAGAGCAGGTATTATAGCTGAAATAGTGTAAAGTATATGTACTTTCAGCAAGAGGTTGATCCTCTGCTGGGCAAGGCACGTCTTGCGATGAAGCTGCCCAATTTGAGCTCCCAGAGGAGTGGTGGGGTGAGGTGGCTTCAGGGGTGGTTGGGGAGGAAGGTTGAGGTGAGGCAGCTTCAGGGGTGTTTTGGGAGGAAAGTTGAGGTGAGGCGGCTTCAGGGGTGGTTTGGGAGGAAGGTTGAGGTGAGGCGGCTTCAGGGGTGGTTGGGGAGGAAGGTTGAGGTGAGGTGGCTTCAAGCGGTGGTTGGGGAGGAAGGTTGAGGTGAGGCGGCTTCAGTGGTGGTTGGGGAGGAAGGTTGAGGTGAGGCGGCTTCAGGGGTGGGTGGGGTTTCACCACATCGTGGCCTTTCTCTACGTCGAAGTAATCCTAGGAGATAGTGTAAAATTAATAAATAAAAAATATTTTTTTGTTTACAAAGTTGACATTAATAAGTATGCATATCAGAATGGTGTGTGAATATATTTGTCTATCAGTGTTTTTTTGTTTGCTTTTCACAATCTAAATCCTGACTCAGGGTATGCAGAATTCAACATGATTTTTGACACATCATATACAGAACTCCCAGGTTTAGCAGAGCAAAGGCATATGCAAGGTCCAGATCTAGTTTTTGAATTTGAAGGCTGAGGATTACATATAGACACCTGTGATACCCTTGTTTAATTAATGCAGAGACACTGTGGAAACTGTAGCCTGACATTGAAATAGTGAGGCATCTTCTAAATAAAAGCAGATCTGCAAAAGACCATGATGGATAAAAAAAACACACACAGACACACAGACACAGACAGACACACACACACACACACACACACACACACACACACACACACACACACACACACACACACACACACACCCCCCCCCCCTAATGTCTACAATAGTTATGCTACATTTTAATTCACAGCAGTTTATTCAGGACTATCAAATTGGTAACAGGCCTTTTAAAAATACGAAATGGTTGCAGACCTTAATATGAAATAAGCAAACAGGCCATTAAAAGCAATACATGTTACACACACACACACACACACACACACACACACACACACACACACACACACACACACACACACACACACACAGAAAGGCATACACAACACAAAGCATACACCACGCAAAGCATATACAACGCATTACTTAATTTGGCGGTTAAATGCCCGCAATTGATCAAGGAGGGCCGGGGTCCGCCTCCGGGGATCCGACCACATCCTCTCCAACTGCACAACTGTACGGCGGAAGCCCATGCGGCAGAGCCTCCTCCTCACCTCCACGTAGGCCTGCAATTTAATTCGATTTGGCACATGCGGGCCCATGGGCCTCAGGTGCCGGTCCATCATGTCTATAAGGACCCGCAGCCTCCACCTGCTAAATCTAGAGGATCTCATGATGGCAATGACAAATATTACAGTGTGCAAACTTTATGTCAACTATGGTGCGTTCTGATTGGTTGGCCACTCAAAAATGGCGGATGGACACAGGACAGTTGTTGATTTACTACATCTATATCAACACAACACCTATCAAACAGCATGTGACTCACCTAATCCCACAGCTAGCATATGCCTGTGTGGCATGTCATACACTCCGAACACTCTGCAGCTTCTTGTGAAAGTGAGTTGAACTTGGTGGGGCGGTTTTATAGGGTGTGTTTGTCGCTTGTGCATTGCATAGGGCACTGCGTGGGAGTGGCGCACAATAGCAGCACCGTACGCATAGGGCTATAAATAGCAACGCCGGGCTTTTTGGAATTTGCAGTCATGGATTATGAGGTCAGTTTACATGACTGCATGAATGACATACACGATTTTCTGGATGAATTTAGATTGGGACTAGCATCAGAAAATGAAGATGTGGACACACTTGCATATGTGGGTGTGGAAAGTGTGCCTGTGCCGCCACCAGATGTTCCTCCTCCACCTCCTACAAACACATCACCTCCAAATGTGGCTGGCCCATCAGATGGCAGGATACAATGTCAAGTTATTCCTTGTAGGGTTACGGATACCCTCATCCAGGAGGCACTAGCCAGATTCTCTTTTGGCCATAACATTCCAGTACAAGCTCGCAAAGGAATCTGGGTGGAATTATCCAAGATCATCAATCTGAAGCACTCCACTAATGATGATGCTTAGTTTGTCCGAAAAAAGTAAGTATTTTATTTATTTATCAAACAAAGGAAAAATGGCTTGAGAATGTTGTTGTTTTTTCCTTTTTTTTATTAGAAAAAAAAAATATTTTGTAGTCCCAATGTTGTAAGCCCAATGGTCCATATATAATTTGTGACATAGCAAGATGTTTTTTTAAGCAAATTAATTGAAGCTATAAATCTTATTAGGTGGGGTGACATTTGCAGCTGACTCAAGACAAAGCTCAATTTATGGATCAAACACCTCAATAGGCCAGGGGGTCCCCTCCCTGACAACTTTGCTTTGACCCAAATGCAACAACATATATTGGGGGCCTAAGATTGGAGGTTAGTGTTGGAGGCCCAATTAGACCATCTGGAGCCTCCACAAGATGACCAACATGCTGTGTCTGGTAAATATTTGCATACACCTGTCACTGTATCTGTCTATTTTTGTGTAAATTAAAAAAACTAATTTTAACTTCTTCAAATTTAAAGGACCTTGCATGGATGAAAGGCTGCAGTCGGATGGGGTGACGGCACAACCTCCATCAACTGTGCCTCCCCCTTCCACCACTGCCACCCTTGCCCTGGATGGCCTTAGGGTGGCAGTGTTATGCCAAACTGCAGCCATTGAGGCAGTCCAGGCCCGCATGGTGGAGCAAACCTCCAATCTAAGGACCAAGATATCAGGGCAATGAAACAACAACTCACTGACCCAAGAGAAGGTGAGGTGGACCAGTGCCCTACTGTGGCTGGAACAAGCTCCCAGCAGGGTCCACCCAGATCCATAAATTGAGCTTTCCGGAGTCGGCTGCAAAGCGAAAGAAAAAAGAAGATTGATGATCTTGAATTATTTCCACCCAGAACTTTATGGATGTTTATGTCCAAAATTTTAATCTGGTTAGTGCCCATGGAAACCATACAAGGAATAATTTTACATTGTACTTGCCATCATATGTGCCATACATATTTGGAGGTGAATTTTTATTTGTAGGAGGTGAAGAAGGGACAATTGGTGATGGCACAAAAGGCACAACCCACATTTGTAAGTGTGTCCCCATTCCAAATTTGTCCAGAAAATCGTGGTTTTTTTTCTTAAATTAAAAATTTTTAAGTTTTGTTTTCTAAAAATGTATTTGATATATCAAAAAATTATTAATTTGAAGTAAAAATTGATTTGATTCCGAAATAAAAAAATATTTTGACCATTTACAACAAAGTCAGTCATTAATCTTTTTAAGATGCTTTTTTAAACTTTTTTAACTAAAATAAAAAAACACTATAGCTACTATGTAACTACAAATCCAAGCCTGGGTTGGCACAGTATTGTATTAAGGCATGTATTTACTCTGGAATGGCATGCTGGGATGTGCAGTTTCACACCAGTGCTTCAGTCGAAATAGATGCGAGGTGACGTGTACAATACCGCTGTTCTTTAATTATGCATGCCCATAAACCTCCGTTTTGACGGTCAGACACGCCTGCGTTCGCTCCACCACTCCCCCGTTCATAAGCAGCTTCCCCTGTAACCACCCACAAATGGCGCTATCTGTCACTCAAAATTGCGCTCTGGCTTTGTGCTATGAGTACACGATTCCCCATCGCAATGACCAGCTTACGCATGCGCACTGAAACTTATACGCATGCGCACTGAGCAACAAGCGCCCAGCAGCGAGCGATCGCGCCTTAGCGACCGGCTCTGAATCAGGTCCAGTGTTCAATGTGTAACCAACCTTACACAATAAAATTTCTGTACAATGAAAATTCTTAAAAATCTGTTCCGTTGTACACTGGAAAACTAAAATCTAATGAGAAACTGCACAGTGTTAACATAAAGTCAGATATTCACTTTTATAGTAAAACATTGCAGTGTGTGAGATGAGACAATGATACAATGTTCCTATTATAAAGTTACAGAAATGTAAATCTATTGAATTATTCACATAATCATGTGTCCCTTGAATTTAGACATGTGTATCCAATCCAACAATTTACTTGATGTAATTGGAAAATAACACAGAGAAACCCAATACTAGCGCTGATGACATCTGGTTATAACCATTTACTCAGTGTTTGCCTCATCCAATTAGACAAAGCAAAACATCAGATGAGATGTACTCTAATTGACAGAGAGAGTTTTAAGGACACACGAACCACGCATGCACACATTTACACACATAGGGCCTAATTCATTACAGATTGCTATTGCGATCGCAACTGCGATTACGCATGCAGTTCTGCTGCGAAAATATGCTAATGTTTGCAACCACTCAGTCAGCATAGAGATGCCCACTACCGCTTTCTCACATCCGTAAGACCTTGCAGTGCTGCATATACATCAGTACCAATGAGTAACATGGAGCCCTCACCATACGCGCACGTAGGGGGGGGGGGGTTTCTGAGAACCTGAGCCGCTCCATCGCCGTGCAGCTGAACAATATTGTATATATATATTTTTCTAATAAGAAGGAGCAGCCGGAGTTCAGGCAACTGTGCCTGCTCTTACACTGGTTGGGGCTGGGCTGGGAATGCAGGGAGAGCTGCTGCGGCAGCACGTAGCACCTCCCAGGCAGTTCCGATGGGGTGTGGCAAGAGGCTGTGTGCCACAGGGTGGCTCAGACTGATTGTATTCCTGGCGCTCTCTCCTGGAGCCGGAGGTGAAAGTATTACATGTGGAGGGTGCCCAGTGGGGGTGGGGCTGCTGGTGGGAGGTTACTGCCAGATCGGGGGGTGGGGTGGGAGTGAGGCTCTTTAATAAGTGATGCTGTACTTATTTGCCTGCATTCATGTTTTAAAGTGAAAGAGGTGTGTGTGTCTGTCTGTGTCAGTGTGTGTCTGTGTGTATGTGTCAGTGTTAGTGTGTGTGTAGTCTTTGTGAGTGTTTGTGTCAGAGTGTGTCTGTGTCAGTGCGTGTATGTCTGTTTGCGTGTCTGTGTCATTGTGTGTGTAATGCCAAACTGTCCACTATCCAAATATATATATATATATATATATATATATATATATATATATAGTGAGTACTCAAGCTGCAAATACCATTGCAGTGGCTAATTCATGCACGCCCAGAGAAAATGCCTGCGTTTCTCCAACCACTCCCTGTCACTACCCCCAAACGCTGACGTCCCGTCACTCACTCTGCAATTGCTTTGTATCTGCATACGTGATTGCAGTGCGATCGCAATACTGGCTGGTGCACGCACACTGTGGTGCTTACGCATGCACAGTGTGCACCAGCGGCTGATCTGTGTATGCAGTTGCAATCTGTGATGAATCAGGCCCATATACCACATAATTATACACACACGTACCACGTATGCACATGCGCACAGGCACATGCAGAAAAGTTTCTGCCAAAATTATTGCAATATTGTTAGAATTGACACTGGCACATAACTGTAGGTAATTCACATAAACAAACTTCACCAGTCCTACATAAAAGAGATTTTTCTGCCAAACATAAAGTCCTAAAAGGGGGGGATGGGCTGCACATCCTAATCTTAAACATAATAATAGGTGCTACCATGCTGAGACCTGTAGTTCTACAGCAGAAAAGAAGGGGAGAGAAGCAGGTGCACACTATAAGCACTAAGAATTCTAATGATCAAAATATTTATAGTAAACTCCAACAATTAACATGGTTTTAAAGTAAGATTTCTAAGTACATGTTGGGCCAAAGATATTTGCCCAGCTACCACGTCACTGTGAACCTTATAAGGTGGGTTCGCTAACATCCCTAATACTGACACACTAAATAATTTATCTAGGACTTACCTTTCATAGAGCCCATTAAATCATACCTGCCAACTCTCCCTCATTGTCAGGGAGAACCCCTGAAATAGTAGCAATCTCCCTGTCTCCCTGAAGAGTCTAGCTATCTCCCTGATTGCACCTTACCACCATTATGAAGCTGTTATATTAAAAAAGAGAGATATATATTCAAATGGGATAATTTGTGTCATTTCCTTGCATTTTTTATTATAAGACACAATGGCCCTCATTCAGAGCCACTCGGAAGCGGCAGTACGCTCGTTCCGAGCGATGTTCGCACATCTGCGCATGCGTACGGTTTTTAGTACGCATGCGCGAACCAGTCAGTGCGGCCGAAAATCGTTTGTTCGCTATATAGCGAGGGCCTGCTATTTTGAGTGACAGAATGAGGCGTATGTGGGTGGTAACGGGAAGGTGCTTGAAAACGGGGAGTGGAGATCAGAACGCAGGCATGCTTAAAGGTCAAAACGGGTGTTTTAAGGGAGTGCATAATTATTACAGCAGCGTCATTGACCACGTCACTTGGTTTTTTTTAACTCAGAACTGCTCGCAAAATAGCGGTTGAAAAAACCAACCACAAGAATAGCGAGCAGTTCATACGCTGTTCGATGTACTCGAATAATCTAATAAATAGCGGACATGACGTATGATGCGAGCGGCCAGGGGGGCGTTTTTATCAAATAAACGAGTGTATGTTTTGCTCGCTTGTTCAGACATGGAGGCGGCAACAGACCGCAAAGAGCGTACGGTTCATTTGAATAGCCACCCCCTTTTTCTGAACGAGCGAGCCCTAATTGCGAGCGGCTCTGAATGAGGGCCAATGATCCCTATGAATTTCTGCAAAGTATCAGTGTGTTTTCATCAACAAACAGATCTTACTAACTGCTTTTGGGCTGGTTTACATTTGGATGTAAGTCAGGTTTAGGACACGTCTCTCAGATTTATCAGTACACGCCCACTGTAACACACGCTCATAGGTGCTGCTTTCACAATCTCCCTAAAATGGTTTTTGAAAAGTAGGCAAGTATGCATAAAATGTGTGTACTGCAATGCAAAGGACCCATCCCAATTAAAATCACCTGGGGCAGGCAGGAGGAGTGCTAGCACCAGCCCTTCCTTTTTTCCTATGTGTATGTGTGTAATTAAGGTAAATTTGAAGGTGAGACACCTTCTCTTGAGCTAGCACTCCTCCTGCCTGCCCCAGGTGATTTTAATTGGTATTGGTCTTTTGCCTTGCAGTACACACATTTAATGGGCTCTATGAAAGGTAAGTCCTAGATAAATTATTTAATTTGTCAGTATTAAGGATGTTGGGGACTAGTGGCGTAAGTTCATCCCATACGCCCGGAGGCAAGTTATAATTTGGTGCCCCCCCCTGTCACAGTCGCTGACACTGTAGTGTTTCAATTCGCATGTAGACAGGCTATAGATAGACGAAGACAGCAGCTGATGGTCAGACATGGAGCTCTCCACTAGTGTATGGTGGCTTCTCAGGTGCCGGGAAGGGGTGTCATGTATTGGGCGACTGTGACGGTACACTCCGGGTACATAGTAATAGCCACAATTGGGGTGAATATGTTGTGGACAATGGAGGAGGTGCCCCTTCATAGCTGCAGCCCGGCGGCAGGTGCCTCCAATGTCTCCCATAGTTCTGCCCCTGTTAGGGACCCACCTTATAAGTTTCACCATGATGTGGTAGGTGGCTGGGCCGGCCCAAGACAAAGTTTTTTGGTAAGCGGGAATAAATTTTGGTGCCCCTCAGTGGACCTTCATCATAGCTCACTCATCCCCCCATGGAGCCTCTCACAGCCCAGCACCCCTCATCACAGCTCCTCACAGTACTCCTAACCACAGCCCCAGTCATCACAGCCCCCCTCATCACAGCCCCTCTCACTCCCCTCATATCCCATCATCACAGCCCCCATATCCCCCTCATCACAGCCCCTCCATCATAGGCCCCTCATATCCCCCCTTCACAGCCCCTCAACATAGCCCCTTTCACTCCCCCTCATCACAGTCACCTCCATCACAGTCACCTCCATCACAGCCCCTCATATCCCCTCTTCACAGCCCCTCATATCACCCTCATCACAGCCACTCCATCACAGCCCCTCATATCCCTTCTTCACAGCCCCTCATATCACCCTCATCACAGCCACTCCATCACAGTCACCTCCATCACAGCCCTTCATATCCCTTCTTCACAGCCCCTCAGCATAGCCCCTCTCACTCCCCCTCATCACAGTCACCTCCATCACAGTCACCTCCATTACAGCCCCCCTCCATCACAGCCCCCTTCCATTACAGCACCCCTCCATCACAACCCCCTACTCAGACTTACCTGCCGACTCCAACAGCGGCAGCAGAGGACTGAAGGTGGGGAACAGGTCTGGCTGGCAGTGACGTCGGTGGGCGCCCTCCTGAGCGCTGCTGCGCTCCTGCTCAGGCAGCTGTGTCACAGTGACACAGTCTGCCCGGGGGCATATGACTCGTAACCCGCCCCGCCCCATCCTGTGTAGGTCTCAGTGCAGCCAGCACTGCTCGGATCATCACTTTGGTAATCCGATCGCTTCATCGCTCTATAGATGAGAGGGGAGGAGAGCGGTCCCTCCTCCCCCTCCAGCAGGGACTCGAGCCTCCGGCCAGGTGACTGCCACGGTGCCCTCCTCAGTCTGGCACTCTACGCAGCCGCGTACCCAGGTTATGGGTTGGGCCGGACCTGGTAGGTGGGCAAACATCTTTGGCCAAACATGTACTAAGAAACCTTACTTTCAAAGCATGTTAAATGCTCTGTGTAATTTTTTTCCTATAAAATATTGCTACTACTTTATTACTATTGGAAATTGTGTAACGTGGCTCCATGTCTGGATAAAGAGTACTGCATGTCCTGTGTTGGGGTTGTTTTTCTGGATCTAAGCTGCTAGAAAAAATGACGACTTAGTAATGCTACAAAGCTCTTTTACTGTTGAGGGGAAACATCTAACAAAACAACACTGATATTAAAAACACATTAATGTTATAAACATATGTACAATATTTAGAAACATGTCAAAATAGGGATGCAGTGGCCATGTTGTCATTTGAAATGTCGACAGTCATAATGTCAGCAACAGCATGTCGACAGTTATATTGACATTGTTGAAATGGCAAAATGTCAACATCTTCAGAATGCTGACATGGTCAACATCTGCAATGTCAACATGTGAAATGCTGACATTCTGCAGAATGCTGCCATTAGGTTTAGGCTGCGGTGGGAGGGGGTTAGTGCTATGGATAGGGGTTAGCGTACTCATTAGCAGAACTGCTGGCTCAACTGACCCTAACAGAACTCTACATCACTGATAATTCCAGACCCAGAAGGCACCGCTGCAACGCCAGTGCTGGAGGTAACCGATCGTCACACTGTCGGGTGTCACCATGGTTACCACGCTAAACATGTCTCTTTGCTGCACCTCGACATTAGGTTGATGTCGACAGTATTGTCATAATATTAATAGTACATGCAACACACAAAATACATTTTCTATTGAAATACTCTGATTTTACAGGGTAACACATTTTGCTTAGTAGCTTTAATAACTTTTGTAGATTTGATATTTAGAAATAAATCTCACTAATCAATTTGTAGAAATGTTGTCAGTTTACAAAGTCAGGTCATATATCTGTCTGCAGACGCTGCATACACATTATAGAAATAGACGAGCAGTTTATTAATTCACACATTTTATCAATTTCCACAGTTATTTGTGGCTGAAATAAGATGTCACAAGCAAGTAATCACTCATACATTTACATATATTCATTTCCGTCAACTTTCATTCCTTCCTGTTTTAATCTATTTTTAATGACCTGTTAAGTGAGATTAACTATTTTCTCCTTGATGAATAATAATTTCGTAGATCATTTGAGATCAGCAAATCGTGGATGCTCCTTGAATGATTAAACAGAAACAAAATAATAAGGTAGAATGTTGCTGCTGTTAAGTCTTTCCTGAAACAATGAGCAGACATTGTTAGACAAGGATGACACTTCTGTAGGTGGATGTCTATTGTATCAGCACAGACTTGTGTCATCTTCTAAATAAAATTAATTATTAAGGGGTCTATTTACTAAGCAGTGTTAGGAGACAGAGTGAAAAGTGATAAGAAAGTGATAAGGTGCCAGCCAATCAGCTCCCAACTGTCATTTTTCAAACACAGCCTGTGATATGACAGTTGGGAGCTGATTGGCTGGCACCTTATCACTTTCTTATCACTTTTCACTCTGTCTCCTAACACTGCTTAGTAAATAGACCCCTAAATCTTCTATCGAGGACAAGTGCAGAAATTGCAACCACCCAGCTTCTAGGGGGTATGTTTACTAATGTGCGGGTTTATAGAAGAGGAGTTGCCCATAGCAACCAATCAGAATCTACTGATTATTTATCTAGATTCTAGAAGATAATAGCTAGAATCTGATTGGTGTCATTTCTAAAGTACATTCTATAAAATAATAGCTAGAAGCTGATGGTTACTGATAGCAACTCCTCCTCCTGCAGTCTTTAGATGATTTGATACATCTCCCCCATAGTGACTAAAACATTGACTCCAATCAGTGGCAAACGCAGGATTTCTAGAGGGGGGTTTCCAAATGATTGATTTTAGAGTGAGTGTAGCCAATCCATGAAGAGGGCAGAATTAGTACTTATCCAGCTTTAATATGCGTCATACAATGTGTATTGTGTGTCATAATTCCAGCATATACAGAATCACAGTAAGTCATTTGATGCGGCGGTAAGCCATCCTGCCTGAGCTGAGTGTTTTTATTTTAGATGTGAGCACCATTCCTGAGCACTGGAGCAAGTCTGGGAGCCAGGAGGAGCAGCAGAAGAACCTAGCACTGCCCTGGACATATATCTACATATTGGGCTCTATAGCAGTGCATCCCTAACAGTGCAAGTTTTCCAGATCTCCTATTTGGTGCACAGGTTATTCATTACTGGCTGAAACATGTTAAAAGATCCACAAGTGGTGCTAATTATTTCATTTGTGAAACTGAGAAGAACATTAAGAACTAGTAAAATTCTATTATATTACTATTTCAACTGTGGTCATGGTATGTGCTGGGGAGGGGGGTTTCCAGGCAGACGGAAACCCCCCCTGCGTTTGCCAATGCCAATGACTGTACCAAGATCCTTACTCTTCTTTCAGTGGCTTATCTGTAGCTACAGTAGTTAATCCAAATGTATTTTATATGATTTTATATTTTCTTCCCTGAGAGTATTTTTAGATGGTGAAATAAAATTTTCGTGGCATGATCATAATTTTGCAAAAGCACTTGGCACAAATCTATGGGAACGTATACAAAATTGATAACACTAATTAACAAACGATATAAGTAGCAATAAGAAGTCAATGTTCCATGAATGTAAAAGAAGGAAAACGCATCTAAAGGGAAGTCATTTAATGTTCATTGCAGAAATAAACAACCGTTTTTCTGAGCTGTAAGCAATAGTAAATCAAGAATTTCTGAATTCCATGGAGATAATCGTATTTCCAAGTATGTGTCTGTGTATACAATTCCCTCTGCTCATTTCTTTCTGAAAGACTATCTGATCTCTTTAGATAGCGGTTCCCAGATCTGTACTTTGTTCTACTGAGAACTCAGAAACTTGGATAAGGAGACTGAGCTGTATCTCCAAACAAATGCAAAGTAATAAACCTATGGTTGAATTCACAAAAGTGTCAATGAATAGAAACTTCTGTATACTGTATTTATCTTTTTTTTATAGATAAAAAAGATATATTACTATTATTATCATCATTACTATCTATTATTTATGTGGTGCCACAAGGGATCTGCAGCACCTTATAAAGTATTAATAACATATTAACTTTTGTGTATTAAAAAATTGAAATCCTCCATAAAGCTCCTATGTTTAAATAAAATTGGCTTTATATATTAACATTTACTACCTTTAAACTCACAAAATAATGATCATTCTGACAAACTTTAACCCAAGCCCACTTGTAGTACCAACCTTCATATACACAAGGCCGTAACTAGGGGTGTAGGACCGGTGCAGCACAGCCCTTGCTTCTGGCTAGTAGGGTACCTGGAACGGCTCAGAGGAGAAAAGAAAGAACAGAAGCAAACTCCTCTCCAACCTCACCCCTCTTTGCTCAGGGTTGTCTCCAGCCACATAACAATATTACACCTTACTTAAGCCCCTAGTAAAGTCCACATGTATCCAAAGACATTGGGTTATGCAACAAATAAATAGTGAAACATTTCAAATATATTGCATTTAACATTTCATCAGGAGCATATATACTTCCTTAACATATTAGTAACATTATCTTCGCTTGCTACAAAAGTGACACTTACATACTTTGTCTTCACTAAATCCCGGATAGAGTGGTGTCTAATAGCAATGTACTTGGACCATCCATGTTGTTTGATGCTGTAGGAGGAGGCAATTGTCACACTCTATGCTGATAGTCTCATTCTGACTTAGAAGACTTAATTCACACTGGGACATATTTACTAAAGGTCAATTTTGGTGTTTTTTGTGTACCTAATTTACAGTGGAACCCTACTCGTTTTGTTCCTCCTAATATTAGGCACCAGGACAAGCTGGCAAGTCCGGGGCTGGTTAAGTTTTTGGGGGGGACCTCACATCATTTTTTTAATATAATTAACCGACTTAAGCAAGTAAAAAAAAAAACATACACAAATTACAAAGATTTGTGTATGTTTCAGCCAAACTCACAGCTCAGGAGGTGAGTGTTTAAAACTTCTATTTCATAGTGAGTTTGCTACAATCTCACAGGAGATTGGAAACTCGAATCAGTAAATTTGCGAGTTGCATCTTTTTCATCTAAAGTACTTCCTATTTTGGCCGATGGTGAGTTTTTTCGAGTTTGCAATCTCACATGAGTTAACAGTGAAAAAAGAGAACTCAGGGCCTGATTCAGAGCCGAACGCTCTGACCAGAGCGCTCTGAATCAGGGCCCTCCTCCATGAAAATGGAGCGTCCTCCTGGACGCTCGCGTCCATGATGATGTCAATCAACATCGACATCGACAGCACGCCCCCTTTGGTGCGAGACCCGGAGCGACAGAGAGCCCGTCGCTATCTGGGTCTAGCGCATGCGCATGACGGAGATCCCTCCATCGTGCGCATGCGCAGTAGGGCAACATCGACCCGCTTGCAAGCGTCCTGCGCTCGCGAGCGGGTCTGAATGACCCGCTCACTTCAAACTCACTCGAGTTTGTCTTTAGTAAATTTGCGAGATGAAAAAAATGCCTAAACTCACGTGAGTTTGCAAACTCACACAAAATCACACAAACTTGACCCTTAGTAAATTTACCCCAAAGTATTAGATTATAAGTGTAATTATAATTTGATAACTAAGTTGGAGTTACGCCGTATATCTTATTAGACAAGTGTTGGATTATAAGTGTAATTATAATTTGATAACTAAGTTGGAGTTACGCCGTAGATCTTATTAGCCATATGCGCCTCATGCAAAGACTGATGTAACTTCTCCTTCTCTGAATTTCACAGGTAAATTATCACGACTGCTCCCATCGGATGCTGTTTTATTGATTGCCACAGCACAGTTTTGAAAAATATATGCTAGGTAAATTATCACTACTGCTATATTAAGAGCAATTTCTATAAAGGAAGTTAGGAATGTATTGTGAATCTGTGATGGTCCACTCCCTTCTCACAATTTGTTTAGCTTAGACTTTATTGCATCCAAAATTAGTGTGTCTTGAGCTCTGGGGGTGGGGTCCCAATCAGAGAGCACACAGAGACATGTTTGTAACTTTAGTTATTAGTGCTCACTAAGGCTGCATAGACGTAGGCTGTATTAGATTCAAAGTGTTAGATTATAAGTGTAATTACAATTTGATAACTAAGGCCCGTATTCAATTTGAGATGAAAAGTCGAGACTTTTCACCTGCTGGACTTTTCGCCTCCTTCGCCTGTTTTCCAGGTGGAAAAGTATCGCTCCCGTGCACACTATTCCCAGTATTCAATTCCAAAGTATGCAAAATCGGGAACCGGTGAAACTTTGATCGGCGAAAAAATATGGGAATTTTCGGGAAATAATTGTAGGACCCCCTAAAGATATCCAGACCGGGGGATCACTATGGGTACCCCTTTTTTGCCTGTAGAAGAAAGTCGGGTGTTTAAATAGCCACGGCAGGAGCATAAATGCGGCTTTGCAGAAGAGCATTTAGAATTTTTTTGGGGGAAAAATAACTATGCCCATCAAATTTGGGGTACTTGAAAATGGGTGCAAGCATATTTTTAAGTGCCATAAATGATTTTTAAAAATTCAGCAAAAATGCACCTGCAGCTACTCCCACAATGAAGAAAACACCTGCCACATATAAGGAAAGCCCTCTGGACTTCATTCTGCTTATTTAGAAGTGTGATCCTTTTTTTTTTTTAAACCCCCAAATTAAAATAAATTTTTGGGGGTGTCCCTATTTTTTTTTTTTTTACTTTTTTTTAACACAGATTATTTTTAGGGAACATTCCCAAGGGTGCAGGCTATTTTTTTAAGCCTGCACCCCTAAACCCCAATTCTGCATTTTTTTTCACCTGCTAAAGGCAAGTGAAATATTATCCCCGATTTTTACAGTGACTTTTCGCACCAGCGAAAACTCAATGTAATTGAAAACGGGGATATTGGAAATAGGCGAAAATGATGTCATCAGCGATAAATTATCGCCGATTCCGACATTTCACCTCAAATTGAATACTGACCTAAGTCGGAGTTACACCGGAGTTAAACTGGAGGAAAACTTAGGGAAAACAAACACCAAACCAGAACACTTTCTGAACGACAACAAGCAACATATTTATGTGAATTACCAAAATCACCATCTTCTGCTTTATGAATATCCAGGAAACTCCTTACTACACTCACTGCTTGGATATTGCAAATACTTCCCTATCTGTGTGCTGCTCTTGTTGATTGATCTTTGTTGATCATAACACTCAGACTGGATCGGCTTGGTACATTGTAATTTTGCCCTCATACTACGTAAAATTTGTGTTTGTATTGCCTTTTCCCATTGTGTCACATCTATCCACTTTAATCATTTGTTTAATAACTAAGTCCTGCACCCACTACTCACACACCTCTCTTTATATATCACTTTTGGAGCTGCACTCATACATTAGCAGAACTGTTCTTTTATCTCTATTTTTGAACATTTAACAACTTTAATCCACACTGTCTCTATATCACACATCCTCCACTCCAGTTTTCATCTCACTTATTACCTCGTCCACAGCATGAACACTCTTAATTCAAACACCCCCCTTAATCAGTGCCCACATAATCCTCTACTTTATCCATTCCTATCCTCCCCCTCTTGTCTCCTCCGCTTGCTGTTCCCCCTTTTTTCTCTCATCAGTCTGCTTTCCAACCCTCTGCTTCTTTCCCCTGCCTTTCCTGTTCCTCCACTCTCAACCACCTCCCTCCCTCCATGGCCTTGCTACCCCACCACTAAGTCCCATTCCCTCCTGGTTCTGCCTGTCACCTCCAGGGCTGCCAAGACAAATTCTGGGCCCAGGTACAGCAACATTCTGTGGGACCACAGCATGTTTGGCATGGCTGCACCCATTTGTGGGTGGGCCTAGCATGTGAGATGCACCCACTCACAGGAGCATGGCATAGCACCCAGCAACTGGGACTAAAGTAGTCACTACTGTATCAGGATGGTGGGACAGTCCCATAATATATCCATTTTTTATCAGGATGTATTTAGATGATAAAATGTAACACACAATAATTAAAGCGCTACAACTTTATATTGTACCTCTCATGTAAATAACACAATCAAAACCTATTTTTTGACATAGAGATAGATGAATGAAGGACTTCATTTTGACATAACATCAGGTCATCTTAAACACACACATTCCGCAGCACATATCCTAACCCACTGCTCGATGTTCCTTCCTCACTATCTACCCCATCTGTGTCGCCCCTGTCTGTCTGCCCTTCCCCTTTAGAATGTAAGCTCTCATGAGCAGGGGCCTCGTCCCTCACGTGCTTCTCCTCTCCCTACTTATAGTATCATTTACTCCTAACTCCCCACAATGGCACCTAACACCTGGTTGCTCATGAGTTTGAGGGGACGAACATAAACTTTCACAGTTCTTCACATACATAAGCAATAACAACATTAAACTCCTCTTTAGAATACAGCAAAAAAGAAGTCAACTTTTCAGACGTTATCATATTCATTGAAGAACTACAGAACATATTACAAACCAGTCGATTGTAAATAGTTATATTCTTTCAAGCAATAGCCACCACCCAAACTGGTTGCACAACACCCTCCTTGGTCAATTCAAAAGAATCAGATGCAACTGTAGCAAATTATTATATTATCAAACAGAAGGTAAGGCATTAAAACAGCAATAACTGGAGAGAAGATACCAAGAGAAGAAGGTGCATTCTACCTTTGAGACAGTAGAAAAAATTGATAGGGATACCTTACTCACTTACAAAGACCAGGAACACTACAGGTATTGAACACAGAACGCTGATTGTTACACACTACAACAGGAATCACAGAGAAATACACAACATACACAAAAATCACTGGAACATACTTTTGGAAAATGAGACCCTTAATGACATACTGTCAGGCAAGCCCAAAGTTGTGTAGAGGAAAGCCCTAGATCTCAGGGAACAATTAGTACATAACCATTTGAAGGAGAATAACTTAACAGAAACCACAATAACTAGTAATAAATCTACTGCAGGCTTTTTCTACTGTGGAATGTGCCAGTGCTGCAGATTAACTCCATATACAACCAAAAAAGCATGCACATTCAAACAGATACACAAGAAATTCAAGACTAAGGAACATTTGACATGTAACAGTACAGGGGCCATATACTTAAAATCATTCTTCTTCGGACAACAATATATGGGAAGAACCACAAGGAAATTGAAGACACAACTTTTGGAACATAAAGCATTAGAGACATCAGAAAGGGCCTTAAAACACACAGTCTTTCAAATAATTTCAAGGAAACACACAACAAAGACCTTAGGGGCCAACAATTCATAGGAATTCAATCCGTAACAAAAAACTGGAGAGGGGGCGACTACATTAAAAAGATCAATAAGGAAGAACTGAAATGGATGGTCACCTTAAATACCATAACACTTCATGGGTTAAATTTGGACAATGATGTAAAATCAGTCATTTCAGGATGAGACCACATGACACGTGTAGAGCCCAGTCATATGTTATTCGTCCATAAATAAGTTTTACAAAACAACTTTAAATTTTCATGTGGTGTATATTTTATTTTCTGTTCATTTTATTTATTTTGTTTTTATTTTATATCCAAGGTACCAGTATTTCAGCACATGCACTACTCATTTGCTGCACTATAATCGTAGAGTCACTAGATGTGTGATTCCCATATAATATTCATTACCCCTCATGACATAACCACACATATTTGCTGTATGGTTATACACAGACCATTCCCTTATCTGATTAAGAGTTCCACTCTCAGATTTTAGTTACCGCTATTTTTTTATAATTTTTTCATTTTTCTAAATTGTATACTTCTTCTCAAGATGATCCTACACTTCCCATATCCACCTCACCCCCAGTGCCCTACACTAATCAGTTCACTTCTATAAGCTGCATAACATCCCCTACCACTAATGTGGAGTTACTAAGGAGACATTACACCCATTATGACGTGTACACAGCATCACAGACTTAAGGTATTTAATGCCCAATACAAAGATGCTGGACACTTTACTCCCTGAGGAAGTGTCATTAGAGACCCTGCACCATCACCACAATTATTGCTACAAATCTCCATGCCTCCCGGCAGAGTAGAGAGCGCAGAGGCCACCATGACCTATTCTCCTGCAGACTGCGAGATTGTGGTACTGGAGGTCTCGGATACCCGGAAAGGCACTGCAGGGACCACACCGAGTCGTGTTCAGTCCAAGGATACAGGCACCAGAACAAAGCTAAATGACACAGACGGAACGCAGGTGGGGCCTCAAAAGGACTTTTTTACTGTTTGACTTTGCTACATAGAATGAGGTGAGAGGCACCCACCTCTCTGTCTCATTTCTCCATTCCCCCGTCCCATCTCCTGTGAGTCCTGAACACCCACCACCCCTGGACTATTTAATTACAGAAGTGAATGCTCCCCTCGGCTTAAGTTATAAACTTTTGCCCAAATTCCCTACAATCATATAGTTCAAATACAATTTTTCCTTGGAGCACTGTGACTCTCAATAAAGGAATCTTCACATTACTATTAGATTCCTTGTCTTTAATATCATCAATTGATTGTATAATGTACCTTGTTAGGGATGGCTTCAGATTAGATATATACAACTTCTGACTTCTACCATACTACCATTGGATCAGTTCATATTCATTAGGGATGTGCGCCGGACCATTTTTGCCGGATTTGGCTTTGGTTCTAATTCGTCGTCCAGCTTTGGATTTGGATTTGCCAAGCTGCGGTGACTGGCTTTGGATTTGGATTTGGATTTTTTTACAAAAATTGACAAAAATAGCTAAAATCGCATAAATTGGTCTTTTTTTTCTTCCTAGAGTATTATTAACCTCAATGACATTAATTTCCAGTCAATTTAGACCATATCACAGCTTATAATATTGTTTTCAACATTATTGGCCAAAGGTTGCAGTGAGCTGACTGGTTACTAAGCGACAAAGCAGCGGCACAACGACACAGACACCACAGTATAAAGCACATCTATGACACATTGCCACACAGCAGTGGCAGAAATGAAAAGTAGTGCACCCACCCAGTGGGGTATGGCCAGCAGAATCACAGTACTTGTTTACATAGTGGGCTATGGCCCAAGGAGTCACAGTGCACAATCTTATTCACATTACACCGCACATAGGGCCTGATTCACATTACACCATAAAGTAGTGTCTCTTATTTATGTTACGACACACAGTAGTGCCCCTTTTACACAATGCCCACAGTAGTGCCCCTTTTACACAATGCCCACAGTAGTGCCCCTTTTACACAATGCCCACAGTAGCGGTGTCCCTTACACAATGCCCCCAGCAGTGGTGCCCCCTATGCAGTCCCCTTAGTAGTAGGGTCCACTATGCAGTGCCCCCAGTAGAATGCCCCCCAGTAGTATGCCCCCCATTAGCAGGCCCCCCCAGTAGTATGCCCCCCATTAGCATGCCACCCAGTAGTATGCCCCCCATTAGCAGGCCCCCCCAGTAGTATGCCCCCCATTAGCAGGCCCCCCCAGTAGTATGCCCCCCATTAGCATGCCACCCAGTAGTATGCCCCCCCAGTAGTATGGCCCCCCCAGTAGTAGGCTGCCCCAGTAGCAGGCCCCCCCCAGTAGTAGGCTGCCCCAGTAGTAGCCCCCCCTGTAGTATGGCCCCCCCTGTAGTATGGCCCCCCTGTAGTAGGCTGCCCCAGTAGCAGGCCCCCCCCAGTAGTAGTAAGCCCCCCCAGTAGTATGCCCCCCCCAGTAGTATGGCCCCCCCAGTAGCAGGCCCCTCAGTAGTATGGCCCCCCCAGTAGCAGACCCCCCCCAGTAGTATAGCCCCCCAGTAGCAGGCCCCTCAGTAGTATGGCCCCCCCAGTAGTATAGCCCCCCCCAGTAGCAGACCCCCCCAGTAGTGCAGACCCCCCCAGTAGTATGGCCCCCCCACACCCCCAGTAGCAGACCCCCTCCAGTAGCGCCCCCGGCCCTTGCACAAATTAAAAATAAAAAAATAAAAACTTACCTGTATCCCCGCTCCCGCGCCGTCCGCTCTGCTGTCACACGCTGAGGAGGGAGCCGGAAGACGGAGCTCATGAGTGAGCTCCAGCCGGCTCCCTCCGTGCAGCAGCCAATGAGAGTCTGTGTGACTCTCATTGGCTGCTGTAACAAACACACAGCTGCCGCTGGCGGCTGTGTGTTTGTGTCTGTGTAGGGCAGAGCGCTATCACAGCGCTCTGCCCTACACAATAGGAGCCCTGATGTCGGATTCTCTAGTGAGAATCCGACAGCAGGCGGCCGCCGTTCGGCCCCGAACGGGGATCCGAGTCAGGCGGTGAACACCCGAACAGGGTTCGGGTGGACTCGGATCCCCAATGTTCGGAGCGGTTCGGATTCCACAGAATCCGAACCGCTCATCTTTAATATTCATGTGTTATTATATTCATTATTTTTTCTGTTACTATACACTATTTATGTAATATATTCATCTGAAACACACCAATCTAGACTTACAGGTGCAGACTACCTCTTAAGCATTGAAATCTACATATATAAAATCAAATGTCCTGACTGACTGACTTACTGACTGACTCAGTGAGTCATCAATGCCCAGCCCAAAACCTGGACCTAGAAACATGTAATGCGAGGAATAAGCAGGACATTTTCGAAATATGATTCCTAAGAGGGTGAAGAGAGCTAAAATGTTTCCCCCCCTGTGCAATATCCTGACTGATGGAATCATCAACGCTCATCGCAAACCCAAGGACTTAGAAACATGAATTTCTGGTAGTATATTCCTTCCATGACATAAGAACCCAATAAGCATAGATTTTTAAAAAGTCGACCCCTTAAGGGGGTGAAAAGTGGTAAAATGTTTCCTCTCGACCGAGGTGATTAGGTGACAAAGCAACATGTCCCAAGTGCTATGTGATTGTCAGCTCATTGTCAGGGTGGAGTGGAGGCTTCAGAGGTGGGGCTGCAGCGCAGTCCAATATTCAAATAGGGGAGCCACACCAACTGCCAGTGATGTTTGGCAGCGTTTGGGGTGACAGTTGGGGTGGCTCCACTTATTTAATTATTGGACTGCGCTACAGCCCCACCTCTAGAGTCGTCACTGCTAAGGATTGAACTCTAGGTTTTTTTCCATTTAGATCATTGCTTTGTATTTGGATTTTTCATTTTCTCAAACATGGCAATTTAGTTTTTTAATGTTAAAGGGGAGACACCATTGTTCCCATAACAGGAGATGGAGCCTGCCTGTCCCGGTCCCTCTCCTATCTCATGTATGATACTCAGCTAATGGCTAGGGAGGTGCATGAACTAATTGTGAGGCACATGTGGGACAACTGGGAGGAGTTCTCCATCATGTCCGATGAACGCAAGGGGATAACTACATCCGCTCATCACTCCAGGATAGCACAGAGGCCTGCTCACACTGCACATCGCTCCCAGCTGGTGCTAAGGTCTGTCCGTGCTGCTCCTGCCCTGTTCGCTCAGTGTCCTGTTATTGAGCATGGAGATGGCTCTCTGCAGCACCTTGTTCACAGTGTGTCTTCCCAGCATGATGGTACACAAGCTGCATGCCAGAGTTCCCTCCTAAACAACAGTATGGGTGCAGCCATGTTGAACTCTGACGCTCTTCCTCCACTCAGAGCGCTGCTCCCAGACCAGTTGATCGCAGCATCCAATCCCTGGAGATCCTCCCCTATAAATTCCTTTTCCAGACTGGCCTCTGTTACCAGTACAACGTCACTTCTTCCTAAAGTTACAGTTTAGTGCTGAGCTCCCAGGTACTTTGTATCTGAACGGTCCCAGTCTTTTATGTCCAGTTCCTTGACCTGGTAAACAAAATCTTGCACACCAGTCTGGTTTTACCACTGAGACTTGTTCTTACAGCCACTATTGGTTCCAGCTGATACCTCCAAGCATCTGTCTCATCTGATGCTTCCAACATTGGACTCATATTAATTAAGTTCTACAATTCATCAATATCGGTCCCTACCGATCAAGTTCATCAATTCATTTATATCGGACTCATACCAAATAAGTTCTTCAATTCTTCAACATTGGTCTCAAACCGATCAAGTTCATCAATTCTTCAACATCGGATTCTAATTCATCAAGTTCTTCAATTCATTTACATTGGTCTCAAACCGATCCAGCTCTCAATCCAGCATTATCGGTCCCAACCAATTCTGCCCATTCATTCAGTATTTCTATATTCAGTTCCATTCCAACCTGCTGATCAACAAAGTCTTTCTATTCTTGCCCTTGCCTTCTGGACCATCATCCACTGCTGTATCTCTACCTCTACACATCATTACATGAGGAGGCCCTGGCTCAAGCCACGTAAGTTCCCTCATGCCTCTCAAGTATCATCTTCAGCCTTCCAAGTCTGTTCCAACCAAACTGACCTTCAGGCGTGACAACGCCTTTGTGCAAAAGTGTTCCTGTTTACTTTTGCTCTGAATGCCAATAAAAATTGTTTGCAAAAAAGAAAAAAAAACGTAATTTACTATCTTGATACTAGCACACTCCTTTATACCAGAGGCATATAATAAGCTGAGCATATAAATTAAGATAGTATGAAGGAAATTAAAATATCTAAGGTCTTCTCCGGTGAAACTGGGTACATCAGCTAGTAATACATAAAGACTAAACAACGTGAGCTCACTTGGGCACCTCCAATATTGGAAAAGCAATACAGTATGACAATATCATAAATGTACATAACAATAAATTACATAGGAGCATCAAAAAGAGATTATACCTATACTGGATGAATAGTGACAAACAACAAAAAATATCTATGAAAAAATATGCATGTATAGAAAAAAGCAATGTACTATTATATGCAGGGGCGTATCTTTCTATTGGCCTGGATGGCCCTAGCCAGGGGCGTCGGCTGAGGGGGGGCGCTGTTTTAGCCCGACATCACTAGCACCTGATCTCCTGTCTTCTCTGCTCTTAGCAGTGTCCTGCAGTCAGCTGCAGCAAAGATCACTGGTCTCCTTCTGTCTCCTCTGCTGTTACCAGTGTTCTCCATTCATTGTTACTATGTATTAGCCTTTTTATATGTCCCTTTATATCAGAAACATTTAAAATTAGGGAGAGTACATTTTTTTATTTTGATCCCTAATATATTTCATCCCCCACAATACCCAACACATACCAATCACCACTCACTAATGCCAATATGTCAACTGTGCAGGAAAAGAGTGCAAGCACCACATCAATCACAAGGCTCTATTCGCAAGGTAATTTGCATATATGCAAATTATCTTGCCCACAATGCATCTTGTTTGTTATTGATGCCCTCTTTTCCTGTGTTGTTGACATATAGAAATTAATAAACAGTGCTTTTCATGTAGTAAGTGTTATAACTGAAAAACAAAATAAAAAAAATAATATATATATATATATATATATATATATACAATGTATATATATATACATTGTCTCCCTATTTCTACAGGCATGTAAATTGAACTACCCCCAGTGTAAGTGTAATAAATTTATGTTTTCCTCATTTTGGGGGACTGGTTATGCTCTTTTTAGGTGATGGTTAACCCCGTGTTGGGAGTAAGACATGATCCATATGGACTGTCTTCATTCTTATTTGGGAAAATATGAAAGATCTATCATCCCAGTAAATTAAAGGTGGAGTGTAGGTATCAGTTGTTAAAAAGTGTAATGCAGTATAGATAGCCCAATTTGAATATATGTAAATTATGTTACCCATATTGAATTTTATTTATTTTTGATTCAATGTTTTTAAGCTTTTCCTGTTTTTTTGCATAAATAAATTTATATTTATATATAGTGGTTTGCATATGTGAATGAAACTACTCCCAGTGTGTGTTTTTTTTTTTTAGTAGAGGCAGTCATTGGAGGGGGGCGCCAATCCCTTAGTTTGCCAGGGGCGCTCGGACCCCTAGATACACCTCTGACTGTATGTGTAAAAAAGAACAATGCATTACAGGAAAAAACAGACGTGCAATACAAAGACATCTAAAGGAAAATGTTCCAGGCAATTTTTTCATATAAGCTCTTTCGGGTTATTGTGTCCTCTATAAAAATCCATCAGATCTCTCACTGGCAAAGGATTTTGGCTCTGTCACCTCCTTAAGATAACGGTGGCACATGGTCTATGATATTATATTTAAGACTAGATAAGGAATGGTTGGCAGTTTTAAAAATTGTGAGCCATCGGTGGTCAAGTTCTTTTCCCTGTAGAGCAGACCTGATGGCAGACCTGTGGTGGGTACATTTGCTTTTAAGGATCTAGTTGTTTGTCCAATGTAGTATAATCCACGTGTAAACTATTACATATTATAGAGTACAAATTGACTGGTACACGTCAGGATATGTTGAATCATGTATTTTTGGCCAGTGTGTGTATGTTTGATATAGAGATGAGAGGTTTAGATTTACACGGTTATTTTCACCAAAATTTACTAGATACATTTATTTAATGTGTCAGTATTAGGGTTGTTCGGGACCTACCTTATGAGGTTCACTGTGACGTGATAGGTGGGCAAACATCTTTGGCCAAACATGTAATAAGAACCTAACAAAAAAAAATACATGTTAAAATATTTTGATTATCAGAATTCTTAGTGCTCAGAGAGTACACCTGCATTTTCCATTTTTTCTGCAATAGAACTACAGAGGGCATATTTACTAAAGTGAGAGTTTTTAGAAGTGTAGATGTTGCCCATAGCAACCAATCAATGTCTACTTAACATTTATCTACTGTAGCAGCTTATAGAAGATAATAGCTAGAATCTGATTGGTTACTATGGGCAACATCTCCACTTCTAAAAACCCGCACTTTAGTAAATTTACCTCCAGGTTTCAGTATAATAGCACCTCTTATTATGTTTAAGATTAGGATGTGCAGCCCCCCCTTTTTGTTTGACAATTTGGTCTAAAGCTGACTGAAAACTTTTGTATGTAAGTAGGGTATTACAATCAGTGTTTTATTTTTCCTGTAACCTATATTCTTTTCTAAATATATTTATAACACTTATGGCTACATTAATTACACCAGAAAATTAAGGAGCGTATATATTCCTGATTCTTGCTTGTACCATATGTACTGGACCCTGCTGCCACCAACCCACCCACTGAGCATCCTCTTAGCCCTACACATCATTCAAGAATCTGCTGCTCAACAGTCTATAAGACTTGATTTCAACTTTGTGCCTTTTTTGTGATCTTCTTTCACCTTGTTCCCTTGGGTATCATTAACAGCTCCAGGCGAGTATATATTTTGTTTAGTATTCAAATGTGCACATTCCCTCCACTAATGTAAACATAAGAAATCAGAAACAGGCACATTGCACATGTAAACACAATGGTTTGTGAGCTTTTAAGCAACCTGATGAATGTTACTACCTTTGTACAAGATCACGTCATGCTTAACCATTTGTTTCCTAACAAAAATAATATATAAAAGAAAAATATGTCTTCCAGTTCATGTATTCACGTTTCGTGCCTTTTACAAGAATGTCAGCATATAAAAAATGATACATGCTATATTTTTCAAAAACTTGGACTAAAATTAGATAGAAATTGTCTGTAAGTACAAGGCTTAAGAGAGCAACATGGTGTTCATCAGCAACTGGATATCTTTATCAGCCTACTCATTTAAGGGAACTCAGATACTGATGATTCAACGTAAACATAATGTATGGTTTATAATCCGCAGATTCCAATGGCCGTTATCTTAAATTATTTTATTTAAATATTTGCTTTGCTTTAGGATTTTTTTTTATCTTATATAAATCTTGTTTAATTGAAAAAAATGTTGTTATTAATAATAGATGAACAATAGGAGGCTTGTGCAAAAAAAAAAAAAAAAAAACATGCAAATTTGCTCCAGCACATACCATGTTACAATGCAAAAGGTGCAGATGCATTTATTTAAAAAAAAATTACATAGAGAGAAAATACAGGTTGCTTTTGCAAGACCAACAAATACTGTGCAGTTTTGTATTTACACTAAAATTAGAATTGAGCTAGGACATGGCCCTCCCTCCTTAAATCTCTCTGCTGATTTTACATTTCCCCATCTGCAGTACAACATGGTTTTTACCGAGGTGCAAATGTGCTGCATCTTTATTCCATAATTCTCAAAGTGACCCACATATTTTATTTTTTTAATTTTTTTAATTTCTTTCAAAATATTTTATTTTTTTTTAATGGAGGAAATACAAAGAGTATAATTATAGCAAATGGTATGCAAAACATATAAACATGCAAATTGTACAAATAGAAATAAGGAAAAAGCTAGACACTGTAGGAAATGGGTGAAGGAATAAATATAAGTATGATGGCATTGAAGGAGTATCTCAGTTAAACTAAGTGTCCTGTGAACAAGCTGAGGCAAAATACGCATCAGTTTGCACACATGTGACCCTACTACAGAATGAATCGGGTTCATGCTGTACATACACAGGACTCACAGTCTTCACTTCCGAGAGGGTCATCAAGTAAATGGCAAACTCCCTGCACTGCATTTTGTATCAGGACAGATGGTCACTTTCCCCCAATAGCCACAAATTCTCTCTTCCTGCATATCTTTCATACCAGGACTGGGCACCTTGCTCTCTCATTCAACATCCTATACACTTCAGCAAGACAATGAACAGCAGAGCTGGAGTGACCAGCACAGTACTGATGCCTATCTCCTACAATACTGTCGTAAAAAATATACTTTTTTGTCTTATGTGCATTAGCTTATGAATTATGCCCACAAAGGTATTGATGTATTCAGACACTCATATTATGCAAAAAGGTAACCTGAACACCACAAGGAGGAATATCTGCACCCCCTCTAATTGTACTATAAATCCATCACAATACCATGCATGATATAATCAATTATGTCTCATGACAAATCTTGACACATGTTGAATCTTGAATTAATGAATATCTAACCCGAAGTTATAACTTTTACTATTATATATGGTGATATCTCTTGTTGTAGTGTCCGCCGAAGCACTTAGCAATTAATGTGCGCAATTTTTATTCTTATGTGTTTTAGGCCCGTATTCAATTTGAGGCGAAAAAGCCGGAATCCGCGGATGACATTTCACCAGGCAGAAAAGTATTGCCGTATTTAATCTGAAAGACTTTCCGCCTAGGCGGAAAGTCAATGCAATGTAATAGGCGGAAAAGTTTTGCCTATGAATAGCAGGTGGAAAAAAGTGCAGAATTGGGGTTTTGGGTTACAACATTGCGGGAACCCCCATGCAGCCTTCAGACAGTCCCCCAAAGGTAAACTGCATCAAAATTAAAAAAAAAAACACTTAAGGACACCCCCAATAATCACTTTGAATTTGGGGGTGAAAAAAAAAAAAGTTTGGGGACAAAGTTAAAAACTAGAGAACTAGACTCTGGGGGGTTCCCCAAGTATTTTTTTTCATTGCAGGGCCTTGCGGCAGGTGGATTTATCACGATTTTTTCAACTTAACTTTAGCAACTTTAAAATATGCTGACCCCCATTTTCAAGTATCCCTAATTTGCTGGGATAAGTTATTTTCTGCAAAAAATACTCCTGAATACTATTCTGCACCACTTATACAAAAACACTATTTAGCAGCTATTGAGTCAGTTTAAAACCACCATATACCTTCAGCAAGCCAAATCGGGGGTAACCATAGCTAACCCCCATGTCAGAGCATCTTTTGGGGGGGGTGTCAGGCTGATTTCTCCAAATCTGACAGGACTTTCTGCTTGTTTCAGTTTCGCCGGGTCCCGTTTTCGCTTACTTTCAAATTGAATGCGGGGATAAGCAGGCATGCGCGCTATACTTTTCCGCCTGCAAAACACGTGATGTAGGCCGAAAAGTCCGGGAGGTGGAAAAGTATCGCGGGTCCACTCAAATTGAATGCAGCTCTTAACGTCTGATACATTGTGAACACACTAATAGCAGTGAGTGACTTGTAGTCCACATCCTGGGTAGCTCTAAGATTTCTAACCTTATTTTCAAACTCACACAAAGATTACTACCCTAACAATTTACGTCAGGAATTGCTATTGTTGAAACTGGTTATGCCTTGTAGTTCAGTGTCCACCGAGGCAATTATGGGCTAATGTGTGGGAGTTTTGCATTTTATTAATAAATATGTTTGAATTCCACACTGTGAATGTAATTTACATTTGGGGAATTGCTTTCTAAATTCATGCACAACCCAATATCCTGATATTATTATTATTATTATTATTATTATAATTATTATTATTATTACCAGTTATTTATATAGTGCACACATATTCTGCAGCACTTTACAGAGAATATTTGGCCATTCACATCAGTCTCTGCCCCAGTGGGAGCTTATACTCTATGGGCCTGATTCAGAGCCGGATGCTCTGACCAGAGCGCTCGCTCTGCATCAGGGCCCTCCTACCTGAAAATGGAGCGGCCTCTTGGACGTTCGCATAGCTGTGGGTGACCACCCACAGCTTATGCGAGCGTCCATGATGATGGTCACGATGGTCAAGACCATCGGGCTTGCGACGAGACCCTGCGGTAGGGTCTCGCTGCCGCAAGCCCTGGAGTGATTTTGGCTCACTACTGACATCACTACTGATGTCAGTTGGGCCGGACCCAGACGGTAGGCGTTCCCATGGGAACGCCTCCCTCTGGAAGCCACGCCCCCAGCACACCCACCAAAGGGGGCGTGCTGTCAGTCACCATCGACAGCACACCCCCTTTGGTGCGAGACCCCAAGCGACAGCTACCCCGTCGTGTGCATGCGCATTAGGGCACCATCTACCCGCTTGCGAGCGTCCTGCGCTCGCGAGCGGGTCTGAATTAGGCCCAATGTTCCCTACCACATGCACACTAGGGTAAATATTTTTTTTTTGTTGAGGGCCAATTAACCTACCAGTATATTTTTGGAGTGTGGGAGGAAACCGGAGCACCCGGAGGAAACCCACGCAAGCACAGGGAGAATATACAAACTCCACACAGTTAGGGCCATGGTGGGAATTGAATCCATGACCCCAGTGCTATGAGGCAGTAACGCTAACCATTACACCATCTGTGCTGCCCAATATATGATATATGACTTCACAGATATACCGTAGCAACTTATGTCTAGGTTAATATATCTTCAAGTGTGTTTATTATAAGAGTGTCCCTCTCATATGAGTACAGAAGTATACATGTAACAGTCTGTTATTTCCTAATGTTACAATTCAAGTTTTGACATTTTCCACTAATTAATAGAGAACCTCTGCTCTGAAGTGGGACAATATGTGTCTTATATTTTTTCTACTGTTTCTTCCTGAATTTGTATAAAAATTTGCTTTATCCTATAAACTTCAGACCATGTATTAACAAAGTATATTGATATAGTATATAAGTGATTGTTGTATTGTTTGTGACATAGGTGACATCATCAGTAAAATATTTAGAGCACTTTATTAGGATTCCTGCTGGAAAATAACTATATTTTCATACCTCTAAGAGCAATACAGTATTTAGGAATATTATTTCACTTACCCAACATTAAAGATTATAGATAAGCCAACTAGTTATCTACTGGACATGATTTATCTCTGATTTATTGCATACAGCATACAGCTGTACATGATCTATTATTGACAGTCTTTAATACAATAGGTTTAACTATTAAAAGTTGTGTTTTATTTGTCCAAATTCCTCACTTAAATCTATGTATTATAGACATTCGGACTATCCATTAAGTGAGCTCCCATACAGAGGACCTCATTCAGAGGCGGTCGTTAGTTGCAAGCGGTCGCACTGAATCAGGACGGCCACTTGCATCCTGAACGACCGCCTCCTTGTCGATCGCTATGCTGTGGGTTAACACCCACAGCTGTAGCGACCGACATGGGTGATGGTCGTGATGGTCAAGACTAGGGGAGTGCACCGGCCACTTTTCGTGTTTTGGTTTTGGATCTGGATCTATCTTCGTGTTTTGGATCTGGATTGGTTTTGCCAAAACCACCCTTCCGTGTTTTGGGTTCTGGGTTTTGTGTTTTGGATCTGTATTTTTTTTTAAAAAAGCATAAAAACAGCTAAAATCACAGAATGTGTTGATTTTTCTGCTCCTATGCTATTATTAACCTCAAAAACCTTAATTTCCACTCATTTCCAGTCTATTCTGAACACCTCACACCTCACAATAGTGTTTTTATGTCCAAAAGGTTGCACCGAGGTAGATGGATGACTATGCTAAGCGACAAGAGTGGGCGGCACAAACACGTGGCCCATCTAGGAGTGACACTGCAGTGGCAGACAGGATGGCAGTTTGAAAAACTAGGCCCCAAACAGTACATAATTCAAAGAAAAAAAAGAGGTGCAAGATGGAATTGTCCTTGGGCCCTCCCACCCACCCTAATGTTGTATAAACAGGACATGCACACTTTATCAAACCAATCATTTCAGCCCCAGGGTCTGCCACACGACTGTACCTGAAATGATTGGTTCGTTTGGGCCCCTCAAAACAAGCTGGCAATTAATCTGTCCCTGCACAAACTGGCTCTACGGAGGCAAGATGTCGTCCTCATTCACCGATTCCTCACCCTCTTCAGTGTTGTGTACATCCTCATCCTCACAGAGTATTAACTCGTCCCCGCTGGAATCCACCACCACAGGTGGAAGAGTTGATAATTCATTTTTATGAACATCATCTTCTCCACATTTTGTGGAAGCAACCTCCTACGCCTTTCGCTGACAAGGTTCCCGGCTGCACTAAACACTCTTTCGGAGTACACACTGGAGGGGGGGGCAACTCAGGTAAAATAGAGCCAGTTTGTACAGGGGCCTCCAAATTGCCTCTTTTTCCTGCCAGTACAGGTATGGACTGTCTGACATGCCTACTTGGATGCTGTCACCGATGTAATCCTCCACCATTCTGTCAATGGTGACAGTATCATATGCAGTTACAGTAGACATTTCAGAAATTGTTGCCAGGTCCTTCAGTCCGGACCAGATGTCCAAACTTGGTCCTGCCTGCCCTGCATCACCGCCAGTGGGTTGCTTAGGATACCTAAGTTTTTTCCTGGCAGCCCCAGTTGCGGGAGAAAATGAAGAAGGAGCTGTTGACGTGTCATGTTCCACTTCAGCTGACAGTGTTTTCACCAGCAGGTCTTTGCACCTCTGCAGGCTTGTGTCGGCCGGAAAGAGAGACACCACATAGGCTTTAAACCAAGGATCGAGCACGGTGGCCAAAATGTAGTGGTCTGATTTCAACAGATTGACCACCCTGGAATCCTGGCAAAGCGAAAGAAGGGCTTCATCCACAAGTCCCACATGCCGAGCGGAATCGCTCTGTCTTAGCTCCTCCTTCATTTTCTCCAGCTGCTTCTGCAAAAGCCTGATGAGGGGAATGACCTGACTCAAGCTGGCAGTGTCTGAACTGACTTCACGTGTGGCAAGTTCGAAGGGCTGGAGAACCTTGGACAATACGGAAATCATTCTCCACTGTGCTTGAGTCAGGTGCATACCCCCTCCTTTGACTATGTCATAGGTGGATGTATAGGCTTGAATGGCCTTTTGCTGCTCCTCCATCCTCTGAAGCATATAGAGGGTTGAGTTCCACCGCGTCACAACCTTTTGCTTCAGGTGATGGTGGGGCAGGTTCAAGAGTGTTTGCTGGTGCTCCAGTCTTCGGCACGCAGTCGCTGAATGGCGAAAGTGGCCAGAAATTTTTCGGACCACGCAGAGCATCTCCTGCATGTCCCTGCCGCTTTTCAGAAAGTTCTTCACCACCAAGTTTATTGTGTGAGCAAAACATGGGACGTGCTGGAATTTGCCCAGATGTAATGCCCGCACAATATTGGTGGCATTGTCAGATATCACAAATCCCCAGGAGAGTCTAAGTGGGGTAAGCCACTGGGTGATGATTTCCCTCAGTTTCTCTGAGAAGTTGTCAGCGGTGTGCTTCTTACTGAAACCGGTGATACACAGCGTAGCCTGCCTTGGAACGAGCTGGCGTTTCTGAGATGCTGCTACTGGTGATGCTGCTGCTGTTGCTGCGTAAGGTGATACATCTACCCAGTGGGCTGTCACAGTCATATAGTCCTTAGTCTGCCCTGTTCCACTTGTCCACATGTCCGTGGTTAAGTGGACATTGGGTACAATGGCATTTTTCAGGACACTGAGGACACTTTTTCTGACGTTTCTGTACAGTCTCGGTATCGCCTGCCTAGTGAAGTGGAATCTAGACGGGATTTGGAACCGGGGACACACTACCTCCATCAATTGTCTAAATCCCACTGCACTAATGGCGGATACCGGACGCACGTCTAACACCAACATAGCAGTCAAGGCCTCAGTTATACGTTTTGCTTCAGGATGACTGCTTTCGTACTTAAAGGACTGTTGGAGGGTCAATTGTTTAGTAAAAGTAGTGGTGTTCCTACTTCCTCTCTGGGATGATGAACGACTCCCAGCAGCAGCAACAGCAGCAGCGGCAGCAGGAGGCGTAGCAATGCAGGACCCTCCGGAGGAATCCCGGATAGGAGAGTCAGTCATGCCAGTGACATGGCCTGCAGGACTACTTCTGATCCTAACTAAGGAGGAAATTGACGAGGAGGGAGTTGACGGTGTGATTTGCAGGCGCTTGGATACAACAGGACAACGGGATTTAGGTGTCCCTGGACTGCTTACGGTCTTAGCCAAAGTTTCTGAACTTGACAGTAACTTTTTATGAACGCGCTGCAGGTGCCGTATAAGGGAGGATGTTCCTAGGTGGTTAACGTCCCTACCCCTACTTATTTCACCTTTACATATGGTACATATGGCAAGACAGTTGTTGTCCGGATTTGGATAGAAATATTGCCAGACCAAAGAGGTGGAATGTTTGGTCTTCTGCCCAGGCATGTCCGTGATGGGCTTTTTCATCCCACGGACAACAACTGTCTCCCCCGGAGCCTGATTTAAACAAACCACATCACCATCAGAATCCTCCTCGCCAACTTCCTCCTCAGCGCCAGCTACACCAGTATCCTCATCCTGTTGTACTTCAACAGTGACATCTTCAATTTGCATATCAGCAAGTGGACTGTGGGTGCTCCTTTCAGCACTTGCAGGGGGCGTGCAAATGGTGGAAAGAGCCACCTCTTCCCGTCCAGTGCTGGGAAGGTCAGGCATCGCAACCAAGACCACACTTGGACTCTCCTTGGGGATTTGTGATATCTTCTTAGAACGCACAGTTCTTCGCTGTGCTTTTGCCAGCTTAACTTGTTTGATTTTTTTAGCAGGAGGAGGGCTTCCATCGTCATGTGAAGCTGAACCACTAGTCATGAACATACTAGTCATACTAGTATGACACACACTAGTCATAGGGAAAGACCTTAGCCGTTCCTTGCCACTCCGTGTCATAAATGGCATATTGGTAAGTTTACGTTTCTCTTCAGATGATTTAAATGTTTTTTTTAAGGTCATTTTCCTGAACTTTGTCATTTGGGATTGTATGTGGCCTCTACTATGACATTGGGCATCGGCCTTGGCAGACGACGTTGATGGCATGTTATCGTCTGTCATGACTAGTGGCAGCAGCTTCAACACTAGGAGGAAGTGGTTCTTGATCTTTCTCTATTTTATTTTTATTGGAGAAAGTTTGGTCCTCCATTTATGTTATATCGATTTGATATATACGTGTGGCTAAGGCACACACAAACACAGAAAATATTTTTTTATTTTTGCTGGAGAGTAGTGCACGTGTGGGTTACACCACCCTTTAAGAAATGAGCCAGCCGGCTCTTTACTTATGGGACACAGGCGCACGCTTGGCACTGCTCCTTTGTTGATACACATGCAGCCACAGTGCACACAATTCACAAACACAGAAAATATTTTTTTATTTGGTTTGGAGTGTACTTTGGGGGTTACAGCACCCTTTAATGGTCAAGCCAGCCGGCCCTTTACTTATGACACAGGCGCACGCTTGGCACTACTTTGTTGATGCACATGCGCCTACTGCGCACACAATTCACAAACACAGAAAATATTTTTTTATTTGGTTTGGAGTGTACTTTGGGAGTTACAGCACCCTTTAATGGTCAAGCCAGCCGGCCCTTTACTTATGACACAGGCGCACGCTTGGCACTACTTTGTTGATGCACGTGCGGCTACTGCGCACACAATTCACAAACACAGAAAATATTTTTTTATTTGGTTTGGAGTGTACTTTAGAGGTTACAGCACCCTTTAACGGTCAAGCCAGCCGGCCCTTTACTTATGACACAGGCGCACGCTTGGCACTACTTTGTTGATGCACGTGCGGCTACTGTGCACACAATTCACAAACACAGAAAATATTTTTTTATTTGGTTTGGAGTGTACTTTGGGGGTTACAGCACCCTTTAACGGTCAAGCCAGCCGGCCCTTTACTTATGACACAGGCGCACGCTTGGCACTACTTTGTTGATGCACGTGCGGCTACTGCGCACACAATTCACAAACACAGAAAATATTTTTTTATTTGGTTTGGAGTATACTTTGGGGGTTACAGCACCCTTTAACGGTCAAGCCAGCCGGCCCTTTACTTATGACACCGGCGCACGCTTGGCACTACTTTGTTGATGCACGTGCGGCTACTGCGCACACAATTCACAATCACAGAAAATATTTTTTTATTTGGTTTGGATGTGTACTTTGGGGGTTACAGCACCCTTTAACGGTCAAGCCAGCCGGCCCTTTACTTATGACACAGGCGCACGCTTGGCACTACTTTGTTGATGCACGTGCGGCTACTGCGCACACAATTCACAAACACAGAAAATATTTTTTTATTTGGTTTGGAGTGTATTTGGGGGTTACAGCACCCTTTAACAGTCAAGCCAGCCGGCCCTTTACTTATGACACAGGCGCACGCTTGGCACTACTTTGTTGATGCACGTGCGGCTACTGCGCACACAATTCACAAACACAGAAAATATTTTTTTATTTGGTTTGGAGTGTACTTTGGGGGTTACAGCACCCTTTAACGGTCAAGCCAGCTGGACCTTTACTTATGACACAGGCGCACGCTTGGCACTACTTTGTTGATGCACGTGCGGCTACTGCGCACACAATTCACAAACACAGAAAAAATATATTTTTTTTAGCACTTGGGGGGAGCACCCCTGATGGACAGAGCACCCCCTGGACAACACTACAGCACCCCTTTAGGACTGGGACACTGCACAGGACTTTGGAGTGGACACAGCCCCTATGGACAACTGACTGCACAACACAGTCCAGCCAGTCCCTATGGACTTTGAAGTAGTGGACACAGCCCTTATTAACAACAGCAGCACAGCACAACACAGCCAGCCCCTATGGACTTTGAAGTAGTGGACACAGCCCCTATGGACAACAGCAGCACAGCGCAGCACAGCACAACACTACTCTGCACTACACTACACTACACAGCCCAGCCAGCCATAACTCCCACCCTCCCTCTTCACTGTCCACAGCCGAGTGAGAAAATGGCACCGATGCGGGTACCTTATATAGGATCCAAAACCCGCGAGACCCGGAAGGCGGGATTATGACGTTTCGCCTCGATTTCAGATCCGAGTCAGGCGGGAAAAGTCGAGCCTGACTCGGATCGGCCTCGGATCGGGGGGGCTCGGGGGGGTTCGGATTTCAGAAATCCGAACCCGCTCACCCCGAGTCAAGACCATCACGACCATCGGGGCTTACGACCAGACCTAAGGTTGGGTCTAGGCACTCGTATGCCCCAGGGAGCTTCGTGCTCTGATCGAGCAGGAAGCTGCCTACTGACATCAGCTATGATGTCAGTGGGGCTGCCCCCAAATGGCAAACGTTCCGGCAGGAACGCCTCTGTTTGGGCAGGCACGCCCCCCTGCCCGCCTCCCAAACGGGGCGAGCTATCACTCACCATCGACAGCTCACCCCGTCTTCTGCAAGACCCCTAGCGACGGAGCGTCCATCGCTAGCCGGGTCTCGCGCATGCGCACAACGGATCCGGCTCCGTTGTGTGCACACCCAGTGTGGCAACATTGAATCGGTTGCGAGCGCTCAGCGCTTGCAACCGACTCTGAATGACCCCCAGAGTCTATTCTTTTTCTTTCCCTGTGAAAAACATACAACGTTGAGACCCAAGTGAATGTATCGCATATAGAAGCAGGTATAACACACATTCACAGTGACACACATCTTTGAACATTCATTCTAAAAACAAACATGAATTCATTCCTCTTTGGTAAAATGGAATGCAGTGTACAGCTGATGATAGATGTGTGCCTAACCATTCTGCTGCCTCACCCAACCTTTAAGAAACCAAACATAAATATTTGGATGCAAGTTGTGTAGAATAATTATTGTAGAATCAGGAATACATTTTAAAATGAATTCCAACCATTTTGCTTCACCCCCATCCCCTCTTCCAACCAGTTTGTTTCTCCCATAAAACTTTATGCCTGCAACAACTAATTCATGATTCATTATAAGTTTTTTGAGAATACCGAACACCCCTGAACTTAGGGTTTTTGAGCCAAACCGAGTCCCGGTTTGGAATTACTTTGGGGTTCCTGACTAGGGTCTTTTCGCATTTCGGAACTCATATCTGAAAAACTGGATCTGCACATTTTGTATTTCATTCAAGTTCTTCCCTAGTAATTTTAGCTGTTGTGAGGTGGTCAACATCAGTTGCAGATCTAGACTTACTTTTAGGGGGGGTGGTTTAAGAATTAGTACTGACTCCTCGACTCTCTATTCATTACTCCTCCCACAGTTCTGCCCCTCCTATTTTTAACAAATACTGAAAAAATAAAACTATTTGAATATTCATTAACAGAACATAGATCATAATAAATAAAAATTAGCTTACCTTTTACAATACCTGGGCCCCCCAATAATAATTTGCAGCACAAAGCAGGCTCCCCTCAGCCCCATATGTGCACCAGACCCCTATCCCACCCCCAATAATATTATGCCCCACACACAGGTCTGCCATCAAAAATCGTGAGGCCCATAGGTTGGTTTTGGATCATGAAGTCTCTGAGCTATACAGTGAACAAGTCAGCAAACTCCTCACTAAACTTCCCCAGAGGTTTGCCCATGGTTAATTCAATGGACTCAATCAAGTTTATGTCTTCTTTCCTTGACTACATGAGCTTAAGCTCTAATTCCAACACACATATATGGCTGATATCTGTTTTTAATACCTGTCCACACCTCCAATGGTGTCATCTCCTTGACTGCACTGTAGGTGACTGATTTTTCAGCTAAACAACCATTCTTACTGCTTCAGCCCAACATTTCTTATCAAGATATGAATCACTTGACATAACTCTGATTCTCTCAACAATTGTTCTGTTAGATCTTTCAACACCATTTTGTTCTGGTGTATAGGCAGCAGTTAGATGATGCTTGAAATAATTTTCTCTTAAGAATTTGGTTAGTTCCCTATTCTAGACCCCCCAATATGACCCCTTCCATCAGGTATGAAATGCTCTGCTCCTGGACTTCCTACCTAATGTATGATTGCAGTCACCTGTGTTGAACTATTTAATTGATGAGACAGGTGTTTCACCACAGGTGACTGCAATCATACATTAAGAGGGAAGTCCAGGAGCAGAGCATTTTGTACCTGGTGGAAGATGACGTGTTGGAGGGTATGATATTTTTGTATTCTTGACCATTATCAGATTTTAGAGCATTCAGCTTCTGACCTGTTTGGTCTTCAACATGTTTCTTTGACCCTACTTTGACCCTAATTGTTACTTTGCTTTTTTTTCAAGAAAAACATGTGTCATCCTTGTAGCATCGTAGATGAGTGTCATGAAGTAATGCCTGCCACTCATGGATTCAACCTCCATTGGTCTATACACATCAGTATGTACTAATTCCAATGGCACTTGTGCACTGGATGCAAACTTAGTAAAGGTTCAACATGTTTGCCTGTCTTTCACATAGCACTCACATGCTGATCTTTCAGGATTGTCCTTTGAAATTCCAGTCAACATATCACTCTAAATCTTATTATAGATAAGCCAATGGTACCAACCCTTTGCTAACTGGACTCTGTATCATCTCTATTCAAGAACACTCACTGGAATCAGGTTTGTTCCTAGGTTAGGCACAAACAGTACATCTTTCAAGTTAGTGACAACTTTCTTGCCTCATTCTTAAGTATAGTGTAATTGTCCTGACTTGAGTATCATATAAGACCTTGCCTCCTATTCCTTGGATCTTAGTTGACTGACACAGCCTTAATAACTTGAAACAGTTTTCATTACAACTGAAATGCCTTGTTGCTCCTGATTCCATCTACCAACAGTCTCTATGGTGGCTGTCTGCTACATTCAAGGTTGACTAATTGTCGCTGTCACACTTAAGTGATGAGGTTCCACTTGATACAACTTTTCAATCTGATGCCTTATGTCCCAACTTGTGACACTTGATCTTTAAGTATTTGTGCTTTGAACTCTTAGACAGTTGGACAGACTTCTCAGTATTTGTTTAATTAGGTATGCGCTCTTGAAACTGCAATAATTTCGCACATACAGTCTCTGTGGTAAGGTTTGTAGTACTTGACTCTAATGCCACTATCAAGAATTTGTACGCCTGTGTTAGGTTTTGCAGCATCGTCATAGCAACCTCTTCATCATCAATAGTGACGCCAACTGAAGTTGCTGAGAGATGGATAACATTGTTTATGTACTCATTTTACAGCACTAAGTTTTGTTGCATAAAATGTCCAGCTCAGGTTAATTCCTCTCATTAAGCCTGTACCTTCATAAGCCATTTGCTGTGTTATCCACGTATCATAAGCTGTAACTTTCCCATGGATAATAGAATCAACATGCGATTTCCTGCTAGATCAATTGTCCCCATAGCTCTGTATGTTCAAGATTTGGATTACAACTTGGGCTACTAGTGACCTCTCATAATTTTCTCGCTTTAACTGCATCTCCATTGCAAACTTTCATGTAGAGTAGTTTTCAGCACCTGTCAGCTTTTCAAAAGACATGCTGCTCCCTGCACTTTACATTTTTATCATACATATGAATAAGGGTCTGTCCATATTAACTCAGTCCCTCTTATTCCATGTCATCAACGACCTTCTTGATCTTGGTATAAACATATACCATGCCAGGGGTATCTGGACTCTCAGCAGCCAGATTCATGCATGGTGATGGCTATGGAATAGATCCCATATACGTTAGCCTGGTGAAGAGGGTAACTGCTAGCACATGTTTACTGGGCTCATTACCTATTAACAGAGATGGTAGTGATAGGAGAAGTTCAGAAGTTCTTTAGATGAATTGATACACCTGAGTATAATTAATATAGCTTGCCAGAGTGTGAGTGATGTTGATTAAATGTATAACGCAGTAGTTAATGCTGGTGGTGGTTAGTCCACATGTTGTATGCTTAAGCAGTTCTTAGATTTATTATATATCATGAAGAACAACAGGTAGCATGTGACACAGGGAATTACACATGTGTAACAGTGGTAGATGTAATACACTGTTTGTGGCAGCCTGGAGCTCAGGGTATTGCTGGGTGTTATAGTGTGCTAGGTGTGATCATGCTTCTGACACCAGCGGACACTGGTGGTACAGTGGTGGTGATATAGTGTACATGGGGGCATACAACAATGCACTGTAGGGCTCTTTGGTGGTGAGAGTCTCCTGGTCCAACATGTCTTCATGGACATTGGGGAGTAAAAAAGCGCAGAGATGCCGCACATGCGCTTATCAGTGGACTGATCTCTTAGCTGAGTCCCAGTAGGTCCTAGTAACTGCTGGCTCCCTTCTACCTGGATAATGCTGAAGGGAGGCAGTGGAGAAGTGCACTCCTTCCAACAGTAGTACCTCCAATTGATACTTTACCAAACAACAGCGATCCCAATTCATAATGTGCCACAGATCTGTGTCTCAATTCATAATAGGGTTGGGTATGAGATGCTGGAGGTGGGGATGTTGCTGGTCAGAATACCAACAACGGCATCCCAACAGTGAAGACCCCGGCATTGGTAGGTAAAGGTTAGTACAACTAACCCTAACCCCTACCCTAACCCTTCCTCCCCAGTGCCTAAACATAACCTACCCCTTAGTGCCTAAACATAACCTCCCCCTCCCGGCACCCTAAACCTAACCCCCCTTAGTGCCTAAAGCTGACCCTCCCCCTAGTGCCTAGCCCTAACCCCTAAACCTAACCCTCCCCTAACCCCTGATACTTACCTTTGGGATGCCGGCGGTTGGGATACGCATGCCGGGATGCTGAGTACAGACCTGATTCAGACCCGCTCACGAGCGCACAGCGCTCGCAAGCGGGTCAATGTTCCCCCACTGTGCATGCGCTGCCTCCGTCGCTCCGGGGCTCACTACAAGACAGGGCGGCTGTCGATGTTGATTGACAGCTCACCCCGTTTTGTAGGCATGGAGGGGGGGTGGCTGCACAAACGCAGGCGTTCCCTTAGGAATGCCTGCCGTTTGTGGGCAGCCCTACTGACATCACTCGTGATGTCAGTAGTGGACTTCCTGCTCTATTAGAGCAGGAAGTCCACTCGGGCTTGCGGGAGCCGAGACCCTACTGCAGGGTCTCGCCGCAAGCCATGGGCCCGATAATCGTGACCATCGCCAGGCCGCTCACACAAGCTGTGGGTGGTACCCATAGCTGTGCGAACGGCCTGGAGGCCGGAAAAAAACAAAAAACAACGCCCTGATTCAGAGCAAGCGCTCGCAAACAGCGGGCGCCTCTGAATCAGGCCCTACATCCCTTCATAATATGACACCAGTGGCGGATCTAGAAAAAATGACAAGGAGCTCCATAATCAGGGAGGATGATGGAGTGAAGAGGGTGTGGCTAGGTGTGCAAGGGGATGTGGACACATGACCGGTGTGAATATTGGGCCCTATGCAGTTGCTGTGCTGGCAGTACACCACTGAAGGGGGTACGGATTCCTTGGCGGGCCATCGCATTGCTGGGTGAATTTTTTAATGATACAATATATAATACCTGAACAGGCTGTCCTGGTGCATATACCTCATGTGGTCTACTTTAGATGAGGGTTTCCACCCTAAAAGGATACTGAAACAAAGGATATAAAAGAATATTGGTGCAAACTGAAAAATCGACATAGATCCCTATAGAGCCCTACTGGGTAGAATTCTCAATAAATAAAAGTGCCGCAGGAGAGGACACAGCAGTGTCTATTGGCGGTCGCCCGTCTGAGATTTTATGCAAATGCCGCTACAAACACCTTACCTTGTACACATACGTTCGCCTGACTGTGCAAGCTGTGAGATGCCCACGTTTAGCATCCGTGCATGATCTAATACCAGCTGGAACATACTTATACACCACCATCGGTCACACTATGGCAGTTGCAGTTTCTCCATCTTACTACGGCCTCCTATACTTCCGGCAAGTGAAGGAAGCCACTTGCATTGACACGCCCACGACACTCCCATTACACACCCACTGAACGGATCATATTTGCCTGCATTTCTAACCACCTCCCAGTCACTGTTCAGGAATGTCCATCACTTTTCCGCCACATTTCTGATACCGTCTGACCCGTTCGCAGCATCACCTTTATGGGTACACTGGGCCTGATTCAGACCCGCTCGCAAGCGGGTCGATGTTGCCCAAGTGCGCATGCGCACAATGGAGGCGGCTCCGTCGTGCGCATGCGTGAGACCCAAATAACGACGGCCAAGCCGTCGTTATGGGTCTCGCACCAAAGGGGACGTGCTGTCGATGGTGATTGACAGCACGTCCCCTTTGGTGGGCGTGCCAGGGACGTGGCTGCCCAGATGGAGGCGTTCCCATGGGAATGCCTACCGCCTGGGGCCGGCCCCACTGACATGTGGTAGGGAACATTGGGCCTAATTCAGACCCGCTCGCGAGCGCAGGACGCTCGCAAGCGGGTCGATGGTGCCCTAATGCGCATGCGCACGACGTATGTTCGCTCGCAGCTAATCTTCCGCCCCATAGTCTCCCAACCTCTCCTCTAGCTAGCGAACGTTCAAAATAGCGACCGTCCGTCTCCTCTTTGGTTGCAGGGAACGCTCGCACAAGTCAAATCCGGAAGTGGGCCTGTCATTTTTGAATTGCCTGCTATTTCATTCTGCCAACATACTTGAATCAATTAATAGCAATCAGTATATTCATTAGCTTAATTGGTATTCGCATCTTTGCAATCCGTTTTTTTTTACAATGTCAATAAACTTTATTATTGTTCGTGTGTGTCATTCCTTCCGCAGAATACGTACGTTTGTACCAAGGGGATGGTTTTTCAAATTTTAAAGTTTGTTTGAATGCTACTATTGGTTTGCGTTAGTTTATATGCAGATTTTTCATCTTTATTAATATTATTTAAATTAGCTTACGCATGTCACTGCATCAAGCCTATCATAACTCACATTATATTTGTGAGGGTGTAAGTCACATGACTCATACAATAACCAATACAATGCTTTCTGTTAATTTTCAAAGTACATTAGCCAATCAAATTTTTTCTGGGACCTTTATTAAAACTGTTTTGTGTTGAAAAAATCATTGCCATCATGAGAGCCGCAGCATTTTGTCGTCACAAACTCCTGGTCCTCACAGATGTGATGGACCGGAGAATAACCGAGCATCCGGCCCCCATCACTAACCGCCGCAAGCGGCAAGCCTATGCGGAGGTGCGGCGCCGGCTGCGTACCTTGGGCTACCGCCGCAATATCGGCCAGCTCAAAAGGCGATGGTCAGATCTCCACCGCAGATCCCCACGCCTTTTGGCAAATTTGCGGCTGCAAATTCAGAAAAGTAAGTGTATTTTTTTAACATTTTAAATGTAAGCATACCTGCGTGTGCATGTTTTCCGTATAGCCCTGTTTCTTTATTTTGGCCATACCTGCGTGTGCATGTTTTCCGTATCACCCTGTTTCTTTATTTTGGCCATACCTGCGTGTGCATGTTTTCCGTATAGCATATTTAAAAAAAAAAAATTTTGGTGTGTCTTTTTTTGGCAAAAAATATTAAATATGGACTAATATAAATTTGTCCAACTCATTTAGGGGCTGAGCGCAGACTTCGACGTCAACAAAATCGACGACGTCGGGCTCGTCCCCTATCCCCCACTCCCTCCCAAACATCCTCTCCCCAACCCTCCGCAAATTCCCCCTCCACCCCAGACCTGGCAGGCAGTGATGCCCCTCCCTCTCATCCGATTCCCATCCCTCCAAATTCAAACTTCCCTCCACCCCCCCTATCTTTTCATTACCCTCCCCTCCACCCCCCCCTATCTTTTCCTCACCCTCAACCTCCAGCCAAATTACCCCTCCTACATCCGACCAGCACTGGCCCACCTCTGAGGAGGACGATATCGGGGCTCCTGGCCCAGTCAGCATAATGACCGGTATGTTTCCCTTTTAAACTATGGTTGCTTTTGAAATGTTTGCTTTTTTGTTGATGTTGTCCTTTTCGCCTGTGCTGTTCAAAATTGTCAAGTTTTTGTAATGTTTTGGATATATATCTTTGTGCAACAATGTCTAGGATGTTTTCCCCTTACACATATGACACATGTCCAAACACTCACACTTGTGTCTTTCTTGTTTATAGGTACCAACAAATGTAGTATTTTTGCGTAGTTGTCCCTATTGGTATTTTTTTTTTTCTTTAGTTTTTGTATAGTCTGCTTTTTAAGTTGTTTGATAACATATAAATTAAGGTGTCATTTTAGTAATCCACACATTTTTTTAACCCACAGAGGACCAGAGGCGAATGCAAGAAATGTTGGATGGCTTGCAGAGGTTGAGGGGCCATGTCATAGGCATGCTCGTGGTCCTGGATCATATGTCGGTGCTCCTGCGCCACTAATTTTTTTGATTTTCCACCCAGAAAATGTTGATAAAAATAAAATTTATTATGATTTATTAAAGTCTCATTCCTTGTCTGGAAATATTAGATTGTTGAACCTTACATAAGTCGACTATTGTAGCATGAGTTTTTAAGTAATGTAAATTAGATTGTAGAAGGCTCAAGTAAGTATGTAAGCTGGCACATTAAACACCTAACAATACCAATAGGTTTGTAGAATTAACTGCAAATTTTTTTTTATGTTTTTGTGGGTAATGTAAAATTTAAATAAAACCTGCTTAGGGCTAGATTAGAAAAAATACTGATTCACCATAATACCTTTGGTGTTTGTTTTTTTGCCACAAAGCAGGGTAAAATAATGTACAATTTAACACATTACAGGATAAGCCATTAAGCAAGTTTGCCTTTTTTGGACCAGGTTACACTTGCCTATAATTTAAGAAGGAAATGTTTGTTTAACAGTAAAAATAATTATAAAGGACACAAATAATAAACACAAAGTGAATTGGCACAATCATTTCACACAGTGAAAACACACACAAAAATCCAACCAACACCAAAAAGAGCAAAATAACAACAACAATCAAGAACTGTTTGAAGAAGTAGCATGCCAACATGAATACACAAATGAGGCGAAGAAATCATTGTTCCCGAAGTTATATCCAATGTGTCCACATGAAGTCAATTTTTTGGATCAGATAGTAGGCATCGTTTTATAGGTTAATTTTATGGAATAAAAGACAAAAAACAAGAAAACACAAATTAAAATTGCCCATTAAAATCTTACATGTCTACTTTGTGTCAATTAACTGATTTTTTAAAAATAATTACCTAAAAAATCGGGCCACAATGTCATCGCGTATGGCCCCCCCACATACTGACCTCCGACCAACCTCGGGGGGGCCATCATCAGGCAAGGCATCCTCTGGCTGCATTGGGACACCACTCCTTATGGCGATGTTGTGAAATATCCCACACAGGACCACAATTTTCGAAATCATAGCCGGCAAATACATTAGCTCGCCACCAGAGCGGTGGAGGCATCTGAATCGGCCTTTTAAAAGGCCGATACAGTGCTCCACCACCTGCCTGGTGGCTGTAAGTGCGGAATTATACTCACTTTGTGGCCCTGGTGTGGGAGCCAAATAAGGAGTGAGCAGCCAGGGCGCGCAAGGGTAACCACTGTCTCCTGTGAAAAAACAAAAACAAACATCAGGACCATTGTGTAACAAGCTTTGCATTGGTTGCAACAGAAGGTGTCAACTTACCCAGAAGCCACGCATCACCAGCTTGTATGTTGTCTAATTTGTGCCAAATCCCTGATTGCCGGATGACGAAGGAATCATGTGCACTGCCGGGGAATTTGGCATTCAGGGACAGGATCTGGAGCAAGGCATCACATACCACCATTACATTCAGTGAATGAAAGTGCTTGCGGTTCCTAAAAATAGCCTCCAGCCTTGCTGGAGGCTGAAGTGGTATGTGAGTGCCATCCACAACCCCTATGATGTGTGGGAAGCCAGCTATTTGGTAAAAATTGGCCTTCGCCACATTAAGGGTACCCATATCCAATGGCATTTTAATAAAATGATGGAGGTGTTTGAAAAGGGCCTCCATCACTGCCCTCAGGATCCTTGAAAAGAAGGATTGGGATATTCCCGGAACTATTCCCACAGTGGTTTGAAAGGATCCTGAGGCACAGAAATGTAACACCGACATTAATTGCGTAAGTGGTGGTATTGCTGTAGGACTTTCAATTTGCCGTTCAAGATCACTCTCTATTAATGAGAGAGTGTCTATGATGATTAGTGGCGGCAGATGGTATCGCCTTAATACCTCATCATCTGGCATTCCAAAAAGGGTGACACGTGTTCTATATATCTGGGGCCTTGCATGCCTACGAGGCCTATGCCTGGGACGAAGATGAGGTTGGTCGGGTTCTGGAACCATGGCCAAGATAATACGACCAACATCAACCTGAAATGGTAAGCCAGGTAGTTATTGTTTTAGACAAATGTGTTAAGAAAAATATACTTATCTTTTCTCAGAAATCCAAAGATGCTTACAGGCCTGGGACGTGTCATGTGCAGAACACCCTACATTTCAAAAGTAGAAAATATGTTTAAGATTCATTAAATAAAATATGATTGTAAACAAATTGTTTTCGTGAAAAAATAAAGAAGGGAGCACACAGTAGTTCAGAAAATACTACGCTACATTTAGTGTTAAGACATGATTTTACACTGAAAATTTATAAAAAATTAGTTCGCAAAATAGTACGCTACTCTTACAGTTAAAACAAGACATATTAGTTCGCTAAATAGTACGCTACTTTTACAGTTAAAACAAGACACATTAGTTCGCTAAATAGTACACTACTTTTACAGTTAAAACAAGACACATTAGTTCGCTAAATAGTATGCTACTTTTACAGTTAAAACAAGACACATTAGTTCGCTAAATAGTACGCTACTTTTACAGTTAAAACAAGACACATTAGTTCGCTAAATAGTACACTACATTTAGTGGTAAGACATGATTGTACACTGAAAATTTATTAAAAAATGAGTTCGCAAAATAGTACGCTACTTTTACAGTTAAAACAAGACACATTAGTTCGCTAAATAGTACGCTACTTTTACAGTTAAAACAAGACACATTAGTTCGCTAAATAGTACGCTACTTTTACAGTTAAAACAAGACACATTAGTTCGCTAATTAGTACGCTACTTTTACAGTTAAAACAAGACACATTAGTTCGCTAAATAGTACGCTACTTTTAGTGGTAAGACATGATTGTTCCCAGAAAATAAACAACATTACTTTGCTAAACATATGCTAAGAACAACACATCTAATTTGTAAAATCATGGAAACAAAAACACTTACCAAAAACAGACAAATATCCCAAAGTTCAAAAACTTCACTGGGGCAATGCCAAAATAACTGTAAACCAAAAAAAAAATATTACAAACATTTGTAAACTATTTACTATTATTTTTTACGGTGGTTTTTTAAAATACTTACTCAAAAAATCACAAAAAAATAGCCAAACAATAAAAAAAATAACCAACGGAAAATAAAGAAGCTAGAAAAAAACAAAAAAAAAGCTCCAAAAATTTCCTCCTTCTACTCAGTCAACCGCAAAACCTCAAAAATGCTCCTACGCCAAACCTCCAACAAACAACATGCCACATCAACTCCAGTCACACCAAGCCATAAATAGTCTTTATTTTCCAGCTCAAATTAAGGACGGACAATAGGAGCGCACAGTCAATGATGTGGCCGAATAATGCTGACGCATGTATAAAAACGTCACTGAAAAGCCAAATCGGTCTGCTGTAGTGAGACCTGTAAGTCCAAAATGACTACAGAGCAGCAAAGCACTGGCCAAGAGGCGCCAGGTAAGTATTTCTCTTTTTTGGGCAAAAGGATACTGTTTAACAATAATTTTTGGAAAATTTTACATTATAAATTTTAATCCCATTTTAAAAAAAGGTGTTGAGGATGCCATGGAAGAGGCTGCTGGGCCTAGTAGGCCAACTAAACCCCCCAAAAAAGGCAGCCACAATTCACAAGAAAGGAGATGGAGGTTTTGGTGCAAATGTGCAATGACAACCTGCCACAGGCAGCAAGGAATATGGGTGCAAGCAACAAATGGAAAATGTGGGATGACATAGCCAGTGGTGTCAATAGGGTGGGTGATTTTGAACGTTCAACCCGGGAGGTCAAACGCCGGTACGTAAAAACTACATTTTAGTAAAAAGTGTTTACAGGTCCAAATACTGCCGGAATAATGCCAACTTTTTACCCCACAGATGGAGTTACTTCAAATATCGTCTTAAGCAAAAACTGGCTGATAGGGCTAGGCATGCAGGGGGGATAGGTGGGGGTCCCACCCCTGTGTCACTGGAGCTCACAGATTTGGAGGAGATGGCCCAGGGGTGTGTGCAGGATGAGGAGGAGTTTGGCGTGTCGAACATGGATACCGACATGCCAGACTTTGCGGCTCCTCATGTTGCCCCAGGTAAATGTTGTAATGTTAACAACTCAGAAATGTGTTTGGGACAATATCTAGATTATAATGTTACTCTTTTCTCTTTTTTCTCACAGAGACACAGGCGGATGAGTCTTCTCCAGAGGGGAGCTTTGGCCGCAGAATTTCTGCTGGCTCTGCAGGGGAGGAAGCAGTAGATCTGGCTGGGGACCCTGTGGCAGACAGTCCAGGGCATTCCCCCTCGCAGGCAGTGGGCCTCCTCACTGATCTCAATATTAAAACGGATCAGCAGACCGAGATTCTGGTGAGGATGGACGCCAATCTGCTACGGGTGGTGGACGCCCTGGAGCAAAGTGCTGCGGCCAACGTGACCATTGCTAAGGCCCTGGCGGAAAATACTCGGGCCAACGTGCGAATAGCAAATGCCCTGGAGCAGCTCGTTCGCCAGCACATGTTGGAGCCGGCCTCCCTTCCTGCCGGAACATCAGGACCCTCCACCTCTGGCACAACAACAGCCATCCCTCCAAATGTGCCTAGCCCTATGCCTAGTCCAGAGGCCACAACATCTGCCTCTGGCCAGGCCAGCAGAAGGACATCCCGGACCCGTTCAGGCTCCCTCCCTACCCCGGCCAAACGGGCCAAAAGGCGATGACAGCACTGGCTAATTTTCCCACAATCCTTCTCAGTGTTTGCCCCATATTCCTTAATGCCCAAAACCTCCCTCTCCTTTCTTGTGATTTTTTTTATTAATTGTGTTTGTTTGTGGATTTCAAATGCCACTTATTTTGTTTGTGTGTTTTTAAAATCATTTGTTATTTGTTTTTACGTTATCAAGTTTTTTTTATTTACCCAAAATTTTTTTACAAAAAAAAAACAAAAAATAAAATAATGTTGAAAATCTGCACAATTCTATTGTTAATTTATTCAAAAACTGGTTAAAAGGTAATCCCGCAAACAACATTACAAACAATACAACGGAAATCGAAACATTTTTTATGAAAAAAAACCCCAAGGGTTAAAAACAATTTATGAATTAACACTTAGCAAAAAACAAAAGGACGACTGTTTTCTTGGCCCCTAAAAAATGAAGAAAAACAACAAACCTGCATACAATATTGTTGCCATAAAAAAAAAGAAAACAAATTTGGCAAAAACACGCAAATGTAAAATAAATTTGTAAGCTAATTGATTGTCTAACCCAGAAATTAGCAGCTGAGTAGTTCACCTGCGTACGGTTTTTTGCTACTAAAAAAAGGCTATTGGCTAAACACCTTACAAGCATTTTTGCAATTCAAAACTGATTGTTTTTGAGGCCTCAATTGATAAATCGGGAAACCATCTATGAGCCTCGGGAAGAACGAAGAGACCATCGTCAAGCTGAGCGAGCAGTTTGAATGGAAAGTGGATCAGACAGTGACGTATCCCTTCTTCCGTTCACATTGGCCGCATCAGATAATTTATGTACGCCCAAAAAACGCCTCGACACGCCTGCGTTTTCCCATCTCCACCCCCGTCACCGCCCCAAAACGGACAGTTCTGTCAATCACATTTGACATGTCACTTCCTGTTCGCTATTCGACGAGCGACTGAAAAAATTATCGCAATCAGCCGTACGCACATGCGCACTGTTACACCGATGCATGCGTGGTTTAACAACATCGGATGACTACGAGCGTACGACTGCTTACGAGCGGCTCTGAATGAGGGCCTAAGAGCAGCATGCTGCCAGAACAGGTTTGGGTATTAGAGATAAAAAGCAGTGACAAGTAAACCCTATGTTCTAAGACCTAGGGGTAAATTTACTAAAGTGAGAGTTTTTAGAAGAGAGTTTTAAAAGTGATGTTGCCCATAGCAACCAATCAGATTCTAGCTATTATCTACTAGAAGGTTCTAGTTAAATGTTAAGTAGAATCTGATTGGTTGCTATGGGCAACATAACTTAAAACTCACTTCTAAAAACTCACTTTAGTAAATTTATCCCCTATACTCAACTAGCAAATACAACAATCTATATAAAACCAGTGACAATAGTAATTTAAAAAAGACCATATACTGTACAGTACTTAAAATATGCATGTTAAAGGGAAAAATGGCAAATACTAATTTATGCAGGCTCAATTGTATGAGTCTAAAGCTGGGAACACACTTTAATTATATATGTGTATGTATTAAATAGCGAGTGCTAAAGAGCGTTGTGTGTATATGATAGATTTAGATATACATCTATCATATACATACTGTACATTGTGTATATACTGTTTATATAATATATATATATTTATATACACACATATATAAAATATAAGAGAGCAGGAGAGCAAGTCCTGTGTGCGATATATACAGTAAGTGAGTATTATATATATACACACAAACAATTAATTAGAGAGATGCGTTATCTAATTATTTAAATTATTTCAGTAAAACATGATTGGCTTAATCACCAGGGTGTAGTCTCCCTTTCCTTGCTAGGGCATGCTGGGGTGCACACTATGGGCAGGGGATTAGGAGGCTGGCTACTGGGGTGCCCACTATGGGCAGGGGATTAGGAGGGTGGCTACGGAGATGCACATTATGGGCATGGGGTTAGGAGGCTGGCTACTGGGGTGCACACTATGGGAAGGAGGTTAGGAGGCTGGATACAGGGGTGCACACTATGGGGAAGGGGTTAGGGGGCTGGCTACAGAGGTGCACACTATGGGCAGGGGGTTAGGGGGCTGGTTACAGGGGTGCACACTATGGGCAGGGGGTTAGGAGGCTGGCTATAGCGGTGCACACTATGGGCAAGGGGTTAGGGGGCTGGCTACAGAGGTGCACACTATGGGCAGGGGGTTAGGAGGCTGGATACAGGGGTGCACACTATGGGCAAGGGGTTAGGGGGCTGGCTACAGAGGTGCACACTATGGGCAGGGGGTTACGGGGCTGGGTACAGGGGTGCACACTATGGGCAAGGGGTTAGGGGGCTGGCTACAGAGGTGCACACTATGGGCAGGGGGTTAGGGGGCTGGGTACAGGGGTGCACACTATGGGCAGAGGCTGGCTACAGGGGTGCACACTATGGGCAGGGGGTTAGGAGGCTGGGGTCCACACTATGGGCAGAGGGTTAGGAGGATGGCTACAGGGGTGCACACTATGGGCTATAGGGGTCCTTACAGCGGGGGGAGGGTTGAAGCTTTCTATATCAGCTCTCACTGTGGGGGGAAGGGGTAGACTGGCTGGCTATAGTGGTGCACACTGCGGGGGGTGGCAATGGAGGCTGTCCTTATCAGCTTAGTCACACTGTGCAGGGGGGAGGCTCACACAATGTCACTGCACTTGGAAGGTGCCAGATAGTGGGGCCGAGCCGTGCTGGTGCAGTGACTGGTCTCTGGGGTGGCAAATTGCCTCCAGCAGCCAATTGCTGGGGGAGGGGTTTAGAGTAAGTTGGGACGCCCACAGAGTCCGACACGGGCCCGAAGAATAAAAAAAAAAGTTACCTTCTCTTGAAGGGATGTGGCCGCACATAGATAGCCCGCAGCTGAGGCATGTGCTTCGAGGCTGCCGGACCCAATGCATCAAAAGGGGCCCGGCCCGCTCAGCATACTCCCCCAGCCCAGCAGCAATGACTGAGAGAGCCACTTGTACTTACAAACCCCGCGATGGCCGGCGAAATTACGTCACGCGTTGTCCTTTGGCTCATAGTCGCGCATGCGCAGTGCTGAGTTTTGACGGGGCAGTGGGGGAAACTGGGGGATTCAATATACTCTGCGGGGTAGCGGGAGGGTAGAGCTTATAGCGGGAGGCTCCCGCGGAAATCGGAAGGGTAGGCAACCCTGTTCCCAGGTACTTGTCATTACCACCATTGTTCAGGGTGTTGCTGTACAGTACATATCCTATGAACAAGAAAAATATGCTTTTTTTGCTAATACTGTATATATCTTTCCAGATGATGTTTTAAATCAGTTTTGCAACAAACAAAAAAGTGGTTTCTGCTGCTTGATGCAAAGACTCGGGCATATTTACTAAAGTGAGTGTTTTTAGAAGTGGAAAACTAGCACCTTCTACAAGATAATAGCTAGAATCTGATTGGTTGCTATGGGCAACATCTCCACTTCTAGAAACTCTCACTTTAGTAAATGTATCCCTCAGCATCAGAATCTGGATAACCTAGGATACATTATGCATTAAAGAGGAGACCTGACCTAGATGTAGGGACCTGGTCTGTGTTTCATTCTACAGTATGTGGCATCTGTTTTTTTGTTTATCCTGCAAGATATCTTCAAAGGGAGCCATATGACCTGGCTTGAAAGGACAGAGATATTTACAGCAATCATGAAAAAACAAAAACCTCCATTATCCAACAGGAGACAAAACTCAGATCTCCAACAATGGGCACACAGTGTATGAAGGGACCATGAGAAAAGACAATGTCTCGGACTGTGGTCAGACTAAATACGTTATCTCTGTGTAACCTCTGTAGTGCTGATAAATGAACATAGATTTTAGAAATGTCATAGTTACCTACAAGGGTGTTTCACAGACGAGAGTCCGGGGAGAGGGGAGGAGGAGGTGGCCATGTGCAGTCTCTGTCAGGGGCCCCCACCTCTCATCCTGGCAGCGCAGAGAGCAGTAGACTGAGCACTGGGAGCACTAGTAGACCATACTTGCCTACCCTCCCGATTTGGTCGGGTGCCTCCCGAAAATCGGGTGCCGCTCCCGACCTCCCGGGAAGGCAGGCAATCCTCCCGGCTGCCGCCCTCCCCTCCTATCCCCCCCACAATAACCCCTGCAACAACCCCCGCAGTAAAGGGGGCTGGTGACGCGAATCGCGTCATTTTGGCCCCGCCCCCTGCTTCACAATGCCGATATTACCGGCATTGTGTAGCGGGGGAGGGGCCGAACTGACGCGATCGCATGGCTCCGCCCCCACCCCGCCCCTAAGGGTGTGTCACCAGCCCGGCCACTCCCCCTTGTCACGGACACGCCCCCATCCTGCCGATCTGGCTGCTTCCTCCCGGAAGGAGCAGCCAGAAAGTAGGCAGGTATGTAGTAGACTCTAGCGCTGTGCCCTACTGCGTATGCGCAAAATCCATTTTCCCAGCGAACAATGGGGAAATATCCGCCGCGCGCAATATTCCTCGTGATTTGTGCAGAGCTGCTGCCGCCAACATGGGACTCTGGAGAGGTCATTATAGAAGGATGGGTGCAGGGTGTGCGGTGTGGACTACCCTGAGCACCACCTGCACCTATTATAGCAGAGCCGTAACTAGACTTTTTGGTGCCCTGTGCCAGAGAGAGCATTAGCGCCCCCCCATCCATTTTTTTAAATAGGGACATGCACCTGAAAAGGGCCATGGCTTCATGAGGAAGGGCCAGGGAAGAGATAGGAGAGGCCAGGAGATGCTGGGGATAAAAGAGAAGGAAGCTACAAGTGAGGATGATAATAAACAAGAAAATTGACAGAGCCAAACAGCGCTCCCTACCCTGCGGTGCCCTGTGCCATGGCACTGGTCGTACTACCCTAGTTACGGCCCTGCATTATAGATACGCTGAGAGCAGGGGCGTATCTATAATGGGTGCAGGGTGTGCGGGGAACACGGGCCCCTGGGTCCAGGTGGGCCCCACACTGCACACCCTGCAGCCATAATATTACTTACCTCTCTGGAGTCCCACGTCGGCCTGGGCGTCCGGCGCTGTAAAACGACTGGAAAATGGCCGTGGCGGCCATTTTCCCGTCGTTTGGGAAAGTGGCTCCCGCTGCCTTTTTCCCGGTGTCCTGTGCATATACTATAGACTCTGGGCACACTCTAGTGCCCAGATTCTATAAATCCGGCACTGGCTGCGCACAGCTCAGTGCGCTCCCGGCCGCTGGGCGGAGAGGAGGGGGCCCGTGTCGGAGACTGCACATGGGCCCCCTCCTCTCTAGAGATGCCCCTGGCTGAGAGGGCCCATGTGCAGTCTCCAACACGGGCCCCCTCCTCTCTAGAAACGCCCCTGGCTGAGAGGTCCCATGTGCAGTCTAGGTGCGCCCCCCCACCCTCTCTATCGGGTTTGCCTACTACTCTGAATGAGGCCTTAGATGCGGCCACAACATTTGGTAATAGGGAACTGATGCTGAGCTACCGGGATACTGTAGTATACTGGAGCCCTGTACAGTCATAGACGGACTGACCCCGCCCCCAGCAGTGGCAGACTGACAAGCAGGCAGCAGATTGCTTCTCCATGCTGCCTGGCCAGGACTCGGCTCTCCCTCCTCTCATGTTGTGAATCCAGGTATTTATTAGCCGTTGCCAGGTGTGATGAATGTTTTCTCTCATTCACCCCTCTGCCCCAAACCCTCGTCTCTCGTTTTGGACATATCAATAATCCTATTGCAGGACCTGCTGCTAATCTACTGTACAGTTTAATCATGTAATGGTGCATACACACTAGACGATATGCTCCCTGAGCGATATCGTCTAGTGTGTCCCCGGCAGGCTGTGCTCAATGTCGTTCATGACATTGAGCACAGCCGCTGAACGATATCATTAGCGATATCGTTCAGCGCCGGGCTCTCTCACCCATTCCCTGACATGCAGCAACCTGACGAGGTCGTCAGGTTGGCCTGCATGTCAGCCCGATGAACGAGGATGACGAACGACCCGCGGGAACGCGCGTCGTCGTCATCGTTCATCTTTTTTGTGTTAAAAATGGACGATAAAGTGGACGACTGAACGATAACGATATCGTTATCGTTCAGTCGTCCACTTTAATCGCCCAGTGTGTACGCACCATAAGGGTTTGTCGGTTATTGCTGGCAGTTGAAGTTGTCAGCACTGGTAATGACATCCAGGACACAGGTTGGATTGTAAAACACAAAGGCCTGGGGAGACTAAATTTCCATCTTCACTGCCCCTTATGTCATAAGTTGGGTATGTCAGGGCCGGATTACTAATGGGGCTGATGGAGCTGGTATGTTACTACACATCCTCCTTGTGCTGGGCCAGCCTATCCCACTCAGTCTTAGAGGCCCATTTATCAATGACCACATACTTGAATGAGATTTGGGCGTGATATTAGCGCCCATGATCACATGGCAGTATGCAAAAATACCGCCAAAATATATTACCTAGCACACGCAGGGACCGAAAGGAGCCAGTCCCTGTGATGTGCTCAGAATGAAGGGACCGCATCAACGCACTCTTCACTCCTCTATCAGGACTGCTTCCCATGCGTGGTCTACAGACCACTCATCTGCGGCCAGGGCTGCCTTCAGAAATTGTGGGGCCCAGGACAAATGAAACAGACAGGCCCCCACCCCCCTTACACACACCACCAACTTAGAGGTGTAGCATGCAGCTCTGGCACATGGAGCAAGCACATGCTACTGTCAAATAACAGATACAGTATGTACCCCTGATCTCCCCACATGCCAGCAAACCTCACACACATAAAATAAAAAAAAATAATATACTGTGTGTGTGTGTGTGTGTGTGTATATATATATATATATATATATATAAATATACGCACACAGAATAACAATAGCAAAGAGACATGTGGGGAGGGGAGCAGATGCACATGCTGGGCAGAGGAGACACACAGAGTATGGGCAGGAGAGGCACATGTGGGGGGGTGACACAGATAGTTAAGTGGGACAGGTGCATGAGAAGGGGAAGAGCCACATATGTTAAAAGGTAAGAGGCAGAGGCACATATGGGGAATGGGCAGAGGCACAGATGTAGGGGGGGCAGCAAAAGGGGAGGTACAATGGGCACAGATGGTAAAAGGGAGGAAAGTGGAGCAGGGGCACATATTTCAAAGAGGCCAGTGTAAGTTGTAAAGAGGAAAGGGGTAACTGTGTGACTTTGGGCACTGCAGCTACTGCTCCCTGTGGTGCACAGCCACAGTGCCTAGCTAATGTAAGTAGGTAGAACTCAGAGAAGACAGAAAGGTTAGTACTAGGACCAGTTCACCTGCAGTTGCTTCGTTTGTAGTAGAAGCAAAGATTGTTTCACTGCTCTGGAAGGGGTCTGTATAAGAAAGGTGGCTGCAGGGCACGCACCTTCACACACCTCAGTCTGGCCCTGAAAGTGCTGAGACAGGTCAGCTGCGTACTTTTTCAGAAGTAGCGCAGTCTGTATCACACGTGCCACAGGACCGGGTCCCCCACTCTGCCTGTGATGACAGCACCGGTCACATGCCACTGGCGCTATTCGGCTGTGTTACTGCTGTGTAATGAGTCACGATGACTCATTCAAAATTTCACATCTCTCCGGCCACTGGGCTGCGCTAGCGGCTTGCTCTGACCTGTGTGGCGATGTAAACATTTTTTGCCGTTGGCCGGGCCCCCTCGGCTGGCCGGGCCCCGTACAGGAGTACCGGCTGTACCCCTCTGATGGTGGCCCTGTCTGCAGCAGCCATTTCCACAGTAAATTTTATGAAGTTTAGCCCATAGGCTACATCATCACAATGGCATCTTCAGATGGCATAAGCTTCGGGGACCAAACTCCGGAATGCTTTGCATGGTAAATATGACAGCTTCACAACCTCCATAGAAATCTATGGGGTTTGCATTTGCTTGTGGAAATAGAGGGACTGCAGCAGATATTGGAGATATCTGCTGCGATCCCTCCATAGTACATCTGGGGGATACTTAATATTTTTTATTATATATCCCCCAAATTTAATGATAAATATGCCCTTTACCTTGATAGTCAGGAGCATCATCTGGTAGCTTCATAGGTAAGAATCTGCCTGCTGCTTCTTTTATATGTCAGTCAGGGCCGGCAACAGAAATCTCGGGGCCAGGTACACTGATATCTCTGGGGGCCCCAGCTTCTCACCATCACCCCGATCCCATACATTCCTCCCCTGCATGTGTGATATGTGAAGCATGATGTTATCTGAAAGATATACTGTACCAGCCTTTATATAAAGTAAAAAAACATACACTCTTACCACACGGTCTCTCTGTCACTGATGATGCAGGCTGTAGTTCTTGTCTGCCGTCTCTTGCAAGGTCTTCTTGCTGACAGTGCTGTGGATGCCTCAGGGGTAGGAGGAATGGTGTCAGCAGGCAGCAATCCACAGTCCTCAGCCCCTCATCACAATCCTCAGTCCAGAAGCCCTCCATCACCTTCTTCCATCCCCATCCCCATCACCTTCCTCTGCCCCAGCCCATGTGACCTTCTACCCCCAACTCCCAACAGCTTCCTCTGCCCCCAGCCTGTCACCTCATGCCTCCAGCACCTTCTTCTGCCCCCATCACCTTCCTCTGCCCCAGCCTGTGTCACCCTCTGCCCCAGCATTTTCTTCTGCCCCAGCACCTTCTTCTGCCCCCGGCTCTTTCCTCTGTCCCCAACCCCCATCACCCTCATCTGCCCCCCTCTGCACCCAGGACCTTCTTATGCAACCAGACCCTTCCTCTGTCCCCAGCAACCTTCACCTTCTTCCCAGCACCAATCTTGTTCTCCTGCCCACCGCCTCTGTTCCTCTAACATCCCCTCCAAAATGCAGCCTGCCTGACAGCAAGAGATGCGCGGCGACGTGACCTATGACATCACTCCACCACGTTGCTCATAAGGTCAGATGCACGGCAGCCAGCAGGTCCTGACTCGGGCTACGGCTGAACCACGGGGAGGAGCCCAGTGCTGCCTGGGCCAGGCTACAAGGAACAGAGCAGGGACTGGGCAGCGGCTATGGGTCCCAGCAGCCGGGGCCCGCCGGCATGAACAGTGCATCCGTGTCTCTGTTATGTGCCCGTCCGGTCCTTGGGGCCCCTCTGGACCCCGGGGCCTGGTACAGGTGTACTCCTAGTCCCCCCCTGTCGCCGGGCCTGATGTCAGTTGTTGGTGATTTGTAAAGGAGAGGCTCAGAGGCAATAAAAACACTGAATAACTGATACAATGTCACTTATTCAGAGGAGATTTATCAAATCTTGGAGAGAGATAAAGTGGGGAGAGATAAAGTACCAACCCTTAAGCTTCTGTCACTTTTGAACCACAACCTGTTAAATGGCAGTTGGAAGCTGATTGGCTAGTACTTTATCTCTCTCCATGCTTTGCTACATCTCCCCCAGATTATCCCTCTCCACTTTATCTCTCTCTGAGATTTGATAACTCTCCCCTCAGTGTCTTAGGCACCCAACTGGTGCCCTAGGCAACCGCCTAGGTTTCACCCAAACTTGAGTACAATAGATAAATGATGGACTATACTCTCGGGTTGGGTACGGAATGCCGGTGGTCAAAATCCCAATGACAGCATGCCGTCAGGATTAGGATACCGATACCTGTTGGTAGGTATCCTAGTGCCTAAACCTAACCTCCCCTTCCCTGTACCCTAAACCTAACTCTAATCCTTCTCCTAGTGCCTAACCCTAACGCTTAACCCTAACCCCGCTTCTTACCTTCGGGATGCAGGCGGTCAGGATGACGGCACCGTGATTCTGACAGGTGTATGGATTCTGGCACCAGTATTCTAAGCGCTGGCATCCTCAGGATATTGACCGCATCCCATATCCTCCACTACATATTTGTTAATTGTACTCTAATAGCACTCCATAATTAATCATAAACCTTTATGTAATTGGTTGTTGTTTCACAAACAAATAGTTTGGTGTTATTTATTGTAAAACACAACAATTATTACAGATACTGTTAAACATTTGAATGGGTAACTAAACAGATGTCCTATATAAATTGCATAATAAGATAAACTTTTATTGAAATTATTATGATAGTAAGTATAGCATACACAGAATAATCTCTTCTTCAGGCATTATCATGTTAATATTACTGTATTACTTGGTTCCCTGCATTTCCAAATATTTTACTGAATCATTAAAATGTATAGCTTTAGTTATTAATCAATTTACACCCAGCTGCAGTCATTTTATGCCCATGTGAGCGGGTTGTATTCCTGTGCACCTTGTTTTACGATGCAGATAAATGGTGGCCGCACACTACCGAGTACAGCTACACACATGGAGCCAGGTTGTCATTGACAATCTAGGACTCCAGAGAGACAGCCAGGAGCTGTTATTAATGGGCCCTGGTCGCATGATCACAGCTGCACAGCATTAAATAAAATGCAGTACAGCACATACAGGATGTAATAATCCATATTAGCTCTAAATTTTAAAATAAAGTAATCACCTGTTGGACAGAGAGTATATATATATATATCCCCAGAGGGATACTCTGGGGGAGATGTAGCAAAGCATGGAGAGAGATAAAGTACTAACCAAACAGCTTCTAACTGCCATTTAACAGGTTGTGGTTCAAATATATATATATATATATTTGTAGTTTTCTCAACCTCTTTTTTGAAGCACTATTTATAAAAATAACAAAAAAGCTAAAGCAATAGACAAAACTTTTAAACAAAAAAGTTAGTGAAAAATATACTAGAGAAAGCTACACTGATCAGGTATTAAAATAAATGGCAGAAATATAACATTTCTGTGGGCGCTGTAATTATATGCAAAAAAAATCATATTCAAGTACTGTTTTCTATTAGTTTAGTCTTAAAAATGCCATAAAATTCACTTAAAAATGCTACCAAAAGAAAATGATATTTTTCAGGATGAAAATTCACTTGGCTATCCTAACAAATAAAAATATTTATTTTATCTAAATATCTCATAGCAAAAATTAGTCTGGGTACGAAGTTACAAAATGCCTGCGGTCATTAAAGGGTTAAAAGGGAATTTTATACTTTTTTTTTTTTTTTTTTATAAATAGTTTAATACTTGGGCTTCCAGTGATTTCCACAACTTTTTAAATTCTCCTAGCAATAGTGCCTGGAAAATGAAAATGTCATTTAACCTATTAATGACCTCTACCCAATGCCTTTTTCCTATGTTGGACCCTATAACATGATGGCACAAAGGAATTGTGGCTGCATGCTGCTACTGTGTATGTGGTCAGTCACCATAGGTGCACTGGTGAGTAAGCGCACAATTGCCTTTGTCACAAAGGACACTAGTAAACATCCTGGCTGCTATTCTCTCTGCTACTAAAGTAGCTACAAAGTGTTTACATAACTTTTTGACACAGCTGGTACTCAGTTACACTGTGATCACTGCACTGTTTTCTAAACTAATAGCAAAACTTAGAGATACACATAAAACTGTACTGGTCCTTCATGCTGCTGAGTGCGGACACATCTGCTAACATTTTACATGTCCCGTCATTTAGAGCTAATGTTGCAGGGCTGAGAATGACTGTTCTTTCCTGTGTTGTGTTACATTACATTTGCAGGAGCGCTGATTAATTTGGGGGAATGTAAACCTGGAGGCTCATGCACAGTTTGGGAGGTTGGTTGCAGTTTCTCTCTCCTTGGCCCAAGTTGAGGTGCAGGAATAAGTTTGGTGAGTCTGCCCCACACTTGAACCAGTGTTTATGGCTTGGACTGGATACCGACATCCTTTTAACATCCATCTCCCCTGGTCACAGCTCCTGCCCTGTGATTGAGCTGGGCATTGTTGGCAGGCGATACTTCCCAAGGTTTCTGCTTTCTTTCCTGCCATTCATTGGAGGATGAAGGAGGGGACATCTCCTTAGGGGGTGGGTGATGGGGAAAGAGGCAGGATCCAGGATGAAGGGCTGGAGTCACATGGATACAATCTTTTGATGAATGTCCAAATTTCTTCTTCAGCTCTCAACCCCACTGGCTGGATATCTGCAGTCATAAGGAAACTTTTTTCTATAGTGTTGTTTTTTTTTTTAAAGGGGTTTATTTTATTTTATCTCACATTACTCTAGGGAACTTGAAGGGTTTGGGGACACGACCATGCCTTTGAAGAAGAGAAAACACTAATATAAGAGGATTTATCTACCTACTGGGCTAAACTTTGGATAACTTTTCTGCATTGTGCAAACGACCTGGTGGGTAATCAGGAATACACTGCAGCAGGAACATGACTGAGGAACATAAAACTGATGGCAAAGGGGAGAGTGGGAGAGACCTGGAAAGGCAGCTGAGGCTCAGGGTCTGTGTTCTCAGTGAGCTATGGAAGACTGAGAGGGACTATGTGGGGACTCTGGAGTTCCTTGTCTCGGTGAGTTGTGTGATGATGGGGGATGGGGATGTCTTGTTATCACTGCTCAGCCAGCCAAAGTAACGGGATTATTGGAAGGCACCAAAGAAACCAAAACAAAAGGTGACACAAAAAGAAATAGACTGGTGAGAATAATTATCTCCAAAAACAGAGGTTGAAGTGTCAGCCATGAATACTACTCCTACTACTAATAATAATAATTAATAATAATAATAATAATAATACTTCCCTGACGGGTGAACTTATTCTAAACTAAATAGAAACTATTTCAAACATAAACATCAAAAATGCAAAACAGCAGCAAACAAATACAAAACTTTTTTTTTTCTGAAATCAATTTGCATTATACAAATATTTTAATAATACATTGTTACTTATATAATATTGTGTGGGCAGTTATTTTAAAGGTTACTCTGGTTATTTTTCATCATCCTGTGCGTTTGCTGTAATGAGATGCACTCTACCTTTAGCTAAAATCGCGGATTGGGAATATTGCTTCTCTAGCTGTTTGCAGATCACAGGAGCTGTCGGATAATATAACAGAAGAACCTCTCACCTCTCAGTGATTTATTTTTACTCTGATTGTTTTGTGGTCTCTGAGAATGTGCTGCAATGCCATGTTCCTCTGCAACACAAAGCACACACAGTGCCCAATTGTGCTGAGGGGAATAAAGAGGCAGTGTGATTACTGTGGTACATGCATTGCATGGACAGAGGCTCATCCTGGGCACTGCTGTAACGAGCTGACAGTTAGGGGGATGTAATGATACAGTGTGTCTGCAGAGAACAGTACCTGCTGAGTAGATCTGAGGTCTGTCTCCTCCACAAAGATGGGTTATGAGAATCTATGGATTTCGTTCTGATTTGTAAATGGGTCATTGGTAATTTACTTTTAACTACTGTGTTTTTGTATATAATTTGTCTGGCTGGAGACCTAGGGGTCAATTTACTAAAGTGAGAGTTTTTAGAAGTAAGTTTTAAAAGTGATGTTGCCCATAGTAACCAATCAGATTCTACTTAACATTAAACTAGCACCTCTAGAAGATAATATCTAGAATCTGATTGGTTTCTATGGGCAACATCACTTTTAAAACTCACTTCTAAAAACTCGCACTTTAGTAAATTTACCCCTAGGGTTAGGTAACTGTTTGCTTGTAGATAGGTTTAGGGTGCCTGCAGGTTTTCAGTTACTGTGCAAGTCCTAGCATGATGCTTGCTAAGCAGGATAGGACATTTGTATTACTATGGATGATGAACCACAGATTGCCTACTAGAGCTGTATAAAGAAAATCACTCCTATACGTTATAAAGGATAAGTTTGTTCCTAGTTGGCGCAAAAACTACTGCACCGATTTTCATGAAAACTACATCATTGTGTAGTGGAAACTCCTAGAAATAACCTGCACTTTGTTTCATCTCAATCCGTTACTTTAAAACTGAGCAATAACAAAAACAAAATGTATTGACATTATCAATGCAAGAGATAGGTGTGGCACCATGCGCGTGGCCGGTAAGGGAAGGGGGCAGAGGTGCTTTGGATCCACGTTCAATTAAATAGAATAGGCTACATACCAGTGTAAAGGGCACACAGTGACATTGGTGTGAGTGGTGGGTGAATGCATTGCTACCACCAGTCTGTATAGCGTTGCTGGTTACATTATTATTATTACCAGTTATTTATATAGCGCACACATATTCCGCAGCGCTTTACAGAGAATATTTGGCCATTCACATCAGTCCCTGCCCCCAGTGGAGCTTACACTCTATATTCCCTATCACACACACACATATACACACTAGGGGTAATTTTGCTAGGAGCCAATTAACCTACCAGTATATTTTTGGAGTGTGGGAGGAAACCGGAGTACCCGGAGGAAACCCACGCAAGCACAGGGAGAATATACAAACTCCACACAGTTAGGGCCGTAGTGAGTATCGAACCAACGACCTCAGTGCTGTGAGGCAGTAATGCTAACCATTACACCGTCTGTGCTGCATGAAGCTTAGGCACTAACGGGGAGGACTAGGGTTAGGGTGTGTGGTGGGGAGTGTTAGGGTTAGGCTGCAAAAAGGGACGGTTAGGGTTAGGAGGAGAGGGTAAATATACCCGACCCCTGTCAGGACACCAACCATCGGGATGCTGCTGTTGGTATTCTGACAGGAGGCAACCCGACAGCCAGCATTACATTGTGCAGCAAATCGTGCCACATATGGTATGAGTCTCGCACTTGCGAACAGGTATGCGTGCTGTGTTCTTACCCTTGATCCATAGGATTGCATGGTGCAAACGCAGCACGCGCCATGGCGTACCATGGCACACGGAGCCACGGCAAATTGCATGGCGTGATTCGTGCACACGTTTGCAGCACAAGCGGCAAGGATGTAAGAGGACCCATTTGTACAGAAAATGTAGTTAGTATAATTACATACATATGACAAGCTGGGTTCCTACCAACTCAGCTGTCAATGTGTCTCGCAGTCAGTGCAGAAAATTCTCCTATGATGGCATGACACACAGGAAGGTCACCTTTGTGTAAAGGTGGCTGTTGTGTCTGGTCTGGAGAGCTGCAGGTGTATCTATTGGTTGGGATCCAGGTAATTTGAAGCTGTGGCTTTGAGGCCTGACATTGGCTGGGCTGAGGCTCATGGGGAAAGGGCAGGCCCGTCATGAGCCGCGCCGGGCCACGGTAAAAAGGGGCATGGCCTAATTGCAGCCGGCGTGGCCACGCCCCTGTAGGTTAACAAAAAAAGTTTTGCCCCCTCAGCCCGGCGCATAACCAGTGGGGGGCGCGGCCAGCTTGATCGCTTCCCCCACAGGCATATTGTAGTAGCCTGCTGTGGCTGCTTCTTAGCAGCCGCGAGCCGTCTCCAGGGCAGCCCAGCACACAGCAGCGTGTTTTTTGTACCCGCTCCTGGGAAAGGGGGTGGGGGAGGTGTATCAAACATTACAGAGTGAAAGGGAAGCAGTAGGGCAGCCAAAGGACGTAATCCCGACCGCCAGATTCCGGACTGCAAGGCACTAATGACAGTCGTCAAAATCCCGACGACTGTCATTAGGACAGCCACGGGGGGGGGGGGAGGGTTAGGTTTAGGGTTCCCAGGGGGGATTTAGGATTAGGCACCCCCAGGGAGGTTAGGTTTAGGCTAGGGGAAGGGAGGGTTAGGGTTAGGCATCCCCGGGGGAGGTTAGGCTTAGGCACCCCCCGGGGGATTTATGGTTTAAGCTGCGGGGAAGGTGGGGTTAGGTTTAGTCACTTAGAGGAGGATTAGGGTTAGGCATTAGGCACTTGGGGGGGAGGTTAGGATTAGGCACCCCTAAGGGTTAGGGGGTAGAGTTAGGTTAGTATGTACTTACCGTAGGGTGATCAGGATTTCCTCCTCTGTCGGACTGCGGCTGGCGGTAAATCATACTGATTCCGAGTGAAGTAGTTGCTTAAAGCACCCAGTCAGCTTCTACTGTAACCGTCATTTCAAAGACTGCTAGATAAATGATAGCTAGAAGCTGATTGGTTGCTATGGACAATTTCTCCACGTTAACTCCAGAGAGCCCTCATGCACGCCGTGGAGACACTTATTGCCGAGCAGTGGTACTGCAGAAGATCACTAAGGCTGACTAGTCTGATTGCTTTGGCTGGCAAATCATGCCTCCACTGGCCCACAGCTAAAATAAGGAGGCTGATTCCTCCCCAGAGGAACAGAGAGTGTCGGCTCCTCCATATGGCCCCATTAGTCCACTGGCCAATCCGCCCCAAGACGACCACCTCAGCTGCTCTAACATTAAATCCGCACTAACAGGGTAGACACAACCTTGCATCTAGTAATGAGATAAATGAGCAGAGTGGTGCATTTTCATGGTATTTCCTGCCATTCCCACTATACTCAGAGCTGGCAATGATTGGGTCTTATCCGATACATTCAATGAAATAAAACAATTTCCATGCACATTGTACATCTATGGGGAAAATGATTACGCTGGATATCATGTCCCCTTTCCATAAGAGGCCTATTGATTATTATGGCTCAAATTTGAACATTTTATATCTCCTCGGCAATAGAAGAATTTTAAGGTACAATTTCACAAAAAAAATCAATACCGGCTGTAAGAATAAAAGTACTCTTACCAGTCACCAAGCTCACGCATGTACTGGACGCCGAGAGAGGGAGGGGGGGTGGGTACTACTTACCTGGGCCTGGACTTGATGGAGGGGCACGGCGGGAGCCTGAGTTCGAGCCCGCTCCCCCCTTCCTGTCAGCAGCCCAGCACACGTTGCTGTGTGCTGGGCTGCAGTGGGAGACTGCTCACTACTGCTGAGCAGCAGTCTCCTCTGTCTGTGGGGGGAGCGATCACACAGAATGCCCCACCCCCTGGATTTGCGCCAGGCTGGGGGCATGGCCAAGCCTCCTGCAAATAGGCCATGCCCCCTCACCGAGGCCCGGGCTGGCTTTCTACGGCTATGTGCATGCATGACCTGGTATTGCCGTGTACAGCGCCCGGAAGCCAGGATTTGGCTACACACTGGAAGGTGTGTGTGGACGTGGCACAGAAAAGTGGGAGGCATGTGGAAGGGTGGTTAGAAAAATGCAGGCTTGTTGGACCGTTTAAACGCCATTTCATGGGCATGCATAAATTAGTCATTGCGATCTCATTCACAGCATGAGAGTTCTATGCATATCAGGAGAGCTGCAGTGTTTGCTGCTAGTCAGATTTGACATAAATGCTACATGACTGCCCGACAGAGACCTAACTAAGGTTTTTGGTGCCTTGGGCATATTGAAAAATGGCACCCGCTGCCTCCACTACTGCTTGGCTGGCGCTGGGAGCAGGCACCTGGCTGCCACTGTCTGTCACTGCTGCTACACTTTCAGTGCTGGGATCTGACATTTAATCCCAGCACCGGCATCTTTACTGCCGGGCCTGCCACGGCGCCCAGGACACGTGCCCCGCTTGCCACTCCCTAAAAATGCCTCTGCTGCCTGATCTGATACTGAAGTTTACGCTGTTGCACGTTGTTGGACGGATATGAGAAGACAGCAGTGGCCGTCACTATTCTCGGCTATGCTTTGGAAGGCATTGGCATATTATAGCAACTGCGATCTGTGAGAGAATGCAGCTGCATTTGCATTAGTGTACTTCTCTGAATCCTGCCCCCTGTTCGTCTGAGTATGTGCGAGGGCTAGTGCATGTGCAATGAAGCCCAGTTTTAACTTTCTGTTCCCAATTCACTTTGTAATGCCGCTGAATGTGACACTGCATTAGAACATTACATTTTCCTGACATTCTTTAAAATGCTCATCTGACACTGTCGTAATGATTTTATCACTGGTTTTGTGGCATTTTCCTTCCACACTAATACTTAACATCACATTTGGCAGGGTTACTAACCATTTATACATTTACTGACTTTCCGAAAAATTTGATTCGATTGATAGAAAGATAATTTTTCAGTAAAAATATAGCACATTTATGAGTGTAATGTAGTACATATGGATTCAAATTACTTTGGGGATCTTATTGGATTACGGAGAGCACTTTTCTTTAAAATGCTGAGACTTCATTTGTTTTACTATATTACAGTACATTACCTTAAAAATTGAAACTCAGCTAAACACACCTATCTTAAAAAATTTAATCTATCTGAAACTGGTATTTCCTTGCCTAGTGTAATCTGTATTATATACAAAGCAAATAAAGTAACCAGAATCAGTAGACCAGTCATTTTCAACCACAGTGTCCCGTGATTGTCAAGTGTGCAGCGGCGGTCAGCTCAGTGCACTTGTACTGTAGTGTGTTTTATTCCTGTGGAGGCCAATGTAGTGTGTTTTATTCCTGTGGAGGCCAATGTAGTGTGTTTTATTCCTGAGGAGGCCAATGTAGTGTGTTTTATTCCTGAGGAGGCCAATGTAGTGTGTTTTATTCTTGTGGAGGCCAATGTAGTGTGTTTTATTCCTGGGGAGGCCAATGTAGTGTGTTTTATTCCTGTGGAGGCCAATGTAGTGTGTTTTCTTCCTGTGGAGACCAATGTAGTGTGTTTTATTCCTGAGGAGGCCAATGTAGTGTGTTTTTATTCCTGTGGAGGCCAATGTAGTGTGTTTTATTCCTGAGGAGGCCAATGTAGTGTTTATTATTCCTGAGGAGGCCAATGTAGTGTGTTTTATTCCTGAGGAGGCCAATGTAGCGTGTTTTATTCCTGAGGAGGCCAATGTAGTGTGTATTATTCCTGAGGAGGCCAATGTAGTGTGTTTTATTCCTGCGGAGGCCAATGTAGTGTGTTTCATTCCTGAGGAGGCTAATGTAGTGTGTTTTATTCCTGAGGAGGCCAATGTAGTGTGTTTTATTCCCAAGGAGGCCAATGTAGTGTGTTTTATTCCTGTGTAGGCCAATGTAGTGTGTTTTATTTCTTAGGAGGCCAATGTAGTGTGTTTTATTTCTGAGGAGGCCAGTATAGTGTGTATTTTTCCTGTGGAGACCAATGTGTGTGTTATTATTTTATGTGGGAGCCAATGTGTATGTTCAATGTGTATGTTTTGTCATTGGTCATGCACACCGGATCGCTGGATGGTGTGCCTTGGCAATTTTAAAATCTTGTGTAGTGTGCCTCGAATTGAAAAGGTTGAAAATCACTGCAGTAGATATTCCAAGTAGGGTAGTTTAGTAGTGAACAAAGAAACATTGAAAATGTTACTATAGCTTTGGACATTAGGTAGAAAATTTTGTTAAAATATGAATTTTTTCTTTTTAACATATTTTCTACTAGCTTAATCCTTGTGTGATGTTTTAAAGATGTCTCTGTGCAATTTATTTATTTATTAACATTCATTTATATTGCACCAGCATAGGCTGTTGCATTTTACAGTGGGAACAAAACAGTAATAAAACAAGACTGGGTAATAATAACACACAAAGAGGTAAGAGGGCCCTGCTCGCAAACGTACAATCTATAGGGAAATAGTAATTTGATACATGAGGATAAGTGCTCCATATGACAAATTGATCCAGACAGATGGCAGAGGTTCTTAGTGGGGGTTGGGTATGGGATGCCAGCACTCAGGATCCCAGTGGTTAGAATCTCAATGCGGCATCCCGAAAGGGTTAGGATACTGACACCTGCTGGTAAGTACCCTAACCCTACCACTACCCCTAAACCTAAGATTCCCTTCCCACAGCCTAAACCTAATCCTCCATCCGGCAGTCTAAACCTACCCTCCCCCCCACAGCCTTTCCCTAACCACCCCCCACAGTCTAACCTTAACCCTCTCCCTAGTGCCCAACCCTAACTCCTCCTCCTAATTCGAATACTTACCGTGTGGTTGCTGGCAGTCGGGATGCTGGCACTGGGATTCTGACTGGTGTCGGGATTCTGACTGGTGTCAGGATTCCGGTGCCATTATTCTGAGCACCAACATCCCGACCGCTGGGATGTAACCGACAACCCCTTGGTGGGCTGTATGATCCAGTCACACTGCAATATTGACCTGTGTCGGCCAGTCGGCTGTGTGAGTCTAGAAAGAGAAAATCCGTCAAGATAAGTGTGGACTGAAAAGAGGGCAGTAATTGGGTAGAATAACTTAAGGAGGTTCCGGAATTGATTTGCTTGCCTGTAGAGGTGAGATTCTCTACAGAAGCTAGAAGAAAGGGCAATTCATAGAATGAGTGCAGCCTGGAAAAAGTCCTCTAAGCGTTAATGAGACCAGGTAGTGAGTTAGATGAGAGAGGTAAATCTTGTGCAGAGCGGAGGATCGAGCTGGGAGATTTTTTGTGAAAAGAAAAGAAATGTATGTTGGTGTAGTTTTGTTGATAGCCTTATGTGTAAGCAGAAGTAGTTTATATTAAAGTCAGTAAAATACAGGTAAGCAATGTAAGGACTGACAGAGCAGAGCAGCAGCAGATTAATATTTTCAGAGGAAGAACACTCTTCATTTAAAATAGATTGTAGGGGTGTAAGTCTGTTTAGGAAGAGACCACGAAAGGAGATGAGTGCATGAATTAAAATTTTTGCAGTGTCTTATGTGAGATATGTGCGTGTTGTGTATACAGATGATGTTCTCATACACTGTGGCTTCAGTCACGCCAAACATCAGTCACTGGGGATGATTCAATTCCAAGTTAGTGATGTGCCATTGGAACAGTGGGCCTGATTCAGAGCCGGACGCTCTGACCAGAGCGCTCGCTCTGAAGCAGGGCCGTCCTACATGAAAATGGAGCGGCCTCTTGGACGCTCGCATAGCTGTGGGTGACCACCCACAGCTATAGCGAGCGGCCAGTATGATGGTCGCGATGGTCAAGACCATCGCGACCATCGGGCTTGCGACAGAGACCCTGCGGTAGGGTCTCGCTGCCGCCAGCCCTGGAGTGATTTTGGCTCTATCAGAGCCAAAATCACTCTCACTGACATCACTACTGATGTCAGTGGGGCCGGCTTCAGACAGTAGGCGTTCCCATGGGAACGCCTCCGTCTGGCAGCAATGCCCCCGGCATGCCCACCTAAGGGGGCGTGCTGTCAATCAACATCGACAGCACGCCCCCTTTGGTGCGAGACCCGGAGCGACGGCTACCCCGTCGCTAGCCGGGTCTCGCGCATGCACACGACGGAGCTCCCTCCATCATGCGCATGCGCAGTAGGGCACCATCGACCCGCTTGCGAGCGTCCTGCGCTCGCGAGCGGGTCTGAATCAGGCCCAGTGTTGGAATGCTTGTAACGGTGGCAGGTCATCGCGAACAGCTCAGTGATTTTTTGCCTCACACCCCAATTGTTGTGCACAAAAAATGTGTTATGTTTCTCTACTGTAGATCAATTGGGCCTCTGACTTTGCTACAATAGGTCACTGGTCGTCTTTGAAAGTACAATGTAGGTTAAGTACAGAGAGGAACTAGAAAGGATATTGCCCAGCAGAGTTACAGAGAACACTATAACAACCATTTTTACTAACCGCACCGGTCTCTTTTAAGGATATATAAATTTCCCAGTGGTATCAACGTGCCATTGTGCTGTGGTTTTTGGCTATTTATATATAATGTTATTGGAATTTGTTGTCCTATCGACTATTAGTTGATTCAACCTTTCTTTTGTGCTAGTGTGAATTCGTGCTACTTGTGTCATTTCCCAAGTCATCCAAATAACAGAAAAACATTTGACCTTGTCGAGATTCGACTGTTTTTATTTGACACGTAGCTAAGTGTGTTGTAGTTAAGCTGAACTTCGTAAATGACCTCCACAATCTACAATAAAATGAAGTTATTACCTAACAAAGTACAAATGTGTAAGTGTGCCCTAGCCCCTGGCAACCAATTCAACCATCACTTTCATTGCCTGACCCCCAATCAGATCTTGTTACTACAGGTGATAGCTGACACTGATAGAAGGCATAGTTGGCCGCATTATACAATAGTTTCTCTGTACACTAAGCACATCTAAAGCAGTACAGCTTCAGTAGGTCTAGCAGCACTACAGTCATGGCCAAAAGTTTTGAGAATGACACAAGTATTGGTTTTCACAAAGTCTGCTGCTTCTGTGTTTTTATGATGGCAATTTGCATATACTCCAGAATGTCATTATTATTATTATTATTATTATCCTTTATTTATATGGCGCCACAAGTGTTCCGCAGCGCCTTACATAGTACATAGAACTAATAAGTGAACAAGAAACAAGTAACTTACAGTACATTACAGTGCAGGACAGGGACACAACTTATATACATTGCTGAAATAGTGATTAAAGCACTCACAATAAGCTGCAGGGAGTTGGCGGTCCCGTGTTAGGTGCCCTAATGGGGAGTAGAGAGTAGAAGAAAATGTAAAGAGAAGCACATGAGGGAAGAGGTCCCTGCTCATGAGAGCTTACATTCTAAGGGATGAAGAGTGATTAGATGAATTGCAATTAATTGCAAAGTCCCTCTTTGCCATGACAGAGAACTTAGGACCTCATTCAGAGGCGGTCGCTCGGGAGCGATCGGTCGCACCCAAAGTGACCGAGAATATGCAAAATGAGCGCTCAGTCGCAAAGCACATCGTAAGAGCGGAAACACCCACAACAATGAAAGCACACCTCCTATCTGTACGGCCTAATTCAGAGTCGGTCGCAGGTGGCAACCTACGTCAGCACGATTAACACCTATAACATTGTTAATTGCCTACAAACATCGGTAAAGGCAGTAACCATCGCCAGCACTCGCAATGCTTAAGGTAGACCCTGGGCTACCCTTAGCTCTGCGAGCAGTAGCGTCGTTATTGCAACGAGATGACGTGTGTGATGACTCGCTCAGTAATATATGCACGCCCTTAAAACGCCCTTTTTAAGGTCATCCCCGCCTGCGTGCGCACCACCACACCCCCGTTCACAAGCACCTTCCCCTGTAACCACCCGCAAACGGTACAAAATGTCAATCACAGCTACGACCTTGTAGTGACTAGCGAGCAAGAGGATTGCAGTCGGGAAGACAGGCTTGTGCACGCACACTGCCAGGTACACGCATGCGCAGTTGAAAAAAACATCGCTCGCTACGTCCAATCCCTCCGTGCGACCGCCTCTGAATGAGGGCCTTAGGGCCTGATTCAGAGCCAGTCGCTCTGACAGAGCGCTCGCTCTGAATCAGTGCCCGCCTATTTTTTTTTTAGAGCGGCCTCCTGGCCACTCGCATAGCTTTAAGTGACCACCCACAGCTAGTGCGAGCAGCCAGGATGATGGTCGCGATGGTCAAGACCATCGCGACCATCAGACTTGCGACGAGACCCATGTGGTAGGGTCTCGCTGCCGCAAGTCCCAGTGGTCTTCTTGCTCTTACAGAGCAAGAAGTCCACCCACTGAAATCACTTGTGATGTCAGTGGGGCCGGCCCCAGACGGTAGGCGTTCCCATGGGAACACCTCCGTCTGGGCAGCCACGCCCCCGGCCCGCCCACCAAAGGGTGCGTGCTGTCACTCAACATCGACAGCACGCCCCCTTTGTTACGAGACCCGGAGCGACGGTTTGCCCATTGCTATCCAGGTCTCGAGTATGCGCACAACGGAGCCGCCTACGTCGTGCGCATGCGCACTGGGCCAACATTGACCCGCTTGCGAGCGCTCAGCGCTCGCGAGCGGGTCTGAATCAGGCCCTTAATCCCATAAACAACATTTCCACTTCATTTCAGCCCTACCACAAAAGGACCAGCTGACATCATGTCAGTGATTCTCTCGTTAACACAGGTGAGAGTGTTGACGAGGACAAAGCTGGAGATCACTCTGTTATGCTGATTGAGTTAGAATAATAGACTGGAAGCTTTAAAAGGAGGGTGGAACTTGAAATCATTGTTCTTCCTCTGTTAACCATGGTTACCTGGAAGGAAACACGTGCAGTCATCATTGCTTTGCACAAAAAGGGCTTCACAGGCAACAATACTGCTGCTAGTAAGATTGCCCCTAAATCAACCATTTATCGGATCATCAAGAACTTCAAGGAGAGAGTTTCAATAGCTGTGAAGAAAGCTTCAGGGCATCCAAGAACATCCAGCAAGTGCCAGGACCATCTCCTAAAGGTTATTCAGCTGCGGGATCGGGGCACCACCAGTGCAGAGCTTGCTCAGGCATGGCAGCAGGCAGGTGTGAGTGCATCTTTACTAACAGTGAGGCAAAGACTTTTGGAGGATGGCCTGGTGTCAAGAAGGGCAGCTCTCTCCAGGAAAAACATCAGGGACAGCATGATATTCTGCAAAAAGGTACAGGGATTGGACTGCTGAGGACTGGGGTAAAGTTATTTTCTCTGATGAATCCCTTTTCAGATTGTTTGGGGCATCTGAAAAAATGCTTGTCCGGAGCAGGAAAGGTGAGCGCTACCATCAGTCCTGTGTCATGCCAACAATAAAGCATCCTGAGACCATTCATGTGTGGGGTTGCTTCTCAGCCAAGGCAGTGGGATAACTCACAATTTTGCCTAAGAACACAGCCATGAATAAAGAATGGTACCAAAACATCCTCCAAGATCAACTTCTCCCAACCATCCAAAAACAGTTTGGTGACGAACAATGCCTTTTCCAGCATGATGGAGCACCTTGCCATAATCCAAAAGTGATAACTAAATGGCTCAGGGAACAAAACATCGAAATTTTCGGTCCATGGCCAGGAAACTCCCCAAACCTTAATCCCATTGAGAACTTGTGGTCAATCCTCAAGAGGCGGGTGGACAAACGAAAACCCACAAATTCTGACAAACTCCAAACATTGATTAGGCAAGAATGGGCGGCCATCGGTCAGCATGTGGCCCAGAAGTTGATTGACAGCATGCCAGGGTGAATTGCAGAGGTCTTGAAAAAGAAGGGTCAACACTACAAATATTGACTCTTTGCATAAACTTAATGTAATTTTCAATAAAAGCCTTTGACACTTATGAAATGCTTATAATTTTACTTCTGTATACCATAGTAACATCTGACAATGGTGTAAAAGCACTGAAGCAGCAAACTTTGTGAAAACCAATACTTGTGTCATTCTCAAAACTTTTGGCCATATTTGTGTATTCCAGTGTGTATAGATGGCACTCAGGGTCTCAGCAATGTTACTAAAACACAGGCAACGCCAGTATTGTGAGATAGATATATATACAGTCAGGTCCATAAATATTGGGACATTGACAGAATTTTCAGATTTTGGCCTCTATTCACCACCACAATGGTTTTGAAATGAAACAAACAAGATGTGCTTAAAAAGTGCCCCTTAAAAAGTGGGAGGCACATATAGAAACCGTTGTAATTCCTACACCGTTCACCTGATTTGGATGTAATTACCCTCAAACTAAATCTGAAAGTCTGCAGTTAAATCACATCTTGTTTGTTTCATTTCAAAGCCATTGTGGTGGTGAATAGAGGACAAAATATGAAAATTCTGTCAATGTCCCAATATTTATGGACCTGACTGTATATATATATATATATATATATATATATATATATACGGAAGAAGGTGCGGCACTCGGGACTCGGAATTGTTGATGCTATACTCCAGTCTGTGTTTTATTTCCGAGTCCCGAGTGCCGCACCTTCTTCCGTATATGTTCATAATTTTGTGAGGGCACCGACCACAGTTATCCACGATCATTGGGAGTGCCGGACCAGCGGTAATTATATATATATATATATATATATATATCAACTTATAAATCCTAGAAAACAGAAATAGGTTAGAAGATTTGCATTTTAGATGTTTTGTAATTGGTCAGTTCGAAAGAAAGAAAATTCCATGGAGAGAGAATCTGTAAAACCGAGGGAGCAGAGATGACATTAACTGTGACAGAGTTTCTCCCAATACAACTTCCACACTGGTACAGGCCATTTTGCAGAATACTGGTAACTAGTGGTGGGTGATTGGTGACACTGCCCAGGACACAAGGCCAAAGGTTGGTATCGTTGCTGCCCCAGTAAATCCTGTGTTTGGTTTGCAGAGTGCTGTCTCGTCTGCAGATCCCCCAGAGAGCCACGTGTCGTCTAGACTGCAGATACCCAAGAGAGCCACTCTGTTCACCCTTAGAATGCGCCGGGAGCTCAGCTTCAGGTTCTGGTGCTGCTCGGGCCCCTCTTCGTAACATCATGATGTCTCATGTGCAGGAGTGGGACAGGTCCGGCCCAGGGCACATTAACAGCCTGCAATGAGTCTGATAGTCTATTATCAAAACCAAAAATAAAGATACTCTACTCCCTGGTGATACTGGTCTCAGCATAAGCGCTGATTGTACTTATTGCATCTCTGGCCAGAAGGGAACCCTGCTGCCTGAACATTGCTACTGTAGGTCACACAAGTGCACTGTGCACGTGGACACGGTCTCCCAAATGAAAAGTATAAAAAAAAATAACGCATATCTGTTGTTACCATCCTCAGCATAGGAGGATAGTCGGCTGTATAGGTACAAACATTATATAAACAAAAGTGATTGGACACTGAAAGTAAATAGGTCAACAAGATATTATTGATGTCAGTACTTTGTAGGTTCACCACGTGCAGTAATTACTGCTGACACCCCTCTTGGCAAACTGTCCACAAGTTCCTGGACAGCAGCAGGGGGTATGTTTTGCCATTCCGCCTTTAGTACAGTCACCAACTGTGACCCTGAAGAAGGTCAAGTTGGCCTAGAACACACCCGACACACCAATTTGTCCCAGAGGTTCTCAATGGGGTTAAGATCTGGACTCTGAGCTGGCCAGTCCATCCAGGTTACCACATTTTCTGTATACCAGTCCAGCATCGCCCTGGAAACATGACAGGTGGCATTGTCGTCCTGATAAAAACATTTGTAGTTTCCACAGAACTGCAAGTTGATGGGCCTCGCTATGATGTATTCTTGTCGAAACCGTCACATTAGTGGCCATTTGGAACTCGTATGCAATGGTATGCATGGTGTGCATTTGGCTTGCTTGGTGATGTCCAATCACTTTTGTCTACATGTATATGCAATAGCAAGCATGGCACTGATAAATAGGGAGGTCCCTAAATCTGGCAAAACTGGATGTTTTTTTGCCAGATTTAAGGAACTTCTTCACTTTGATAAATACACCACTTATGATCAGGACCATTATGTGCTCAACAATATGTACTGCTCTTTATCCTAGATAGTTATAAAAATAGCAATTAATGGGACGAAGGAAAGGCATATCAAGATAAGAGAGACACGTAGAGGATTTAGGAAATAAGGAAAGGTTTAAGGAACCACGCATGAAGGTTATAATATAATCAGTTACAAACCAGAATTGCAGATGTCGGAGTCTGGGCTCCATGTGCTTGTTCATTTCCTATGACTTGTTTCTGGAACTTTTCCCTTTGAAAAAAAAAAACCTTCTACTACTCAGCCCCCTGCAGAACACTTAGGGGAACCATCCCCTGTGGCTAACTTCCTGCCTAGGATGCTGCCTTTTATAAACTTCCAGTCTGATACAATGTTTTGCCTCTAATTAGTATATGCTCACTCAAATTGGCTATAGTTATTATTAGTACTCTTTACATTGGCAGCTAATTTCCTTAGCATGATGAATAAGCAACATTTTAGGTTAGAGTTTTTAGGAAATATAAAGCCTAACACAGGAATTGCCACTCTTACCACTCTCTTTGGTGTTGAATACCCTTTTGAAAATGTGTAAAGAATTTAACCTTTGTTTCCTTTCTCATCTGTATGCAAGCACAGTGCCCACTTCTCTTAGAATGTGTTTGACCAATGCTTGTAGAAACTCATAACACCGGATGAAAAAGATGGTACGCCATTACTGAGAAAGGGAGAGAAATCTCATTCTCAGTGGCACTGTTACTTATTAAATTGCCAATACATTTAAACAACATACAAAATATAAAAGTACATCAAATTACTATGTTATAACACATTTATTAAAACAGAGAAATAAAATATAAATTTTATTGTAAAGAATAACACTAAAACAATTGTTTTGATTAGTTATTATTTTGTCATATGTACCTGATATTTAATATAGTGTTGTTGCTGAACAGGTTAGTAGCTACTGTAGAAGTAATACACTGAGATCGGCATTGGGATTGCGATGCACAGAGCTCCCATAACTGTCAGATGCTTTCTTTAACAGCAGCTGTTTGCTGTCATTTTCTAAGCTTCACTGAAAAATGACAAAGGGGGAGGTTTATCAAAGAGGGATGGCCATCAACCACCAATAGTTTACTACCAACAGTCGATAGTTTCGCCATCGATGGCAGAAAGCCATTGGTTTTCTGTCATCGATGGCAAAGTGGAAACAGATATTTTTTTTCCTGCTCCTGATGGAGCTTAGCCCCGCCCCATTGTGGCCACTAAGCCCCACCCCTATTTATTTGAATGCCAGGCACCCGGCAGCGGTGGCGATCAAGTGGTGCAAACCATCGATGGTTCACCATAGATGTTTATTGTACCATCAATGGTTATCATTGATGGCGCCATCAAAGGTGACCATCGATGGAAAAACCACCCTATTATCAAACCCTCGAAAGAGGACAAGCGCATGTGTTACCCATAGCAACCAATTAGATTCTGGCTATCATTTTATAGATAGACTGTACTAAATAAATAATAGCTACAATCTGATTTGTTGCTATGACTAACTCCAGTGGTGCACACAAGGGGGTTTCTGAGTTTCCAGAACTCCACCACCACCTCCCCGGGGCCCTGATAAGAGGGGGCGGTGCTACAATTATGCAAATCCTGTTGCTTCAGCCCCTCCCCATTGTACCTGTGATTCTCAGCGCAAGGTTCCCACTCACATCAGCAACCTGTCCTGCTGTGCTGCACAAAAGTGTGTTATATAATATGTCTGTGTAAATGTTTCATGTAATGTGTATTTATATATACGTATATATATAATTGTGTATATATGTATGCATTTACCCTCCCCCCATTCACAAACAAATCCCGCATTTGCCCCTGCTTATATATATATAGCATATTTTTCTGATGTCACACATGCAGGGGGAAGGGTGGGGGCAAACTGTGGTGCTGAACCCACTTATAGTGCTAAATAAAAGCACGTAGAACAAAAGTCATGCAAAATAATGTATACTATTATTATGATACATTTATTATACAGAGATTTACTAAGCTCTGAAAGTGATAAAGTGGAGAGTGATAAACCACCAACCAATCAGCTCCCAACTGTTACAGGCTGTGTTTGAAAAATGACAGTTGGGAGCAGATTGGCTGGTGGTTTATCACTCTCCACTTTATCGCTTTCAGAGCTTAGTACATCTGGCCCATTATTTGAACTTATATTATGCTGAACAGACATAGAAAATTATATCAGATACAAACAAATGTAACCTATGCTCTTTAAGTACTTCACAACCATCAGCTCGTACCTCAGTGAATCTTGACCTGCTGTTTTATAATGGCACATAAAGGGGGTTTCCAGCCTGCCGGTTCTGGAACTAATGCTGGGTACACACTAGACGATATGTCGTCCGATCCGGCGGATCGGAGCGACATTTCGTGCACATAGTCTAATGTGTACCCATTACGTCGCTGACGATGTGCGCTCCCGCGTGTCCCCAGCGACATTCGCCATCAGCCCTGCATACAGGTCCGACGGGCGCTATCAATAGCGAGGGCCATGCTGCCGATTGCAGCATGGCCCCCGCCGTCGCTCCATTGCTGCTGGCTTTGACAATGTCTGCTCCCCCGCCGGGTCCCGTTGCGGAAGATGTCGGCACACTACAAATCGTCAAGGGTGTACCTGGCTTAAAGTCTCAGTGACAGATTCCAGTTACAGGGGATGTATTTAATACTTGACATGGATATAAGACCGACAGGGTCATAATGTTGACAGTCAAAATATTGACAGGGGCAAAAGGTCGACAGTGAAAAAATGGATGTTGACTGTCAAAATGTCGACAATCATGGGGGTATATTTACTAAAGTGGGTTTTTAGAAGTGGAGATGCTGCCCATAGCAACCAATTAGATTCTAGCTATGATGAAGGTGCTAGATAAATGTTAAGTAGAATTTACCCCATAATGTCGACAGTCTAAAAATGTCGACAGTCAAAACAAAGACAGTTAAAATATATACATATCATAAGGTTGACAACCAAAAGGTAAGCATAGTTAAAATGTCGACAGTCAAAATGACTAATGGTGACCAGTACCAGTGAACCTGTCATGTCAGACTGATTTCAATTAGCATCTCAGATGATACTACCCTCCATTGTAATGCTAATTGCAATGAAACTGATGGAACAGGGCATGCTGGTATGTGTAGTCCCACAGTAGCATACACTAATTGCTGTGGCTGCTAAATCACATCATGGTAGTGCTGCTGTTAGGGCCAGCTCAAGCTGTGACACAGCATACACAGCAGCATACATTAATTGCGGTGGCAGTAATTGCCGCAACCGCTAATGCCCTTCATAGTAACACTAAATAATTGACAAGGATAGCAGCACTTTTGAAAAGTCAAAATGTTGACATGCCTATATTTTGAATGTCGGGTAAACCACTGTATGTGTGGTACTCCGAATCCTGGGAGTACCACCTCTGAATACCCTGTAGGCTAAGATGCCTTGTTTAATCAGTAGGTGCTGAATTTTGTTATAAAGTATGTATATGTTTAATGTATATATGACGATGGTATCATAAGGCTGTACCATATATTGTATTTATGCTCAGGACTGGTAGTGACCTGCCCCACTTTGTGGCAGAGACTGTAACCTGTTTCCCCCCTCCCGGAGTGTGACCTTTCCCACCTGACCTAAAACTGTTAATGGTGGGCAAGCAGCAGGGACTCTTCCACCGGCTCTTGAGGGGGACCCTGCAAGTTACTGGTCAAATGGCCAACTGCCGTTTTAAACAGTGACTGCTGCACGCGACCCCGGCGGGAGAGAAGCCGGCGCGTGCAAGGGGACCCGGACGGAGTTCATAAGAGGGACTGCCTGAGAGACGGTTGGGGTTGTTTCCTGAGGCGCTGTGGTGGAGAAGGGAGCGGTGACGGAGTGCTTACCTGTGGAGATTGCGGAGAGCCAGCAAGAGGACCTGGCAGCTTGACTGACGGCAGCTGCTGTAGGTGGAGCTGGAGGCGGCCCAGAGGAGAGCCAAGCCAGCCCTTCATTGTCCAGGGGCAGCAGCCAAGTCGGAGAGGCAGCCTGGGGAAGGACGGAGCTGGCTGAAGGAGGCAAGTCAGGGGCGGCGGCCAAGTAAGGAGGCTGGGACCTGAACGGAGGAGCTGACTGAAGGGGCTGTGATTGTCTGGAGAAGCAACTCCCATTTCCATATGATCTGCTTCAGGAGAGGTCTGTAACCGCACCCAGCACAGCCTTTGGGTATCACATCTTTATCCAGCCGGTCAACAAATAGTTACTGCCTTATTACCTACGGTAGTGAGCCTCCTCTCCACTACACTACTGCACTACATATAAGTGTAGCCAGTATAGTTACAGCTCCCACCCTGAAGTTGAAGTATAAGCCTCATCAGCTATTCTATAATAAGACATTGACTGTAGTTGTTCCCAGTTAGCAACCTGTGTGCTATTCTCATAACTAACAACTGATCAAGGCGCTGTCTGACGCACCTAGTAAAGTGAAGGGTTCAACACTCTGACTTATCGATTCTACATTCACAGCATCTGTACAGCCCTATAGTGCGCAGCCTAGTAGAAATATCCAGAATCAGTGACTTCATTGCTATTACTAGAACAACCCTATGCCATTTCAATCAAATTGGAAAACGTTATTTTTAACTAACAGTTCAGGGAGAAAAGAAAGTAAAGTGTGCATAATCAGCAGTGTAGCCTGGAAAAAGGAAATAGAGCACATTATCAGAGCTCAGGATTACAAAAGTTACAGTTGTGCACCACCGTTAAAGAAATATCGGGCCTGCAACTGTTATATTGTAATGACTTAAATAGTTAAAGTTAGCCATTTAGGATTGTAGAACATATATATTGTGCAAAGGTCATAAAGTTTGTACCATATACTGTTTTCCTGCTGTGTGTTTTAAACTCATTCAATTTCACAGGCATACAGACAGGGAAAGAAGAAGGTTCCCATATAATAAAACTTAATCGGGTCACGTGTGTTTTCTATGTGAACTCTGAAATTATAATGTACCCTTTAATGTATCTGTATGAAACAAAGGCCCTGATTCAGAGCCGTTCGTTCGAGGCAGTACGCTCGTTGCGTCAAATAGCGTACAGGAAGTGACATGTCAAATGTGATTGACAGAACAGGCCATTTTTGGGCGTTGACGGGGGTGGAGATGGAAAAACGCAGGCGTGGCGAGGCGTTTTTGGGGCGTACATACATTAACAAATGCGAACGTCAAATGTGTTCGTACAAACTCATACGTCACTGGATGATCCTCTTTCCCTTCAAACTGCTCGCACAGCTTAGGGGCTGGATAACTCGACCACAGTGGCGATGGCCTTCTCCTCCGTCCCGGCACTCCACGATGTTGCATCGATTAATCACGGCTTGTCAGAAACTCAATTAGTGTTGGATTGAAAACCGGCTTGGTATGTGTTTGGAAAGCAGTTTTTTTGGATAGCACAAAACCGAACGCAGGTGGAAATCATAGCTGCTAATGTCACGATTACACAATCAATTAGCGTACATTTGTGGGGGTGTATTTTGGCCGCAATGTGTTCGTTTTTGGACCTATTGTAACAATAATGTCATCATGTTTAGGTTTGGTCCCTCATTTTGTGTTTGCAAGGTGTTTTTTACTCCTTAGGTAATGTTTTAAACGTTCCTTAACGAGCACTTTTTTTACAATGTGTAATTTGTGTTCTTGAACGTTGTTGGCTTGTGGGCCCGGATTAAAAGTAACCCATTTTGTCAAGAATGTCAGAATACAAAGTCGTACATTTCTGCAAAATTTATTTGTATCCACCCATAAAAAAAAAACATATTGAACTACAACATTTTGGGCAGTGTTCCACAATATTTATTAATTGTGCAAACAATAATTTTTGAATAAACGTAAATGTAAAAATTAAAAACAATTCACAAGAAAGGAGAGGGAAGTTTTGGCCAGAAAGGAATATGAGGCAAGCACAGAAGGAGTGTGGGAAAAGTAGCCAATGGTGTCACCGTTTTTTCGCCAGTTTGGCTGGGGGAGGGAGGGCGCCAGACCGGGTCCGGGATGTCATCGGGCTGGCCTGTCCAGAGGCAGATGTTGTGGCCTCTGGACTAGGCACAGGGCTAAGCACATTTGGAGGATTGGCTGATGTTGTGCCAGAGGTGGAGGATCCTGATGTTCCGGCAGGAAGGGAGGTCGGCTCCACCATGTGCTGGCGAACGAGCTGCTCCAGGGCAGTGGCGATGCGGATGTTGGCCCTGGTATTTTCCGCCAGGGCCTGACCAATGGTCACGTTGGCCGCAGCATTTTGCTCCAGGGCCTCAGCCACCCGTACCAGACTGGCGTCCATCCTCTGCAGAATCTCCGTATGGAAATCCGATTTTAAATTGAGTTCTGTGAGGAGGGACACTGCCTGCGAGGGGGATTGCCCTGGACTGGCTTCTGCAGGGTCCTCAGCCGGATGTACTGGTTCCTCCCCTGCCGAGCCAGCAGAAATTCTGCGGCCAAGGCTCCCCTCTGGAGCAGACTCATCCGCCTGTGTCTCTGTTGGAAAAATGAGAAAAGACTCACATTAGAATCTACATATTGGCACAATAACATTTCACAGTTGGTGACATCACAACATTTACCTGGGACAACATGAGGAGCCGCAAAGTCTGGCATGTCCGTATCCATGTTGGACACGCCAAACACCTCCACAGGCTGCACACACCCCTGGGCCAGCTCTTCTAAATCTGTAAACTCCAATGACACAGGGGTGGGACCTCCACCTGTCCCCCTTGCATGCCTAGCCCTGTGTGCCATTTTTTGTTTCAGCCGATATTTGAAGTCTTGCCATCTGTGGGTTAAATTGGAAGCATTACTTTTTATTTGATTGGGTTGTTGGTTTTAGGGTGGTCAAGTGTTTACTTACCGCCGTTTGACATCCCGGGCTAGACGGACATAATCCCCCACCCTATTGACCTCCACGGCTACCTCTTCCCACATTCTCCACTTCTGGCTTGCACTCATATCCCTGTCTGCCTGTGGCAGGATGTCCACACACTTCTGAATCAAAACCTCCATCTCCTTTCTTGTGAATTGTGGCTGCCTTTTCTTTTTGGCAGCTTAGCCCGGATTACTGGGCCCAGCAGCCTCTTCCATGTCATCCTCCTCATCTATTTGGGGTAATTTGAAGAAATCTAAAATTCCCAACTTGCACAATAATATGTTTAGAATTAATCATTGAGTCAAAATGCATGAAATACTTACCGCGGGACTGTTGTCCATTGTTTTCCTGGTCTGTATCCATGTGTGTTGTTCCAACTAGAAATACACCAGAATTGTGTTTTTGTCTTGTGACGTATTTATACATGCGTCCTTATTTTGCGGCCGCATCATTGATTGTGCGTTCCTCTGATCCTTCCTTAATTTGGGCGGGAAACTAAACACTATTTATGGGTTGTGGCGTTTCGACTCGAGGTGGCGTTTATTGAATGTTGGAGGTTACGTTGGTTGGAGTTGATTGTTGGCTGGTTTTGGAGATTGCGTTTATTGTTTTTTTTTTGTGTTTTCGGTTTTTCTTGGTTTTCAGTTCCTTTTTTTTCACTTTTGGTTTTTTGGATCGTTTCCAGTTTTGGTAAGTTTGGGGAAGTATAACTTCGGGGCAATTTGTCTCTCATTGTGGTGTTGATTTTTCTAATATTTTTTTTCCGTCATTTCATCTCTCTTAGGTTTTTTTTTGGCTCTGCCCCAAAGACATTTTGGTCCGGTTTCTTAGATATTAGCTCTTGGTAAGTTCATGTGTTAAATTGTTTAGGGAATGTTCTTGTTTGTCTGTACGCAACTTTGGTTGGCCTTCCACATGTGATGTTGTTTTTTGGCTAATCGAACTCTGTGTTTTTTGTTAATATTTTTGGCCGCCGTTATTGTGCCCTGTATTTGCGATCTAATTAGCGCATTTTTACTACTTGCTATTGTGCCCTGTATTTGCGAACTAATTAGCGCATTTTTACTACTTGCTATTGTGCCCTGTATTTGTGAACTAATTAGCGCATTGTGAAATGTGTATTCATCCCTTAATAATGTTTTTGTCGCCTGGAGCATTGGTTGATTACATTTGGCCTCTATTTGGCGTAGTGTGCGTAACGTAATTTTGCTCTTGGGCCAAATGTGTGTGTGTGTCCCCTTTTATGTTTTGTGTTGCTTAAATTTGTGATAATGACATGGCCAGCATAAAATGATGTATATTTTTGATGTTATTATTTGCAGTTACAACATATCATGACAATACCCTGGCATGTAAGCATCACTGGATGGTATTTGAAAGCAAAGTTACATGTATTTTTTTTGGGTGTTGTAAAAAGGCTGACCTTCCAATGTTGTCATTTCAGGTGGATTTGGGTCGGATTGTTCTGGCCCTGCTCCCGAAAGCCGACCAACCTCAATCTCGTCCCAGGCGTAGGCATCGTAGGCGTGCAAGGCCCCAGATATTTCGAACACATGTCACCCTTTTTGGAATGCCAGATGATGAGGTTTTAAGACGATACCGTCTTCCTCCAAAAATCATCATAGACACTCTCTCATTAATAGAGAGTGATCTTGAGCGGCAAATTGACAGTCCTACAGCAATTCCACCACTTACGCAATTAATGGCGGTGTTACATTTCTGTGCCTCAGGATCGTTCCAAACAACGGTGGGAATAGTGGCGGGCATCTCACAATCCTCCTTTTCCCGGATCCTGAGGGCAGTGATGGAGGCACTTTTCAAGCACCTCCATCATTTTATTCAAAAGCCTTTGGATATGGGTGCCCTTAGTGTGGCCAAGGCCAATTTTTACCAAATAGCTGGCTTCCCACACATCATAGGGGTTGTGGATGGTACTCACATACCACTTCAGCCTCCAGCACGGCTGGAGGCAATATTTAGAAACCGTAAACACTATCACTCCCTCAATGTAATGGTGGTATGTGATGCCTCCCTCCAGATCCTGTCCCTGAATGCAAAATTACCAGGAAGTGCACATGACTCCTTCGTCATCTGGCAATCAGGGATATGGCACAAATTAACCAACCTACAAGCTGGTGATGCGTGGCTTCTGGGTAAGTGGAGACCTTTAGTACATAACAATGTTAAGCTTCATACAGAGTGAGCCTGATGTTGTCTTTTCGTTTTCACAGGAGACAGTGGCTACCCTTGCACGTCCTGGCTGCTCACTCCTTATTTGGCTCCCACACCAGGGCCACAAAGTGAGTATAATTCCGCACTTACTGCCACCAGGCAAGTGGTGGAGCGCTGTATCGGCCTTTTAAAAGGCCGATTCAGATGACTCCACCGCTCTGGTGGCGAACTCATGTGTTTGCCGGATATGGTTTCGAAAATTGTGGTCCTGTGTGGGATATTTCACAACATCGCCATAAGGAGTGGTGTCCCAATGCAGCCAGAGGATGCCTTACCTGAGGATGGCCCCCCCGAGGTTGGTCGGAGGTCAGTATGTGGGGGGGCCATACGCGATGATGTGGTGGCCAGATTTTTTAGGTAATTATTTGCAAAAAACCAGTGTTGATACCTAATGTGGTTGGGTTTGTTTGAGAGCATCTAATTTTTTGCTAATTTGTTTCTCCCTCTTCTGTTTTTTGACATAATCTTTGGCACTCCAACGAAGACTACTTCCTGCTACCCTTACAAAACCTGTATGTGGATATTTTGTGGCTATATTCGGGAACACTTCTTGCCACGCCATATATGTGGAATCATGTTGGCATGGTCCTTCGTCAACCAGTTCTTGATTGTTTTTTTTGGGTGTTTGTTTTTTGGTATGTGTTGTATTTGAGATTATCACTGTGTGTTTTGTTTGTGAGTGACCACTTTGCAATTTCTGTTATGTTGGTATAAAATTTTTTTAGAGCGAAATGTTGTCCCTTTTTTGTAACGTTACCACCAAGTGTAACCAGGTTCACACATGTAACATTTGACTAAGGGGTAATCCAGTACTGACGCCATTTGTGCAAAAATTATTCCTTTATTCTGGGTTCAAACCAACACCAAAAGGAAGCCTGGACAATCCTTTTGCTTCGTAATATTGCCCTAAGCTGCTTGCACACCAACTAGGAACCTGGAAAATGTTGAAATATCTAATTGTGACTACACCAAAAAAGGGAAATCAGATTTGTACTGTTAGGTGTTTCTTGTGGCTGTTTGTCCCAAAAATACAACACACACTCTTATTGGCCCAAATGTGAAATCCTTGCAGGAACACTATACTTATGTCAGGGTAAACAATATGTGGTTGGGACAAAACGAATGAGCCAGAACGTAACTTCTAACAAAACAATTTATTTACAGAATGTTGAACAAAAAAAAAACTAGTCTCTAAGGAGGACCGACATACGGTCAAGGACCACCAGCACCCCGATGATTTGGCTGTGCATCTGGGCCACACATCCTGTTAAATTTGCCCGAAACCTCTTCCTCTGTGGGTGAGAAAAAATTGGGGATTAATACAGCAATAGTGAAACCACATAAAAAAACAATTAAAAAAAAAAAAAAAATGCATTAAAATTCATCACACTAAAATGGTGTAGGGCAAAAATACAAGGCCTATGTCCAAATTCAGACAGGTGTGCTATGTGTATGTTGAAAACAGCAGTAACAGGTTACGGCAAATGACCAAAACCACTTATTTTTGTGTTAAACAAACAAAAAACATAAAATTAAAAACAAAAAACAAACAGTTTGTGTCGAAAAAAAACAGCAAAAAAAAACATACCGGAAGACCCAACGCCAGCTACAGAAGGCCCTCCATCGTCCTCCTCGGAGGTGGGTCCATTCCCCAAAGATCGGGGCGGTGTAATGACCGACTCCGGGGAGGGGGTCATTCGAAGAGGGGTGGTTGGAGGAGAGGGGGAATTGGGACGGAGGGGAAGGAGTCCAGAAAAATCTGGCTGAGGGTGTAGGAAGGCTGGGGAGGAGGGGTGAATAGGGGAAGGAGTGGAGTTGGAGTGTTGGCTGGGGTGGGGGAGAGTGGCCGTGCTCACCGTCTGGCGGGACGCTGATGGCGTAGTCTTCGCTGGGCCCCTAAAAGATGGTAAACAAATTCTGGTTAGATCCAACACAAATCCGCAAACAAAATCAATTTCAAATGCACCCCCAAACCCCCCCCCCAAAAAAAAAAATTAGAATGCATAAAGATGAAAGACAGGGAAAACATGGCCATGCAGATATGAGGAGAATGAATAAAGATGAAAGACAGGGAAAACATGGCCATGCAGATATGAGGAGAATGAATAAAGATGAAAGACAGGGAAAACATGGCCATGCAGATATGAGGAGAATGAATAAAGATGAAAGACAGGGAAAACATGGCCATGCAGATATGAGGAGAATGAATAAAGATGAAAGACAGGGAAAACATGGCCATGCAGATATGAGGAGAATGAATAAAGATGAAAGACAGGGAAAACATGGCCATGCAGATATGAGGAGAATGAATAATGATGAAAGACAGGGAAAACATGGCCATGCAGATATGAGGAGAATGAATAAAGATGAAAGACAGGGAAAACATGGCCATGCAGATATGAGGAGAATGAATAAAGATGAAAGACAGGGAAAACATGGCCATGAAGATATGAGGAGAATGAATAAAGATGAAAGACAGGGAAAACATGGCCATGCAGATATGAGGAGAATGAATAAAGATGAAAGACAGGGAAAACATGGCCATGCAGATATGAGAATGAATAAAGATGAAAGACACGGAAAACATGGCCATGCAGTTAGGGCCACAAAGACAAACATGAAAACCACAATCCATTAAACTTATTCGCAGCGATCTGCATGCGAAAGCATGCCAGCAAGCGGGGTGTCCGCCGTTGCAGGTCCGACTACCTGCGCTCCAGCTGCCCGATATGGCGGCGTGAGCCGAAGGAGCGCAGGCGGGCCCGAACCTCCGCATATGCGGATCGCTTCTCCCGGTTGGTGATGGGTGGAGGCTGGCTGGGTATCCGTTGATCCATCACCTCCGTAAGCACCAGCAGCTCGCGCCTGGTGAATGCGGAGGCTCTCATGATGGCAATGGAGTTTTGCCAAAAAATCATTTTTGATAAAGTGCTCAAAAATTTTCTGATTGGCTAATGTATTTAGGATATTAACAGGAGCAATTCTATTGGTTAGTGTATGAGTCATGTGTTCGACATGGCCAGAAATCTGTGGAGACTTATGATAGGCTTAATGCAGTGACATGCGTAAGCAAATTTACATTAAAAAATGAACTCCATGAAATATGCGGGGCTAAAAACAAATATACCAATTAGTTTATAGGGGTTAACATGTATTTTGACAAATAAAAGCGAATGTTTAAGCCGTACGTATTCTGCGGGTAAACACAAACACGGACATAAATAAAGTTTATTGCATTGTGTATAAAAAAAAAAAAAAACAAGTAAGCTAATTGATATATTGATTGGCATGTTACGATTGAGGGAGGTAGGCAGAATAAACGAGCAGTTAATCGAAATGTCTCAGGCCAACTTCTGGGTAGTACTAGTGCGTGCGTTCCCTTCAAACCACTTCGGGGATGTACGCTCGTTATTTGGCACGCTCGTTAGTTAGAGGAGGGGTCGCCTGAGTTTGGGGAGGATGTTTTGATGCGAACGAAAATACGAGCGTGTGCCTGAATTTAAATATTTCTTTACGTTCGCCTAACGTACGAACGGCCACTTGCGTCCGAGTCTGAATGAGGGCCAAAGTGTTAATGCAACTGTTTGCTCTATCTTTTATGTTTGCTGTTATTGCTAATAAAATATGGCATTGAGTACCAATTGGTCTGATATTGCTAGAATCATGGGATAAATTACCTATCCCAGTTTCGGGTAACTTTCCAAAGAACTTCCTCAAGGAGAATACCTTAGTAGGGTGTTACATTTGTCTAGTTAACTATATTGTAACTGGCACCTTCTAACTGCAATACTAACTTGAGATTAATTTAATTATGTCTATATATGCCATTTTATGTGTCTAAACTAGGGGTGAGCGGGTTCGGATTTCTGAAATCCGAACCCCCCCGAGCCCCCCCGATCCGAGTCCGATCCGAATCAGGCTCGACTTTTCCCGCCTGACTCGGATCTGAAATCGAGGCAAAACGTCATCATCCCGCCTTCCGAGTCTCGCGGGTTTTGGATCCTATATAAGGTACCCACGTCGGCGCCATTTTCTCACTCGGCTGTGGACAGTGAAGAGGGAGGGTGGGAGTTAGGGCTGTGTAGTGTAGTGTAGTGTAGTGCTGCTGTTGTCCACTACTTCAAAGTCCATAGGGGCTGGCTGTGTTGTGCTGTGCTGCTGTTGTTAATAGGGGCTGTGTCCACTACTTCAAAGTCCATAGGGGCTGGCTGGACTGTGTTGTGCAGTCAGTTCTCCATAGGGGCTGTGTCCACTCCAAAGTCCTGTGCAGTGTCCCAGTCCTAAAGGAGTGCTGCAGTGTTGTCCAGGGGGTGCTCTGTCCATCAGGGGTGCTCCCCCCAAGTGCTAAAAAAATAATATATTTTCTGTGTTTGTGAATTGTGTGCGCAGTAGCCGCACGTGCATCAACAAAGTAGTGCCAAGCGTGCGCCTGTGTCATAAGTAAAGGGCCGGCTGGCTTGACCGTTAAGGGTGCTGTAACCCCCGAAAGTACACTCCAGTCCAAACCAAAAAAAAAATTATTTTCTGTGTTTGTGAATTGTGTGCGCAGTAGCCGCACGTGCATCAACAAAGTAGTGCCAAGCGTGCGCCTGTGTCATAAGTAAAGGGCCGGCTGGCTTGACCGTTAAGGGTGCTGTAACCCCCGAAAGTACACTCCAGTCCAAACCAAAAAAAAAATTATTTTCTGTGTTTGTGAATTGTGTGCGCAGTAGCCGCACGTGCATCAACAAAGTAGTGCCAAGCGTGCGCCTGTGTCATAAGTAAAGGGCCGGCTGGCTTGACCGTTAAGGGTGCTGTAACCCCCGAAAGTACACTCCAGTCCAAACCAAAAAAAAAATTATTTTCTGTGTTTGTGAATTGTGTGCGCAGTAGCCGCACGTGCATCAACAAAGTAGTGCCAAGCGTGCGCCTGTGTCATAAGTAAAGGGCCGGCTGGCTTGACCGTTAAGGGTGCTGTAACCCCCGAAAGTACACTCCAGTCCAAACCAAAAAAAAAATTATTTTCTGTGTTTGTGAATTGTGTGCGCAGTAGCCGCACGTGCATCAACAAAGTAGTGCCAAGCGTGCGCCTGTGTCATAAGTAAAGGGCCGGCTGGCTTGACCGTTAAGGGTGCTGTAACCCCCGAAAGTACACTCCAGTCCAAACCAAAAAAAAAATTATTTTCTGTGTTTGTGAATTGTGTGCGCAGTAGCCGCACGTGCATCAACAAAGTAGTGCCAAGCGTGCGCCTGTGTCATAAGTAAAGGGCCAGCTGGCTTGACCGTTAAGGGTGCTGTAACCCCCGAAAGTACACTCCAGTCCAAACCAAAAAAAAAATTATTTTCTGTGTTTGTGAATTGTGTGCGCAGTAGCCGCACGTGCATCAACAAAGTAGTGCCAAGAGTGCGCCTGTGTCATAAGGGCCGGCTGGCTTGACCGTTAAAGGGTGCTGTAACCCCCAAAGTACACTCCAGTCCAAACCAAAAAAAAAATTATTTTCTGTGTTTAGCCGCACGTATATATCAAATCGATATAACATAAATGGAGGACCAAACTTTCTCCGATAAAAATAAAATAGAGAAAGATCAAGAACCACTTCCTCCTAGTGCTGAAGCTGCTGCCACTAGTCATGACATAGACGATAACATGCCATCAACGTCGTCTGCCAAGGCCGATGCCCAATGTCATAGTAGAGGGCACATACAATCCCAAATGGCAAAGTTCAGGAAAATGACCTTGAAAAAGACATTTAAATCAGCTGAAGAGAAACGTAAACTTGCCAATATGCCATTTACGACACGGAGTGGCAAGGAACGGCTAAGGTCGATCCCTAGTATGTTCATGACTAGTGGTTCAGCTTCACATGACGATGGAGGCCCTCCTCCCACTAAAAAAATCAAAAGAGTTAAGCTGGCAAAAGCACAGCGAAGAACTGTGCTTTCTAAGAAGATATCACAAATCCCCAAGGAGAGTCCAAGTGTGGTGGTGGTTGCGATGCCTGTCCTTCCCAGCACTGGACGGGAAGAGGTGGCTCTTTCCACCATTTGCACGCCCCCTGCAAGTGCTGAAAGGAGCACCCACAGTCCACTTGCTGATATGCAAATTGAAGATGTCACTGTTGAAGTACAACAGGATGAGGATACTGGTGTAGCTGGCGCTGAGGAGGAAGTTGGCGAGGAGGATTCTGATGGTGATGTGGTTTGTTTAAATCAGGCTCCGGGGGAGACAGTTGTTGTCCGTGGGATGAAAAAGCCCATCACGGTCATGCCTGGGCAGAAGACCAAACATTCCACCTCTTTGGTCTGGCAATATTTCTATCCAAATCCGGACAACAACTGTCTTGCCATATGTACCATATGTAAAGGTGAAATAAGTAGGGGTAGGGACGTCAACCACCTAGGAACATCCTCCCTTATACGGCACCTGCAGCGCGTTCATAAAAAGTTACTGTCAAGTTCAGAAACTTTGGCTAAGACCGTAAGCAGTCCAGGGACACCTAAATCCCGTTGTCCTGTTGTATCCAAGCGCCTGCAAACCACACCGTCAACTCCCTCCTCGTCAATTTCCTCCTTAGTCAGGATCGGAAGTAGTCCTGCAGGCCATGTCACTGGCATGACTGACTCTCCTATCCGGGATTCCTCTGGAGGATCCTGCATTGCTACGCCTACTGCTGCCGCTGCTGCTGTTGCTGCTGCTGGGAGTCGTTCATCATCCCAGAGAGGAAGTAGGAACACCACTACTTTTACTAAACAATTGACCCTCCAACAGTCCTTAGCGAGGAGGATGAAGTACGACAGCAGTCATCCTGAAGCAAAACGTATAACTGAGGCCTTGACTGCTATGTTGGTGTTAGACGTGCGTCCGGTATCCGCCATTAGTGCAGTGGGATTTAGACAATTGATGGAGGTAGTGTGTCCCCGGTTCCAAATCCCGTCTAGATTCCACTTCACTAGGCAGGCGATACCGAGACTGTACAGAAACGTCAGAAAAAGTGTCCTCAGTGTCCTGAAAAATGCCGTTGTACACAATGTCCACTTAACCACGGACATGTGGACAAGTGGAACAGGGCAGACTAAGGACTATATGACTGTGACAGCCCACTGGGTAGATGTATCACCTTACGCAGCAACAGCAGCAGCGTCACCAGTAGCAGCATCTCAGAAACGCCAGCTCGTTACAAGGCAGGCTACGCTGTGTATCACCGGTTTCAGTAAGAGGCACACCGCCGACAACCTCTTAGAGAAACTGAGGGAAATCATCGCCCAGTGGCTTACCCCACTTAGACTCTCCTGGGGATTTGTGATATCTGACAACGCCACCAATATTGTGCGGGCATTACATCTGGGCAAATTCCAGCACGTCCCATGTTTTGCTCACACAATAAACTTGGTGGTGCAGAATTTTCTGAAAAGCGACAGGGGCGTGCAGGAGACGCTTTGGGTGGCCCGAAAAATTTCTGGCCACTTTCGCCATTCAGCGACTGCGTGCCGAAGACTGGAGCGCCAGCAAACACTCTTGAACCTGCCCCGCCATCACCTGAAGCAAGAGGTTGTGACGCGGTGGAACTCAACCCTCTATATGCTTCAGAGGATGGAGGAGCAGCAAAAGGCCATACAAGCCTATACATCCACCTATGACATAGGCAAAGGAGGGGGTATGCACCTGACTCAAGCGCAGTGGAGAATGATTTCCGTGTTGTGCAAGGTTCTCCAGTCCTTCGAACTTGCCACACGTGAAGTCAGTTCAGACACAGCCAGCTTGAGTCAGGTCATTCCCCTCATCAGGCTTTTGCAGAAGCAGCTGGAGAAAGTGAAGGAGGAGCTAAGACGGAGCGATTCCGCTCGGCATGTGGGACTTGTGGATGAAGCCCTTCATTCGCTTTGCCAGGATTCCAGGGTGGTCAATCTGTTGAAATCAGACCACTACATTTTGGCCACCGTGCTTGATCCTAGGTTTAAAGCCTATGTGGTGTCTCTCTTTCCGGCCGACACAAGCCTGCAGAGGTGCAAAGACCTGCTGGTGAACACACTGTCAGCTGAAGCGGAACGTGACACGTCAACGGCTCCTTCTTCATTTTCTCCCGCAACTGGGGCTGCCAGGAAAAAACTTAGGTATCCTAAGCAACCCGCTGGCGGTGATGCAGGGCAGGCAGGACCAAGTTTGGACATCTGGTCCGGACTGAAGGACCTGGCAACAATTTCTGACATGTCTACTGTCACTGCATATGATACTGTCACCATTGACAGAATGGTGGAGGATTACATCGGTGACAGCATCCAAGTAGGCATGTCAGACCTTCCATACCTGTACTGGCAGGAAAAAGAGGCAATTTGGAGGCCCCTGTACAAGCTGGCTCTATTTTACCTGAGTTGCCCCCCCTCCAGTGTGTACTCCGAAAGAGTGTTTAGTGCAGCCGGGAACCTTGTCAGCGAAAGGCGTAGGAGGTTGCTTCCACAGAATGTGGAGAAGATGATGTTCATCAAAATGAATTATCAGCTCTTCCAGGGAGACCAGCCTCCAGAAGGTACAGAGGGACCTGTGGTGGTGGATTCAAGTGGGGACGAGTTAATACTTTGTGAGGATGAGGATGTACACACTGAAGAGGGTGAGGAATCGGTGGATGAGGAGGATGAGGATGACATCTTGCCTCCGTAGAGCCAGTTTGTGCAGGGACACATTAATTGCCAGCTTGTTTTGTGGGGGCCCAAACGAACCAATCATTTCAGCCACAGTTGTGTGGCAGACCCTGGCGCTGAAATGATTGATTTGTTAAAGTGTGCATGTCCTGTTTATACAACATAAGGGTGGGTGGGAGGGCCCAAGGACAATTCCATCTTGCACTTCTTTTTTTTCTTTGCATTATGTACAGTTTGGGGCCTAGTTTTTCTAACTGCCATCCTGTCTGCCACTGCAGTGTCACTCCTAGATGGGTCACGTGTTTGTGCCGCCCACTCGTGTCGCTTAGCATAGTCATCCAGCTACCTCGGTGCAACCTTTTGGACATGAAAACACTATTGTGAGGTGTGAGGTGTTCAGAATAGACTGGAAATGAGTGGAAATTAAGGTTATTGAGGTTAATAATAGCATAGGAGCAGAGAAACCAACAAATTCTGTGATTTTAGCTGTTTTTATGCTTTTTAAAAAAAAAATACAGATCCAAAACACAAAACCCAGAACCCAAAACACGGAAGGGTGGTTTTGGCAAAACCAATCCAGATCCAAAACACGAAGAAAGATCCAGATCCAAAACCAAAACACAAAACACGAAAAGTGGCCGGTGCACACCCCTAGTCTAAACACAGGCCTGTTAATATTGAGTCCCTATATGTTTTTTTTACTGGTTGTGATAAAAAAAAAATTCTCACGACCAAAATGTAATAGGCGTTGAATAGCATAGGCTTTGTTCTATATGTAAAATGCTATGGTCAGTTTGTTATTTTATCTTAATAAAATAAATGAAACTTGTTTTTCATGTTCTTGCAACCTTGCAACAGAATTTAAAGCAACAGACTAAAGGTGCGTACACACGGTACGATATCTATGAACGATATGAACGATGACGATATCTTTCAACGATATATTGTTCATATCGTTCATTTTTACGCGGTGAACGACCAACAATGCGCGTTCCCGCATGAACGATAACGATATTTATGATCGTCCGTACATGCAGGCCAACTTGCACGATATTGTCCACTTTGCCTGTTCAGAGATGTGGCAGGATGACTTCACTGAAAGATATCTTTCAAGCCATTGGTGGTACAGATCGTACTGTGTGTCTGCAGCTTTATACTGACGTTGGCATGCTAATTGCAATGAGACTGATACTGCTCTTGGCATGCTTATTGCAATCAAGCTGATACTGATTTTGGCATGCTAAATTGCAATAAGACTAATGGTGTGTACACACGGTGCGATTTAAATGATCAATTTGTACGATAATGATATCATTAACGTTCTTGTTCAAATCGGTCATGTAAATGGACCCTATCAACTCACTATCGACCAGCGATGCGCGGCTACGAATGGACGATAGCGATATCGTCCATCGTCCGTGCATGCCGGTCAACTTGCTCTATATAGAGCAGGTTACTATAGGGACCCGCGATCGTTGATCTCGGGTCGCTATAGTCGTCGGTGAGTAGATGGTGTGCTGGATGATCGATATCGATCATTCAGCACACCAGGGAAGGTGCAAAACGATCAGCCACTGATATCGTATTACTGACTGATCGCTACGTGTGTATGGACCATAATACTGCTTTTTGCATGCTAATTGCAACCAGACTGTTGATTTTAGCTTATGAGCATAACAACAGTAGTGTCAGTCTGATTGCAATTAGCATGTAAAGAGCAGTATCAAGGTGCCTATCCACTATACGATTAAGTTGAGCGATTGAACGATAACAATCGTTCAATCGTTCATAAATCGTTTGCAAATCGTTTGCAAAAATGTCTAAAACGACCAGTGATGCGCGTGCCAACTGGCCGTTTAGACATCTATCATCGTGCAAACATACTTGTCAACCTGACGATAACGTCAGGTTGAGCATGTTTGCAGATGATTGATGTGCCTACACTGAGCGACTGCTCGTTCAGTGCAGGCTCATCACAGACTGACAAACGACTGTACGAATACATTGTCGTAATCGTGCAGTCGTTTTCATGTCTGCTAGTGGATGGGCACCTTCAGTCTCACTGCAATTAGCATGCCAACATCAGTATCAGCCGGATTGCAACATTGACAATAAAAGCATGACTATATTTTGAATGGTGACATTTTCACCAAATCAAAATATAGACAGTCAAAACATTGACAATATAGGTCTCTGCACATACTGTAACCTGCAGTCAAAATATAGGCAGGTGTACATGTATTAGCGCAAATAAGCAGGGGATTAGCACTACCGTGCTTGTCATTTCATTAACGCTACTATGAAGGGCATTAGCGGCCATGGAAATTAATGTATGCTGCTGTAGAGCTACACATGCCAGCATGCCCTGACACAGTTTGAGAAGACCCTAGCAGCAGCACTACTGTTAATGGGTCTGCTATTGCAGCAGCAATTAGTGTAGGCTGCTGTGGAACTACACATACAAACATGCCCTGCTCCAACAGTTTCATTGCAATTAACATTACAATGGCGGGTAGTATTATTTGAGTTGCAATCAGTCTGACATGAGAAGCTCACTGTTTACTGGTCACCACTAGTTCCTACTGTGTCTACATTTTGGTTGTCAACCTTATGATTTCTCTATATTTTAACTGTCAACATTTTGACCCGTCAACATTTCAAACTGCCTACTGTATATATTGAATGTCTAAATTATGTACCTGTCACTATTTTAAGTGTCTACATATTGAAAGTCTATATATAGTCCATGTCGACATATTGGTTGTCTAACTATTGTACCTGTCAACATTATGGTATCTATGTTTTGAATGTCTGAATTTTGACTGTCTAAGAAACGTACCCAACCCCAGTTACAGTGCTGAGCCCATTATTAAGGTTTCAGAATACATGCTTTATTACCTAGTGTAGAATTATATTTGCGAAGAATCGTGGGAAAGTATTGCTTCCCCTCTAAAACCCCCAGAAAATAATGAATATGTTTATTATGATACTTATGACCACCAAACGGAAGTCCTATCGGCCTGGACAAAAAATACATCTGGAAGTTGCTAAAAAAAAAAAAAAAGAAAAGTTATTCCCAATGAAACTTATGCACCTCTGGTTTGGTCATAAAGGATCAAACACCCCTCTAGTTATTAAGTACTTAACATTTTGGATACATAATATTGAATATGAGCTCAGTAGTTGAAGAGTTAACAAATACATATTCTTTGACTACATTGTGGTACTTTGCCTGGTAAGGTTCTCACACTAATTGGGCCTCCATTGTTCTCTTGAAATTAGCTGTCTGCTAATACTGGACTCTGGTAACACTGTGCCAACTCCTCCATTCACTATAAAGTGCATTCATTAATACAGTGAAAGTGAATTGTCCGGTTCTATTCTATCTTCACATCTCTCTGCATTTGTCCCTGACATGTTTGTCTTTTACTGAACACAAGATGAAACCTTTTGAACATCTGGGTTTTTACATTTTAAATGATCTGTAAAGCAGATTTGGTGAAATTGCTGACTGTTCTGGCTAATTGACAGTCATGGCAGAAAGCCATGTGTGGGCAGCATTTCATCAGTGAATAATTAGTAAATGCTGTTCTCAGGTCTCTCATTATAGTATATAACAGTAATTACCAACATCACAGAGCCTTTCTCTTTGTGAAACATTGATTCCTTTATGATGACATGGCCATCCAGCCATCCAGAGGTAAATCTTCAATAATAACCACTTCCCTTCTTAAGGCCCCCATACATCAGCAATCGATTGTGGCAATCCTGCAATTTGTGATCGATTGTGTATAAAAATCTGCAATGTATGGACTTCACAGATTGCAACCAAAAAGTGATTAGAATTGTTAAATTAGATAGTCCAACATGTTGGATTTCACAGATGGATTGGGGCTGTAGATTGCTAGTGTATGGACATGATCAGCAGATTTGCAGACCGTTACTAGTAAAATGATGGGCCTTTCAAGATTGGCAGATCTGTGTTTGCTGCAATCGATCTGCAAATCACTGAAACAGATTTGTAGTTTATGGGCACAGATTGCTAGATTGGGAAATCCTAACATCGGGCAATAAATCTTCAAATTGTTCAATTGTGGTTTCAGATTGCTGATGTATGAGGGCCTAAAATCAGTAGCGGAATCCTTGAACACTTGTACTCTCTAGAGGACTGTTGCAATCGCTGTGTCTTACGGCTAACTTTTTTATTGATTACTTTATTATGTGGAGATTTAAAGTATGCAATCACAACTGTATTAAGCTGGCTGAACACTTTTAATGATTTTTATTGATTATTGTAAAAAATGTCACATATCTAAAAAAAAAAACAACAACAACAAACTTTTTGTTGTGTTCAATTCTTACCAGATGAAAGCAAGGGCATTATCCATTATTTGGTTTCGAGGATAGGGTTGGGTATGGGATGCCGGCGTTCGGGATCTTGGCAGTCAGAATCCAGACTACGGCATCCCGACAAGGTTAGAATGCCAACGCCCCCGGGTAAGCATGGTTAACCTAACCTCTAACCCTCTCTCCCCGGTGCCTAAACCTAACCCTCCTTCGCCACAGCCTAAACCTAACCTCCCCCCTAGTGCCTAAACCTAACCCTCCACCCCGCAGCCTAAACCTAACCTCCCCCCTAGTGCCTAAACCTAACCTGCCCCCTAGTGCCTAAACCTAACCCTCCTTCCCCGCAGCCTAAACCTAACCCTCCCCCTTAGTGCCTAACCCTAAGCACTTACCCTAACCCTCCCCCTAATCCCAGTACTTAGCTTTTGGATTCCGGTTGTTAGGATGCCGGTGCCGGTATTCTGACAAATGTCGGGATTCCGGCGTCAGCATTCTGACCACTGGAATCAGGGCCGTAGCTAGGGTAGTGCGGCCGGTGCCATCGCACAGGGTACCACAGGTCAGGGGGTGCTGTTTGGGCCTGTCAGATTTCTGTCATCATTCTTGCTTGTAGCTTCCTCTTATTTCATCCCCAGCATCTCCTGGCCTCTCCTATCTCTTCCCTGGCCCTTCCCCATGAATCCAGGGCCCTTTTTTAGGTGCATTATGTTCCTTTGAAAAATGAGGGGGGCGCCAATGCTCTTTCCGGCACAGGGCACCAGAAAGCTAGTTACAGCTCTGACTGGAATCCCAGCATTCTGACCGCATTCCCCTTGGATAAATGTGCCACTAATCAGTAGATTATAAATTGGTCTACTTTGCAAATTTACCCCTATGCTATCATTAAGCATTTTATATACAACGTCTAGAACAACAGATATAATTTAGTGCTCCAACATTCTTAAGTACTGTGGGGGGAATTAAATTCAATGGGAAGTGAGACAGTTGGGGATGTAAGTGATGCTGGAGGGGAAGATGTCAGGAGAGAAGTAGGTTTGTGCATCAACAGCAAACGGATGCAAATGAAGAAGGTGATGGGTCACTAATGCAGGAGGTGTATAGAGAGAGAAAAGAAGGGGGCCAAATACAGAACCTTGTGGAATACCAACAGGAAGAGGGGGAAGGTAGAGTTGGAAATAGAGACAGGGAGGAACTAGATAGAAAGGTAGGAGGACAGCCATTAGAGGGCAAATTACAGAGCCTAAGTAGGGTGTAGGGTTTGGAGGTAATTAGGGTGTACTGTGTATTTTGAAAGTTATTTTTATGCAAGAGAGCAAAATAGGAAAAGACAGACTTTTTTTGGGTGCACACTTGTAACTTAAAATATAACTTTTATCAAATATATTGCATAAAATATTGAGCAGTATGAATTATATTATTCAGGTGAAATGGGCAGAGAAATCCCTCACACAAAAAGATGATGGACACTGAGGTTCTACAAAAACATCAAAAGTCAAAATAAAGATTCGACAGCTATAAAGTCTTGTTGCTCTCAATATTCCAGGTAGCTGTCTAATATTCCTGTACTGGATATTGCAGGCAGCTCTATATTTTCAAATTAAGTTTCAAATATCTGGTTGTTATTATTATTATTATTATTATTATTATTATTATCATCATTTATTTATATGGCACCACAAGTGTTCTGCAGCGCCTTACAAAGTACATAAACAAATAGATAGACCAGTGACTTACAGTACAATACAATACAGGATGAGGACAAGGATAATATACATTGCTATATTAGCGAGAAGCACAAGAGGGTAGAGCGCCCTGCTCGTAAGAGCTTACATTCTAAAGGGGAGGGGCAGAAGAACAGGTGTGACACAGATGGGGTAGACAGGGAGGAAGGAGCATGTAGCAGCAAGTTAGGATGAGAGCTGGAAGGCTTTGATGAAGTAGTGGGTCTTGAGAGGCCATGTTTGAAGGATTGTAGAGAGGTGGAGAGTCTGATGGGAAGAGGGAGAGAGTTCCAAAGGTGGGGAGCAGTGCAGGCAAAATCTTGGAGGCGGGAGAGGGAGAAAGTAATCAATTGGCATGAGAGGCGGCGTGCATTTGTTGATTGAAGAGGGCGGACAGGAGAGTAGAGATGTAAATGGGAGAGGAATGGGAGAGGGCTTTGTAAGTGAGTGTGAGAACCTTGAATTGCATTCTGAAAGGTAAGAGGAGCCAGTGGAGGGCTTGTAGGAGAGGGGAGGCAGATGCAGAGTGTTTGCAGAGGAAGATGAGCTGAGCAGCAGCATTGAAGACAGAGTAGAGATGAGAGAGAAGGGAGTTGGGAAGCCCAGATAGGAGGAGATTACAGTAGTGCAATCTGGAGATGACCAGTGAGTGTATGAGGGTTTTAGTGGCATCCTGGGTGAGAAAGGGTCTAATCTTGGAAATATTTTTAATATGGAAACGACATTCTGGATATGTGGTTTGAAGGAGAGGGAGGAGTCCAGGATAACTCCAAGACAGCGCACTTTGGGGCTAGAGGAGATAGTTGTGCCATCAATTGATAAAGAAATGGTGGGAAGTGTGGTTATGTTGGAGGGTGGGAAAATAATCAGCTCAGTCTTAGACATATTAAGTTTAAGAAATCGCTGGGACATCCAGGAAGAGATAGCAGAGAGACAGTTGGAGATACAAGTGAGGAGAGAGGGGGAGAGGTCAGGGGAGGGATCATAGAACTGTTTTCCATCATCATAGAGATGATAATGGAGGGCAAAAGAGCTGATGAGTTTACCTAGTGAGGACATATAGAGTGAGAATAGGAGAGGTCCAAGAACAGAACCTTGGGGAACACCTACTGTAAGAGGCTGTGGAGGGTAAGAGGAGTCATGAGAGGAGACAGAGAAGGATCAGTCAGAGAGGTAGCTGGATAGCCAGGAGAGGGCAGTGTCACGTAGAACAAGAGAGTGAAGGATATGCAGCAGGAGAGGGTGGTCCACAGTGTCGAAAGCAGCAGTGAGGTCAAGGAGAATGAGCAGAGAGTAGTGGCCCTTGGATTTAGCAGCAAGGAGGTCATTGCTGACTTTTGTAAGGGCAGTTTCAGTGGAGTGGAGAGAATGGAAGCCAGATTGAAAAGGAGGAAGTGAGAGGAAAGAAAGGTGGTAAGGCGGTTGTAAACAACACACTCAAGGATCTTGGAGGCAAAAGGGAGGAGAGAGATGGGATGGTAGTTGGAGAGAGTGTTAGGATCAAGGGAAGGTTTTTTAAGAATGGGGGCGACAAGGGCATGTTTGAATGCAGAAGAGACAGTGCCTCATGAGAGGGAGAGATTAAGGAGGTGGCCAAGATGGGAGCAGGCAGAAGTAGAGAGGTAGCAGAGGAGACGTGAATGGATAGGGTCAAGGGGGGAGGGGTGGGGGACCGGATGAGGGACATCCCTTTCTCTCCAGATACAGGGGAGAAGGATGTCAGAGTCGGTAAAATGGATGGGGAGGGGTGATCTGGGAAAGGAGGAGGTGGAGAGCTGGAGGACTGGTGGGATATGATGACCTATTTTACGGAATCAATTTTAGATGTGAAGTAGGTAGCAAAGTCAAGGGCAGAGAGCGAGGAGGGGAGGCGAGGAGAGGATGGTTGTCTTATTCCCTAAAATTAGATGGTGATCAATTGTGTCAGAGGAAGCTGACAGATCAAGGAGGATAAAGATGTGAAAATGACCCTTAGATTTAGTGGTGAGATGGTAATTTATGAATTTGGCAAGGGCAGTTTCCATGGAATGAAGTAATCTAAGGCATGTCAAGAAGGGAGTTTGAGGAAAGGAAGAGAGTCATCCTAAGAGCTTAGAGGCAAAAGGAAGGAAAGAGATTGGAGGCTAGTTAGAATAGGAGTTAGGTTTGAAAGATGGTAGCAGGTGTGGGATCTAGGGGGCAGGGGGAGGGGAGAAGGATTACTGGATGGAACAGTCATCGACTGCCATGGTGGGGGACAAGTTGAAAAGGGTAGTAGTGTAGGTGAGAGAGTGAGCATTATTTTCTCTGAAGACATTCTGTAATGTGGGAACATTTTTGGTGGTGGAGGGTCAGTGTAGAGTGTGAGTGTGGACCATCAGAGCATGGTAGAAACCACTAGGGCAACAGAAACAATGGCAAAAGTAATGGTGGAGTTATAGATAGAAACACACCTTTCAGGGCAGGAAAAGGTCAAGATGGGGGAAAGAACAAGTTGAGAGAGTAGGAAAATGAGTGGAGGTCAAGGATGTTAAGGTTGCACTGAGTGAGGGCATTATTGGGAGAGGTGGAGCAAACCCTGATGTTTTTATGTAATAATGAAGGAGGTGATGGTCAGACAGAGGAAAGGGCAGGTTAGTGAAATCATAGATGTCACAGTGGTAGGCGAAGACAAGGTAAAAAGTATGATGAATACTGGTGTGAGAGGTCTATTGAGTAAGGTCATGAGGGGAAACAAGGGAAAGAGGTTTAAAGGCAGAAGTATCCATGAGATTGTCATTGGGAATAGTGATGTCACCCAAGATGAGGGAGGGGAAGTCAGAAGAGAGGAAGTGAAGAAACCAGGTGGCAAAAACTGTCAAGACAGGTGGAGGTGGCATCTGGGGATGATATATGACTGAAATTCGGAGGTGACCTGGGTGAAAGAGATGGAGTGGAATTCTAAGGAGAGGGAGGGCTCTGGGTTAATGATTCAACAGTAGCAACGGAGAGAGAGAAGGATACCCATGCCAGCAGGGCAGGTGGTGTAGGAAGTGAAGAGCCCCCACGAAAGAATGCAGTGGGAGAACTGGTGTCATGTTGTGATACACACATTATTTCTACAGTCAGTATGTCGACAGTGACTACAGTATATATAGACACGGGAAAGCCTGCACCAGTATCTCAACATGGTCAACATGGTTTTAATGCGTTACAACCATATCAGGATATTGGCACCGGCTTGCCTGTGTCTACATAGTAATACAGATTGCCAGCCGCTCCAAAGCTCCGGTACCTGGTGTGAGTTGGATGCGTCGGGTCCGTGTATAGTAGCAGTATGTGAGTAGCGTTTTAGAGAGATGTGTGATTACCTAATATTGCCTGTTGCCAGTCCGTGGATTGCCTAATACTCCTGTTGCCAGTCCGTGCTATTACAACAGCAGCAGGATCATACATCTCTCTAAACCGCTACTCACATACTGCTACAATAACTGGCAACTATACCCGGCGCCAACACATCCAACTCACTCCAGTTTCTTGGAGCCTTTAAGCGGAGGCAATTGGTAGAGTGTATAAATTAATTACTATTGACACAGAACAGTACAGGAACCCTGTGATCATTTGAACATCACCGCTAGCAACTGCTACCAGCGCTATCCACTGATTACGGTAACAGCTTTTACCACTAGAGCATTTATTTCTGATATCAGAACTTTGGTCAATAACATATTACTTTTTTTGCACAAAGTCTTTACAAATATGTTTTAAGTGTATTTTATGAATTAAACTTTTTTATGTTCACCATTTCTTAGGGATTTTGGCAATAAATATTAGGTTGTTTATAGAGTGAAAACTTCATTTGTATTAATCATATGATTGTGCAGCCAATATTTCAATGCATGAACAGTGTGTGTCACCCCTTGACTCAGGGGCCCGTGTGCACCCGTTATGGATATGGACCTGTGCCTATACTCACAGAATGTCCAGGAGACTCTGTAAGCTCTTCTCTGTCCATATTTTACATTGATGGCACTCCTTGATGAAGGGCGCACCGATGGCCATCCCTTATCCATTGTTATCACTTTACTGCTGGCTACAACCCTGAGCCATTAAGCTGCCCATGTTCATAATCCAATTGCAATGACTGGAAGAAGAAGAGCATGGAGGCCTAAAGGGTTAGAACAGCTTTTGCCACCTGAAAATTACGTTGGTTATCCAGAAAGCTAATCTTTTCATATCTTGGTAAATTGGTACCGACCTCAATCCCACTACTAGTAATAATAATGAGGACTGTGGTCCGCAAATTTAGACTTTCCCTAAATTGACAAGATTTTTTTGCCAGTGATCACATTAATAAATAAACATCGTACCTGGAACATGTGATTGTTTTAGTGAAACCACCCAAAAATCACATGAATACTTTGATGCCATGCATTCTCTGTTATGAGTATGCACTGGCCTCTCTGTTACTAAGCATGTTTAAGTCAAATATTATGTTGTGCTACATTCATTATTATATGTGTCATCTGGAAAACATATGGTAGCTCATCTGAAGATTGACTTATTTTTACTTGACCCAGGATATAGCGGTTTTCCTGGACTGAGATTCTGCCAAAGCAAATAGAAGAGGCCTGCAAATGTAGTTTTGTTTGTAATAAATGCTTCAATGAAATGATACAGATGTCAATATGTTGAATTAGGGATGTGCGCTGGACCATTTTTGCCGGATTTGGATTTGGTTCTAATTCCTCGTCCGGCTTTGGATTTTGATTTGCCAAACTGCGGTGACTGGCTTTGGATTTTGATTTTTTATAAAAATTGACAAAAAAAGCTAAAATCACATAATTTTTTTTTTTTCCTAGAGTATTATTAACCTCAATAACATTAATTTCCAGTCAATTTAGACCACCTCACAGCTTATAGTATTGTTTTCACCATTATTGGCCAAAGGTTGCAGTGAGCTGACTGGTTACCAAGCGACAAAGCAGCGGCACAGACACCACAGTTTAAAGCACATCTATGACACATTGCCACACAGCAGTGGCAGAAATGAAAAGTAGTGCACCCACCCGGTGGGGTGCGGCCAGCAGAATCACAGTACTTGTTTACAAAGTGGGCTACGGCCCTAGGAGTCACAGTGCACAATCTTATTCACATTACACCGCACATAGTGCCCCTGATTCACATTACACCATAAAGTAGTGTCTCTTATTTATGTTACGACACACAGTAGTGCCCCTTTTACACAATGCCCACAGTAGTGACCCTTTTATACAATGCCCGAAGTAGTGACTATTTTACACAATGCCCACAGTAGTGACCCTTATTCACAAAGCCCACAGTAGTAATGCCCCTTATACAATGCCCACAGTAGTAGTGCCACTTATACAATGTCCACAGCAATAGTGTCCCTTACACAATGCCCCCCATAGTGGTGCCCCCTATGCAGTCATCTTAGTAGTAGGACCCCTTATGCAGTGCCCCCAGTAGTATGCCCCCAACAGCAGTGCCCCCAGTAGTATGTCCCCCAGTAGTATACCCCCCAGTAGCAGTGCCCCCATTAGTAGTATGCCCCCATTAGTAGTGCCCTTAGTATGCCCGCATTAGCAGTTCCCACAAGTAGTATGCCCCCATTAGCAGTGCCCCCATTAGCAGTGCCCCCATTAGCAGTGCCCCCATTAGCAGTGCCCCCAGTAGTATGCCCCCCAGAAGCAGTGCCCCATTAGCATTTCCCCAATTAGCAGTGCCCCCAGTAGTAGTGCCCCCATTAGTAGTGCCCCCAGTAGCACCCCCTTACACATACACACAAAAAAAGAAAAAAAAAACTTACCTGAATCCCCGCTCCTGTCGCCGTCCGCTCTGCTCTGTCACCCGCTGAGGAGGGAGTCGGAAGACGAAGCTCATGGGTGAGCTCCGGCCAGCTCCCTCCGTGCAGCAGCCAATGAGAGTCTGTGTGACTCTCATTGCTGCTATAACAAACACATAGCTGCCACTGGCGGCTGTGTGTTTGTGTCTGTGTAGGGCAGACTGCTATCACTGCGGTCTGCCCTACACTAGTGGGGCCCTGACGTCGGATTCTCTTGCGAGAATCCGACATCAGGAGGCCGCCGTTCGGCCCAGTCAGGCGGGGAACAACAGGGTTCAGGTGGACTTGGATCCCGAATGTTTGGAGCGGTTCGGATCCGAACCGCTCATCTCTATGCTGAATATGGTGCATGTCAGTCTATGTGGATACTTAAAGCACTCAAGGGGGAGATTCATCAAACTTTGGAGAGAGATAAAGTGGAGAGAGATGAAGTACCAACCAATCAGCTTCTAGCTATCAGTTACTGTATCTAGCACATCCTTTGAAATGAGAGTTAGAAGCTAATTGGTTGCTTTGGGCAACTACTACACTTTATTTTTCTGCAAAGGGTCCATTTACCATTAAAAATGTGCAGCTTATTCCCCAAAAACACCCGTTTAGTATCACCCCAATGTATGAAGGAGGGACCCCAGGAGATATCTCCTATATCTGCTATGATCCCTCTTTTCCTGCCAGCAGCTGCAGCCCCCATAGGTTTCTATGGGGGATGCGATGCTACCAGATTTACCAACTTCTGGAATGAGAAGATTGGCTCCCGCAGCTAACGCCATCTGAAGATGGCATTAGTCTGTTGTAGCCTATGGGCTACACTTCGCATAATTAGACAGGAAAGGGTTCCCCTGGAACCCTCTCCAGCAATGGTTACCGTGCATGTACTATCAGCAGGACTGCGCATGCACAGTAGCCCCAACAGCACTCAAGGCACATCACAGGGACGGGCTCCTTTCGGAGCCCCTGTCCCTGCGTGTGCCGGATGATATATTCTGGCGCTATGATTGCCTCTTGCAATGTGATCATGGGTGGCAATATCATGCCCAAATCACATTGTAAATGCAATCATTAATAAATGGTTCCCCAAGTCTTGATACATCTCCTCTCCTTATATGTGTTTTTATAATGTTTCTCATTTTAGAGTAAACTGTAAAATGAAAAACAAGTTATGAGCTTTGACGTTTTACTGCTCTACCATGATTTTTTTTAAGCAATTATTCCATTGATTAAAAATGCAGAATGCAAAAACAAACTAATGATTTTTCAAGGTATAGGGGCCTATTCATCAACACTAAATTAACGTTTTTAAAGACATTTTCGTTAAATAACGTTATTTTAGTATTCGTGAAGCCACTTAGCACAGGAGATAACACTGATATCTCCTTGCTAAGTCCCCCTGCGTTAATTTCCACACTCCCCATACATTAGTATGGGGATGTGGAAATTATGGTATTCATCAAATTCCGAAAATTATAAATTTTTGGAATTTGATGGGGGTACTATCGGCCACTGTGAGGTGGCGAATAGCAGGTGAAACTTACCTGCTTCCAGCTGGACAGGTCCCCCGAAGTCTCCCTCCAGCGGTCTGGTGCGTCCTCTGGCTCCGGATGCTGGTCGGACAATGTGTTCTTCCAGCAGAACACAATAAAGAACACAATAAAGATTACAAAAACAAAACACTTTTTTTTCTATCTAATCTATACTGTGGTCTGCTGGGAGACCATGTGACAGACCAGCAGGACGGAGCCGGAGGCTGCTGCGCGGACAGGTAAGTGCTGAAGGGGGGGGGGGAGGTGAGCGGGGGGGAGGGGGACACACAAACTTACCGCATGTGTAGGCAGTGCTGCGCATGCGCTGGGTTAACTGTTTCCAGCTGCGGTAAGTTAGTGTAGACAGGGATAACTATCTATTTCCTGAAAAGCTGGCATCACAAAAATGACAGCTTTTCGGAATAGATAGTTATAGGGAGGAGGAATGATGAATTCCTCTGGTAATTAGGTAGAACTCCATGCGAGTTCTAAACCTAATTACCTCCAGGGAAAGTTTAGTAATGATGAATAGGCCCCATAGTCTTTAATTTGGCTGGAATCTGCACCGGCTGTACCATTACATTTCATTCTTTATAAATCCAGATTACTGTATGCCTTTCCAAAAGATCTTGCAGTGTATGTTCATGTGGACTTAGGACATTTCTCTAATCTCTGTCTTTCATCCTCTATTATGGTCAGGGGCGTATCTATAATGGGTGCAGGGTGTGCGGGGCCCCACACACCCTGCACCCATATAATTTAAAACTCACCTGTACGTGGTCCCGCGTCGGGTGTCAGTACTGCACAGAACACCGGAAAATAGCCGCCACGGCCATTTTTCCCGCGTTCTGCACACATGCAGTATACTCCCGGCACACTCTAGTGCTCAGAGTCTACTGCTTCTGAGGTGGCTGGCCAGCCACGTCAGTCGAGTCGTCTGCCGGCCGCCGGGGAGAGAGGAGGGGCCCTGCATGGAGAATGCACACGGGCCCCTTTCTCTATTAAGACGCCCCTGATTATGGTCCATGCAGACTTGCAAAGCTGTGAAATTCTCATGGGACAGGAACTTAGGGGGTAATTCAGACCCACTCGCGAGCGGCAGTACGCTCGCAAGTGGGTCGATGTTCCCCACTGCGCATGCGCACGACGGAGGGAGCTCCGTTGTGCGCATGCGCGAGACCCGGCGAGCGAAGGACTTTCCATCGCTCCGGGTCTCACACCAAAGGGGGCGTGCTGTCGATGTTGATTGACAGCACGCCCCCTTTGGTGGGCGTGCCGGGGGCGTGCCTGCCAGACGGAGGCGTTCCCATGGGAACGCCTACCGTCTCAAGCCGGCCCCACTGACATCACTAGTGATGTCAGTGGGAGTGATTTTGGCTCTGATAGAGCCAAAATCACTCCAGGGCTTGTGGTTGAGAAACCCGACCACAGGGTTTCACTCGCAAGTCCGATGGTCGCGATGGTCAAGACCATCGCGACCATCTTGTTGGACGCTCGTATATGCTGTGGGTGGTGACCCACAGCTATACGAGCGTCCAGGAGGACGCTCCATTTTAATGGAGGAGGGCCCTGATTCAGAGCGAGCGCTCTGGTCAGAGCGTCCGGCTCTGAATCAGGGCCTTAGTATTTACTTGAGCATGTAGTTCCACAATAATTGCAGAGCCAAAGTGTTTCTAAAGTTGGGCATACATTGTCAGATAAATTGTTTGTCACACCGACGGATATATTATCTGACAGCCTGTAACCCATCAAACATTCTGGCCATTACACTACTGTGAAATATCTCAGTGTATGGCCACAATATCTGGGTTGCTCCCCTGGGGAGGAGCTATTTCCCCATTCCTCCCCTGTGAAGGAACAGGGGAATGTCGGTCACAGCCCATGGTAGTACATACACTGCTCTATACGGCCGATTAGCAGCTTGCAAATAATCAGGTCTTTCGGGCATGCTGGATATTTTGTGGTCGGTTGCGTAAATACACTGTACAATTATCTGGCCCATCCGCCAATATTTGATGGATCGGCCAGATAACTGTATAATGTATGCCCAGCATAAGTCTTGATTAATGTATGATTATATTAGTAGAGATAACCAGTGTATAGCAATACATACATTTATTTATTTTATTAGGGGCTGATTTATCATTATTAATAGGCCTGTTAATTCCCATTCTTTATCACTACATATCATGACAATAAGGAATGAATTTTCCTAGTTCTTTATTATAAAAGATCTTTTGTCTGGACAGTAGCACTTCAGAGCCTGATAAATAGTCAGACCGCGTTGCCAATTGACAATAATGGGCCTTGCAGTCTGCAGCGATATCTCCTCTGTTAGGCTATTGATAAACAGCCACAATACTTATATTATTATCCCTTTTAGACGTATGCGAAAAACACGAGTTGCATCAACCTGGGTCTGGAGTATGTCTGAAAGGGTCTATCCGGGTTCACAGTCCCGGGTCCTGCACCCCTGTAATCAACCCTGGTTTTTCCTGGGACTTGCAACCCAGGTAGAAGACCCAGCTTATGTCTGAATGGTGAAACCCGCAAATTTACTCCCGGGTCATGCCTAGAAGCGTCTGATTGGCCGTTCAGGGCTGCTTGAGGCGGATTCTGATAAGGTCATCAGCGGGAGACGACAGTAAGAGACACCACTGAGCAAAACACTGAAACACGGCTTATGTCTGAAAGGGTTCGACCTGGGAATTTCCCGGGTCGGAGGTGTAGTGTGAAAGGGAGTCTGTGCACAAAATCCTGGGTTGGTCCCAGGTTGAAAATCCCGGGTCTGCACAGCCAAATTCCCAGGTCATATGTATGAAAGGAGTATAAGTGGAAACGGCCTAATATGCCCCTTAGTGCTGTTCTTCAATGTTACAAATGCTACAGAGTATAACCCAATTGTGTAATCCTACCTAGGAGGTTCCCATAAATTGACAGACAAAGCAATGACACTCAAACCAAAATAGGATGTGTTCTAATGTATCAATGACAAAACATTTCCAGCTCAGCTTAAATAAACTTTGCATGAGCTCTCAAACACATTATAAAACTCTACAAGAGGAGTGGGGGAATAATTGCACTTTTTAAAAATCCCAATGAATAGAAGGGAAGGGTTTTGGCTTGCTGTAATCAACGATAAGGCTCTGTGATTTCCTTTTCCTTTCCTATGCACTGTAAAGGGGCCAGTGGACGTCAGGAGAAGTCAAAAGGAAGTGCAAACACAATTACTATACAAAGTTAGAATGGGCTCCATTCAGCTCATGCCTGACAGAAGTGTTACAAGTGACAACGTCAGGACTGTCTACATCATTCCTACTTACCGACAAGTTTACATTTTTATAGAAAGGCAATTATTTTGTATTTCATCAGTCTACTTATAGTTGTCTTTTACATATACGCTTAAGTCATACTGTACTTGCCATCTCTCCCTGATTGTCAGGGAGACTTCCTGAAATAGTAGCAATCTCCCTGACTCTCTGAAGAATCTAGCAATCTCCCTGATTGCAACTTACCCCCATTATGAAGCTGTTATACATGAAAAAACGTGTATATATATATATATATAAATATATATATATATACATTCAATTGGGATCATTAGTATCATTTCACTGCATTGGTTGTAAGGCACAATGATCTCTATGGTTACATGCATTTTATGAAAAGTATCAGTGTGTTTTTCATCAATAAGTAGATCTTACTAACTGCTTTGGGGCTAGTTTACATTTGGCTGTAAATCAACTTTATGGCACGCCTCTCAGTTATAGCGGTACACGCCCGCTTTAACGCCACGTCTCATAGAAGTAGCTTTCACAATCTCCCTAAAATGCTTTTTCAAAAGTAGGCAAGTATGGCTTAAGTATTTATTCCAAATGGGAGTCAATATAGAAACCACCTTCGATAACTGTTTTACATATTATGATTTTAGTTCATTTTGATGATTTTTTTCTTGTATAGTACAGTGCTTCCTTTATACCCTTAGGGGCATATTTACTAATTAATGGGTTTTAGATACAATAATTATAATTTATTATTTATCTCCGGGAACATGTCGCCCGCACCGTGTTCCTGGGACATCTCTACTGCGCATGCGCAAATCACCGTGGAAATGAACGTGGCCGGCGGAAAGGTAAGTATATGAAATTGGGTGCAGGGTATGTGGTGTGTGGGCTCCCTGGACCCGTGTGCACCTCACATCTTGCACCCATCATAAATATGTCCCTGCTCGCAGGGACATCTCTGCGATGTGTAAGAACAGTCGTGGATGTTCCGTGTATGCGCGCTCTGCCAAGCATGTGCAGTGGCAGTTGCTGGAGACAGTGGCGTAACTATAGAGGGTGCAAGGTGTGCGCTTGCTATGGGGCCCGGCAGCCCAACAAACGTTGCTGGTGCAACTGGGAACTCTGGTCTCTGAAGCGATCAGAGACTAAAGACACCTGTGATCGCTTCAGAGGCCAGCGTTCCCAGTGATGCAGTGCGCAGGTGACGTCATGACTTCACCCTCATCACCCGCGATGAGAGGAGCCTGCGTCTGCTACTGGATCTAGTTAGATCCAGTCAACGGCTGTGTCTACGCGGAAGGAGAGCTGACGGCGTGGACTGAAGCGTTGCCCAGTGGCCAGCTACAGCATAAGGGCATTAATGAGGCACAGCATAAGGGGCACCACTAGAGGCATTACTGGGGGCACTGCATTAGGGGCATTACTGGGGGCAAAACATAAGAGGCACTACTAGGGGCATTACTGGGGGCACTGCATAATGGGCACTACTGGGGCACTGCATAATGGGCACTACTGGGGGCACTGCATAAGTGGCTTTAATACAGGGGGCATTGCATAATGGGCTCTAATACAGGGGGCATTGCATAATGGGCACATTTACAGGGGGCATTGCATAGGGCACAACTACAGGGGCACTGTATAGGTAGACCTATGGGGGCCCCCGAGGAAATTTTGCTACACGGGCCCCATACCTCTGGTTATGCCCCTGGTCGGAGAGGATTCTGTTGAATAAAGCCCATAGGCTACAGCGGCTGATGCCATCTTCAGATCTTGCTAAATCTGACAGATTTGCAGCTCCCATAGAACCTATAGGGGTCGTTGCATAGTTACCGACACTCTGGAAGCTCCCTCCAGGAGGGTGCTGCCAGGTTGGCGCGCAGGAGGTGTGGGGCGGCTGAAGTGGTCGGCATGTGGGAGCGATCGCATCATTGCCCCCGCTTTATAATGTCAATATTACGGGCATTATAAAGCAGGCACGGGGCTACGATGATGCAATTCAGAATGAATCGTGTCATCGCGCCCCCAGACTGCCCACTTTCGCGGGGGACACGGGGTACCAGCGGCCATTTCAGGGGACTCCCGGTAGTCCAGGGAGAGTAGGCAAGTATGGGTTGTGGCTGCTGTTGGTGACCATGGTAGATATGGAGATATCTAATGAGGTCCTCCTTCATACATTCCAGTGTTTTCGAGGGAAAAAATAGATGTGGAGGGTCTTAGTTGCACTCAGTTTTTAATTTTGCTGCTTAGAAAATAACTCTTTAAGTAAATGAAATTCAGTTTTGTGTGGAGTCAATCAGTGGAACTGAAAAACAAAATGTTAGTTACCTTCTATTAGAGATGTGCGGTTCGGTTTTCCTGAAAAACAAACACACTTGAACTTAGGGGTCCCGAGTTGAATCGAGTCTCGACTTGGATCTGCTGTAAGTTCAGAACATATAAAAACTGAATATCAGTTTTGTATTGCATGTGAACAAGTTCGAATTACATGATTTTAGCTGTAATTATCAATTTTAAAGCAAACCAAAACCCAAATAGGAACCAAAACACTTTAGGGTGGTGGTTTTAACAAAACTAAAACCATAACATTTTGATGGTGGTTTTGCCAAAGCATGGGGGTCTGCGCACATCTCTACCTTAAATATGTCACTTGCAAGTTAATTTAAAAGGCATAGCTGTCAAGTGTACCTAAATTGCAGGGACAATCCACTGATTTAGAGATTTGCCCCTAAAGCATACTTTCCAACTCTCCATGATTGTCAGGGACACTCCTTGAAATAGTAGCAATCTCCCTGACTCCCTGAAGTATCTACTAATCTCCCTGATTGCACCTATCTTACCCCCATTATGTTGCTGTTATATACTTGGAAAAAAAATAAATCAAAGATATATACATTCAAATGGGAACATCAGTGCCATTTTCCTGCATTGGTAAACTAATAAGACACAATGATCCATACTTGCATATTGTCCCGGGAGTTGCGGGAGGCTCTTGATTTTCGGGTAACTCCCCTCACCCCCGAAAGAGTAGGCAGATCTCCCGCATCCCGCCCCATAGGCAAACGCAGGGGGGGTTTCCGTCTGCCTGGAAACCCCCCTCCCCAGCACACACCGCGACCATAATAGAAATAGAAAGTTACTAGCGCTGCATGTTCTTCTCAGTATCACAAATTAAATGATTAGCACCACCTGTGGATCTTTTAAATGTGTCAGCTAGTAATAAATATACCTGTGCACCAACTAGGACATGTAGAAAACATGCACTATTAGGGGTGCACTGCTATAGACCATCAATAGGGTTAATTATTAATACTGTATAATAATACACTATCCAGTACATAAGGAGACCAATATGTACATATACATGTCCAGGGCAGTGCTAGGTTCTTCTGCCTCTCCCACAGACTCCCGGACTTGCTCCAATGCTCTGGAATGGTGCCCACATCTGAAGAAAAACATTCTGCTCAGACAGGATGGACCTACTGCCGTATCTAATGGCTTACTGTGATCGCTGGTCCTGTATATGCTGGAATTATGACACACAATACACTTTGTATGTAACATATTAAAGCTGGATAAGTGCTAATTCTGCCCTCTTCATGGACTGGCCACACTTACTCTAAAATCAGGCATTTGGATATCCCCCTCTAGAAATCCGGCGTTTGCCACTGCGCCCACTTCCTAGTTAAGTGGGCAGGCTGGGGAGATTTTACGAGAAATTTGTAGAGAGGGGGCAGGGCTAAATGATGCAAATCTCTTCATTTAGCCCTACCCCCTCCTCACGGACCCGCAAATCACAGGCTTTTCCTATAAATGGAGTGGGGCCTATTGAAGACTATAGTCTGGCCCTGCCCCCCAAAGCTGAGAGCAGCTGTCCTTTTCCGAGCTGCTCCCGGGAAGGATTTCTAAAAAGTATGCAATGATCCCTATGGCTATATGCATTTTCATATAAGGTTTCTCTTGCCAACTTATATGGAACCCCTTGTAAAACATATACATGAGCAAGTCCTGAAAAGTAGATGAAAAAAAAAAGCGAGGTTCGGGTCCTCTTCGTTCCCTGTAGGCAATCCATGGGGTCTTGGCAAAACAAAAAAATGCAAATACGTGAGCCACCGGATGCAGTACCATCTTCTATGGACAGTACTTCCCAAATGAGAGCACAGCAGTGGGATTTCACTATGGAAACCATACGCACAGTTAAGGCAGGTCAGACCTCACTCAGGAATTACTAACTTCAGTACACGCTATGAGGCCTCAGGCTGGGTATGGTATTGCAGTGGATAATTGATGCACACCCCTGCAACGGCACGCCTGCGTTCGCCCGACCCCCCCCCCGTCACCACCCACAAACGGCACTTCCTGTCAATCACTCTGCTCTGGGCCTGCATAGCCTCTGCACATGCAGTACCCATTGCAATAGCTAGTTCGCGCACGCGCACTGCTATGCATACGCATGCGCAGAGCTAAAACATCGGCCGAGTGTGTGCGTTCTCTCCTGTGCGTTCCTTGCTGAATCAGGCCCTTAATGCAAACATTTCCCTATTAGTGTGCTTTTACCCTGTCACCACAAAGTATCATTGGTAAAACAGCTAAGTGTTGTATATCAGTTTCTGAAATATATTCTGTCAGCAATTACATTGTTTAATGCTGATGGCATATATGACAAGAACAACTGATATTGTTGTATGATAAATCAGGGGGCATTCTAACACTGCAGAATTTCTTGTGTTCTAGAACCAGGCTTGTTTGTCTTTGCCACAAAAAGTTGCCTGAAATATGCTTTGGACACAACTTCATACCCTGCGGTAGTCCCAAATCTTGTGAAACTGTCACAGTTTGTGGGGTCCGCATGTGTGGGTCTTGTTCATTTGGGAGTATGGCTTCATAAAACGATGATGAGGTTTTGGCAGATCAGGGCATGGACTCTGGATAGATTGGGGACATTGTCAAATTTGTCCCATTGTTGTGTCCAGGAATGTTGGGAGATATACAACTGTTATCGCATCCTGGGATAAATATGGGAATTCCAAGATTGTGTCATCCACACCAGTTTCATAGGCGTATGTAAAGTGGGTGCAGGGTATACGGTGCACACGGGGCTCCTCACTGCACACCTTGCACCTAAATAGCTTGTGTAGGGAAGCAGGTTCCTCCTCCTCCTCCTCCGCAGTACCGCAGTACTGTGCCAGAGCCATTGCTCATCTTCCTGAATATCACTGAGAATATAGTGCCGCAGAGGAAATGGACCGACATGCCGGCAGCAGGTATGACATGGTGGGGTGTGGGGGACCTGATTATAAGGCCTGCTGCTCATGGCCCCCCTCGGGTGTTAATAATACGCCCCTAACCAGTTTGTTTGAACCAACTATTAATTTCACTTCCAAATATTACAACCCAACCTGACCCTAATGTTACATTATGTTACAATTATAGGGCCTGATTCAGCAAGGATGGCACGGCTGCGTTCGCAAGCAGCTGGTGGATGTAAGCAATCTGCGCATGCATATGCATCACAGTGCGCATGCGCGTACCGGCCGTTACGATCGGGAAGCGATCGCAGTGAGTATGCAGAGTCTTCACATAGTGATTGACAGGAAGTGTCCGTTTGAGGGTGGTGACGGGGGGTGGTCAGAGAAACACAGGCGTGCCTGTGCGTTTGAACGCTGTTACAGGGGTGTACATAATTAAGCCCCTGTGACTGTATACGCTGGCAGAGGTCAAGCTGGCGACAGGAAGTTTAGCAGTTTGTGAGATAGGGTCACGTCAACCACAACTGTGCGGGTGGTTCCGATGTTACCGATTTAGCTGACTTGCAGATGCATGTCATGGGAAGTAGGCGGCTTTATACAGTGATGGGTGTCTTGGTATAGTGCTGCGATTGCCGTGCGATTGTATTCATTAGCATATTTTCGCACCTAACGGGTGCGTGCGAACGCAGCAGTGCGATCCTTGCTGAATCAGGCCCTTAGTCCATGCTTTCATGGAGCATTTCAATCCAGAACTTCACATGCCAGTCTCTTTTGTAGAACTAAGATAATCATATATGCTGGATTCTAACAGAGCTGTTCCCAGGTCCTATTTCTAGTTCTCTTGTTTCAGATGCCCAGATCTAGAAGAAAAATCACATTTTCTGCTGGAGGTTTTTGTGTTGTTGTAAATAATGAAAAATGGACAGCCCACTGCGAGATACACAAAGGAATTCTATAGCTTTCAGGGAGAGCGACTAACGTTTATGATGCAGTCATTTGTAACGGCTGACTTCCAGCATGTATTGTGCACGCAGTTCTATAAGCAATCAGATACTGTATTTAACACGTTCTCTACAAGACTCTGACATTCTGTAAAATAGATATAAGTAAAACATGTATTCTTTGGTTTTTTATTTATTTATTTCTCAATTTTGTCTTTATTTGTTTTTGGAGTTTCTAAACTTTTTAATTATTATTATTATTTTAAAGCAGTTTTGTCTAAATCTGTGTTAAAGTGTACTGGTTACTTAGATGCAGTGATCTCAGGTATGAAGTGCATCTTTTGCACACCTACAGCTCCCTGGTCATGTAATGGTTAAGCAAACGGGGGACAGCAGAAGCAGCAACTCATCAGTGCTCAATGCTTTTACTCCACCGTGTCCTTCCGATCATTTGTTATCAGGAAACATTTCTTTGCACGGGTTTGAACTTGTACAGTGTATATTGGTTATTGCCATTCCTTTTGGAACTTGGAGAAAGGATGTTTTTTTAGATTTGTGTTTATCCACATGCAAACATTGTGTGTTCAGAGAGTATTATTAGGAATTGCTTGTTTGCATAGGAACTCTGGATTCACATATGGGCACACTTATTTGGATCACACTTCTTACATACCCGTGACACAGGATTATATTAATTGTGGCAATTACCACATTTATTACGAAGTTGAATTGTGTGGCTCAAGTGCAATTTTAGACTGTGTTTATTTTTAGGTCTTTTTCACCTACTGTACTTTATTATCTCACATATATATCGCCTTCCTGTATTCTAATTTTTAATTTTTGACGTCAGACTGTGTTATTATTAAAATGTACATTTTATTATTCATTGTACCAGTGTGCCCCAATGTATAAAGTATGGTCCCTCCTCTCTCTTGTTCTCTAAATATAGCCATACTTCTGGAAGCACCCCACTATCTTAGGTGTGCTAATTGTTAATTACTAGTGGAAAGGTCCACATCACACACCAGTGCTAGGACCATAACCCTCATTCCCTACCTCCACACTATCTAAATGAGGAATGTGTAATCCCTTTTATTAACTGGAAGAATTATATTTCTATTATGGAAAAAAAACTATTTTGAGCAGGTAGTGATCATGAAAGTCTTTAGCATAGTTACAATATCCTGGCTGTTCCCTCTGTTGGGAGCGCGGCACAATGATCACTTGATTGTTGCCCCGCCCCCAGTATACAAATACTTGATTCCAGGCAGGGGCGTGTTAAGAGAGGAGGGGGCCCCTGTACATTTCCCGTTAGCATACCTCCCAACATGACCCTCTCCAGGAGGGACACAATGCTCTGGTCCTGGACTTGCCTGGTAATTTATGATTGGTGGTGGCTCCAGGGATGGGGCTGCAGTACAGTCCAAAATTCAAATAGGGGAGTCACACCAACTGCCAGTGAGTCCCAGTCAGTGATATTTGGCAGCGGGTGAAATGACAGTTGGTGTGGCTCCCCTATTTGAAATTTGGGCTGCGCTGTAGCCCCACCTCTTACCAGGGAAGTCCAGTACCAGAGCATTGTGTCCCTCCTGGAGAGGGTCATGTTGGAAGGAATGCGTTAGAGGCCCCCTCCTCTCTCCCCGGTGGCTACCAGGCCCGCCTAGAGCCGCAGCAGGCCCAGGTAACAGGGGGCATGGCCTAATCGCGGGAGGCGTGGCCACTCCCCTTTAAGGAAAAAAAAGGTTTTCAGTGCCACGAAGTGGCACTGCGCGCTGGCGAGGGGGGCGCTCTGAGCCCCCTCAGCCCAGTGCAAAGCCAGGGGGGGTGCGATCAGTGTGATCGCTCCCCCCCCCCACAGGCATAGGAGACTGCTGTGGCTGCTGCTCAGCAACCACGAGCAGTCTCCCACTGCAGCTCAGCACACGCTGTGTGCTGGGCTGCTGTGAGGGAGGGGGGGCGGTGTCGGACCCGGGCCCCAACTGGGCCCCTCAGGAAGCCTGGGCCCGGGTAATTTGTACCCACCCCCCCCTCTCGGTGTCCCTGGTGGCTACCAGCGCACTGACAGCAGCAGTAGACTTTGGGCACTAGTGCCAAGAGTCTCTTACGCATTTTCCCAGCGATTTCCCTACTGTTCATGCACAAAACGCTGGGAAAATGGCTGCGGCAGCCATTTTCTAGGTGTTTTGTGTAGCGCTGCTCCAGCCGACATGGGACTTCGGAGAGGTAAGTATTAAAAAGTATGGGTGCAGGTTGTGCAGTGTGGGCCCCCCTGGACCCATTATAAATACCCACACACCCTGCACCCATTATAAATATGCCCCTGATTTCAGGCATTATAAAGCAGGGGGATGACTCGGCATCAGTCTCATCATCAATCTGCCCAGGACCGCCTGCTTCACTCAGGAGGTGGCATCAGCGGCAAATGACCTGTTGCTGACCACATTAAGTAGGAAATTATGGCCTTGGTGATTGGAGGGTGAAGTGAGAAAAGGCGGTAACCTGCTCAAACCACTGTAGACATAGGGCCTGATTCAGAGCTGGACGCAATTAGCGCTCGCTCGTCCAGAAAATAGGGGCGGCTATTCAAATGAACCGTTCGCTGTTTGCGGTCTGTTCACGCCTCTAGGTCTGAACGAGCGAACAAAACTTGCGGACGTTTTTTGGGAAACTACGCCCCCTGGCCGCTCGCATCCTATGTCATGTCCGCTATTTATTAGATTAATCAAGTACATCGACCAGGGTATGAACTGCTCACTATTCTTGTGGTTGGTTTTTGCTACCACAATTTTGCGAGCAGTTCTGGCTATAAAATAACCCAGTGACGTGGTCAATGACGCTGCTGTTTTAATCATGCACATCCATAAAACGCCCGTTTTGACCTTTAAGCACGCCTGCGATCGGATCTCCACTCCCCGTTTTCAAACACCTTCCCCTGTTACCACCCACATACGCCTCATCCTGTCACTCAAATTATCAGGCATTCGCTATTTTGCGAGCACATGAATTTTGGCCGCACTGACTGGTTCGCGCATGCGTATAACGATCCGTACGCATGCGCAGTTGGGCAAACATCGCTCGGAGCGAACGAGCTGCCGCTTACGAGTGGCTCTGAATCAGGCCCATACTTCCCAGCATTGTAATGTTCTTTAGTGGATGATGCATGCAAAAGGGGGCATGCCCTCAGATCTGCTAGGCCACAATCCCTGGTGTGTGAAGTTTTAAGGGAGTGACTTGTTACTCAGCAACTGCTGGACTGACCCAGCCTCTCCCAGCACTAATTGATGCTGCAGTGGCAGACATTGGCCCGTATTCAATTCGGAGCGAAAAGCAATTTCCGCCCGTTTTTTGGAGATAATTTTGCCTGAAAAAATATCTCCGTATTCAATTCCAGTCCGTTTTCGCCTAAGCGAAAAGTCAATGCACTTAAATAGGCAAAACTTTTTCTCCACAGTATAGCAGGAGAAAAAAAAGTGCACAATATGTATTTTGGGGTACAGATGTTGGGAAGCCACACAGAGCCCTTGGTACACCCCCCCCCCAAAGGACAATTCACCCCAAAAAAGAGAAAAATGATTCCCGGAACACACCAAAAAACGCCTTAGACATATGGGGCGAAAATGAAAAAAGTGTGTGTGTGTATGTGGGGGGGGGGGGGGGGCAACTTCACAAACTAGCTAAATAAGCTTCTGGGGGTGCTCTCAGAACGGACCAAGTGTTTTTGGGATTGCAGGTGCTTGTATGACGGAGGAATTTCACTTTTTCTAAAACTTCACTTTAGAGACATAAAAATGTGCTAGTACCCATTTTCAAGCACCCCAAATTTGATGGAACTACTTATTTTCTCCAAAAAACAACCGCCTTATGCCATTCTTTAACACTTTTACCTAGACGCTAATAGCAAGCAATTACCACCACTTAAGTACCCTAACTAGTTCAATTAGGGCTAATACTAAAGTACCATAATGATTTCCGAAGTCAGCCCATCATTTTCTGGGGTACAGAGTGATTCCCCCAATTCCTCCTGCACTTTTCGCCTGGTTCACATTCGCCGGGTCCCGTTTTCGCTTGTTTGGGAATTCAATACGGAGTAAATCGGGAGCATGCACGAAAAGTTTTCAACCCCAAAACAGGCGAAGGTGGTGAAAAGTCGGGTAGGCGGAACTTTTTGCCGAGGCGAAACTAATTGAATGCGGCCCATTGCGTCCCCTTCAACCTCCTACCGGCCCTCTCCCCCCCCCCGGAGGGCACTGCGGCCTGTGGTGGGACTACCAGGTAGTGTTTAAAAACTGGGACTTTCTGCCAAAATCCAGATGGTTGGGTGGTATGTATTTGTATTAGGGATTTTACATTTTAATCATCTGGCTTTCAAAGGGGCATATTTACTACAATTCACATATAAAATTCCCCCCCCCCTCTCTCTGCCCCTAGTGTAGATAAAAAAATAAATAAAACTTACCTAGATAGGACGGCTGATCAGTGATATCCTCTCTGTGACCTGATCAGCTGATATGTGTATTCAGCTCAGATGCAGTGATAGTGTCGGCAGACTGCACACATCAGCTGATCGGGTCACAAAGACAGGAAATCACGGCTCAGTCACCCAGTGCAGGTAAGTTTTAGTTTATTTCTTTTCTCTTCCTACATCTCTGTCATCAACCTGTGGTTTATTTAGACACACAGGCTGATAACAGGCACCGACTTCGGGCTCTGCTATGCCTGTCAGATATCAGGCACTGCAGAGCAGGTGTCAGGAAAAAAGGAGAAGGAGAATTTTAGTTTTCACATGGTTTTGTAGAAATTAAGTGATAATGAATAGACCCCGTAGAAAGGATAGATATCAACTTAACAAAAAAACTTTGCTGGAGCAGCAGGGCAATGCTTATCTCCCCAGCGATTCTGACTAGCAGCAGTAAGAGTAGACTTAGGGGTTAATTTACTAAAGTGAGAGTTTTTAGAAGTGGAGATGTTGCCCATAGCAACCAATCAGATTCTACTTAACATTTAACTAGGACCTTCTAGAAGATAATAGCTAGAATCTGATTGGTTGCTATGGGCAACATCTCCACTTCTAAAACCTCTCACTTTAGTAAATATACCCCTTACTACTTCACCAGCAGCCCTTATCCCGTCTGCGCATGTATTACCCAGAATTGCCAATTGTGATGTTCTGCAATTTATCATTTGATGCAAAAGAATTTTCTAAATTCTGTTACATTGAACTTTTGACATTTCAGTCCTGCAGGAGACTGTACATATGGTTGAAAAACATATTGATAGTGTAAACATCTTGCTACATTTGTTATAAAGTGCAACAAAATTACATTTCCGGATAAAAACAGAAACTATCACTACCACAAACAGTTTTCCCACATACAAATATTTATCAATATTATTTTAATTGGAAAAATATGAAAAGTAGTGTTTTCACACCCTCTTCACATTATTTTAGTATCACATAAATCTATTAAAGGGATTTTTAAGCAGTTTTTGTAAAAAACTACTCCAAGTCCTGAAATCGCATATTTTAAGTAAGCAGATCTCATTTCCCATACTTGCAATACTATATGCGATCTGTTTCAAATTTAACATTCAATTGTAAAAATTTACCGGAGGAAGTCCTGCGGTAATATTGCTATTTTCAGATGGCGTACCTAACATATAATATTGCACCCGGACTGGTGACCTGCTATTCTTTCCTGTCGCCAAATAGCCAACAATAAACCAGCAAACCAACATGCTCAAAAAGGGAAGGAAGGATGGGAAGACCGAAAATAAGAGGCTTTGTCCCACAGCCCAAGCCTATTAAATGAACATACAAAATCACACCCCTGCACTGCCATAGGCTACTAAGTTCAGTGATCAGCACCCATGTGTCACGCTACGGCCCTTAAAAACAACTTTCTTACCTCTCCGGTGTCTGTCCAGGCTGGCGCTGAGGTCCGCTCGCACTGTGCATCACTCCCGTATAGCACAGAGGTCCGCTCACACTGCACATTGCTCGCGGCTGGTGATGAGGTCTGTCTGTGCTGCTCCTGCCCCGTCCGCTCATGTCCTGTCACTGAGCAGGGAGATGGCGCTTCACAGCTCCTTGCTGGGAAGTGTCTTCCCAGCATGGATGGCACACAAGCTGCATGCCAGAGTGCCCTCCTAAACCACAGTATGGGTGCAACCATGTTGAACTCTTGTCACCTGATGCTCTTCCTCCAGTAAGAGATCTGCCTTCAGACCAGTTGATCGTAGCATCCAATCCCTGGGGATCCTCCCCTATGAATTCCATTTCCACTCTGGCCTCTGTTGCCAGTACAATGTTGCTTCTTGCTGAAGTTACAGCTCTGTGCTGAGTTCCCAAGTACTCAGTATCTGATGGTCCCAATTTGTTATATCCAGTTCCTAAATCTGTTAAACAAGTCTCCAATACCATCTTGCACTGCAGTCTGATTTTACCACTGATACTTGTTCTTACTGCCCCCATCGGTTCCAGTCAATACCTCTAATCATCGGTCCCATCCGATACCTCCAATCATTGGTTTAATTCGATACCTCCAATCATTGGTCTCATCCAATATCTCCAATCATCGATTCCATCTGTCGCCTCCAAACATCGGTCCCAAACCGATCAAGTTCATCAATATCGGACTCATATCAATTAAGTTCTTCAATTCATCAACATCGGCCCCATACCAATCAAGTTCATCAATTCATCAACATCAGATTCAAATCCATCAAGTTATTCAATTCACCAACATCGATCTCAAACCAATCCAGCTCTTAATCCAGCATCATCGGTTCCAATCCGATTCTGCCCATTCCGTCAGTATTATATATTCAGTCCCATTCCAACCTGCTGTTCAATAAAGACATTCTATTCCTGTTCTCGCCTACGGGCCCATCATCCACTGTTGTATCTCTACCTCCTCACATCAATACATGAGCTCCAGTCACCTAAATTCTTTCAAGCATCTGAAATCTCCTCTTCAGCCTTCAGCCTCCCACGCCTGTTCCAACCCAAACCAACCCTCAGGCGTGGCACCTTGCCAGCTCCGAACGTAGACGTTTAAACAGTCTGTTTATGTCAATCATATTGGTTTCTCTAATTTGTGTGCCTTAGACACAGGGCCAGCTCTAGGGGCGTTTAACCAGTGTGGTTGACAGTGGCACCACCCCATAGAGGTGCAGTCCTCCCAACCATCCCGATTTCAGTGGGATAGTCCGGTTTTTTGGGCACTGTCCTGCTATTCCACCTGAGGGCCAAAGTGTCCCACGGCTGGTCAGGAGGTTGGGGACACGCACCGCCACAGCTCTGCTTTGCTAAGCAGAGAGCAGCGGTGCCGGGCAAGCTGAATGGATGCTGCGCGTATTTTGCACCATCCATTTTGTGCAGGGAGATGGCTGGGGGCTCGCACCCAGCATGATGTAAAATGGGAGGTGTGCCATATGCGCATGCCCCAAAATAGCATCATCCAGGGGGCATGGTCTGTGGAAATTAGACCAGGCCCCCTTTTTGGCCGCGTGCAGGGAAGTCGCAGGCAGGAGACAGCAAACAATATTAGCAGAGGGTGCTGCTCTACCTGAAGCCGGCCCTGCTTAGACACATTTGACCTATCAGATGCGGGCTGCAGCCTTCCTCATCACCATTGTTATAAGCTTGCAATTTGCACCAGGCATTACGCACATATCTCGCCCACAATTGCATTATCAAGGTCACAACTTGCCCTTACTGTACATTGGCCGGGTCAATACGTCCGTTACAACTTCCGGCCCTCCTAGGGTGTCACAAGTGTAAATTGCTTGAAAAAAGATACACATCACGAAAAGATGCGCATAAAAAAATGTATGAGGTCCTGTATGCACCCAGCAAAGGGATTGTGGGTAGAAACGAGGACATGAGAATTTGAGTTAAAAGCAGGACTGTTCCTCTAGATGAGGAACGGCTGATAGCTCTGTTGAAATTATAAATTTCATGTGTATTTATAGAGAAATTATCTCCTCCATATTCCTCCCTGCAGACTACTCACTGCTCATTGCATCTTTAAAGTTGTCATTCTCCAAGGAATAAAGTATTTTGAAATATTTTGTAGAGAACAAGTACTTACATTTTATTTTCACAGCACATTTGCATCCGTGGATAAAGCCATATGGGAAAGTTTTATCTGTTCCCAACTTTTTTTTTAAGTGCTTGAAATAATAAGCAACAACCTGATACTGTATGCGGCACAAATGTAGATCTGCGCATTCTTCTTATATGTTAGATCTAATTTGTAGAGTTTAGATAATCTATTTTTTTAGTAAGTTAATTTGATTTAATTAAATTTACTGAAGTAGAATCGTTTTCAATGAGTCAGTTTGCTGAGAAAACATGCACATTGCTGCTCCTTATGTAGTTGTTTCTATGTTTATTTTACCGTTTCTCTACAGCTTAATCTTGCAAGAGGGAATGAATATTGCTACTGGTTTATCAACGGCTTTAGGAAAGCGGTTTTTTGGCGCTACCCCCTATATGAAATAAATATAATCAAGTAAAAATTAAATAAACATTTTATATATAAAATGATAAAAAAAATACATTTAAAAGACACAGAGCAAATGTAATCATTTATTAATATGTAACAATACCCTCTAAAAGGGGAACAGCAGCACTTCAAACATGAATACACCATATAATATTACCCTGGGTAGGGAATGTTGGACATATAACAGATAAATAGCTAAAATTATAAAATTACCCTAATAAAAGGGAACAAAATTAACTAAATAGTCACTAGATAAGAACATATAAATTATTCAGTGCAAAATATAGGAATGGTTCATACCATATGTATAATCATGGGGCCAGGGCCAGATTAAGGACCACATGGGCCTGGAGCTGAAAATGTTCAAGGGCCTATTGTAAGAAGCAGGTGAGCTGTGACCAATGCTCTTTGGGTGTGGCCAGAGCCAAGTACAGCCCCACTGTCTCCCTAAATACAGAAAAAAATATAATTTTGTGAGTAACCCAGAAATAATTGTTTAATACTTATGTTATATGGCAACTGTGTGGCCAGCTAGGCAGCTGGTCATCATCATTCTGCCATGATGATGGGCCTATTTTTATGTGGAGGCCTGGAGCTGTAGCTCCATCCCCCAAATTGTTAATCTGGCCCTGCATGGGGCCCCTTGACCATCCGAACCTAGGACCTCCGAACAATAGAGATGTGGGCCCCAATGCTTATATTTAGTAGTCCAATTCCTGGATACACACAGTCACAACCATTAACTCGTTTTGACCAAACATCAGGGTCTTTATCAAGGCATGTGAGTACTGTGACTAAATGGGGTCTAAATACCCTTATGATGACTCATATCCTGTTAGGGGCCTCTGAACAGGAAATAGGTGGTAAAGTGTGAAGTTAATACTAAAAGTACTTATAAAATAGGCTAAAAAGGACCATAAATATAGGACTCCTTAATTATCCAAAATTCGAATTCCCAAAAGTTAAAATTAGGGAGAAAATAAGGTTAATAGTTTGGATCGCTGAACCGGAAGTGACGTTATTGCGGTTTTAGCTTGGTCCTGTTCTTAAATGCCTCCCCCTTTTGTATATAAGTAGTACTTATCGTGGCTGTGGGACTTGGTACTTCCGGTGGTCCCCATGAGTGGTGCAACGTTGGTCTTTGTTCCACATTCTGGTGTCCTCCCACCGCCGATCGCGGCACTTTCGGTTCCCGCCAGAAGTGACGTTCCGTGATTCCTTCACTATGGAGGTGCGTGAGGATACTGGCTATATACATTCCTATCTATACCTTCTAAACCCTGCCTATAAAACTCTAAAATTGATGATATTTGCGTACACAGTCATACAGTAAAATAAAGACTTTAAACCTTGAACATGTGTTCCAAAGCACAAAGTATTATTCAAGTAAAGTACAGTCAGTTACACGCTGTGATCTAAGTACAATTTAGCGCAAAGACATATACAGACCCAAGATACAGTCAAACATACACAAGCGCTCTGGGACCAGATTCCGGCATCAGCAAGAGACCTCCGTCAGTCAGCAATCAGAAGAATAGATTAGAAACCCAGGGTCAGAGCACACATATTTATCTTGTTGCGATTCCATTGGCTTTCCTTCACGGTGCATTTGTTACAAGGCACTTAACAGGTTGAAATGGCCACAGTCCAGCCTCTAACAGCTGGTTGCCTTCGTTTTCCCACCTCATGCAAATCTACACTGTTGGTTTTACAAAGTACATTTTGGTTCTTTATGTCTTTAGGATTCAGACAAATTCAATTGTGTAGATCAATGTCTGGGTTATATTACAATTGCCACAACTATACTTGTCTATATACAGGGATTCCCAATTTGTATGTAAAACACAGTATTCTGGTATATTGTCTATTCTATTTACTTTTCTCAGGAGGCTGTTTTTCTAGTTGTTTTGGTATTTCTCTATGCAAGGTTGACCACCAGAATGGGCCTGTCATGGCTTCTAAAAAGATTATCAAAAACATTGCCATCTGTACTTAGCTCGTGAGTTGTAACTTAAAATGGCGCTGGTCGCAAAATGGCGTGTTGCAGATTCTTGTTTCTATAATGGAGTCTAGCTGCCATTAGCAAGATGGCGTCGCGCATGGTAATTTTCTACGCTGATTCCGTCTCAGCCACTAATCCAGCTTCGACATGCGTTATAGAGAACCATCCATTTTGCTTAAGGGAACCTTTGCTGGCAATTGATCTTTGGGAGGGTGGGTGCCGTTTTGTTTCCGGGGTGCATATAAAAAAATAAATAAATGTGCATTATTGATCTTATTTATACTTTAAAAACAATAAACAACATTTTATAAATATCTACTTTGCATTGTTATAAACAAATGGGATATAAAACAGCAGGAGATGATATAATAAAAAGGGTGAAGAGCATATCGAAGGAAAATAATAATCATATTCATAAATATTTTAAAGTACCTTAAAAAGGGTCCAAGTTGTGGTGGATAAAAAGTAAAATAAAAAAATATACTTTGTTTTATGAGAACAGTCAAAGGAACCATTTAATTTCAAAGTCAGCGTTTCAGCCCTTAGGTGAGTGTTTTCAAATTAAAAATCCAACGCATCTCGGCTTTGGCCAACATGGTTTCAATGTTCTTTTGTCTCCAATTGGTTCTAATGTTCTCAATACCTAAAAAATACTTAATACCCCCCGAAGAGCAGTTATGGATTTTTTAAAAATGTTCCGGGATGGAGTGCGGAAAAGTACCTTTCTTAATGTTCCAAAGATGTTCTCCCAGATGGGTTTCAAGGGGTCTTGTGGTTCAAGATCAACCAATTTATAACCTGTAATAGTAACAACGTCATCTACCTGATAGCCTGCAAATGTGGCCTAAGATACGCCAGATATGCACCCCGGAAAAAAAAACGGCGCCCACCCTCGCAAAGATCCATTGCCAGCAAAGGTTCCCTTAAGCAAAATGGACGATTTTCTATAACACACCTCCATAGTGACTGGAAGTGCTTGGTGTAGTGAAGAGATCGTGGTACATCACTTCCAACGGGAACCTGAAATGCTGCAATCGGCGGTGGGAGGACATCAGAATGTGGAACAAAGACCAACTTTCCACCACTCACGGGGACCACCGGAAGTGCCGAGTCCCGCAGCCATGAGAAGAACTACTTATATACAAAGGGGGAGGCATTTAACATCAGGACCCAAGCTAAAACCAAAAATGACGTTCAGGGATCCAAACTATTTACCTTATTTTCTCTCTAATTTTAACTTTTGGGAATTCCAATTTTGCATGATTAAGGAGTCCTACATTTATGGTCCTTTTTAGCCTATTTTATAAATACTTTTAGTATTAACTTCACACTTTATCCTAGGTCCGGATGGTCAAGGGGCCCCATTCCTATTTTTTGCACTGAATAATTGATATGTTCCTATCCAGTGGCTATTTAGTTAATTTTATTCCCTTTTATTAGGGTGATTTTGTCTTTTTAGCTATTTATCTGTTATATGTCCATCATTTCCTACCCAGGGTAATATTATGTGGTTTATTCATGTTTGAAGTGCTGCTGTTCCCCTTTTAGAGGGTATTGTCACATATTAATTAATATAATAATTGTTTGCAGGATTATTACATTTGCTCTGTGTCTTTTGTATATATTTTTTTTACCATTTCATATATAAAATTTGTATTTATTTTTTACTTGATTATATTTATTTCATATAGGGGGTAGCGCCAAAAAACCTTACCTTATATAATTCTTGAGCTAATTTTGTTCCTTTAGGTAAAGGGACTTCAGTGGTTTTAGGCTGCCGCATGTATTGCGCTGTGTGGACCATCCCAGAGTAACAACCTGTCTTGCGGTGAACATCCAGTGCTCTGTATAAATGTTGCCCGCTGTCTCTTCTAAATGAAATATGTCTTTTAGAGATGTGCGGGTCTGGTTCTCAGAGAACCGGCAACAATTGAGTTTAAGTGTTCCGACGACCTGAGTCCGAGTTCGGTATCCCTTTGTTTTTAAAAAAAAAAAATACATATCTAAAACCAAAATCAAAACAGGTGGTTTTGCAAAACCAAAACGCGAAGATGAATCGATATCTAATACCAAAAACCAAAAACACGGGAGTCGACGCAAATCACTAAAACCTATAAACAAATCATCATCGGCTATTTTTGGAAAGTATAAAAAACAAATCAGGGAGTTTGCATCAGCATACACCACACTGGCCATTCAAACCGCATGTGATTACATATTACCTAACCTACAACTACTTGCATTGGAATGAGCTTCCTGGCTAAATTACTTACATCCTAATTAACAGTAATACATGTATCTGTGTGTGGACTTTAGTGATACTGTGTCAGTACATACAGAATAACATGGCCCACCCGGTGAACACCACTGTCCTAGCATGGTGTATGACCAGTAACCAGGTTTGTATGTTTTTGTAGGAAAGTTCCTACTATGACGTAGATCTCCCTACTAATATCTAAGATTAAACCATATTATATGGGATTACATACTGTATGGTAATATCCCTATTCTATACCATAGCAAAGTAAAGAATTGCAGGACAGAAAACCCATTAGATTCACATTCTACACATCATGCAGCTAGTGAAAAAAACTGACAGCCTGGGAGTACTATTTGCTATGTTGCCCTGGGTAAATGTTCCTCATCATTTAAACCAGCCCTCTATACGTGCTGGAGACATTCTGCAAGTCTTGTTTGATTACTGTGTTATTGCAGCAATTTCACACATTTTAAATCCACAGGATTTTGCTAACTGTCTGAAGGGAATCATTTAGTTTAATTAACTATTAGTTGTTTGTATTCTAATGCTGCACTGCTATCTTGAAGAATAATAAAGTGATTTCTAAGCAAGAAAACAGTTACAACTCTTGGTAAGAATACTATAATCTGCTTTAACTAGCTCTGGGCAGAATGCAATTGCTATAGCAGCTTGCTAACTATTATGGCAAAAAGGGACCTTTAAAAGCCTCTGGGGCGTTTCAATCGTTTATAAAGCAGCTATTATTTTAGAGCGCCCGACGGAGCAATTCAATAGGTGCCGTCGCCAGCTTTTCTGCTTGCACCCCCAGGAAGGTGCGACCAAAAATGTGCAATAAACCCATGGTTAGGGCGCCTAAACAGCAGTTGGACGCCCTAACCAGGACTTTAGATGGTTCAGCTGTTTTACATGGCTAAACTCGGTCTAATAGGGCGTGAAGACCTCGATAATTAATGGGCACCCAGGACAATTGAATTGCAACACTGGGATCCCATTAATTTTGCCGCCCACACAACAATTGAATCGTCCCCTTCTGAGTAATAAAAAAAACAAAAATAAAAAAAAACACATTTTAGTGGGATTAGCATTCTAGAGTGTCACTCATTATAAAGGCATTCAAAATATTTTTTTTGTAATTAAACACAATAATTGTGCATTCATAATAAAGAGAATATAGTGTGTCTGTGTGTGAGAATGTAGTAGGGCAGTGGTACTCAAACTCGGTCCTCAGGACTCCACACAGTTCACATTTTGCAGGTCACCCAGCAGGTGCACAAGTGTAATCATTACTTAATGACACATTTTAAAAGCTCCACAGGTGGAGCTGATTATTTCACTTGATTCAGTGTGGAGACATGGAAAACATGCACTGTTTGGGGTCCTGAGGACCGAGTTTGAGAAAGGGAATGTAGATTGTAAGCTCCACTGGGGCAGGGACTGATGTCAATGGCCAAATATTGTCTGTAAAGTGCTGCAGAATATGTGTGAGCTATATAAATAACTGGTAATAAATAAATACAGTAAGACCTGATGCAGATGCAGAAATGTCTTTGAGTCAGTGCATTTCCATCTCGATATGTCTTTAGTTTAGACACAACGATGGGCGCAGCATGGAAACTTGTGCCCTATGGCTGAGCCATTTCTCAGTTTGACCATGCCCTCCTTTGTGAGTGGCTGTGCTTTAGAACCCCTTGGACTCCGACCCCTATTGACTATTTAAGCAATTGGAAGCTTCCATTTAGCTTAATTAGTCCATAATACTCATCTTCTGGCAGTGCTGTCTTCCTCCTCCACTTCCCTGACATGCAGAAGTAATCTTCCTCCATCTTCTACAGCAGCACACTTGACCCCTGTCAGTGTGTGATACTCCCTGTCATTAGTATGTGTGAGACCCCCCTGTGTTGTGAGACTCCCTGTCAGTATTGTGTGTCCCCTGTGTGTGTGTGACTCCCTGTCAGTAGTGTGTGTGAGACCCCCCTGTCTGTGTGAGACCCACTGTCACAGTGTGTGTCTCCTGTGTGTGTGAGACCCTTGTCATGGGGTGTGTCCCCTGTGTGTGTAAGACCTCTCTGTAAGTGTGAGACCGCCTGTCATGGTGTGTGTCCCCTGTGTGTGTGCGTGTGTGAGACCCTTGTCATGGTGCCTCCCCCCTGTATGTGCGAGACCTCCTGTCACAATGTGTGTCTACTGAGTGTGAGACCCTTGTCATGGTGTGTCCCCCTTGTTTGTGTGAGACTCCCTGTCAGTAGTGTGTGTGAGACCCTTGCAGGGCCGGATTATAGGGGTGGTCGTCCCGGGGCCCCCTACACCTAGGGACCCCCACACCCTGTACCCTGTCACTACTAGACTGGCGGAGTACAGCATTTTGCTGTCTCCGCTGCGTTTCTCCTCGGCAGGCAGTCAGCCGGGCAGCGCTGAGCACTTGGGCTCAGAGCGTGGCGCTGCTCCTGTTGGTGGGCGGTGGCAGGCAGGCTATATGGTGCTTGTGGTGGGTTGTACGGTAGTGCGGGCGTGACTTCAGAGGTGACGCCACGCAACCCCACTCCAGCCCACTCCCTCAACCACGTCTGAATGAACCCTGCCTGTAGCCCACGGAGGTGAGCAGACAGGAGGGTGACAAGTAAGGCGAGTTAAATAATGTTGTTGTTTTTTTTAAGTGTGTGGGTGGTTGTGGGGAGCACACTATTAAATTATATATATATATATATATATATATATATATACAGTATATATAGTTATATACATGCACACACAGTATTTCTGTATATATATATATATATATATATATATATATAAAATATGTATACATATACTGTATATATCTTTGATCACTGATAGGGCCCCCCACAAATTTGTTGCCCAGGGGCCCCCTCAGACTTTAATCCGGCCCTGGACCCTTGTCATGGTGTGTGTCCCCTGTGTGTGTGAGACCCTTGTAATTGAGTATCCCACCTGTGTGTGTGAGACTCCCCGCCAGTAGTGTGTTTGAAACCCCCCTGTGGGTACGGGATGCCTGTGATCCCGGGCAGTCAACACCTCGAAGCCGGCATCCAGACAGGGTTAGGATACCGACACCTGTCGGTAGATATCCTAATCCTACCCCTCTCCCTACCCTAACCCTCCCTCCTCCCCAGACCCTAAACCTAACCCTCCCCCTTAGTATCTAACCCTAAACCTGCCCCGTGCCTAACCCTAACAATCCCCACAACCCCGCTACTTACCTTCGGGATGCTGGTAGTCGGGATGCCGGTGCTGGGATTTGACAGGTGTCGGGATTCTGGCACCAGTATTATAAGCAGCATCATCCCCTGTGAATGTATCCTATTTGTGAGACCTCCTGTCGCAGTTTGTGTCTCGTGTGTCCGAGACCCCTGTCACAGTGTGTTCCATGTGTGTGTGAGACCCCTGTGACAGTGTGTTCCATGTGTGTGTGAGACCACTGTCACGGTTTGTTCTGTGTGTCCCCTGTGTATATGAGACCCGTGTCATGGTTTGTGTCCCGTGTGTGTGAGACTCCCTGTCATGTGTGTGTCACCTGTGTGTGAGACCCCTGTCATGGTTTGTGTCCATTGTGTTTGTGAGACCCCAGTCATGTGTGTGTGTCCTGTGTGTGAGATCACTTTCACGTTGTGTGTCCCCTGTGTATATGAGACCCCTGTCATGGTTTGTGTCCCCTGTGTGTGTGAAATTCCCTGTCATGTCTGTTTGTGTCCTTTGTGTGCGACCCCCAATGTCAGTCGGAGCATGTAAAAGCCTTGCACAGCAGAGAGAGGAGCGGCCGGATGAGTGGCCACATCTTCTTCATGGGTTTTTATCCACAAAAAAACATTTTTTTTTGTTGAATAACGTGGATATTGGGAATGCGTATACGTGGTAATTTAAAATTGTTCGCAAAGCCTGTGTAATTTTTTTGCAGCCCAAATTACGTGGGTAATTGAATATGCCTGTGTGTGAAGCATGGTTGCCGATATTTTGGCTGCCCCTTCCAGGAGGGAGAATCCAAATCGGCATGGCAGGGGGGCATGGCTGGCATCAGGGGCAGGGCCGAACCATTTTGGCCCCTGCCCCCACTACACAATGCTGATATTATAGGCATTGTGAAGCGTGAATCTCGTCACTGGCCCCCCCGCTGCAGGAGTTGCTCAGGTTACCGCGGGGGGCCGACGGCATTAATCGTCAATGTCATGTGATCGGATTTGTTATGGGCAGAGTAAAGTTAGCACCACATCCAGAGCACACCGTACTGAACTTTGGAACTTTGAGCTGCAGTTCTAGCTGTTGAATTAACTGAACTCATTTCATCTTGCCCATTGAGCTGACAGAGACAGAATTCTACACAGACAGCAAAGTTGTGTTAGGCTACATTTGCAATGAGTCCAGACAATTCCATGTTTATGTCAAGAATTGGGTGCTATGGATCAGGAGATCCACCAATCCAATACAATGGCACTATGTATATGTTCACAATCCTGCAGAGCATGCTACAAGAGCTGTCACAGCCAGTCTTCTTAAAGGCACTTCATAGCTTACAGGACCTGAATTATTGTACAAAGCACATTAGAACATACCTGAAAGTGACACATTCGAGCTAATAGACGCAGTCTTAGATGTTTTCGAAATACGTCCCTATGTGACTACAATCCATTCCACAATCTCAGCTATTGTCAATTCCACACACTTGACTTCAGTTTCTAATGACCTAGAAGATCCACTTCTGCTTATGTCTGCCACTCTTCTTACTCAGAAGACCGGGACTATCCATGCTCATTCTGGAGAGTTTACGACCAAAGACTTATTGAAAAATGGAGATACAGTAAGCACAAAGACTTGCTAACACCTTCTGGGACAGGTGGAAAAGACAGTATATCTACCTTACAGCCTAGGAACAGTACAGCTAAGTTGATTCTATGCTGGCCACTAGAAATAAATGCATATGAAACAAACAGAGCTGAAGGTATAACATTTATAATATTGCCATTTCTAAGTTCCCATTTTGGAACTAGCCTGCCAAAATCGAGACAGTCGGGACGTATACATTCAGGCAATACTAACCAGAACCTGTACAAGGTATAGCCAGTTTTTCTTATATAATAGTGCATGGCTTTATAAGCCTGTACTGTGAGAGTTAAGGATGCATGAGAGTGCCTTGGCTAACTCATAAACTGCTCATATGTACTTTGTTTTTTTTTCTCAGCTGTTCTGACGGCCTTTTTATTGGACAAGAGAATAAACGGTGATGGACAACATGTGGCCCTCGGGCTGTATGTGATCATTCAGGCCTTCATATGCAGTTCCCAGCCGCTTTCCTGCTTTTTTGTCATATTCGTTTGTTGTACCTCCTAATGCTTGTTATTAAAGATTTTTCATTGGTTAAATGTATTAGTTTAACTTACTACTGAGAACAAGAGTAATTTGAGGATCTTTTAAAGGTTAGTGGGCCTCCTAATGTGGCTCCCGAAGTGCATCAGGTTGCCTATCACTGGGCTAAATGCATCCTGTTGGTGAGAAGCTGTAGGGAGTGGATATTTCCTCTCTAACCATTCCCTGTCACAAGTCATTGAAAAGGTTAGACCCGAGCAGTATCCTGAACATGAAGAATGATTTTCAGTCTTCAATGTAACATTTGAGGAAGGAGTTCTGTGCCAGCACTGGGCAGGAAACCCTGTATTCTGTGGATGATCCTTGAATACTGAAACACAGTAATTGCTTTACCTTTATTGCACCACACTAAATAGATTAAAGACCTGTGCATGGGAAATACAACTGTTGAAGAATCCCTCCATAGCATCCTGTTCTGTGATGGACAGAAATCTCAAATGACTGGATAGGAGCACTTCATATAAAAAGTAGGCAAAGGTGCCAAAAAAGGCCTACATAAAACAATAATAAATAAAGCAAAATAAATGTAACATGACATGGGTGGTACTTTAGTTTCTGAAATAAAATATTTGTGTCTATGACCTAACATCTATAAATGAGGTACAGCCCATCGGCTAGCCTCACAATGCATCAATGGCTGAGACTTTTGTGCTTTTTGAGGAACATCAGTTTGCAGAAAACACAGTTGTTTGACCTTCTGATCTAGAGAGTCAACAAAGGGAAATTCAGTCTCCCTCTGCCTCACTCAGAAGCAGGGCCTGATTAAGATTTGTGGGGGCCCCAGGGCAACTAATTTGTGGGGATCCCTACCGATAAAATTACCTTATGCCACACGGTGCCCCCATCGTATACTTTATATCACAGTGTGGCCAGAATACACATTATGCCACTGTGCCCCTAGTATGAAAAATAACTTACACATTGCACCCCAGTATGCCACACAGAGACACCCATATTAATATCAATATTATGCCCAAGTGCCCCCAGTATACCTCATAGTGTCCCTGTATGTTACACAGAGACCCCAATATTATTATTATGTCCCAGTGCCCCCAGTATACCACACACTACTCCCCAGTATGCCACTTAGAGACCCATACTAATATTATGTCCCAGTGCCCCCAGTATGCATTTTGCCCCCAGTATGCCACACAGAGCCCCCTATATTAATAATATGCCTCAATGCCCCAAAGTACACCACAGTGCCCCTCAGTATAACACAGAGTCCCTCATATTAATATTGTGACTCAGTGCAACCCTCAGTGTGCCACATAGAGCCCCCATATTAATATTAAGCCACAGTGCCCTTAGTTTGCCACATAGTGCCCCCCAGTATGTCACACAGAGCCCCCCATATTATGTCCCTGTGTCTCCCAGTATGTCACATATTGCCCACCCAGTATCCCACACTCTGAGCCCTCATATTAATATTAAGCCCCAGTGCCCCCTCCCCCAAGTATGCTGCATATTGTCACCCCGGTCACCCTGTTAATTTGACCCTGTTCAGATGTCAGTTATCCGGGTAAAGGAAAATTATCTAATTAGTGCTGTTTGGTATTAATGCCATACACCAAGGGTAGGCAATGTTTTTCTCTTTCGGTGCCAGATATGAAACATTTTATGTAGAAAAAGGTCAAGAATGGCACCACCATTACAGTATATACAAACATTTACTAAAGAAATCCTGGCTGTAACTAGGGGTGGGCGAGCAGATAACACCAGCATTTGGCTTGCAGGGTCCCTGGAACGGGACTCTGCAGCCTAGAGAGATGCCGGTTTGTCCTTTGAATCGTCTTATGGATGCTCTGGTTGCTCAGGTCCTTTCTGGTCCTGGCAGCCCCGTCTCTTCAATGTGATGTCACATGTGTGGGGCCGGCACAGAGTGGAATATTGCCCTGCTTCGTCCATGAAAGGAATAGATGGAACCAGTATGAAATTCCCGGCAGCGCCTGGCCGACCAAAGCAGAGTTCAGGGCAGCGGAAGCCCGACAGCGCTGGAAATCCCAATCGTCGATAGGTAAGTATTGACTAACCTAACCCCTAACCCTCCTTAGGGGTGCCTAACCCTAACCTCCCCCCCAAGTGCCTTACCCTAATCCCCCTTCTAAGTGCCTAACCCTAACCCCCCCCTTTCCCACTGCCTAAACCTAAGTCCCCCCCAGGGGTGCCTAACCCTAACTCTCCCCTTAGCCTAACCCTAAGCCTCCCGGGGGGTGTCTAACCCTAAGTCCCCCCCGGGTGCCCTAAACCTAACCGTCCCCCCCGCGGCTGTCCGCTCGCGGCGCCCGGCATCCCTTCGAACGGGATGCCGAGCGCCAGCCTCCCGGCATCGGGGAAATGTCAGGTGTATACATCTAGACGCCCGGCATTTCACCCTCGCCGGGATATGACAGTCGGGAAGCCGGCTGCCGGTATTAAGGCAGCCGGCTTCCCGATTGTATACCGAATAGATGGGTACTAAAAATGTTAGTGGCTTCCCTGTTCTTCTGTTTGTTTGTGTTTTAAAATACTTTGCTCAGGTTAAGTTGATGATTTATACTTTGGAGATGAAGACATGCTTCAGAATTTTGAACTGTTATACAATTGTGAGCAGGAGTAACTGTGGCAGAGGCAGGGTTCACTCACCGATATCTGGTCTTTAGATCTACAATAAAAAGGTAGACAATGTTTAGGTAGACACCACAAGTTAGACAGGCAATAGGTCGACAGGGACACAAGGCCGACAGGGTCAATATGTTGACACACTAAAGGTCGATATGTAAGGTCGACAGTTGCAAATTTACAACAGGGTCAAAATGTCGACACAAAAATGTTGTTGCATTTTTTTTCTATTTTTTTTTTTAGGGTTAGGCACTTACCGGGGGGTTAGGCACTTACTCCGACAGTTAGGGTAGGCACTTACCCCAACGGTTAGGGTTAGGCACCAGGAGCGAGGTTAGGCACTTACCTGAGGGTTAGGCTCTAGAAAGGACGGTTAGGGTCAGGCACCTACGCCGACGGTTAGGCACCAGGAGGGAGGGTTAGGCACCAAGGGGAGGGTTAGGGTGAACATTAAGGTTAGAAAAAACAAACATGTGTTGACCATTTTTGTGCAGACCATTTCTGTGTCGACATTTTGACCCCGTCGACCATTTGTACCTGTCGACCTTCTTACATGTCAACCTTTAGTGTGTTGACCTATTGACCCTATCAACCTTGTGACTCTGTCGACCTATTGCCTGTCTAACTTGTGGTGTCTACCTAAACATTGTCTACCTTTTTACTGTAGACCTTCTGATCCAACCGACTCACCAGAGGCCCGGGCCTTGGTGGGTATGCAGGTCACTTTTGGGTTCTCTGGTTTGGAAAAGTTTTAAGTTTTAAAATGGTCATTGTGAGGAAAGGAGGTGGGGCAAGAGGGGCGGAGCAGTGCAGCTTGCATAGTAAAAAGGGGACTGGCCAAGTGGGTGCCACTCAAAACATTCTCGAGTACTATCATGTCATACTGTAACAGTGCTAAGTGTTGCCTACACCTGTCATACACTAAAGCTGGCCACACACTAGACCAACCTTCATCCAACCATCCAACTAGTTGTTTGGTTGGAATGAAAATCTGGTAAGGAATGGTGATCAGCAATTTGCTCCTAAATGCCAGAAAACAGATGAAAATAGTCGTTCAGACAAGTTTGTTAAATGTTTGATCTAAACAACTTGTTCAAACAACAGTTTTTGTCCATTTTCCGGCGTTTTGGAGCAAATTGCTGATTGTCATTTACTTTCATACCCTACCAGATTTTGATTCCAACCAATCAACTAGTTGGCTGGTTGGATGTAAGTTGGTCTAGTGTGTGGCCAGCTTTAGACATGATCACAGAGTCACTTTGGAGGGCCAGTACTAAACAATGTTGAATTCTAGGGCTAGTGTGGGGAAGACAGGTGATGAGAGCAGAGATTGCATTTGGAACTATGTAAAGGCAAAGCTAGTGGGTGCTAAATGGCATGGAACAGCTAATTTCAAGAAAGGTTTGACTAGGCAGCTAATGGCTCTCATGCACATCATTCCTCTGTCCCAGTTACTGCTAGATTGTCAGTCTGAGACTGATCCCATACCTGTATAAGCCTAAGCCAATGGGATAAATATTTCCAACAAATCAATAAATGTAACATTTTCTCTAGGTGAAATACTTTGAGTTGGATGAGGAGTGCACTGCGATGCCTCCAACCCTTAATAAAAGTCAACGGTCTCTGGGATCCGCCACAGCTCTATTAGGAGGTCTGACCTCCAACATGCGCTACTGTGCATGCAAAGCTTTCTCCATGGTGTCCATGTTAAGAGGACATGCCCTGAGACTCTCCCCAGCTTTTCTGCCCCACATGTTCCCCAGACACCCTGTACCACCACCGCTTGTCTAGTGGAGCACATCACACACACCACTAGGCTGTATGCTCCGATTCCACCTGGCTCACTATAACGCCCAGCATACCCAATCACTCCAGACTGCATCTAACATCCAGTTCTATTGTACCTGCTTTATCCTTGTTTCTACAGCCACCTGTCTGGTTAATAAACCTAAGAACTAAATAAGCTGTTTCGAGTGTGGACTAACCACCACCATCACCTTTGCTGCGCAATTCACCAATCCAGGGCTAGGAGTACTGGTAAGAGACCCAACTCTGCTAATAGGTTTTGGACCCTGGGGTATATTTACTAAAGTGCAGGTTTATAGAAGTGGAGATGTTGCTCATAGCAACCAATCAGATTCTACTTATTTATCTAGCACCTTTTAGAATAGCTAGAATCTGATTGGTTGCTATGGTTAACAACTCCACTTCTAAAAACCCGCACTTTAGTAACTATACCCCCCATTGCCCTAACCCTGGTCACTCTGCTAATATTAAGCACAAGCTATTCTATAACTCATACTTACTTTGCACTTTGCTTTGCAGTGCTAACCCCACAAAGATGCTTCGTGATCTTAACACATTTTTACAAGATGTTCTGTTACAATGAAGCCCATTAGTATTGTTATATTTCTAGTGCTATTAGTTATGACATCATAATGAAGACTCAAATTGTCCATATCACAATTTGAATGATAGGAAAATTAGGGTACACTTTGAGTCATTAGAATATTCTAAATCCTGAATGACATACAATAGGGATGGGTGCAAATGAAGTGCTAACAATTGATGTGGCTCTTTGTATCCTACAATGTATTTCTTAGAATAATAGCAGTATATTGCTAAAAGCCCAATTAATGTAACACACTTGGATACAATTACACTACAGAAAACACGTGACCATGAGCAAGCTGGTTTGTTTGTTTCAGTGTATGCCATTCATTAACCAAGCATTAGAAGGTTCAATTAGAGGAAAATAAACAATTTAAAATATTTAAATGAAATGTGTTATATTTCATGATTCTGTTGTCTCTATACAAAACAGAGGAAAAGGCTTAAAATGTTCCTGTCTCAAGATTCAAACTATTATTTAAATTATGACTACACTCCATAATTGAAATTTCCAGACATGAGCCAGAATGGTAAAATATATTGTTCATTGTTAGCCTCTACTAAAAGGTTACTGCTTTTATCACATCTTTAAGACAGTGGCCCTCATTCAGAGGTGGTCGCAAGAAGCGAGCGCTCGCTCTGAATTAGTGCGGCCGCTTGACTTTTCAAGTGCGGCTTCCTGGTCTCTAGCTAAGCTGTGGGATACCACCCACAGCTTTAGCGATCGACCAGGTTGATGGTCACGATGGTCAAGACCACCGCAACCATCGGGGCTTGTGACAAGACCCTAAGGCTGGGTCTCGGCAACCGCAAGCCCCAGGGAGCTTCCTGCTCTGATTGAGCAGGAAGCTCCCCCACTGACATCACTGTGGTGGGTGGCCGCACTGACATCACTGCTGTCAGTGTGGCCACCACAAAATGGCAGGCGTTCGTTAAGGAACCCCTCCGTTTGTGAAACCACCCCCCCGCCACGCCTACAAAACAGGTCGAGCGACAGCCGCCCCTTTTGTAGTGAGCTCCTGAGCAAGAGAATTTCTCTCTCGCTCCGGGGCTTGCACAAGTGCAGTGCGGCTGCTGCGCGTGCGCAGGGCCTAAACATCGACCCGGTTGCGAGCTCTGAGCGCTTGCGACCGGGTCTGAATGAGGTCCAGTGTCCTAATAAAACCTGATATAAGTGCAAAAGCAGAGGCTGTTATGACATCAGTGGTCATGTAGCATAATCTACCAATCAACAAAGTGCGTTTCTGCAAAGCAAGCCAACCTGCTGAGTTGAAGAACTGTCAGACATCAGAGATCCCCTTGGTTTATCATAGGTGGTATAGGGTTTCCTATTTTATCAAAATGTGATTATGATATGTACAATTACAGATTTTATGGTATCCGGATAGAAGATCGGCCTTGTAAAGGTCGACAGTCATTGGGTCGACACCAAATGGTCGACCTCCAGTCACTGAGAGCTGTGAGAGGGGGCTGGACAGCTCCTCAGCTCTAGTGTGCAATAGCTACAGCATATACTGTATATACACTATATGGACAAAAGTATTTGACCACACCTGTTAATGACTGAATTGAGGTATTTCAATCAGACCCGTTGCCACAGGTTTATAAAATCAAGCACCTAGCCATATAGTCTCTATTTGCAAACATTTGTGATACAAAATGAGTCATTCTGAAGAGCTCAGTGACTTCAAGCGTGGTACTGTGATAGGAAGCGTGGTACTGTGATAGGAAGCGTGGTACTGTGATAGGGTGCCACCTTTGCAATAAGACGATTAGTGAAATATTATCCCTGCTGGATATTCCATGGTCAGCTGTCAGTGATGTTATTAGAAAGTAGAAGCATTTAGGAACAACAGCAACTCAGCCACGAAGCAGAAGACCACACAAAATCACAGAGTGGGGTCAACGACTGCTAAGGCGCATAGTGCTTAAAAGTCGCCAATGCTCTGCTGATTCCATAGCTGAAGAGTTCCAAACTTCCACTGGCATTAATGTAAGCACAAAAACTGTGCAGCGGAAGCTTAATGGCATGGGTTTCCATGGCCGTGCAGCTACATGCAAGCCTCACATCACCAAGTCCAATGCCAAGCGTCAGATGGAGTGGTGTAAAACACACTGACACTGGACTGTGGAGCAGTGGTAACGTGTTCTGTGGAGTGACGAATCACGCTTCTCCGTCAGACGTCCAAATACTTTTCTCCATATAGTGTGTATTACATATATATGTATATATATATATGTGTACCCTGGGTGTTGTGTGGGCATGGATAAGTTTGGTTTACTTGGTACAGTATCTCACAGCTGAGATGGCGGCTCCGGTGGATTTTTCTTCTTCTCTTATCCACCTCAGGCTGTAGTAAACACACTAGCTCCATGCACAGTAAAATGACATAACATGACAGCCTTTATAAATAGAATACAGTAGTCAAGTACATTTTTTAAAGGGGTGTAAAAGGATGTGAGTCCAGGGCAGGTCACTGCATGAAGATAATAATTACCATACAAATGACAGGCAATTTGGCACAAATGGAATATGGCAAATCTAAAGCAGTAGTTTGCAATAGGGTAGTAAATAAGCAATTGGCAATAATTCTCCTGATTAGGGAAATAGGATTCTTTCACTTAACTACTGCAGAACCTCTTTGGCTATAACTAGGGATAACGTAGATTCTCAATTACTTAAATACATTAGATTCTAAACACACAATAACCTTCACAAAACACACATATGATTTATTATTATAATGAAAATGTATTACTCAGCAGACTAGTAAAGCCCCAGACTGATCAGTCATTTACTTTCTAGTGATGACAAAGTTCTGTCGTTGGAGTTCTCTCTTTCTAGGTGGTCACTGTCCTATAACATGTATGTACTTGTAGTCCACAATAGACAAGAGTAATAGGATTAGCATCTAATGCTTTTACTTTCAGTAGCATAATTATCGTCATCACTTAATAGTATCAATAGCTCAATCCCAAAGTGCACTTTAATCATCTAATAATTATCTCACAAAGTGCCTTCCTCTCTTTATACTAATAGACTCAGGGCCTAATTTAGACCCGCTCGCGAGCGCAGGACGCTCGCAAGCGGGTCGATGTTGCTCTAATGCGCATGCGCACGATGGAGGGAGCTCCGTCGTGCGCATGCGCGAGACCCACATAGCGACAGCCAAGCTGTCGCTATGGGTCTCGCACCAAAGGGGGCGTGCTGTCGATGGTGACATACCGTCTGGGTCCGGACCCACTGACATCACTAGTGATGTCAGTGGGAGTGATTTTGGCTCCGATAGAGCCAAAAGCACTCCTGGGCTTGCGGCAGCGAGACCCTACCGCAGGGTCTCGTCGCAAGCACGATGGTCGCGATGGTCTTGACCATCGCAACCATCATCATGGACGCTTGCTATAGCTGTGGGTGATAACCCACAGCTATGCGAGCGTCCATGAGGCCGCTCCAAGTTGAGGTAGGAGGGCCCTGATTCAGAGCAAGCGCTCTGGTCAGAGCGTCCGGCTCTGAATCAGGCCCTCAGTCACTAGTTCAACAGTAACTCTAACAGGACATACATCACGCTGTCCATATATTCAGATCTGTAGCTCAGTCTATTGTAAGTGTTCAGTTCCTCAGTACTTTAATATGCTTTCAATGTACTTTCAGTAAGCTTTCAACATGCTCTCAATATGCAATATGATTGCAATAAGGACATCTCCCTTTAACTGCCTCCACGGAACCCTGCTGTAACTCCCAACGCTGTCACACTATCTCTGGATCCGAGTCTCACACTTCTGGCGCTTCTCCAGTGCTCCCCAGTGCAATATCAGCAAGTATTCAGTGGCACTTGACACTTGGCACGATTTCAGCATCGTCGCTTGCCCAGTCTCTCTTCTCAGACCTCCGGCACTTCACCCCACTACATTTCTATGCTCCTCTACATCTCCCAGTCTCTTCTCATGTGCAACCACTGAATTCCTTTTCTGTTGCCGGCTTGACCCTTTTTGGGGCATTGCCTCCTAAATTACAGTGTCCAACACTTTCCATTAGTGCATGCAGCAGGGGGATGTGGGGGCTTGTGAAATGCTATCCTGGTCCCTGGGAGACATGTCATGGCCCTGCATTGCATCATCGCGCCACGACCCTGCGTGATTACCTCCCATTTTGTGTGCAGCACAGCTGGTCACGATCTGCTGACTGGCCAATTCCAACTACCTTTATATTCACTTAATTTCTGTAATTGGTTTGGTTTGTACCTTAGCTGTAATTTTCCTTTTGATATGTTGTGTGTATAATTACTTGCAGTTCCTCCATATTACTGGCAGCTGAATGTAAATAGCTCCTTTGCGAATTGAGTAGGCGCAACAGTGTTGAAAGTGACCTACTCATTTGAGACATATATTGATTTTTTGCTTCAGCTTGACACTTATTGGCTCAATGTCAGCATGATACTCTGCAGGAATGCTCCTGGCTTTGTGCTGTGTGGATGGGATCTGCAGAAATCACTAACCTGTAGAGATCAGTGGCTGGTGTTTGTGTTGCTTGTTAAAGGAAAGCTTAAGATTACATATCATGCTGTATAAAGAATGGTGCCATTTTCTTCCATGATTTTAGAAAGGACTGAAATCGATTCACTGGTGGTTTTTGTGTGTTGCTGTGCTTATTTCCTTTAGTTACAGTACCTGAGTATGGATTGACTCTTTCATGTAGAATATTTTGTACTGTAAAGAGAAAATCCACTCTATTCAAGTAAACATTGTTTTTCGCTCGTTTTAAAAGTCAATCCATTTGGGGAACCCTAACCTACGCTATACATCTAGGTAGGTTTATAGGTCCCCTTGGAGCCCTGCGCTCCTGGCCACTCCCTATAGTTATGTATAGTGACTAGAGATGTGTGACGACTCCCGAATTTAGGTTTTGGTTCCTGATTTATCTTCATGGTTTGGTTTTGGTTTTGCAAAACCACCCTCATGTGTTTTGGTTTTGGATCTGTATTTACAAAAAAAAAAAAACACAGCTAAAATTATGTCATTTTGACCCGTTTACATGCAATCTAAAACCGAGTTCGGTTTTAAAATCTGAGCTCCGAACAGCGGGAATATCCAAACCGGGACTCGGTTTGACTCGGTACCCCAAAGTGATTCCGAACTCAGACTCGGTTCAACTTGAATCCCTCAAATTCGGTTGTTGACGTTTCTTTGAGAACCAAAGACGCACATCTCTAGTCAAGGGCGTTTCTATAATGGGTGCAAGGTGTGCGGGGAACACGGGCCCCTGGGTCCAGGGGGGCCCGCACCGCACACCCTGCACCCATAATATTACTTACCTCTCCGGAGTCCCAACGTCGGCGCGGGGGTGTGGCACTGTAAAAGGACTTGGAAATGGCCGCGGCAGCCATTTTCCTGTCGTTTGCGCATGCGCAGTACAGGGAAAATGCCCGCAGTGGCCATTTTCCCGGTGACCTGTGCATTCATTATAGACTCTGGGCACACTCTAATGCCCAGAGTCTATAACTCCGGCACTGGCTGCGCACAGCTCAGTGCGCTGCTGGCCGCCGGGCGGAGAGGAGGGGGCCCGTGTCGGAGACTGCACATGGGCCCCCTCCTCTCTAGAAACGCCCATGTCTCTAGTTGTGAGTGAGGTTGGGTAAATATGGGTAAAATTGTAATGAATCCTACAGTATGCATTGTGTTACCCTTGATGTGTTAGCTGTTCCTCAGTGAAGAAGCAGTGCAGATTTAAGAATATATAATGAACACCTACAATGGGAAAGTATGGTTCATGGACTACGGCTGGGCACTCTACTAGATGAACGATATATCAGTAGTGGATTGCCAAAGGTGTTACCTGATATGTGCGTGTATATATTGTTACATCTGCACGTGTGTACGGGCGACCTGCCGACTGCCTGTACACTGGCTTCTGGGACCGTCGACACTGACATCACAACTGGGCAGGCAAATTTAAATGACAGCCCAGTTGAGATGTCTGGCCTAACATATCGAGCGGCCGATTGGTAAGTGTGTATAGTGTAGCTTACAAAATCGGCCACTTGGTCGCTAAGTTTGGCAAGTGTGTACCCAGCTTTACTCCCAAAATAAAGAACAGCATGGTGAAAGGTGGCCACTAGAAAATACCCTCCACGCACCGGGTGACAGCGGGGGGAGGGACACCTCTGCATAGAGAAGCTATCTGCTGTGAAACTCTGCAAATTTTTTCTCCTGTGACTGTGATCCCTTGAAGTATAGGGTGAAAACACCTATTTACACTGGCCTCAGGGCATTTTGTCATACTATAGATATGCCCCTGTGTCACATCTTGAGTTACTTTTAGCTGAGCATTGCCTATAGTGGTATAGTATTTTTGACGATATTTCTGTCGATTCTCTGCAGAAACATAATGTATGTCATCCGCTCTCCAATGGCACAGGTCTGACAATTCTAACCTTGGGCCTGATTCAGACCCACTCGCGAGCGGCTGTCCGCTCGCAAGTGGGTCGATGGTGTGCACTGAGCATGCGCACGACGGAGGGAGCTCTGTCGTGTGCATGCGTGAGACGCGAGGAGCGAAGGACTTTCCTTCGCTCGTTCTATCTGATCAAAGGGAGCGTGCTGTCGATGTTGATTGACAGCACGCCCCCTTTGGTGGGCGTGCCGGGGGCGTGCCTCCCAGACGGGGGCGTTCCCAAGGGAACGCCTACCGTCAGAAGCCGGTGATGTCAGTGGGAGTGATTTTGGCTCTGATAGAGCCAAAATCACTCCGGGCCTTGCGGTTGAGAAACTCAACTGCAGGCTCCAGCTCGCAGTGGCGATGGTCGCGATGGTCAAGACCATCGCGACCATCAACCTGCGCGTTCGTATAGGCTGTGGGTGGTGACCCACAGCTATACGAGCGTCCAGGAGGACGCTCCATTTTTATGGAGGACAGCCCTCATTCAGAGCGAGCGCTCTGCTCAGAGCGTCTGGCTCTGAATGAGGGCCCTTGTCTGCTAGCTTATCTGCTGGTTACTTATGTAGCCAGAAGCACAAATGAAACAGACAGGGCCCCTTCTACAAATCCCCCCTTTCCCCATGCCACATATAGACATTTAGCATGAGTCCTGGCACACAAGGCAAGCGCATCCCCTCATGTGCCCCCAGATATCATAGGCAATTGCAGGGTGGGGGGTTTCCGTCTGCCTGGAAACCCCCCTCCCCAGCACACACATGATCACAGTAGAAATAGTAATATAATAGCATTTTGCTAGTGTTGCATGTTCTTCTCAGTATCACAAATGAAATAATTAGCACCACCGATGCATCTTTTAACATGTATCAGACAGTAATAAATAACCTGTGCACCAACTAGGAGATCTGGAAAACATGCACTATAAGGGATGCACTGCTATAGAGCCCAGTATGTATATATATGTCCAGGGCAGTGCTAAGTTCTTCTGCTGCTCCTCTAGGGCTCACGGACTTGCTCCAATAGTCTGGAATGGTGCCCACAGCTAAAAAAAAAACATCCAGCTCAAGAAGGATGGCCCTACTGCCGCATTTAATGGCTTACTGTGATCGCTGGTCCTGTATATGCTGGAATTATGATACATAATGCACTTTGTATGACGCATAATAAAACTGGTTGAGTACTAATTCTGCCCTCTTCATGGACTGGCCACATTCACTCTAAAATCAAGCATTTGGAAACCCCCCTCTAGAAATCCTGCGTTTGCCACTGGATATCCCCAAACGTCGTCAGATGTCCCACTTTCCCCTTGTATGCCCCTCAGCTCTCCAAACATGCCATCAGTCTTTCCCATAATAAACACATATATGGAATCAGGGGGAGGAGGGGACAAGGAGGAAAGCATGTGGAGAGGAGGAAGTAGGGGTGCTCCAGAGTGAAGCTTCTCCACGCATCCCCCATTCTCTCTATATCAATGTGGTTCTGTCTGTGATGCTAACAAGACTGACAGGGGGTCGGCCGAACACTGATGATCCTGGGCTCAAACTGCCTCTTATTCACAAATTTTATTTGTCACACTTCTCTCTAACCCTAATGAATTTGAATAGTCCTATTTATATTTATTTACACTTCATTTCCTTTACCCGCATTTTACTCTTAACTGTTTTCCAGATACAGTATTTTGGGCTGGATACTAGTATGTTCTTGTTGTGTATTACAGTAAGCGTTCAATAAAGTACAATTATTAATATTTCATGTAGACAGTACTGGTTATGTGTGATCAGATTCAAGGGGAGATGCACTATGCCTTGGAGAGTGATAAAGTGGAGAGTGATAAAGTACCAACCAATCAGCTCCTAACTGTCACTTTACAGGCTGTGTTTCAAAAATGAGAGTTAGGAGCTGATTGGTTGGTCGTTTATCACTCTCCACTTTTTCACTGTCAAGGTTTAGTACACCTCCCGCTCAGTGATTTAACATTATTTTATTAACTGAGTATCTCTAGGGGCCTAGTGTTTGTGTAGAACCGAAGGTTTGCACTTATAGTTTTACTACTATGGGCTCTATTTATTAACCCACCCATTTTCACATTATTTTAGTATCACCTACAGTTACTACAGGGCAATTGGAGTAGAATTCGTAAAATTCTACTCCAACCCCTAAGCAGGGCTGGATTAAGGTCTGTGGGGGCCCCTGGGCAACAAACATGTGGGGACCCTATTAAATGTGACGAACTGGGGGTATGCACAATGGGGACCCCAGTAGTGTCAGTGCCCACTGTGGTAGTGGCCCGTATGCAGAGCCCACAGTAGTGGTGCCCCCAGCAGTGTTGCCCCTTATGCAGTGCCCCCAGTAGTTATGCCCCTGTAGTAGTGTTCCCAATAGTAATGCCCTGTATAAATGCCCTGAGTAGTAATACCCTTGTAGTTGTGTCCCCAGTAGTCATGCCCCCTGTGGTAGTGGCACCAGTAGTAATGCCCCCTGTAGTAGTACCCTCTGTATAAATGCCCCTGTATTAGTGCCCCCAATAGTAATGTTCCCTCTGTACTAGTGCCCCAGTAGTAATGCCCTACCTTCAAGCAGTCCCCAATAGTAATGCCCCTAGTTATAATGCCCCTGTAGTAATGCCCCTTCCCGAGTAATGCTCCCTGCAGTAATGCCGAGTAATGCCCCCCCGAGTAATGCCCCCTGTAGTAATGCCGAGTAATGCCCCCTGAGTAATGCCCCCTGTAGTAATGCCCCCCAGTAGAAATGCCCCCCGCGAGCAATGCCCTCAGTGGAACAGTCGCTTGCGCTAAAAAGAAACAAAAGTCATACATACCTTAAGCCCCACTCCCGCTGCCTTCTGGTCCACCTGGCTGCTCCTCTGCACTATAGGAGAGACATTATGACGTCTCTCCCATAGTGCACTGCCTGAGCCGGAGCTCACGAGAGAGCTCTAGCCTCCGGCTCTGGCTGTCGCTGCAGGGAGAGAGCCGGGCGCCCGCTGGTTACAATCTCAGCGGACGCCTGGCCAATGGTGCCTCCCTGCGGCGCCGGGGTTAGGTGTGCGGTGGAGGCGGAACTGGTTCCGTCTCCTCTGGTTCACTTTAACCCGATGGCTGGGTGTGGGGGCCCTTTAGGTGTGGGGGCCCTTTAGGTGTGGGGGCCCAGGGACGATCGCCCCTGTCGCCCCCCCTTTAGTCCGGCCCTGCCCCTAAGTATCACTTATTTTTAGTAAAGCAGATCGCATTTCCCATAACTGTAATGGGAAATGTGATCCGACCAGAGTTACTAAAAATAAACTGTAAAAAAATATCTGGGAAAGCCCAGTGATAATAACGCCACCTGGAGGTGGCGTTAACCAGGGTCTCCCCCAGTTGCCGGCCTCTTACTCTGCTCTAATGCGGAGAGCAGAGCCGGGAGTCGGTCCCAGTAATCAGCTGTGTGGTCTAAACATTTTACTTACCTGACTCCAGGGACTGGTAATCGGGCCTCCGGTGATGTCTACCCTCCGGTCAGCTGGTCTCCCATAGTGCACTGCGGCCCGGTCATCAGGTGATCGGGTCCCTGTGCAGTATGGGAGATCACTTAATCGGAGGCATGGAGAACATCACTGGAGGCCCGAAGCATGCAGGTAAGTGTAATTAAGGGAGAGGGTGGATTGGGGGGAGGTCCGCGATCGCGGGGGGCGAGGCTTAGCACCGGGGGGTGGAGCTTAGTGCCGTGGGGTAGCAGTGACGGTCGGTCGGCGAATGCGCAGGCACTTTGTCACAGTATTTTTTTTGCGAAAATACCGTGACTAGTGTGCGGAGGGGATTCGTAGGGACAGAGCTTTATCGCAAGCTCTGTCCCTGCAAGGGATTTGTAGTAAATCCCTGTGATATTACCTGAATTCGCAATGCGAAGTCAGTCGATAATATCACACTACAATCTGCATTCAACATGCGGATTGTAGTAAATAGATCCCCATATCTTTCAACATTCTGGTAAGAAAATTAGGTCAGGGTCAGGACTGATCTTAGAGCGGGCATGTCCATGTCACGGAGAAGTGTCGCCCATTGTCCCTAGTCCTCCATTAGTCCCATCAGCTCCATCAGTCCCCTGCAACCACACTTTAATAGTCACATGCTCAAGTGGCAGGTGCATACTTCCCTAACTGCCAGAGGAGCATGGACGGCCCATTGGGGGAATGGAGTTGTAGTGGACCACAAAATTATTTGTCTGCACTGGCACTGAAGGATCATGTCCAGGCATGAGAGGGTGTGTGTGGCCAGCCCAAATAAAAGCGTATAGGGAGGACCACATTCAGAGACGTCATCGGGTCTGGTGACACCTACTGCGCACTCTGACTGTCTCAGTGGCCTAGCGGGTATCCCAATGATGTCACTTCGGGGGCAGCCCAGCAAAGCTAGAGATGCTGGGCTGTCCCCTGTCGGCTCCTCTTTTGTGACAAGAGCTGGGTGCTGCAGCCCTGCCAGAAAATCACACAGCAGCCCTGCCTATATCTTTTGCTCCTCTACAACACGTACCTCCTTGGAGCCAGTAAGTAACAGTGAAATGTGCCTGCGCTTAAATTTTTTTACACTCTACAGCGATATCACTGTAATAATTAAATGCATTGTTATTTTCCCATTTGATTAAATTACCTCAATTGTTCGATTATTAGCCAATTTATTTTTTTTACAATTTTAGTAACTTCAGGAGGTTTAATTTTTCTAAAGTAGCTCACACCTCAATTAAGGTTGGCGACCACTGGTCTAAAGCTGGCCACACACATAGCGATATTTTACCCGATCTGGCCGATTCCGACACTGGAACGACAGATCGTGTAAAATATGGCCAAATCCTGAGTAAATCGTGAGTCCCCACTCACGATCATGATGCGATGCGCGTCCCCGCTGGTCGCACATCGCATCGTCAGATCTGCCGTGCAGTAGGGCAGATCTGACAATCTAGGAGGCGATGCACTCCGAAAGTCTGGATGCAGGAGAGATCGTATGAAGATTGCACACCAAATTGTGTGCAGATCGTGTGCAGAGCTGCCGGGGAGAGTTTCAAGGTAAATCGTACACAAATTGTACACATCGGCTGATCGTGTGCAGATCGCCATGTGTGTGGCCAGCTTAACCCATCAGGACCTGAGCCCTTCTCTCCCAGCCATCAGAATCTATTGCTGCCCATCCACTAGGCGATAAAACCTAGCAATGGAGCGATAGCGACCGTCGTTATCACTCCGTCGCCTGGTAATCGCCCGCAAATCAGGCAGTAAAATGTTAAAAACGACCAGCGATGCGCGGGCCCGCTGGTTGTTTTTAACATCAATCATCGCCCGAAAATGTCGGTCAACCTGACGACCGCCGTCAGGTTGCCATGTTCGGGGATGATTGATCTGCATACACTGAACGTCTGAACGTTCAGTGTATGCACTTCACCCCACGGGAGACGACGGCGTTGTAATTGTGCCGTCGTCCCCGCATCTTGTAGTGGATGGGCAGCATAAGAAGCTCCAACCTGTCACAGCCACACTGACTGCTCCTGTAAAGGGAAGGGAGGGGGGGGGGGGATTCCACAAGATACATTTGTTCTATAAAACAAAAAAGTATCTAACATTTTGGTAGGAGAGTGGATGGCATTAATTATCCACATTAAAACACTTCATGTGAGCTGAAGGAATCTTTTATGGATGTCTTCCTAACATTGTAATGGATTTTACTTTGGCTTGTGTAGTTGACATAAATATTGATACCAGGGCCGGACTGGGACTAAAAATAGGCCCTGGCACTTTAAAGCACACAGGCCCACCTCGGTGTCAGCATCTGGCTCCTGGCATAGATTCCTCCCCTTACTATTCCTGACTCCTCCCACATCTTAGTCTATGCTCTTATAATTAATATTAGAACATAAAAGTGTTCATCATTCTCTGTATTAAAATACCCACAAAAGAGCACATCCTGCAGGGATTTTAAACATGTGCCGTATAATTTAAGTCATTCTCGAAACTGACCAGGCCCTGGGTAAGCAGTTTTAGAGGATTAGGTCGTGTTCACTGTAGGAATTTTTTAGGGCAGGGGTGATGAGCACAGAGAAGGACACATCTGTGCACACCAAAGCAGAGCTGTTACTACACATATTGATGCCCTTTGGACATAACACAACAGAAGCAGGGACGGTGCGCATGCGCCAAAAAAAATAGTTGTGGGTTTGCTGGGAAGGGGTGTGACCACACAATAGTATCCCCAATTCAAATTATGTCACACAATAGTTCCCCATTGTCACATTACACTGCAGAGTAGTGCCCCTGATTCATGTTATATCACACAGTAATGCCCCTTACACCTTATGTCCCACACAGTAATGCCCCTTACACCTTATGTCCCACAGTAATGCCTCTTACACCATATTATGCCCCACGTAGTAATGCCCCTTACACCATATTATGCCCCACGCAGTAATGCCCCTTACACCATGTTATGCCCCACGCAGTAATGCCCCTTACACCATATTATGCCCCATGTAGTAATGCCCCTTACACCTCATGTCCCACAGTAATGCCTCTTACACCATATTATGCCCTACGCAGTAATACCCCTTATACCATGTTATGCCCCACGCAGTAATGCCTCTTACACCATATTATGCCCCACGCAGTAATGCCCCTTACACCATATTATGCCCCACGTAGTAATGCCCCTTACATCATGTTATTCCCCACGCTGTTACACATTATGCCACACTAATGTCAAGGCAACACCAAGCTTTAAACTTTCTCAATGGTGAATGTATTCCTGCTCGTTGTCAGGGGTTTATGGGCAGCATGCCCCCTTCCTGTTTCATGCCCGCTGTCACCGCTGTTCGCACATGTACTCTTTTACTTTATACTATGTATTATGTATAGACAAGATGTAGCATGCCGCAGGTTTGACTCCCAACGGTGGAAGCCCGACACAGGACTTATGATAGGCGGCGAAATACCGACGCCAGAATATAGAGTGTTAGGTTTTGGGGCGGAGGTTTTGCTACAAGGAGGGAGGATTAGGGTTAGGAGGAGAAGGGGGGAGGGTAAGTATACTTGCCCGACCCCTGTAGGGATACCAACCATCAGGATGCCGCTGTCGGTATTTTGACAGGCGGCATCCCGACTCCTGTATACATATCGATTCCTGTACAGACTGATGTGCTCATCCCTTACTTGCTAAATAAAGGGCTGTCTAAATGGACAAAAATATCAGGGGTCCCCTTTCCTAATGTACAGTATAAATCAAAAAGTGCAATTGTATCATTGCACAAATTTGTATAGCCGACAATGGGGGAGATGAATGAACCGCCAAAGTGGCATCAGCACACATTATGTGCGCTGATACCGCTTATCCCCCATGTATGATTGGGGGGCTGGGCGGTAATAGACAGTGGCGCTATGCACCCCTGTAATTTTCGACGCTGCTATCTACAAGGCAGGGCTACGTAAGAACGGTCAGTTTGCCTGACCGTTCCGCCCACTGCAGCCATCGCTATCGACAGCTACAGCCTTGCAATGCCCTATCTCCACGGCAGGGACAGCGCTGTCCCTGCTGCGGCGGCTGCCGTCTCCAAGGCTGCACACGGGATCTCACGATACTTGCGAGATCCCTCGCACCCTCAGTGGAGACAGCTGGGACTGAGACACAGCGCATCAGCACTAGTGTCTCATGTATTGTAGACGGAAAGACCAGCCCACGCAGCCATCAGCCCTTCTGGCATTTGCCAGAAGTGCCCGATGGTCAGTCCGGCCCTGATTGATACATTTATCTTTTTGTGATTGGAACTTTTTAAATTAAGCACATTATTTATTTGCAATTTATTAAAGTTAATGGGGCCTATTCATTATTAATAAAAAATTGATGGAGGTAATTAGGTTTAGAACTCGCTTGGAAATCTAAATAATTACCGGAGGAATTCATCATTCCTCCTCCCTATAACTGTCTATTCTGAAAAGCTGTCATTTTTTGCGATGACAGCTTTTCAGAAAATAGATACTTTTCCCTCTCTACTCCATACCTCCCAACTGTCCCGCATCCAGCAGTACAGTCCCGTTTTTCTGGGACTGTCCCGCTGTCCCACCCATGGGCCGCAGTGTCCCGCAGTGGGGGGGAAGTTGGGGAGAGCACAAACCGCTGCTCTGCATAGCAGAGCAGCTGGTGTGCAGGAGGAGAACAGATGACGAAAACGGGGGAAGCTGCGAGGCTCCGCCCCGGTTTCAGTAGGCTCCACCCCTTTGTGTAAGCCACACCCCCTTTTCGACCGAGCGACCTGTCCCTCCTTCAACTTGTCAAACGTTGGGAGGTATGCTACTCTACCTTACCACAGCTGTAATCAGTGCTGTGCATGCGCCGTGCTGTGCATGCGCCGTTACGTTCACAAAAGCAGCACATGTGCAGCACTGATTACAGTTGCGTCTCCCCCAGCCCCCCCCTCCTCCACCTCCGCTCTCCTCCCCCACCTTCCTGGCTGCCTGTCACAGGCTGCAGCCGCCGACCCCGACATCTTCTCTGAAGATTTTTATTTTTTTTACTTTACTATGTTCTATCGGGAGAACACAGTCTGTGTCAGAGCAGCAGCCGGAATCGGAGGAGGGACCAGGGAGTGACGGAGGGAGCCGAGGAGGACCTGCCCAGCTGAAAGCAGGTAAGTATAACCCGCTATATGCCACCTGAGAATGGCGTATAGTAACACCATCAAATTTCAAAAATACAGAATTTTCGGAATTTGATGAATAGCATAATTTCCATATCCCCATACTAATGTACTATTGTATGGGGAGTGTGGAAATTAACGCAGACGGACTTAACCAGGAGATATCAGTGATATCTCCTGTGTTAATTGTGTTAATGAATAAATTATTTAAAAAAACGGTAATTAAAGAAAATGTCCTTAAATCCGTTATTTTAGTGTTGATGAATAGGCCCCAATGTGTTTTAAAAGAAAAAAAAATCTCTTAAGCAAATCTCATAAAAATTTGTGATAGATACAACTCTGTTAATAAAATAGCTCAATTCTCACCAATGACATATACCACATGAGATTCGTGCAGGGTTGAACGCAAGTTGCTTTTGCTGATGTATCTTGCATGATTTCACACTGTGCATACCATGGAACCAATAATGTGCCAATAATGTGCACACTGTGCATACCATGGAACCAATAATGTGCCAATAATGTGCACACTGTGCTTACCATGGAACCAATAATGTGCCAATAATGTGCACACTGTGCATACCATGGAGCCAATAATGTGCCAATAATGTGCACACTGTGCTTACCATGGAACCAATAATGTGCCAATAATGTGCACACTGTGCATACCATGGAGCCAATAATGTGCCAATAATGTGCACACTGTGCATACCATGGAGCCAATAATGTGCCAATAATGTGCACACTGTGCTTACCATGGAACCAATAATGTGCCAAAAATGTGCACACTGTGCATACCATGGAGCCAATAATGTGCCAATAATGTGCACACTGTGCTTACCATGGAACCAATAATGTGCCAATAATGTGCACACTGTGCATACCATGGAGCCAATAATGTGCCAATAATGTGCACACTGTGCATACCATGGAGCCAATAATGTGTCAATAATGTGCACACTGTGCATACCATGGAGCCAATAATGTGCCAAAAATGTGCACACTGTGCTTACCATGGAACCAATAATGTGCCAATAATGTGCACACTGTGTATACCATGGAGCCAATAATGTGCCAAAAATGTGCACACTGTGCTTACCATGGAACCAATAATGTGCCAATAATGTGCACACTGTGCATACCATGGAGCCAATAATGTGCCAATAATGTGCACACTGTGCATACCATGGAGCCAATAATGTGCCAAAAATGTGCACACTGTGCATACCATGGAACCAATAATGTGCCAATAATGTGCACACTGTGCATACCATGGAGCCAATAATGTGCCAATAATGTGCACACTGTGCTTACCATGGAACCAATAATGTGCCAATAATGTGCACACTGTGCATACCATGGAGCCAATAATGTGCCAATAATGTGCACACTGTGCTTACCATGGAACCAATAATGTGCCAAAAATGTGCACACTGTGCTTACCATGGAACCAATAATGTGCACACTGTGCTTACCATGGAACCAATAATGTGCCAATAATGTGCACACTGTGCTTACCATGGAGCCAATAATGTGCCAATAATGTGCACACTGTGCATACCATGGAACCAATAATGTGCCAATAATGTGCACACTGTGCTTACCATGGAGCCAATAATGTGCCAAAAATGTGCACACTGTGCTTACCATGGAGCCAATAATGTGCCAATAATGTGCACACTGTGCTTACCATGGAACCAATAATGTGCCAATAATGTGCACACTGTGCTTACCATGGAGCCAATAATGTGCCAATAATGTGCACACTGTGCTTACCATGGAACCAATAATGTGCCAATAATGTGCACACTGTGCATACCATGGAGCCAATAATGTGCACACCGTGCATACCATGGAACCAATAATGTGCCAAAAATGTGCACACTGTGCATGCTATGGAACTGAGGGCCTGATTCAGCTTGGATCGCAGTTGCTAATAAGCACGCAATTGGCCGATTGTTGCGTACTGCACATGCATATGCATTGCAGTACGCGTGCGCAAACAAGCCACTGCTATCGGGACTGCAATCGCAGAGATCACGCAGACCCATCGCAGAATGGGTGACGGGACGTTGTGTGTGGGGGTGGTGATGTAGGCGATGAAATGCAGGAGTGCCAGTGCGTTTGAACGCCGTAGCATTGGCATACATTAATTATCTACTGTGATGCCCTATGCAGCCTCAGGCCTCATAGCGTGCGCTGAAGTTAGCAATTCCTGAGTAAGGTCTGAACTTGTACAAGTGTGCGTGAGGCTGCCATGGTACTCAATGGTTCCGATGTTTTCACAGTCTTGCTAAACATTATGGATGTGTGTAGGGTAAAGTGGGCGTCCTTATGTAGTGCAGCGGCAGCATAGATCACAATGAATTAGCATACTATCGCAGTTGAACTGCGTGCGTAATCGCTATTGCACTTGAGTTGTGATCGGTAGTGAGTCAGACTACAAATCTACGTATCTATGGGCGATGCTAAATTGAATGCAACTCAGTCGCATCTCCATTTATGGGCTAACTAGATGGTAGCTGGGCATTTGCCCAGTTTGCCAAGGGTATGTACAGTAGATAGAATTTCGAGCAATGCAAACATAAATATTCCTGCTTTCAGACTGATCTCTTGCACCAAGGGCAGGGCTGGTACAAGTCATACCTATTGACAATTTGGCTGCTTCCTCCAGGAGGAGACAGCCAGGACGGCACTGCAGGTGGTGGGGCTCTGCGGAGGTAGGCAGATCTGCGGGTGGAGAAGGGCGGGGCTCAGCGGAAGAGGTTGTCTGGGGGCATGACGTCGCAATCACATCATCATTGTCCCACCCCCCACTATGCAATGCCGACATTACTGGCATTGTGGCGCGGTGGGGCAGAGCTACAATGAATCGATTCAAAGAGAATAGCATCATCAGCTGCCTGTGCCACCCACTTCACTGGGGAAGTGGGCAACCAAGCCCCCGAGAGACATGTCCACCTTTCAGGATGGTCTGGAGTGCAACCCAATTTCTGGGAGCTTTCTGGCCATTCCGGGAGGGTAGGCAAGTATGGTGCAGGTGCACACTGATAATGAAGGGTCTCAAACCGAGCATAAGGACATAGCAGTCCATGTACAGAAATGTGTACAACTCTGCATTATGTCAAAAATACATGATCACAATAGGGGTTAGAGAAATAAAGGGCAGAGTATCCACAAGAAGTTTGGCCAACTACTCATCAAGGGGCAGTAGTACCAGTAAGCAGTAGATAAAGGGGAAATGGGGCCTTAGGCCCTCATTCAGAGCCGCACGTTAACAACAGTACGCTCGTTGCGTTCCGATGTTGACTAACCGCGCATGCGTCGGTGTTACACCGCGCATGTGCGTACGGCAGATTGCGAGCTTTTTTTCTCTCGTTCCTAAAATAGCGTACAGGAAGTGACATGTCAAATGTGATTGACAGAACAGGGCGTTTTTGGGTGTTGACGGGGGTGGAGATGAAAAAACGCAGGCGTGGCGAGGCGTTTTTGGGGCGTACATACATTAGCAGATGCGAACGTCAAATGTGTTCGGACCGTCTCATACGTCACTGAAACATCCGCTTTCCCTTCAAAATGCTCGCACAGCTTAGGGTCAGGATTACTCGACCACATTGGCGATGGCCTTCTCCTCCGTCCCGGGACTCCACGATGGTGCAGCGATTAATCGTGGCTGGTCAGTAAAGTAATTAGTGTTGGATTGAAATCCGGCTTGGTATGTGTTTGGAAAGCAGTTTATTGGGATAGCACAAAAGCGTACGCAGGTGGAAATCAGAGCTGCTAATGTCATGATTACACAATCAATTAGCGTACATTTTTGGGCTTTTATTTTGGCCACAATTTGGTGGTTATGGCCTATTGTAACAATAATGTCATCATCTTTTAATTAGCTCCCCTTTTTTTTTGTTTACTGTGGAATTTGCATCGCTATGTGTTTTTTTAAACGTTCCTTAAAGAGGCCTTTTTTTTTAAAAAAGAGGGTCAGTTTTTGCGTTTAAGGCCAGGATTAAATGTAACCCATTTGTACAATAATGTCACAATACAATGTCAGTGTTTTGTTTTTAATTTATTGTTTACACACAAACAAATTGGCATAATATTGTATTGCCTTTTTTTGTGGCCAAGATATTTGATCAAAAAAAAAAAAAAACATAACTACTAACATAAGCGTAAATACAAAATTTAAAAACATGTCACAAGAAAGGAGAGGGAAGTTTTGACCAGAAAGGAATATGAGCCAAGCACAGAAGGAAAGTGGGAAAAGTCGCCATTGCTGTCACCGTTTTCTCGCCCGTTTGGCTGGGTGAGGGTGGGCGCCAGACCGGGTCCGGGATGCCATCGGGCTGGCCTGTCCAGAGGCAGATGTTGTGGCCTCTGGACTAGGCACAGGGCTAGGCACATTTGGAGGATTGCCTGATGTTGTGCCAGAGGTAGAGGATCTGGATGTTCCGGCAGGAAGGGAGGTCGGCTCCACCATGTGCTGGCGAACGAGCTGCTCCAGGGCATCGGCGATGCGGATGTTGGCCCTGGTATTTTCCGCCAGGGCCTGAGCAATGGTCACGTTGGCCGCAGCATTTTGCTCCAGGGCCTCAGCCACCCGTATCAGACTGGCGTCCATCCTCTGCAGAATCTCCGTATGGCAATCCGATTTAAAATTGAGTTCTGTGAGGAGGCCCACTGCCTGCGAGGGGGCACGCCCTGGACTGGCTTCTGCAGGGTCCTCAGCCGGATGTACTGGTTCCTCCCCTGCAGAGTCAGCAGAAATTCTGCGGCCAAGGCTCCCCTCTGGAGCAGACTCATCCGCCTCTGTCTCTGTTAGGAAATTGGAGAAAAGACTCACATTAGAATCTACATATTGGCACAATAGCATTTCTGAGTTGGTGACATCACAAGACTTACCTTGGCCAACATGAGGAGCCGCAAAGTCTGGCATGTCCGTATCCATGTTGGACACGCCAAACACCTCCACAGCCTGCACACACCCCTGTGCCATCTCTTCTAAGTCTGTCAACTCCAATGACACAGGGGTGGGACCCCCACCTGTCCCCCTTGCATGCCTAGCCCTGTCGGCAAGTTTTTGTTTTAGACGATATTTGAAGTCTGCCCATCTGTGGAATGAATTTGGAACCATTATCCTTTTTTTTACAATGGGGTTTGTTTATAGGATGGGAAAGTGTTTACTTACCGCCGTTTGACATCCCGGGCTAGACGGACATAATCACCCACCCTATTGACAGCAACGGCGACCTCCTCCCACATTCTCCACTTCTGGCTTTGGCTCATATTCCTGGCTGCCTGGGGCAGGATGTCAACGCACTTCTGGATCAAAACCTCCATCTCCTTGCTTGTGAAATGTGGCTGCCTTTTTTTTTTTGCAGCTTTGGCGGGTTGACTGGGGCCAGCAGTCTCTTCCATGTCATCCTCCTCACCTATTTGGGTAAATATGCAGATTTAGCCACTTCACAACTTGCACAATATTATGTTTTAAAATACTCATTGACACAAAATGCATGAAGGCCTTACCGCCGCAATTTTGACCATTGTTTCCCTGGTTTGAAGCCATGTCTCTGCTTCCAGCATGAAATCATCCAGAAATTCTATGTGATTTCGTGACGTATTTATACATGCGTCGTTAGTTTGCGGCCGCATCATTGATTGTGCGTCCCTATGATTCATCCTTAATTTGTGCGGGAAAATAAACACTATTTATGGCTTGGTGTGTGTGGATTCGAGGTGGGGTTGTTGGAGTGTTGTCGGTTAAGTGGTTTGGATTTGGTTGGTTGGTTGCGTTTGGAGGATTTTGGAGAGTTGTTTTTTTGTTTGTTTTTGCTACATTTCTTTGGTTTTTCCGTTCGCATTTTTTTCATTTTTTCAACATCCTTTCCTGATTTGGTAAGTTTTGTGCATTCAAATTTGTGGCCAATTGGTGTATTCTTCTGTTTTGTGGTTAGTTAATTTGTTTAACACTCATTTCATCTTTTTTAGTTTTTTTTTTTTTTCGGACCCAAAGAAGTTTTTTGAGGACATCTTATATATTCGAGTTGGGTAAGTCCATTTTTTGTTTTGCATTTGCGAATGAATTACGGCATTTTTGACTGTTGGTGTAGCGCCTTGCATTTGCGAATGAATTACTGCATTTTTGACTGTTGGTGTAGTGACTTGCATTTGCGAATAATTTACCGCATTTTTGACTGTTGGTGTAGTGACTTGCATTTGCGAATAATTTACCGCATTTTTGACTGTTGGTGTAGTGACTTGCATTTGCGAATAATTTACCGCATTTTTGACTGTTGGTGTAGTGACTTGCATTTGCGAATAATTTACCGCATTTTTGACGGCTTATTCATCATATAATCCAGTTTTGCTTTTCCCTTTTCCATTTTTTGGGTCCATTTGAACCCTATTTGACGTACGGTGTGCAATGTAGTTTTCATCGATGGCCAAATGTGTTTTTCCGCTATTTTCTGTGTTGGCTTGCAACAATTTTTAAACAAAAAAAACACCCTCTAAATTTTTGAAGTCTCATTGTTGCCTTTTTTACAGTTTATACGTATCATGACAATACCCCGGCATGTAAGCAGCTATGGATGGTATCAGAAAGCTAAGTTGTTTTTTCTTACTTTTGGGGTGGGTCAAAAGCCTTACATTGTAAACTTTGAATTTCAGGTAGATCTGGGGCGAATTGTTCTGGCCCTGCTCCCGGAAGACGACCAACCTCAAACTCGTCCCAGGCGTAGGCATCGTAGGCATGCAAGGCCCCAGATATTTCGAACACGTGTCACCCTTTTTGGAATGCCCGATGATGAGGTTTTAAGACGCTACCGTCTACCTCCCAAAATCATCATAGACACTCTCTCATTAATAGAAAGTGATCTTGAGCGGCAAATTGACAGTCCAACAGCAATACCACCACTGACGCAATTTATGGCGGTGTTACATTTCTGTGCCTCAGGATCGTTTCAAACAACGGTGGGAATAGTGGCGGGCATCTCCCAATCCTCCTTTTCCCGGATCCTGAGGGCAGTGATGGAGGCACTTTTCAAGCACCTCCATCATTTTATTAAAATGCCTTTGGATATGGGTGCCCTTAGTGTGGCCAAGGCCAATTTTTACCAAATAGCTGGCTTCCCACACATCATAGGGGTTGTGGATGGTACTCACATACCACTTCAGCCTCCAGCACGGCTGGAGGCAATATTTAGAAACAGGAAACACTATCACTCCCTGAATGTAATGGTGGTATGTGATGCCTCCCTCCAGATCCTGTCCCTGAATGCTAAATTACCAGGAAGTGCACATGACTCCTTCGTCATCCGGCAATCAGGGATATGGCAGAAATTAACCAACCTACAAGCTGGTGATGCGTGGCTTCTGGGTAAGTGGAGACCTTTAGTACATAACAATGTTAAGCTTGATACACAGTGTTCCTGATGTGGTCTATTTTTGTTCACAGGAGACAGTGGATACCCTTGCATGTCCTGGCTGCTCACTCCTTATTTGGCTCCCACACCAGGGCCACAAAGTGCGTATAATTCCGCACTTACAGCCACCAGGCAAGTGGTGGAGCGCTGTATCGGCCTTTTAAAAGGCCGATTCAGATGCCTCCACCGCTCTGGTGGCGAGCTCATGTATGTGCCGGATATGGTGTCTAAAATTGTGGTCCTGTGTGGGATATTTCACAACATTGCCATAAGGAGTGGTGTCCCAATGCAGCCAGAGGATGCCTTACCTGAGGATGGCCCCCCCGAGGTTGGTCGAAGGTCAGTATGTGGGGGGGCCATACGCGATGATGTGGTGGCCAGATTTTTTAGGTAAGTTTGTTCAAAACTCCAGTGTTTATACCTAATGTGTTTGTTTTTTTTGGCAAACATCTAATTTTTTTTTAATTTTCTCACCATCTTCTGTTTGTTCACATAATCTTTGGCACTCCAACGCTCACTACTTCCTGCTACCCTTACCAAACCTGGATCTGGTCCTTTTGGGCATATATTCTGGAACCCATATCGCAACGCCATGTTTGTGGAATCATGTTGGCATGGTCCTTCGTCAACCAGTTCTTGATTTTGTGTTTTTATTTATTTTTTTCTTGGTATGTGTTGTATTTGAATTTATCACTGTGTATTTTTTTTGGGAGTGACCACTTTGTTTTCTCTGTTATGTGGTGAATAAATGTTTGAAGAGTGAAATGGTCTTCCTTTTTTGGGACGTTAACAGCAAGTGTAACCAGGTTAACACAAGTTACATTTGACTAAGGGGTAAACCAGTACTGACGCCAGTTGAGCAAAACTGAAATATGTTTTCAGCTTTCCAATCCACACCAAAAGGAAGCCTGGCCCAACCTTGGGATTTGTAAGATTGGCCTAAGCAGCTTGCGCACCAAGTAGGAACCTGGAAAATGTAGAAATCTGAAATTGACACTACACCCAAAAAGGGAAATTACATTGTTACTGTTATGTGTTTCTGGTGTCTGTTTGACATACAAAGACAAAACACAATCTAACTTTTAAAAAAGGGAAATCCTTGCAGGAACTTATGTCAGGCTAAACTATCTTGGTTTTGGTTTTTAAAAATGAGCCACAACGTATATTTGTCTTTAAAAATTTATTTGGCAAATACAACAAAAAAAAAAAAACTAATGCCGAAGGAGGCCAGACAGCCGGTCGAGGGCCACCAGAAGGCCGATTACATGGTGGCGCATCTGCCCCACAACATCCGCCACCTCTTGCCGACGCCTCTGTTCCTCTGTGGGTGAGAAAAGTGTGTGGGTTAATACAACAATAGGGACTCCACAGAAAAACATTAAAAAAAAAACAAATCACTCCTAAACCCAAAAACATAAATAAAAAGGGTGGGCTGGCAAAAATACAAGGCCTAGGTACAAATTCCCACAGGTATGATATGTGTATGCTTAAATCACCAGGAAGAGGTAAAGGCAAACCTTCACAATCAACAAAAGTCAAGCCACAAAAACACGAAGAAAGGCACGACACATGATTACATACAAACAGTTTGTGGTTTAAAAAAAAATAATAAAAAACATACCGGGAAACAAATCGGGAGCTCCGGCAAAACCTCCATGATCCTCCTCGGAGGATCCGTCATTCCCCAAAGAATGGGGCGGAGTTATGCTGGACTCCGGGGAGGGGGTAATTGGAAGAGGGGTGGGTGGAGGAGAGGGGGAAGTGGGACGGAGGGGAAGGAGGCCCGACATTTCCGGGAGAGGGTCTGGGAAGGATGGGGAGGAGTGGGGAATAGGCGAAAGATTTGGGGTGGAGTGTTGGCTGGGGGTTGGGGAGAGTGGGCGGGAACGCCGACGTTGACGGCGGAGTCTTGGCTGTCCCCCTAAAATATGTCAAATAAATTGCGTTTAGTTTATGGACAAATCCGGGCAAACAAACAAAAAAAAAAAAAGAAAAAAGAAATAAAACAAAAAAAAATAGCAGTAGAATTAAAAATTCATAAAAAGAGGGAAAACATGCAGACGCAGATATGAGTACAAATAATAAATAGAACAGACAGGAAAACATGCACACGCAGATATGAGTACAAATAATAAATAGAACAGACAGGAAAACATGCAGACGCAGATATGAGTACAAATAATAAATAGAACAGACAGGAAAACATGTAGACGCAGATATGAGTACAAATAATAAATAGAACAGACAGGAAAACATGCAGACGCAGATATGAGTACAAATAATAAATAGAACAGACAGGAAAACATGCAGACGCAGATATGAGTACAAATAATAAATAGAACAGACAGGAAAACATGCACACGCAGATATGAGTACAAATAATAAATAGAACAGACAGGAAAACATGCAGACGCAGATATGAGTACAAATAATAAATAGAACAGACAGGAAAACATGCAGACGCAGATATGAGTACAAATAATAAATAGAACAGACAGGAAAACATGCAGACGCAGATATGAGTACAAATAATAAATAGAACAGACAGGAAAACATGCAGACGCAGATATGAGTACAAATAATAAATAGAACAGACAGGAAAACATGCACACGCAGTTTGCCCCACAAACACAAACATTAAAACCACAATACATAACACTTACTTGCCAGGATCTGCATGCGAAAGCATGCCAGCAAGCGGGGCGTTCGCCGTTGCAGGTCGGACCACCTGCGCTCCAGCTGCCCGATGTTGCGGCGTGATCCGAAGGACCGCAGGCGGGACCGTACCTCCGCATACGCGGAGCGCTTCTGCCGGTTGGTCATGGGTTCTGGCTGGCTGGTGATCCGGCGATCCATGACCTCCGTAAGCACCAGCAGCTCACGCCTGGTGAATGCGGAGGCTCTCATGATGGCAATGGTGTTTTTCTTAAAAATCATTTTTGATAAAGTGTGTAAAAATTTTCTGATTGGCTAATGTATTTTGGAAATTAACAGGAGCAATTTTATTGGTTAGTGTATGAGTCATGTGTTCGACAGGGCCAGAAATCTCTGGAGAGTTAGGATAGGCTTGATGCAGTGACATGCGTAAGCAAATTTAAATAAAGAAATGAACCCAGGGAAATATGCGGGGATACACAGCAATAGTACAATTGTTTAATTGTGGTTCACATGTTTTTTAAACAATAAAAGCGAATGTTTCATCCGTACGTATTCTGCGGGTAAACACAAACACAGACAAGAGTAAAGTTTCTTGCATTGTGTTGAAAAAAAACAAACAATTAAGCTAATTGATACATTGATTGGCATGATACGATTGATGGAGGTAGGCAGAATAAAGGAGCAGGTAATCGACATCTGACAAGGCCACTTCCTGTTTATACTTGTGCGTGCGTTCCTTTCAAGCCATTTCGGGGATGTACGCTCGCTATTTCGTACGCTCGTTAGTTAGAGGAGGGGTCGTCAGAGTTTAGGGAGGAATTTTAGATGCGAACGAAAATACGAGCGAGCCATTGAATTTAAATATTTTTGTACGTACGCCTAACGTACGTGCGCCCGCTTGCGTGCGGCTCTGAATGAGGGCCTTAGCTCCTACAGTAGGGTCCTGTCTAGATGGCAGGGGAGACCTGTTACCACCACTTTCCTCTAGATCAGTGGTTTTCAACTCCAGTCCCCAAGTACCCCCAACTGGTCATGTTTTATGGATTTCTTTAATCATGCACAGATGATTTAATATATTTTGCTGGGTCAGTAATCATCCCACCTGCATCCACAGATAGAAATCCTCAAACATGACCTGTACATGGGGGAACTTGAGGGTTGAAGCTGAGAACCATTGCTCTATGTCAGTGTTGGCTAACCTTGACACTCCAGCTGTTATGGAACTACATAACCCAGCATGCACTGCTACAGTTTTGCTATTAGGGCATGCTAAAACTGTGGCAGGGCATGCTGGGATATATAGTTCCACAACAGCTGGAGTGTCAAGGTTAGCCAACACTGCTCTATATCATAGCATATATCACCGCCAGGCCACTTTAAGCACCCCCTCTAGGTATATAGAGCTATTCAGCTTATCTAGTGCACAACTAACTGCGCGCAGCAGTGGTGGATACTAAAACACTGAAACAATTCAACATTGCTCTGGTGCAGAGACACCTGATCCGAAGATCAGTTGTCCCCGCGATCCCTATCACCGCTACATTTGTATCAGTGCCTGCCGAACACCCCCAATCGGTTCTAATGAACTAGTCTTGTTTCATCAGCACCGTCCTCACTGTAATTTGTCATGCTGATGTAAATGTTGCTTTTAGTGTGTGGCAAATCATTTATTCCACCATCTATGGAAAATAAGCGAGGATCATGTAAAAACATTCCCTACTGCCAGGAGAGCAGGCCGGATACAACCTGTCCACGTGGTGTTTTTTTGCTGCTTCTAATGAAGAATTGGCGTTTATACAAGATAAATAGTCTCATAAACTGTGAGGAAGCCTTGTGGGTATGCAGTGCCAAGTCAATTATTGCCATTCTGTTTTTGTGCTATTTGTCAGTGCTTAAGTAGAAAGACACATTTGACATTCAGGAGAGTCCGCGGTTTGACTTTTCTATCGGTCTTTGCTTCATTGCCAGCAAATGCAGTTCAAAATCAGGGATCAAACCCAATTTAAAAACACCTGGTACCGGTTCATTATGGAAATTTACACAAAGCAGCCTTTACATGAAACTGAGTTTTTTTAAACTTCCTTCTAATCTCATATTTGAGATTGTAGAAATATTTGATCTGTGTTTAAGGTAAATCCCAGCATTACTGTACTTTGTAAAGTAGAACTACTACGATACAGGGACAGCAGAATTGTACCTACCCCAAATGTCCTAAAATGCTTTTTTTTTAACCTTCCCTGATCTCTTAGTGCCTTATTGCCCCTCTTTGGGAGATCCTGGAGGTGATGGCCATGGTGCAGGTGTGGGGGCGCTGATGAAGCATTTTGCATCGTCATGGCTGCTCTCCCGCTGTATAATGCTGCAATTGGTATGGGATGTAGGGGGGCTGGAGCAGGGTGATGTTATTTCTATAGATATGTACAGAGTAGACCCCCTGTGTTTTGGTTTTGGTTCCAAATCATCAACGGGTTTCGGTTTTTGATTTCTTTAAAAACTAATAAAACCAGCTAAAATAATGTTACATGGACCTGTTTTTGTTCCTGTAGTATTATTAACATCAATAGCATTCATTTCCAGTCATTTCCAGTCAATTTGACCACCTTAGCACCTGAAATCACCAGGGAGGGACTTAAATGCCATCCAAAATACACAAGATCCGGATTTTAGGCCCGAGTTCCGAATTTGGCAAGAGTTGGAGTTGGAGTTGGAGTCGGTACTCTGTTCTACTCGGAGATCCAAAGTACGGGTTTGTTTGATTTTCAGCAAAACTGAACTGCTCATATGTAGTTATTACCACCAGGATGGGGACGGGATGACGCGCGCTCGAGATCCCGGCAATCAAAATCCTGCCAGCATCCCGACAGGGTTAGGATTCCGACACCTGTTGGTAGGTATCCTAACCCTCCCCCCTCTCCCTACCCTCATCCTAGCCCTCCCTCCCTGGAGCCGGTATTCTAAGCACCGACATCCCCTGTGCCGGGACGCTGAACGTATCCCATTTCCACCGAATTACCAAGCTCTTGCTTATTATCAATTAAGCAAGAGCTTGGTAATTTGGTGGAACAGCCTTAAAGCTGTCTCAGATAGATTTTCAAATGTGTTACTTAAACTCTATTTGTGGCTGATGGTAAAGGTTGAGAAACTGTTCAACCTTAAAATGTTTATTTCTATTTGATGAGGCAGGACATTAAGGGCCAAAATTTCACAATAAAAAGAAAAAAGGGCCCACTCTTGTTGCTGCTCGCAGTGCTATATAGCTAATTGTTGCTGTATTTAACACTACCTTGCTGTGCAGCGAGCGATAATGTTAATTTCCCAGGCTGTATTTTTTCCTTCTCCTCCATGGCTGCCAACGACTGAAAGAGATCTGTGGGAGAGAGGGACAGAGAGCGGGAAGGAATGGAGAGGAGGGAGTAGGCGGAGAAGGGAGGGGGCGGAGAACAGGGCCCAGAGACATGTCTGCAGCACTGTATTATGGGTAATGTTGATAATTAACACCATGTTGCAGAATACAAATAAAGTACCAGCAGGTGTGAATATACAGACTCTGGACCTAATTGTTGAATCTATGAAAGACTATTAAGGGCTCTATTTATTAACATTATTTTTACTAAAATAAAGTGAAAAAGGGTGTTTTCACACCCTATTCACATTATTTTAGTATCCCCTAAAGTTACTAAAGGGCAATTGGAGTAGAATTCGTAAAATTCTACTCCAAGCCCTAATTATCACTTATTTTTAGTAAGCAGAATCACATTTCTCATAATTGAAATGGGAAATGTGATCTGGCCAAAGTTACTAAAAATAAACTGTGAAAAAATACCGGGGAAAGCCCTGTGATAATAACGCCACCTGGAGGTGGCGTTATCCAGGGTCTTCCCCGGTTACCGGACTTCTGCTCTGCTTTAAAAGGCAGAGCAGAGCCCGGAGCCGGCCCCAGTGATCAGCTGTGTGGTCTAAACATACCACATGCTGATCACTGCTAAAAAAAAAAAAGAAAAAAATAGTAAAAATAAAAACTTACCAGAGTCCAGGGACCGAAGATCGGTGCTCTGGTGATGTCCTACCTCCGGTCAGATGGTCTCCCATCCAGCACTGGGGCCCGGTTGTCACCTGACCGGGTCCCAGTGCAGGATGGGATGTCAGCTGACCGGAGCCATGAAGGACATCACCGGTGGTAAGTGTAATTAAGGGATGGGGGGTTGCAGGGGGGGTCGCGATTGCAGGGGGCGAGGCTTAGCAGCAGCCGGTCGGCGCATGTGCGGGCACTTGTCATGGTAATTTTTGCGAACATACCGTGATAAGTGTGCGGAGGGGATTCGCAGGGACAGAGCTTTATCGTAAGCTCTATCCCTGTAAGGGATTTTTAGTAAATCCCTGTGATATTGGCTGAATTCACAATGCGAATTCAGTTGGTAATATCACACTACAATCTGCATTACAAAAGCGGATTGTAGTAAATAGAGCCCTAAGCCATTTACAATTTTAACTGATGCTAGACACCGGCCGTGTGATCTTTTTTTAATGTTATTGCTATTTTAGTAAATAAATGTTCTATTTTTCATAGTATTCTATTATCATTGTGGGTTACTAGTATTCTCCATATTGGTATTTGAAGCTGCAGCCAATTTTCACTACTGTTTATTTATTATTTTTTATATTATTATAAGCTGCCTTATACATAAAAGGTTAGCTCCAGTTTGATCTCTCTTGTCACACTAGAGAAAAATTCTATAACCACTGTGTGTACAGTTTACTGTACATATAGTTGTAAAGAGCTGCGTCAGTAGCCGCTGTGCATGCTGGTCCCAGTCATTGCTAGGAGACTGGGACACCAGTGTCTGTGATTAGAGGCTGCATAGGAATGTCTGCAGCTGATGTTTAATTGCTGGGATTCTCACTAGTTGCTCTCTTATGTGTAACTGTAACTTATTTCACTTGCACAGGGGTTGGTCTTAATTGATGTTTTGTCATTGGTCTGTGTGTGTGTTAAAAGGCAGCCAGGCCTTCACTTCTTTGTCAGTTATAGCTTCGTGCCTTGGTGTAAGCATTCTGATCTAAGTGCTGGTGAATACTGCTAGTATCCTGAATCTCTGTGTGCTTTCCAGTTTGATTCATGGTCTCCTGCTCCCTGTATCACCTGTTGTTAAGTATCATCTTACTTAATATTAGAAAAGTGTAATTTGTTTGCAGTTACCATTATCAAGCTACCTGTTGTTATACCTCCCGCGGTTATTGTTAAAAAACATGAGTTTTATTATACAGTCTCACTGTACTCATATGTGTTATTCTACTAATCCAGCATTAACCCTGTAATCACCTGATTATTGTATAAATCTCTACTATCCTGAGTTTAAGACCTGGCGGCATCTCAGTACCAGTGAAAACATCTCTCTCTATGGGGAAAGGGTGTTTGTTATAGACAGAAGACCTCTGTAGTGGTTCTAGAGGGTTTATTCAATTGATTCAGGTGTATCATAACAACAGTAGCTATAGAATTTTTCTCTATTGTGTAACACAAACTTTAGCTCTACTGTTTTTTTTCAGGTACTGCAAAAGTGCTTAAGCTTCTTTTGACATTAGAAAAGAGTGATAAAGTGATTATCACTCATTATTAAATGGGGACATAAGCGTTCTATTTATCATAGGGAGAAAAGTCCTAAATTTGTAAAGCTGGTGCTTTCATGGGAGATAGGGTTTGCCCCTATCTAAGAAGCACCCTGGCTGGTGATAGCAATTGCTGGTTACCTCCAGCAATTGTGCAGCTGATCAGTATTGAAAAATATGTAAATTTTCCAGGTACAGCACAGTGCAGTAACGGCAGCCAATAGTGCTGCTGCATTGCTGCTCAGAGCGAATACTCCGGGCATGCACCCTGCAGTTTGTAGAGTTGTCTGGATCGTCCGGGAAGCTCTCCGATTTTACTGCCTCTGGCCCCACCCCCTTGCATGATATCACGGGATCAGGGGCGGGGTCACTACAGGGCACCAGTGAGCACTGCTCCGGCCCTGCAGTTGGGGTAATAAAGTAATAAATAGCTTTAGACGTCTAAAGACGTTCTCCTCAGTATTTACTTTGGGTTTTGTTTTGCAAATAATGCACCTCTAATTTAGGGGTTGAATTACACTGATTCTACCTTACCTGTGTGATCTATTTACACTTTTTCTATGTATATCTATGGCACAACTTATGCTGGCCATACACGCTACAATTATCGGGGCGATCCGCCTGATATCGGCGGATCGCCCCGATAATTGTAGCGTGTGTGCGGGCGACCGAGGGTTAAATATTGCTCGGTCCAGCATGCCCGTCCGATGCGATATTTACCCGGTAACTGTCGGCCGCATCGGGCAGTGTATGCCCAGCGCGGCCAACAGACAGACATTTCCTGTGTTCCTTCCTACGGAAGGAACAGGGAAATGTCTCCTCCCCCGGGGGTGGAGCGCGGATGTCGGGCTATACACTGTGAGATTTCTCTCACAGTGTATGCCGGCGACATCTGCGGGTGGCAGCCGGCCAGATAAAATGTCTGTCGGTCTGACAGACATTTTATCTGGCTGTGTATGCCCAGCATTACATATGTTTGTTTGTTGTTTGTCTGATCTGCAATTTTAAATACAATAATAAAAGCTAAGTTTTATTTTACTTAAAAAATGCGAGTTGTCTTCTCTTTGAACTTGTTTATGCATGTATGAACTCTGTGGGTGCACAGCCAGTTAATTAGATTTTTCCTTGTATGGCAGAGTTTCCCAAACTCTGCCATTACAGTCCAGATTTTAAGGATGTCTGTGCTTGAGCCCAGATGGTTAAAACAAATTGTCTAAGGTACTAATTAAGTCACCTGTGCACAAACATGGATATCCTTAATGCATGGACTGTAATGGTGGAGTTTGTGTAACTCTGCTGTATGGGACAATAGTAAATATTACTCACCTGGCTGATTTATTAACTATGTAGGGTGGCACTATATTATTGTTCTTTTTTATATACTGGTTTGTAGAATTACCACTTTCTAGGTTGGACTTGTGCACCAATCTACCCCAAGTCCTGTGCAACCTCTCATAGTCAAGGTGCACTGAGTTTACAAGCACTTTATGAAAGCTCTTTCTGTTTCTAAGATACACCCAGACGCTTAGCTATCTTTCTCTACCCTGTTAATCCTTCATATGTTTTTTTTTATCACATGCTTTTTAATTTCCAAAATTAAAGTACTTTCTATCCTATTAGGAGAAAAGTGCTACATAAATACAATTATTATTATCATCATTATTATTATCACCACCGCCACAGTAAAGTGTCTCTAGAAACGGTATTACGCTGGCACTGGCCGCTATATTACTGTAGGCATGAAAGAATAAAAGATTGCAGTTCTGGAATATGTTGGCACTGTATAAATACAGTGTAATTATAAAAATAATAATGATAGGAGGGTGATCTCATAGACCTCATTTTTTAAATAGGCATGTGCTACATAATGCTGGAGAAAACTGCTTGGCAAGCATTTGCCTTAGATATTGTTCCCTAATTATCTCATTGAATAAAATAAATGTTAATATGTTCCTACAGCACAGCTCTTCAGCTCACATTTCAGCGTGAGAAATTTCCAAATGGAATTAAAGTGCATAAGGCTCTAGAAAATAGAAATAGCCCTTTTAATAACATGCTTCTATCATTTCTGCTTTCCTGATTAAATATTCATTGTTCCATATGAGGGTATAATTAACAATAATCTGGTTGTCAACAAGTCCTACATTTTTAAAAATCTAATCCCATGTGCATACAGTACTTGCCCATCCTCCTGGAACGGCCGTGACTCTCCCAGAAACCGGGTGGCCCTCCCCCTCCCGACTGCCCAGAAAAGTGGGCAAGTCTCCCGCATCCTCCTCTAGCCCCTAACTATACAATGCCTGTTTTCTCAGAAACGTATAGCAGGGGCGGAGCCACGATGATGCGATCATGACATCACAGCAAACCTTTATGGCTGCCACGCCCCCTCTGTGCTGACCTGGCTGCCCCCTCCTGGGGAAAGGAGTAGCAAAGTCGGCAAGTATGTCCCATGTGACATGTAATACATTATGCTTTGACATTATTTATTCATAAAAAATAAGACATGTGGGTTCAAGGAATTACACCTGATGGTTTAGTCATTTTCTGTACCACCTTTAGCAGCAGTAGCTTGAAATAATAGTTTACAATATCGTACTTGAAGAATTTTGTCCTACTCTGTACAATTCTGCTTCAGTTCATCTATGTAACCCCTCTAAAGTGCCCATGTACATGCTGAGGTTTGTAGTTCAACAAGCACGAGCATGAACAAACAGTCATGAAGTGTGCATGCTGGCACATGTAGTAAGTAACACAGTTGATTGCACTACATTTTACATTTTAACATTTTTAACTTGGTACTCACTGACAGAAGAAGAGGGACGCAGTACTAGAAAGCACAGGGCTGGAGTGGGGGCCCCATAATTTTTTCCAAGCTAGCCCCTAGAGGACTGGCCCAATACTGAGTAGCAGTAGGATGGAAGTTATTGTATGTGGTAAATACAGATGATGTGCGGTGAGGTCAATGGCTGCGGAGGCACACATGGAAATGGGTCTGAGTGCTGGGAGCCTGTCTCACCCCCTACTCACTGTATATCTCTCCTCACTACACTAAGCTTCAGTGTCTATTGAATCTCCTGCCTTCATCACTGTGTCTTCTCTTGCTGCTGCTGACTGAGCTCTGATCTCTAAACACTGCAGTGCACTTCCTGTTCACATGACACATCCAAGGTGTCCATCAGTGCTCAAGGCATCTCCTCCATATTCAGAGGCATGCCTCTATTAGCTCTCTTTCTGTGCCCCCCGTGGTGTGGCCCTGCCCCCAGTTCTGCAAGCAGTGTCTAACTATACAGAAACGAGGCTAAGCTGTTGCAGCCTTATCTCTCGTCTCAGTCCCAGGGAGCTCCACAAAGCTGGTGAGTGTTAACTATAAAAACAATTACAATAAAAAAAGAAGATGTTTATAAGTTATAAATATCTTCTTTGTATTATTATAATAATTTTTGTATCAAATCTCAGGAGTATGACAGGGGAGGCTCTGCCCTGACTGCACGTCCCTGCTCCAAAGCGAATCAGGACTAAGAAATCTCACCTTTTTTAAATCCCTTTTTACTACCCCGAGTCAGACTGGGACATGAAGGGCCACCAGAGGAATACAGTGAAAGAGGCCCCATTAAGGGGGCATGGTCAAGAACCAAAGTGGGCATAGTCAACACCAGAGAGGAGTGGCCAGCCATTAAAGAGGGCATGCTAATCCCATGGTGGACATGATATTATAGTGTATGAAGAAAGCATTCCTTTCCAGTAATTACTGTATGTGTCTGGCTGTATAGCACTTTGGCCTATGGCTAGCCTCTTCAGCTATTTTGGAACTCTGGGCCTGATTCAGACCCGGCCGCAAGCGCTGAGCGCTCACAACCGTGTCGATGGTGGCCCAGATCGCATGCGCACGACGGAACTGGCTCCGTCGTGCGCATGCGCGAGACCCGGATAGCGACAGGCACTCCGTCGCTCCGGGTCTCCACCAAAGGGGGCGTGCTGCCGATGTTGAGTGACAGCACACCCACTTTGGTTGGTGGGGCGGGGGGGGTGGCTGCCCAGACGAAGATGTTCCCATGGGATGTCAGTGGGAGAGCTTTTGGCTCTGTTTGAGCCGAAAGCTCTCTGGGGCTTGTGGGCATGAGACCCTATTACAAGGGTCTCGTCGCAAGCCCGATGGTCGCGATGGTTGGCCAAGAGGCCGCTCCATAAAAAAAAAAAAAAAACTCCCTGATTCAGAGCGAGCGCTCTGTCAGAGCATCCGGCTCTGAATCAGGGCCTCTGATATGACATGCTATGCTTTTTAGTTCCGCAACGTTGAAGAACCATAAGCACTAATAAAAGCAAAGGGTCAATGATTGAAGGTCCACCTACCTTGCAGATTGTATTATGGATGGTCTGCTTCGTCTCAATACTGTAGCTTGTGTAGGGGCGTGGAATCCATTAATGCGAGAAGCTTGTATCACTGTACACATTAGAGTGCAAGGCTATGAGTCCATGGGGCCGACCAGGGTTATCCCTGTCCGCCATATGGACTGCCTGACCATGCATCTACCACTCTTTGCACAGGCAAAGTTGGAATTTTGTTCCTCGACTGGTGGTCAAGTCTTGTTTTTTTTTCACTGATTATTGACTTTGGCTTCATCCCTCATCAGTTTCGGCCTTTTCTCTTATGATGCATCCACTCTGGAATGAGTTGCCTGGCCATTGTGGAAGCAACAAGCTCGGTGACATAGACCTATTTCTTTACTGTCTGTACAGTATTATCAAATTCATGGAAAACAGTGTTAATTTCTAAGCCTGCATTCTTTACCAAACAATACATTTACTTAGTTTCAATCTGGCTTTGGACCAAACATTACTTTGCAGAAGCTTTTAACACTGTGGATCATACTATGCTGCTTAGCAAGTTTTGCTGTTCAGATAAAATGATTTCACTCTCATTTATCATTTGGATACCATCATATATATTACTTGTGGGGCATACTTAAGTTGCCAACTCTCCCTGATCATCAGGTAGACTCCCTGAAATAGTAGCAATCTCCCTGACTCCCTAAAGAGTCCAGCAATCTCCCTGATTGCACCCCCATTTATGAAGCTGTCATATATAAAAAATAAACAGAGATATTTTTATATATGAAAAAGTAAGTATACTTACCCTTACCCCTTAACCCTAAACCTCCCTTTTTGTAGCCTAACCCTAACCCTCCCCACCCTGCACGCCCTAACCCTCCCCGTTAGTGCCTAAACCTGTCTCCCGCCTTCATGCCTAAACCCAACCCTTAGTGCCTAACCCTAACCTCCCCCCAGTGTTGCTGAAACCCTAACCCTCCCCACTAGGGGTGCCTAACCATAACCTTCCCCCAGGGCCAGATTAACAATGGGGCGGATGGAGCTACAGCTCCAGGCCTCCAAATAAAAATAGGCCCATTGTCATGATGTTGACTGGCCATCTGCTCTCCACACAGTCAGCCATAAATCATTAGTAGTAAAATTGTATTTCTATTTACCTCTCAAAATGAAGGATTTTTTTCCTTTTACATATTTAGGGAGACATTGGAGCAGAGAGTATAGGGGGTACACGCCCACATGGCACTGGCCACACCCACACAGCACTGGTCACGCCTCCTCTGCTTCTCATAATAGGCCCTTTGGTCATTTTCCACTCCACGCCCATGTGGCCATCAATCCGGCCCTGCCTTCCCCTCTAAACCCCCCCTGTGGCTAACGCTAAGGGCGCCCTGGACTTACCTCATTTGGGCTGGCATTCTTCGGCGTTCCGGCGTCGGGATTAAGATAGGCGTCAGGAGCCGAGTGCACCACTCGGCTCCGGACACTGTGAGGGAGCCGGCCGGCACTGCACATAGGGCAGTCCACACCTCCAGCACCCCCCCTGCCCCCCAGTAATAAGCACAGTGACTGGACCATGGGGATTTGGGCTGCGTCTCCTTTTCGGCGGCATCGGGTGACACCGCGGGGAGGAACGCCACTGTGGTACAGTAATATTTGGCAAGCTTGATACTTTACAACTTTATCTGCCATTTCTGTGTAACTACAAATTACACCATTCTGAAATGCTATGAGATCTGAGCTGTCCCTGGTGTCCTGACGTAGAGTACACTTTCCCTGTTTGTTGTTCAGATACTTTCTGTATCAATAAAAAAATCCTGATCAGACTTCTTACCTCTGCAGTTAACAATAATTAAGGGTCTTAATTAAACCTTGAAGAGAGATAAAGTGGACGGAGATAAAGTACAAACCAATCAGCTCCTAACTGTCACTTTACAGGCTCTGGGGTCTATATACTAACAGGAGTTAAAGGGTAAAAACGTTAAGGCTAGGGAAAATCCATGTACATACTGCTTCTCAATATGTACTAATGGATGTTCTCTTCTATTGTACTCCCTGTGCTAGCTGTTGGTGTATTTTTTTGCGCTGCCATAGGCTCCTAAAGTGCTTTAGATGTTATCAAAGTTTTTTTTTTACTTACCATCTCCCGTCTTCTCTGGCTGCCATTAAGTGCTGTCTTCTGTCTCTTGAAATGCGATCAAGAAGTCCAGGTTGTTGTTTGTTTTGTAATGTCTTAATGAAGTTTAAAAAAAAAAAAATGCAACGTTGTTGCTGGTCTATTTTTTATTTTCTGGGGGAAGCCATGAGAGGAAGAACCCACTGAGAAGAGAAGCCCGGCCGGCTGCCCGCTATCTACGCTCCCATGTGGATGTGCGGTCCGTCTCATCACTCAGGCAACAGGAGTCAATAAAGTAGAAGCATCGGAAGTCATGCAGCAACAGAGTAGATGTGTATGCGGCATTACAGCCAGCACGGCCAAAAAGTAAAACAAAAGAAACCGCTGAGGGGAGAACTTAACGTTCATCCTCTTCAGCAAAGTAGAAAAAAGCGCAGTAGCAGCCTCCTGCATCGCAGCGCTAGCAAGCGAGCAGGAGCGACATTAACCGGACAGCCGCTCGCGAGTGGGTCTGAATCAGGGCCATAGTGCCTCTGATTCACATTACACCATAAAGTAGTGTCTCTTATTTAAGTTACGACACACAGTAGTGCCCCTTTTACACAATGCCCACAGTAGTGACCCTTTTACACAATACCTACAGTAGTGACCCTTTTACACAATGCCCACAGTAGTAATGCCCCTTATACAATGCCCACAGTAGTAGTGCCACTTATACAATGCCCACAGCAATAGTGTCCCTTACACAATGCCCCCATCAGTGGTGTCCCTTACACAATGTCCCCAGCAGTGGTGTCCCTTGCACAATGCCCCCACTAGTGGTGCCCCCTATGCAGTCCCCTTAGTAGTAGGGCCCCCTATGCAGTGCCCCCAGTAGCAGTATGCCCCCCAGTAGTATGCCCCCCATTAGCAGGTCCCCCCAGTAGTATGCCCCCCATTAGCAGGCCCCCAGTAGTATGCCCCCCAGTAGTATGCCCCCATTAGCAGGGCCCCAGTAGTATGCCCCCCATAAGCTGGCCCCCCCAGTAGTATGCCCCCCATAAGCAGGGCCCTAGTAGTATGCCCCCCCAGTAGTCTGCCAATATAAGCAGGCCCCCAGTAGTATGCCCCCCAGTAGTATGCCCCCCATTAGCAGGCCCCCCAGTAGTATGCCCCCCCAGTAGTATGCCCCCATAAGCAGGCCCCCAGTAGTATGCCCCCCATTAGCAGCCCCCCCCAGTAGTATGCCCCCATTAGTAGGCCCCCCAGTAGTAGGCTCCCCCAGTAGTAGACCCCCCCAGTAGTAGGCCCCCTCATTAGCAGGCCCTCATACACACATAAAAAAACAAAACAAAAAAAAACTTACCTGTATCCCCGCTCCAGCCGCTGTCCGCTCTGCTGCCACGCGACGAGGAGGGAGCCGGAAGACGGAGCTCCCGAGTGAGCTCCAGCTGGCTCTCTCCGTGCAGCAGCGAATGAGAGTCTGTGTGACTCTCATTGGCTGCTGTAACAAACACAGAGCTGCCGCTGGTGGCTGTGTGTTTGTTCTGTGTAGGGCAGACTGCTATCACAGCGGTCTGCCCTACACTCGAGGAGCCCTGATGTCGGATTCTTTAGCGAGAATCCGACATCGGGCGGCCACCGTTCGGCCCCAAACGGGGATCCAAGTCAGGCGGGGAACACCCGCTCGGAGAACACCCACTCGGGTGGACTCGGATTCCCCTATGTTCGGAGCTGTTCGGATTCCACAGAATCCGAACCGCTCATCTCTAGTATAAAGCTGCCCACTTCCCATGACATGCATCCGCAAGTCAGCGAAAACATCGGTAACATTGAGTAACATCAAACCTATAAGCACAGTTGTAGTTGACTGTGACCTGCTGCACAAACTGCTAAACTTCCTGTCGCCAACTAGATCTCTGGCTATGTATACAATCGCAAGGACTTAATTATGCACGTCCCTGTAACGGCATTCTAACGCACAGGCACGCCTGCGTTCCGCCGACCACCCCCAAGTGGTCACTTGTTGTCAATCACTGTGTAATGGGACTGCGTGCTTACTGCGATCGATTCCTGATTGCAGCGGTCGGTTCGTGTACACGCACTGCGATGCATACACATGAGCAGAATGCAAACATCGACCGGCTGTGTGCGAACGCAGCCTTGTGAACCAACCTGAATCAGGCCCTTTATCTCTGTCCACTTTATATGTCTCCAATGCTTAGTACACAGACCCCTGTGGACCTATGATCTACCTCCAGAAACTAGCTAATAGCTGCTAAATTCAAGAGAAGAATCTGTATAGTTACCTTATACTAGACTTTCCCTTTTAGAACATCCTGTTTGATCTTTTACAGCTTCTGTCATTCAGCTCTATAAATGTTTGGCATTGTAAAGGTTAATTATTTTTATCTGTAATTAGATCACAACTGTACATAAAGTATCCAGAACTTATTTGAAAATGGAAGGTGAAAACTATGTATTTCTTCAAGGCCCGGGTTTAGAGTGACAAAAGTGCACAGATGGCACGTCCTAGCTTTGTCCTTCATTATTTTATTTATTTTGTGTTTTACATTGATCTTGTTAAATGTTCCTATTAACATTTGTGTTAAGCAGCGTTAGTTCTAAATTACAGTATGTCTATTTAATTTATTATATTATGGCGATGGAGTGATGTGTATATGAGGGATACTTACCAACTCTGGCCCGTAGTCAATTTGAGACGAAAGGTCCAGACTTTTCGCCTGCTGGACTTTTCGCCTGTTTTCCAGGCGGAAAAGTATCACGCACATGCCTGATTATCCCCATATTCAATTCCTATGGACGCGAAAACGGGACCCGGCGAAACTTGAAGCGGCGAAAAAACCTGTAAATTTTCGGGAGATCATCCTTGGCCTTCATAAAGATGTCCAGACATGAGGGATCACTATGGGTTCCCCCTGTTTTTACCTGCTGAAGGGAAGTCAGGTTTTTAAATAGCCGCGGTAGGTGAATAAATGCGCCTGTGATGAAGAATAGCATTTAGGATTTTTTTGGGGAAAAATAACTATGCCCATCAAATTTGGGGTACATGAAAATGGGTGCAAGCATATTTTTAAGTCTCTAAACTGATTTTTAAAAATTCTTCAAAAATGCACCTGTCGCTACTACCCGCAATGAAGAAAACACCTGCCGCATACTTTGGAACCCCTCTGAAATCTATTTCGCTACCCCCATTTTTTTCTTAACCCCAAAATTCAAGTAAATTTTTTGGGGTGTCCCGATTTTTGTTTTTACTTTTTTAGACACACATTGTTTTTAGGGGGCATTCGCAGAGGAGCAGGCTATTTTTGTAAGCCTGCACCCCTAAACCCCAATTCTGCATTTTTTTTTTGCCAGCTAAAGGCTTGAGAAAACTTATCCCCGTTTTTTTACCAAGACTTTTCGCACCGGCGAAAAGTCTTTGTAATTGAATATGGGGATAATTACAATAGGCGAAAATTGACGTCATCGGCGATAAATTATCGCCAATAACGGGTTTTCGACTGTGAGTGAATACGGGCCTCTATCTGAAAGTCAGGGAGACCTCCTGAAACAATGGTGATTTCCTCGATTCCCATTGGCGAATCCAGAGGGGAGGCGATCGTTTACCCATAAAGCACACCTTTATTTGGGCGGCTGCAACCTCCTTCTCTGCTCCCTGGGGCCAAATGGAGAAGGAGTGTGTGTTACTGGGGTGATCGTGCTTGCTCCCTGAAAAGTCAAGCAATTTCCCTGAGGTTGGTCTGGGAGTGTGCAACACATTGATGAAATAGGAAATACTGGAGGAAATACTGAGGAGAAGAATAAAAAGGATGTGTGCTACAAGAAAATGGCCATCACCTGTCGGCTTTATCTTATTGGCTATCCAAAACATGGGAAAGCCGGATAGCCAATAAGATGCCGTCTTTCAGATCCGAACGTAACTGAGTAGAACTGAGCCGCTCATCTCTCATAAAAAAGGCAATGGACAAGGGGATGAAGTGCATATTAGGCCCAGAAGGGAAAAAAATAATCTGTGCTAGGTTAGGGTTCTACTGTAAATGGTTTTTTTTAATTAAATGTTTGCATTTGGTATCAACAAAAAGATGTTTGGTAAGAGTCAGATGTTATTGGATGATGTTTGTTTTTATCCTGCTGGGTAACAATGTTTTATAAATGTACTAACAGGTCTCTTATTTTTCCTAGGCGTTTTTCCATCGAATGATGCAATATGCAGCTTCAAAATCTGACAAAAATGTCACAGAGGAAACCGTAAAGGTTAGTGTGAAATTGTTGATGGTTGCATTCTATTTTCAGCGGCTGCAGTCTGACTTCCCAGAATAATGTCATTTAGAGGAAAAAAAGCCCATAACAGGGGTTCTGACATGGTTAGTTAGTTTAAAGACCTCAACATAACATGTGTGAGATATCTCAACCCTTTCATCAAATATAATGGACAAATGGGTGCTTAGGTGCTACAGTAGTTAATGTGACAGATGTAGTGGGCAAAGCTGCTCCTTAATGGAGTTCTGGTCTCCTGAAAAAGAACAGAAATAAAGGAATTTAACAGGAACACTATATCCTTCTGTTTTGCCTCTAAAGAGGGTTTTTAAAAAGTAGCAAAACAAGTAACAAAGTGGGTCTAGTATTAAATCTACTTTATGTGATATCACATTTTATTTTGTAATCATTTTTAGAGACAGCTGAGGATATAGAGCTCCTGTTAATTGTTTTTATTTTTTTCTTCGAACATTACAAACTACAGTATACAGTATGACATGTTTAAAGGGAACTTGAAACCTAATATAGAAAAAAGTAGAGGGCCATAAAAAAAACTAAGTTATTTTTCACCACCTCTGATAACCTTTAGCTTTTTCTAAAAATTTAGTGATCTAGTGACCTGCGCTAGTCACCTGCTCTGTGACCTGCTATAGTGACCTGCGCTAGTCACCTGTTCTGTGACCTGCGCTAGTCACCTGCTCTGTGACCTGCTCTGTGACCTGCTCTAGTCACCTGCTCTATGACCTGCTCTAGTGCCCTGCTCTAGTCACCTGCTCTGTGACCTGCTCTAGTCACCTGCTCTGTGACCTTGCTCTATGACCTGCTCTAGTGACCTGCTCTAGTGACCTGCTCTAGTGCCCTGCTCTAGTCACCTGCTCTGTGACCTTGCTCTATGACCTGCTCTAGTCACCTGCTCTAGTGCCCTGCTCTGTGACCTGCTCTAGTGCCCTGCTCTGTGACCTTGCTCTAGTGCCCTGCTCTAGTCACCTGCTCTGTGACCTTGCTCTATGACCTGCTCTAATCACCTGCTCTGTGACCTTGCTCTATGACCTGCTCTAATCACCTGCTCTGTGAACGAATCACAAACTACTTTGATTGGTTACTGTAATAGAAGCCATAGACAAGAAGTGGGGTTACCATCATTTAATTTTCATATTCCCAGACAGGGGCCCAGCAGGTATGGCCAAAACCACACTTTAAATCCTCAGAGCCCTCTCATGCCTCTTTATATGCCAGCCCAGAGTTCCCTCATGGCACTTTATATGCCCCAAAGTCCCATGTCATGTTTCTTTACATTTGCCAGCCTCAGAGCTCCATCAGTCATGCCCTTTTATATATGCCAGAATCATAGCCCCCCAGTCATGATTTTCAATATAACTCATAGCCCTCTACATCACTTCCCTTTATATGCCAGCCTTAGAACCCCCTGCCATCCCGTTTATATACCTCAATCAGAGCCCCCCATGCCCTTATATACCAGCCGAGAGTCCCTCAAGCCTTAAGCTGCCCATTCACTACTAGATGCGGGGACGACGGCACGATTATGACATCATAATCGTGCCATTGTCCCCCTAGGGGTGAAGTACATACACTGAATATTCAGACGTTCAGTGTATGCAGATCAATCATTCCCGAAAATGGCAACCTGACGGCGGTCGTCAGGTTGACCGTCATGTTCGGGCGATGACAGATGTTAAAAACGACCAGCGGGCACACGCATCGCTGGTCATTTTTAAGATTTTACTGCCTGATTTGCGGGCGATTACCAAGCAATTGAGCTATAACGACAGCCGTTATCGCTCAATTGCTAGATTTAATCGCCTAGTGGATGGGCAGCATTACTAACCTTTACCAATCACCACAAAATTCCAAAGGGCCCAGAGCATCAGTAGTCTCTGTCTGCACCCACCGCATATTGTCCCCACACTCCAGTCACGCCCACGGCTGGAATAAAGGTCTTTATGCTGTACCGATGAACAAATTTAAACTTGATTTCACCTTTTCCACAAAAAGCTCCAATTTCCCATTTTAGATCTGCCACTCTGTATGGCCAAAATCGGGACGCGTGCGCGGTGTGTGGCTCAGACGCATGTGTGGCACTAATAACATTGGCTGTTTACGTGCCTATTAATATGGAACTCTGAATCAGGCCCAATGTGTGGCAGTTGGGAATATCCTGTCTAATGTCTGAGGGGTCTAGTTACTAAGCAGTGTTAGGAGACAGAGTGAAAAGTGATAAGTCTGTGATAAGGTACCAGCCAATCAGCTCCCAACTGTAATTTTTCAAACACAGCCTGTGAGATGACAGTTGGGAGCTGATTGGCTGGCACCTTATCACAGACTTGTCACTTTTCACTCTGTCTCCTAACACTGCTTAGTAAATAGACCCCTGAGTCTATTGAAGCCTCCACATTCCCAAATGGGCATGCCCACCGCTGCCATCTTTCAGCGACACTGGAGTTTTATACAGCTATTATACTTTACCAGGGTAAAGCAGGTTCTTCAACTATTGCAGAGTTATTATTCCCAGCATACCCTGCCAGCCTTTGCTTGCCCATGATTTCAAAAAATATGAGGTTCCTGTTTACAATACTAACTGGATGTGAACTTGAATATTTGTCACGAAAACGGCTATTGCAGTTTATCAGCCAAAGGGAAGTGGGGGATGATTGTTTCTGAGGGAATAGTACTTTGCTCGGTATTCATTGCAGTGCCTCCTGCCCTCCGCACGTAATGCATTGTGCAAATATATTTCAACTTAGTACAGAATAAATTTGTGCTCCCCAAGCATTAATCTTTTTATCTGATTGTGATGCTGCCTCTACAGTGCTATATATCCGGTACAGACATATTACATTTTTAAGCCATAGTCAATGCTCTGGGGAGAGAAATGAGGATATTGAGGTGATTTCTCAGGCACATTCTCATACAAAGAATGCAAATGTATAAAAGAATATGCTGCACTGTGTGTGTCCCCTGCTAACTGCAAATAGCCGCAGGGACCTTAAATGACAGCAGTTCATTGGGAAAATAGAGATAAAACAAACGTGGGGAAAATGAATAAAATATTTTGATATGTTGTAGAAAAGGATGATCTGGGCTTACTTATATATCAGACCATCTATGGCTAAACAGAAACAGACTGTGCTCACTGTCATATTTATGTAAAAGTCTTTTCCACAGTGGAGAGTGGAAACTCCACAAAAGTACCGACTGGGTGTTAGATCTGTCCCCATATATCCCTCAAAGTAATATAATCAGATGACCTGTAGGTCTTGTTACTTTTTTTGGTGCATTATGGTTAAAATACAGCATGTATGAGTTGTTTGTAATATATCAGCCTTTCCAAATGTAAGGGGTTAAACCGCTAGATGAAATATGTTATATCACTACATATCATCAATACAAAATAGTGGTTGTGTGAAATCCTACTGGTACTGTGGTACACTCACATGGAGTTCCTGAATACTGTCTCTCACCTCTTCACGGTGACTCTTCTTTGCTCCGGCTATGGCGTGGGTATGGCATCCATGACCAGCAGGACCCCCGAATACTCGGGTGCTTAGCACAAAGTACCTGATGGAGGGAACACATGTGGACAACAGGTGCAGTGCAGTAAAGAAATGTTGGGCGCCAGACCATCTCATAATGCAGTAACAGGAAAACTTTATTTACACTCCTCCGTATTCTCCAGCACAGTAAGCATAATGGTTACAAGCTCTACTTCACCAACTTCCTCCAGCACAATTCTTGCAGCAGATGGTAAATGCTGTATTTTACGCTTAATGGTTACAGAAGATTAGATACGTTCCACTCCAAACGAACACCTCCAGCGCAGACTTACACATATGACACAGCAGTGAAATAGTAGCACATACCCGGTGTTGCTGGGCTCAGTAGTTCTACGCATGTCAGCCCAACAAAACTTCATACAGCATGCACGGGACTCCAGATTCGAAGTTCATCGCACTCATCTCTATCCTCACGAGAGACTGCTAACGTGCGGCACATCCCATTACACAGGGACCCTCTCTCCTTCCATCACCCCGCATACACCTTCTTCAGGCATACTAACGTCCTGTATATCCCAGGACTCTGCCTTTAGTACAAGTCCCACTATCCAGGGACCTTTCATCTGACATGCTGGCAACTTCATGCAGACCATTAACCCTTTCACTGCTGGGCTTCTCTATTTCAGCACATGGTTACACAGGATTCTTCCATAGGACTCCCCTCTAGCCACACTGCCATCTTGCACTGAGCCCTCCCTCACTATGGGGCACTTCTCCAGGGGCTATCAACCAGGGATCCAGCATTACACATCTCAGACACTCACCCTCTCATCACCTGGGCTGTCTCTTCACAGGAGATCTCTCATCTTCCACTGTGGCATCAGGCAGCACTTCCTCTGCAGTGACTTCCTCACTCTGACAGGCACTCTGCTTCCAGCTGCTACCTCTACAGCACTCCCCAATCCTCTTCTAATAAGGGAGTCTCATTATCAATAGTGCTGCTCCTCATACAGCAGCTCCCTTACAGGACTGTGGGGAAGGGTGACTCCCCTCCTTGTCTGTATCCAGGGGATTCAAGACCCCTTATAGCCTAGGGGCTTCTTGCAGGGGGCCCCTTTCTGCATTACAGGGGCATTCCCCCTGTACATATAAGATGTGGCTCATGGCAGCAGCCATGCTCCCTCCCCTGAACCTCAGGGAATCGCGGGACCTCCCTCCTCCCGTCCCGCGACCCCAGCGTAAGATGGCCACCCTTGTTCTCACTAAGGAGCTTTTTCGCGCTCCCACGAGGCCACGTGCCCTTTTCCCCGCGAGGCCATGCCCCCTTTGCAGTCTGCTTCCGCCTGGTGATTGACAGATGATGTCACCGGGAGGAGGAGCTTAATTACGGGGGCGGAGCTTAAGCCTGGCTCTGCCCAGTATTACAGTTGCTTATATCAGGATGTAGTTATGTGACACAATCCTGACAGCAGTATGGGGAGGGTTAGGTTTAGGGCAGTTGGCATTAGGTTTTGGGGGAGGGTGGTTAGGGTTAGGCACCCCTAGGGGGAGGGTTAGGCACCCCCAGGGAGAGGTCAGAGTTAGGCTCCCCCACGGGAGGGTTACAATGGCAAATGCAGGATTTCCAGAGGGGGGTTTCCAAATGCTTAATTTTAGAGCGAGTGTGGCCTGTCAATGAAGAGGGCAGAATTTAGTACTTAACCAGCTTTAACAAGTGTCATACCAAGTGTATTGTGTGTAATAATTCCAGCATACAGAGGACCAGTGATCACAGTAAGCCATTAGATGCTTCAGTAGGGCCATCCTGCCTGAGCTGAATGTTTTTATTTTAGATGTGAGCACCATTCCAGACTATTGGAGCAAGTCCGGGAGCCTGGGGGAGCAGCAGAAGGACCTAGCACTGCCCTGGACATATATGTACATATTGGGCTGTATAGCAGTGCATATCTAACAGTGCATGTTTTCCAGATCTTCTGGTGCCTAGGTTATTTATTACTGGATGATACATGTTAAAAGATCCACAGGTGGTGCTAATTAATTAATTTGTGAAACTGAGAAGAACATGCAGCACTAGTAACAATCTTATATTACTACAGGTTGAGTCTCCCATATATAAATATTCTGAAATATGGAATATTTCGAAATACTGAATTTTTTTGGCTTGACTGAGTAAAATTAAACCTTTGATTTTTGATGGTTCAATGTACACAAACTTTGTCTAAGGCACAAATTATTACAAATATTGTATAAAATTACCTACAGGCTTTGTGTATAAGGTGTATATTAAACATAACTGAATTTTATGTTTGTACACAAACTTTGTTTGAGCCACAAAATTATTGAAAATATTGTATAAAATGACCTGCATACTGTGTGTATAAGGTGTATATAACACATAAATGCATTCTGTGTGTATATTTGGGTCCCATTCCCAAGATATTTCATTATTATATGCAAATATTCCAAAATACGGAATATTCAGTTATCCAAAATACCAAGCATTTTGGATATCAGAGACTCAACCTGTATTTCTATTGTGGTCATGGTGTGGGCTGGGGAGGGGAGGTTTCCAGGCAGACGGAAACCCCCCTGCGTTTGCCTATGGGTTAGGGAGCGGCAGGGGGGGTTAGGGTTAGGTACCCCCGGGGGGAGGTTAGGTTTAGGCACTAGGGGGGGAGGGTGCGGTTAGGCACCACTAAGGGAGGGTTGGGGGGGTGCACAGGGGAGGTTAGCATACTTACCTGCCTCTGTCGGGATTTTCATCCTGTCGGGCAGCCACCGGCATTTCAATCCCATTCCCTCATATCAACTTAATGGTCTTTCACTGTACAAAGCAATATAACCTACAGAAAGGCTTCAATGCTACATGATAATAGAAATTCAGAGGTCTTTGTTGCATATATTTGCAAATATATGGTTAAGCGCCGGACCACGTCAAGGCTCCTCTATACCGGCGTCCTTAACGCTACATAATAATAGCACCAACTCTGGGTCATAATTGCATACTGCTGTGCTACATGATAACAGTACATACATAAATATATATAAGCTGAGAGCCAAGTCACCTAGGAGGTACCCCAGAAACCTCCAAATAGCACTACAGTAACCAGCACCCCCCCCCAATGCTGGTTCCATCCATGCCTCTCAGAACAGCAATACAAAATAGTGGTTGCTCATATCAGCTTAATGGTCTTTTACAGGTGCTTGTAAGGGGAGGGGCTTACTCTGTACTAAAGAAAAAAAGTTTCCCTCCAGCACGCTGCAAAAAAACCACAGCAGAAAGTCTTGAATACTACATGATAATAGAAACTCAGACGTACATATCATGTCAGACAGTGTGTTTACCTTACAGAATCTGATGCTTCGGCAATAGTTTGCGAGATGCAGGCTCTGGCGAGTCTGTCCATACTTTTAAAAAGACAATCACTTAAAAGCATTCTCACCTGACTTTTCTGGGAGCCCCCTGCACCCCTGGAAGAGTATCCGGATCTCCCCTATCACGCTCACTTCATAGTGAAGTGGGCAGGATGTGGAGATTATTGCTGGGAATTGCTGCATATTTGCTGTGAATTACGGCTCCGTATGGAGGGGGCGGGGCTAAATAGCACAAAACTGCATAATTTAGCCCCGCCTCCTCGAGCTACCGTGATTTGCAGCGGTTTGCTCTGAAGGGGCAAGGGCTAATGACGTAGTAACCCGGCCCCACCCCACAAAGTGGCCAGCTGTGTCTGCTCTCCGGGCATCTCCCGTGGAGCAGATAATACAAGTCTGTAATTATGCTTAAAAGGCAAAACCGACCTAGTTTAGCCTACTAAATGATAGCCACTTTAAAAATATGGGCAGACTCATTGGTATCTCACTAGCGCCTGCATGTTGCAGGCTACTACATACAGTATGCCCCTGTATATAAACGCCTGGCACAGTGGCAGGTGTGCACATGTGTAGGCGGATAGCAAGAAAAAGTTTTCCATATCAAAACTGCATATCTTTAGCCATTTGAAATAATGGATGATATGACTGTACCCATATGATTTTTAAAGTCTGCGCCACACATTTAGGTTTCCAAATATGATGCAAACTAGCATACCGTTATTATCATTTCTGGCATCACTGAGTCATGTGATTACAAACAGGCAATTATCACACACACAGGGCCTGATTCAGCAAGGATCGCTCTTTTGCTAGACCGCATGCACCGCAGTTGCTAATATTAGCGGTGAAACGCAAATGTTTGCAATCGCATTACGGTCGCAGCTTACCATAATGACGCCTACTTCTTCTTACACACATCCGTATACTTGGGCAATATAGCAAAATAATCGGTAACATCAAGTAACATCGGACCCATACGCACAGTTAAGGCAGGTCAGACCTCACTCAGGAATTACTAACTTCAGTACACACTATGAGGCCTCAGGCTGGGTATGGTATCGCAGTGGATAATTTATGCAACACACTGGCACGCCTGCGTTCGCCCGACCAGCCCCCTCCGTCACAACCCATAAATGGCACTTCCTGTCAATCAATGTGCTCTGGGTCTCCGTAGCCTCTGTACACGCAGTTCCCATGGCAATAGCTAGTTCGCGCACGCATCCGCATGCGCAATGCCAATTAATCGACCGATTGAATGCATCTTTGCTACTGTGATCTTTGCTGAATCAGGCCCACAGAGTACAATAGGGGTCATCTGTGGCTATTGTCTAAAGAACACTTACCAACCTGCCTGATTAAGGGCCTGATTCAGAGCCGCTCGTAAGCGGCCGCTCGTTCGCTCCGAGCGATGTTTGCACAACTGCCAGTCATTGTGGTCGGAAATTGTGTGCTCACAAAATAGCGAATGCCTGCTAATTTGAGTGACAGAATGAGGCGTTGTGGGTGGTAACAGGGGAAGGTGCTTGAAAACGGGGAGTGGAGATCCGAACGCAGGCGTGCCAAAAGGTCAAAACGGGCGTTTTAAGGGTGTGCATAATTAACAAAGCAGCGTCATCGACCACGTCACTTGGTTGTTTCTTAGCCTGAACTGTTCGCATGATTGCGGTAGGAAAATCCAACCACAAGCACTGCGAGCAGTTCAGACGCCTTTCGATGTACTCGATTAATCAAATAAATAGCGGAGATGATGTATGATGTGAGCGGCCCGGGGGCGTCTTTACAAAATAGCGAGCGCATATTTCGTTCACTCGCTCAGACATAGAGGCGTCAACAGACCGCAAAGAGCGAGCGCTCAATTTAAATAGCCGGCCCCTTTTTCTGAACGACTGTTCACAAATAGCGTCCGGCTCTGAATCAGGCCCTAAGATCCTATGAATTTTGATAGTTTGTGGCCATTTTCAGACCTTACACATTTCAACATTTTTCCGATTGCCTTATATCAGCTGGGAGTTACATTGTGCATGAGCAGAATTAATCCTTCTTTAAAAAAATGTGGTATCATTAACTCTTCATTTACTGTCTGAACAGCAGTTAATTGACATAATTGGATAACAATGTGATCTGTCTAGATGTTATTCTCCAACATTGAGGACATCCTTGTGGTACACAGAGACTTTCTAGCTCTGATTGAGGAATCTCTGCACCCGGAACCCAAAGCCCAGCAGGAAATGGGGGTCTGCTTTCTCCGATTCGTAAGTCTGCGCTTGTGTTTTATACCATGTCTATTGTTCAATGTCTGACGTGATTCATATAAACATTTATAAGGTATTCGTAAAGCTTGACAGACAGTAAGTGATTGAAATAAGAACATTTGATGTGAATTGTTCCAAAATTGCAGCTATTTATAAAATCACATTAATATACAATAAAAGATAATTGAGCATAGGTCATTTCACATAGAGAACCCATTTTCACTGCTTATTTGCGCATATTAGAAGTAATGTTAGGGGTGTAAGTTATGGCTCACTCACACATGGAAGTAACATTGTTACATTCAGCAATAAAAACTACAACACCTACATAATCATTTACAAAAAAGTTATTCTTTACTTAAATGTCTTCTTAAGGTCCTAATGCTATTGCAGCAAATTGCAAGTACAGTGAATGGTTTCTGTTTTCCAGCGGGCACTGGAGACAGATGTATTGTGAGCTGGACTGATATAGACGAGAATATATAGCCTATCAATTCTCTAGGAATTAGTGGCATCACCAAAGAACTGTAAATTTATATACATCCACTATGGATCTCAATGCTGCCTCTAGTTTTATTAACCTCACACAGATCTGATGTTGGATTCTCTATTTGGAAATTGTAAGACAGGAATTCACTATGGACGATGCAGCAGATGATGCTACTGGTTCTACTCTTTGCTTAGTATTTAGGATTCACTAGCCTACTTTTTCAAAGCGACGATAACAATGATGTTCTATTGCCACTTATTGCAGCAATAGAAAATCTATTATCACTGCCATTTAGCAATAAGATATCTCCATGACAGCTGAGTGACACTCAGCAGCCTCAGCAATATTGACTAGTAGCGTAACGTTAAGGGCGTTCCAGTCTCAGACGCGACGCAGCTACAGATGTGTCCTCATACACATAGCGTCCACACGACATGCTCCAAGAGGAGTAGTTTACCGTATCTTTCTTTAAATTTTGCATCTTATTTGAGCGCAGGTGCAGCGAAACTCCACTCAGAGTGCACTAAACAGGGCCGGCTCTAGGGGTGTTTGACCAGTGCGGTCGCACAGGGGCGCCACCCGTAGAGGGTGGCATCCCTCCTCAGCATCTCTATTTCAGTGGGACAGTATTGTGCAGCGGGACAGCTGTGCGGCGGTGCCGGACCCCCGGAGAATTAATGGATGCAGCGCGCATGCGCGCGGCAACCACTCACTGATGGGAGAGGGCTGGGTGAAGCCCAGCCAGTGACGGAGTGTTGGGCATTACCCCCAGCCTGAGGTTATTTGGAGGCGTGCCATGTGGGCACTCCTTCAAAAAACATCACACAGGGGGCATAACCTATGGTAATTAGGCCACGCCCCCAAATCCGGTCCCGCGCAGCTTTGCCGCACGCGAGGTTAGGGCATTCTCTCAAGAGCCGGCACAGGGTGCTCAGAACCCTGAAGCCGACCCTGGCACTAGAGACAATGGGCTGCAGCTTTAACCTCACAGAAATTAATTTTAAATACATACAAAGTCGCAGATGAAGCACAATGAGACTTGGCGTGAGAAAAAGCCGCAGCTGCTCGCATCGAAGCACCTTGCACACAGATTTAGCCCCAGTCGCACACTGATACACAAATGTCGCACATCAAATTGATCAGTGCAAGCTAGCAATGTAGATGTATAGCTCCCATTTATTTTGAATAAGATGCACATTTTGAGCGAGAAAGACGCTTGGTGGTAAATTTACTAAAGTGAGAGTTTTGAGAAGTGAGTTTTAAAAGTGATGTTGCCCATAGCAACCAATCAGATTCTAGCTATTATCTTCTAGAAGGTGCTAGTTAAATGTTAAGTAGACTCTGATTTTTTGCTATGGGCAATATCACTTTTAAAACTAACTTCTCAAAACTCTCACTTTAGTAAATTTACCCCCAGGTGTGGTCGAGTCGGGGTCGTGGCGGTTTATGGTGGAATTAAATGTCCAGACTTGGGACTCTGAGATGAACTTTGGTGTAATAATTTACCATTTCCCCCATGCAAATTTTCATTTATCTCCGTGTTTCTAAAGATTATAAAGTGGGCATACATTATGGAAAGCACTAGCCTAGACAGTCAATGTGCATAAGGTAGCGTTGATGGTCCTCACTATTTGCAGTCCATAGATGACCCTTTTTTTGCCTCTCTGGTGTGGAAGAGGGGCACAGAGTAGGTAGTTGGTAATTACTGGGATGCACGCTTGTATGGGGGCCCGACAGGAGCCTAGGCCAGCCATGCAGAAGAATGACCTAAGGATTGACCATCAATAGACAATGGTGGATGACACAGGTGCAGCAATGTATTTTTTTTCTTCCCCTAACGCAGAGAGAACAGAGCTTAGCCCCCACCCCCTCCATCGCTGCATGCTGAGTCCCTCCTTTTCCCGATTGTTATGCTAAGCACCTTCCAAGTGATTGTTTTTTCCCAGTGGATGTGGTCACACCTGTACTTGGCCAAACCTTTGTCATGGGGGCCATGGTGTGGAAAGCTAATTTTGAATGGAACATTGTGTCATTCCCACTAAACATTATAGTACCTATTGCTACTATGTTTTTATCAATCAATTTTGTCTCTACAACTGTAGAAAGAGCGCTTTGCCATATATGATGAATACTGCAGCAACCACGAAAAGGCTCAGAAGCTTTTGCTTGAACTTAACAAAATCAGAACTGTGAGAACATTTCTACTGGTAAGAAGATTTTATGCTTGAATACAATTTCAGTAATAAAGAAATTATCCTGTGTCATGTGATTATATTTTGCAGAGAATATATATATGCAATATTACCATTATGATAATGTGGTACTTTTTGGTTATTATTATTATTATTTGTTTTAATTTAAAGGTAAATGCTATATTTTAAGCATTTTAAGAGCTCACACTGTCTGCAGCACTGTCTCTCCTGGCCTTAGGCTAACCGCTAACAGGATTATATTAGGTTGTTGCTCATTTGTTTGTTTCTTGCAAATATTTTCAAATCCTTGGTTCTTTCCATTTAACCAAATAAGCAAATATGTGACTTTTATTCCAGACATAGTTAACTGTATTATTTGCTTTTCAGTGATGTATATATGAGCATGATAAAAGGGTAGCAATTAGGCAGTCACGGTCCACTTTTTACACACTCTTTTAAAAACTTATATTCCTTAGTTGTAGGGTATAGGGATCTAACATTGAGAGAGGGCCAGGGATTATCTCAATACTCTAACAGCCATTAAAAAGTGTGACAATACCAAGGCATGTGGTCGGGATACAGAACAATAGGGCATTACCCACAGTTGCTTCTCAATGACATACATTTTTGGTTGCCCCCATTCCTATTTGTCCAAACAATTATACCATACTGTATATTGCCGTTATATGTACGGTGTAATGGTTAGCATTACTGCCTCACAGCACTGAGGTTGTGAATTTGATTCTCACCACGCCCTGTGTCAAGTTTGTACATTCTCCCTGTGCTTGCGTGGGTTTCCTCCGGGTGCTCCGGTTTCCTCCCACACTCAAAAAATATACTGGTAGGTTAGTTGGCTTCCACCAAAAAAATAACTCTAGTGTGTAGGTGTGTGTGTAGGGAATAAAGGTTGTAAGCTCCACTGGGCCAGGGACTAATAAGAATGACCAAGTATTCTCCGTAAAGCTCTGTGGAATATATGTGCGTTACATAAATAAATGGTTATATATATATATATATATATATATCTATATATATATCTATATATATATATATACAGGTTTAGTCTCCAATATCCAAATATTCCGAAATACGGAATATTTGTAGCATGACTGATACAGTGTAACCTTTGCTTTCTGATGGATCGGTGTACTCAAACTTTGTTTATGGCACACAATTATTAAAAACATAGTATAAAATAATCTTCAGGCTGTGTGTATAAGGTGTATATGAAACATAAATTAATTTAGATCATCCAATATTTATTAATATTCCAACATTACCGAATGTTATCCAATCGACGTTTCGACCACAAAGGGTCATTCTCAAGACAAGTCAGCATCACAGCAAGGCAAACATCCTGTACACTGGCAATAGGTATCTGTTGCCAGTGTTGCCAGTATCTGTTGCCAGTGTACTGGATGGTTGCCTTGCTGTGATGCTGAATTGCCTTGAGAATGACCCTTTGGGGTCGAAACGTCGATTGGATTACATTTGGTAATGTTGGAATATTAATAAATATGGATGATCTTTTCTACTGATAAGCGGTGAGTGCCTTCTCGCTGGCTTAAACAGACAGTTTTCTGGATATATATATATATAATTGGTCAAAATTATAATTACATTATAAATTATAATCTCAGATTGGTAAGGATGTAATAATGTGTAGCAGAGTTAAATAGTGTATGTTTTTCTTCATATTTCTCTCCTATAAAATTGTATAATGAGACGTGGGACTTCTGTACCAAACATCTCCAACTCTGTCATTTCCTTTCTCATGCTATACATAGGTCTATGAGAAACCGACCCGTGCACATATACATGAGGCACAGCATACACACAATTTATAGGGCAGATATCCGTTTATAAAGCAGATATCAGGGGCTTAGTAAATAATTGGGGCCTGGGGATGGACATGTTCATGTAGGGCCCTTTTATAACTGAACATGTTCTATGGAGCCCAATGATTATACCCCTTGGTATGGCCTATTCACACGTTAGTATCTATATTGGGAAGGTATCACAATCTGCAACTACATTTATGACTATCAACTCCCTCAGACACAGTAAAAATGGCAGCTTCTCCAAACATGGGCCAAGCCTATTTATTTTTTTGCCATTCAAAAAGTGTGAAAAACAGGAGCAGAACAATATCTCATTGTGGATATTGTAATTTTCCCGTCTTCACGTACTAAGGGCCTGCATCACAGATGTTATGTTATGTCGATATTTATGCAGTTGGCCAATGTTTTTATTGTAGCGCATGCATCTAAGTTACACAACGCATGTATAACGGAGGGGTGGTTAAAAAAAAGTGTGCGTATTGCAACCGTTTTATAGGAGTGTCAGATCCAACAACTGCATCTTTTTACGCAGTTTCACTGGTGCCAGTGTCCTAGTTCCGTCATCAGGGGCGCAGAGAGTGAGGGGAGCCTGTACTAATTACCCGGGCCTGGGCTTGCTGGAGTGGCCCAGCAGTGGCCCGAGTCCGACGCCGCCCTCCCCTCCTCCCTGTCAGCTGAGCATCCCAGCTCACACTGCTGTGTGCTGGGCTGCAAAGGGAGACTGCTTGCTGCTGCAGAGCAGCATCAGTCTCCTCTGCCTGTGGGGCGAGCGACCATCCTGATCACGCCCCCTGAAGTTGAGATGGGCAGAGGGGCTCACAGCGCCCTCCTCCTCAGCATGCAGTGCCGAGTTGCAGCCCTGCGACTATGTTTTTTTTCTTAAGGGGTTGTGGCCATGCCTCTCGCTATTAGGCCACGCCCCTTCACCCGGGCCTGGGCTGGCTCTTGGCGGCCCTGTCCGTCGTCCATATTGAGTAGCCCAGGGTTACTCAGAAGGATGATGATTGACTGAACTGTGACTGATGCTGTGACACTTTACGGAGATGCTGTGACAGTTTTTTACGCATATGCTTCAATTTGCAAAACCGCAAGTTGGCATCTCAATACATCTACCAGCAGCTGCATCATATGCATATTTTCGCTTAACAGCTGCGGAAAAAGTTGCAGTCGCAACAAGATTGGCGTACATTTCTGAATCAGGCGCTGAGCTGTCAGAATTTGTGCTCTTTGTAGCAATGAGGTTTAACATTTAGGACTCTATTTACTACAATCCGCATATTGAATGCGGATTGTAGTGTGATATTACCGAGTGAATTCGCATTGCGAATTCAGGCAATATCACAGGGATTTACTATAAATCCCTTGCAGGGACAGAGCTTGCGATAAAGCTCTGTCCCTGCGGATCCCATCCGCACTCTAGTCGCGGTATTTTCGGAAAAAATACCGCGACTAAGAGCCCGCGCATGCGCCGACCGACCACCGCTACTACCCCTCCACCGATGCTAAGCCCCGCCCCTGGCTGTAAGCCCCGCCCCACGCGATCGCGGACCCCCGAGACCCCCCCTCCCTTCTTTACACTTACCTGCATCCTCCTGGCCTCCAGTGATCTTCTCCGGGCTTCCCGATCAGGTTATCTCCCATACTGCACTGGGGCCCGATCACCTGATGACCGGGCCCCAGTGTACTATGGGAGACCAGCTGACCGGAGAGGAGCCATCACCGGAGGCCCGATCACCGGTCCCTGGATTCAGGTAAGTAAAAAAAAAAAATTGATAATTTTTTTTTCCTTTTTTTTACAGCAATCAGCTTGCGGTCTGCTTAGACCACATAGCTGATTACTGGTACCGGCTCCCGCCTCTGCTCTCCCCGTTAGAGCAGAGTGGGAGCCCGGTAACTGGGGGAGACCCTGGATAACGCCACCTCCAGGTGGCGTTATTATCACAGGGCTTCCCCCGGTATTTTTTTACAATTTATTTTTAGTAACTTAGGTCGGATCACATTTCCCATTACAATTATGGGAAATGCGATCTGCTTTACTAAAAATAAGTGATACTTAGGGGTTGGAGTAGAATTTTACTAATTTTACTCCAATTGCCCTGTAATAACTACAGGTGAAACTAAAATAATGTGAAAAGGGTGTGAAAACACCCTTTTTCACTTTATTTTAGTAAAAATAATGTTAATAAATAGAGCCCATTGTGCACAAAAAATTACCATTGCTAAAAAAAAGATGAAGTTTGGGGCAAAGCCGAATGAACTATTAATAAAGGATTGTTACTTATCTTGTCTATCAAGCAAACAGGGCCATATTGTGTACTTTTAGATAATAAATGAATTCCTGCTAAAGGTTGTTAGCATATTGTTGCAGTCTGACCTGCAAACCGCATACAAACATGAAATTATCCTGCAAGCACACATTGCATACACCCACTTTATAGTATCACAGTGTGGAAGAACTGATAACTTGGCCAAGATTTGCCTGAAAACCAATTTTGTTTGTGCTCTCAGAACTGCATGCTGCTTGGTGGACGGAAGAACACAGATGTTCCGCTGGAAGGATATCTAGTTGCACCAATACAGAGAATATGCAAGTACCCACTTCTTTTAAGAGTAAGTATGCTTTGGTTGCTAGGGGATGTTATTAGGAGCTTAAAGCATGTTTCTCAGTGTATTTAAATCCCTTTCATGCAATCGTTTCCCTTCCTTTAACAGGCCTGTTATTATGCAGAACATAACTTGGTACAATAGGAGAGCATCCAACAATGACCAGTATGGGGCAGTCTCATCAATACTGAGTGCACCTTATATTTGGTCCCTTTGTATCCATACTTATTATTTGTGCATATGTGTTGTTGCATATTTATCAATGTGTGGAAATGTGTATAATTCTGTTAGCAACACTTATAACAGCAGTAAAAAAATAAATAAATCACCATTTATAATAATATATTGCTGGAGCAGCTGTACGACCTGGCGATACTGGCCCCAAGTGGTAAAGGTTAACATATCGCTTTACTGGGCCAGTCTTTGGGAATATCCTCATGCTTGAACCAGTCATTTAGTTTGTGCATGTGTAGTGGAACTAAAAACCCAGACTTAATTAAAAAAAAATAATAATAATAAAATAAATGAATTGTAATAGATAGATAGATAGATAGATAGATAGATAGATAGATAGATAGATAGATAGATAGATAGTGGAAATATTTGAAAACCTCAAAAAGAATTTATTAAAAATCACAAGTAGTTTTTGCAGGTATTGCAGGTTGGTGCTTGTTGAATAGAACATAGCGGTTATTGAAGTCTGAGATTATCACTGTCGGTAACAACTTTGGTGTATAGGGCTTTTCCCCTTTGATAAATATACCCCTTTATTAATTAGCTTTGTTTTGTCTAATAGAAACATAAAACAACTGTCATATGCCAGAATATTCAAGTGAAACAAAATAAAATAAAATATAGTAGAACTAAATACATTTGTTGTATATTTGCAGTCAGTTAGATACATTGTGAATGAATAATTAGAATGATTATAGTCACTGCAGTTCACAACAAAGTAACTTCTTATTTCGCAGCACTAAATAAACTATCGCACATTCATATTGTTCTGCAGGAAGAGGCAATGCAGTCCCACCTACTGCTGAAATCTTCTTCTAATGTATCTCATTACATATCCCAACAGGAGTTACTGAAAAGGACACCAAAGAGACACAGTGATTATGCCTCGGTGGCGGAGGCTTTGCAGGCAATGAAGGCTGTGTGCTCTAACATTAATGAGGCAAAGAGGCAGATGGAGAAATTAGAAGTGTTGGAAGAATGGCAGAGCCACATAGAGGGTTGGGAGGTAAGAGTCACACATTCATTCAGTTATCACCTTCACAGTGTTCTTCTGTGCTGAAGCTTTGTTATACTGTAAGTAGATTCATTCTGTAATGAAGGTTTAATAGTGCAAAGTATTTGGTTTATTCCAATAGTCTCTCCAAATCTTGTATCACCTGGGGCCTCATTTACTTATTTATGCAGTGTTGATAATTTGCTGCTTCCTATGCTTGCTCTGTTCTTCCGTCTTACAGGATCATCATACCATAGAGAGCTCTAAGTGCTATCACATATTACCGTGTTTCCCCGATAATAAGACACTGTCTTATTTTTTTTTTGGTTCCAAAAAACACCATAGGGCTTATTTTCGGGGTAGGTCTTATTTTAACTAACATTGACAGCAGTGCCTCTTATGCAGGCCCCCCTGTAGCAGTGCCCCTTATGCAGGCCCCCCTGTAGCAGTGCCCCTTATGCAGGCCCCCCCTGTAGCAGTGCCCCTTATGCAGGCCCCCCCTGTAGCAGTGCCCCTTATGCAGCCTCCCTTGTGTAGCAGTGCCCCTTATGCAGACATCCCCTGTAGCAGTGCCCCTTATGCAGCCTCCCTTGTGTAGCAGTGCCCCTTATGCAGCCCCCCCTGTAGCAGTGCCCCTTATGCAGCCTCCCTTGTGTAGCAGTGCCCCTTATGCAGACATCCCCTGTAGCAGTGCCCCTTATGCAGCCTCTCTTGTGTAGCAGTGCCCCTTATGCAGACCCCCCCCTATAGCAGTGCCCCTTATGCAGCCTCCCTTGTGTAGCAGTGCCCCTTATGCAGCCCCCCCTGTAGCAGTGCCTCTTATGCAGGCCCCCCCCTGTAGCAGTGCCCCTTATGCAGCCTCCCTTGTGTAGCAGTGCCCCTTATGCAGACATCCCCTGTAGCAGTGCCCCTTATGCAGCCTCTCTTGTGTAGCAGTGCCCCTTATGCAGCCTCCCTTGTGTAGCAGTGCCCCTTATGCAGCCTCCCTTGTGTAGCAGTGCCCCTTATGCAGACATCCCCTGTAGCAGTGTCCCTTATGCAGTCTCTCTTGTGTAGCAGTGCCCCTTATGCAGACCCCCCCTGTAGCAGTGCCCCTTATGCAGCCTCCCTTGTGTAGCAGTGCCCCTTATGCAGGCCCCCCCCCCTGTAGCAGTGTCCTTTATGCAGGCCCCCTTATTGCAGTGCAAGTACGGTACTTACCGGAGTCACCGCCGTCCGGGATGTCCCTCTCACTTGCGCGCTGACTGGATCTAATATGATCCAGCAGGCGCGGCCGCACAGGACCCTCAGCGTGCGGGTGACGTCATGACGTCACCCACGCACTGCATGACTGGGAACGCTGGTCTCTGCAGCGTTCCCAGCTCAAAAAGAAAAAAAGGTAGGTCTTATTTTCGGGGTAGGGCTTATTTTAGACCGGGCTACAAAAGTAAGGGTAGGGCTTATTTTCAGGGTAGGTCTTATTATCGGGGAAACATGGTACTAGTAAAATCATTGACTCTGAGTATGGAACCTGATTTGCATACAGGTAATGGTAGGCGTACTGTACCAGGAGAGGAAGGGAGGCAGATGTGTACAGTTCCTCCTCCAAAGTGGATTTCTCCTTCAACACTGTAATATAAAACATGAGAGAGAGTTCTGTCAGATTTATATGATACTAGATATCTGACAGCAGATAATGGCCTTAGATGTGTCTGACTCTTGGCTCATCAAAGACTGACGTATTGGCCCAGTAACTGGAGAAAGTGTTTTAGAGTCTGCATTTTGTATTGTAAATGTCAAACTTTAGTAGATTAAAGAAAAGCAGCATTACAGAATTACAAATAACGCCATGGAACTGACACTCATAAGCAAGTAATGTATGGGGATTATGGTTGCTTTAACACAGTTTACAATCATTTATAAGATCAACACTAGATTTAATAGATGGATTCGTTGGAACCAGTGTTTTAGGAAAAGGAAGTGCTAGAGATGAATAAACCACAAATATATATTAACAAATTAGGTTCCCCAATAAACCCTTTGTAGGCCGTTTTGCTTCAGTAAATAAACATCTGGTTTTCGGCGACAGTGCCCCAGGAATCAGAAAGAAGAAACAAAGTGATTTCCTACCAGAAGGAAACATTTAACAGGAGGGCTGGGCTTAGTGAGGAATATAATAAAGTTATATTTAGAATCAGGATGAAAGCAGTGGCTGACATTCCTATTCCTGACACTATGCCGAGACTGTTTATTACCATGAACATCACAGCATTATGTTACCATCTGCTGAAATATAACCCTCTCTATAATTGGACCTCCCATGATCAATGTGTTCTTAAATTCTATGTACACGCCTCCCATCTCAGGCATATAGGGTCCTAAATGTCTTATGGAGAACATAGACCACTTCCTTCATTGTGGGTACAAGGAGTACAGATGACTAATATACTAATGCCTTTCTGACCCAGTCACCGTTACCTTATTTGTAAAAAGCATGGTGGCTCTAATCCAGAAACATGTCAAATGGAGTTATGTGGCTGCCTTATATGAAAGCTAATCATCCATCACCTAATTTGTAGCTTCTGCTTTCGCATTCTGTAAAAGTATGATCTAATAGTCCTATTATATCTAATTTCATGTCAAGGTTAGCAGTTCTAATAGTGTTTCCAAATGTTGGTTTAATATTGTAGCATATATTCTAAAGTGAAAACAATTCACACTAAAGGTGCATACATACTAGACGATATTTTACACGATTCGCCCAATTCCGACGCATCGGAATGACAGATCGTGTGAAATATGTCCAAATCGTGAGTGTCCACTCTGGATCACGATGCCGATGCGCGTCCCCACGGGTCATACATCGCATCTTCAGATCTTGCCTACAGCAGGCAAGATCTGCCAATCTCGTACACGATCCGGCGACATATCGTACAGTATTTATGTCTGTACGATATGTCGTTCGGATCCGCATACGATGCTTGCAGGCATGGATCAGGGAGATCCTGTATTTATTTTAATATTGCTTTTGCTGTGGAACTACTGGTACTAGCGGGCCCCTAATGCCCCACATGCTGGTACTTGTGGTTCTCCAAGTACCAGCATTCGAAGGAGGAATGCTGGGACCTGCAGTTCCAAAGCAAATGACAATATTTTCAAAACTTTCAAATGCACTACATTACATAATCAACCCGGCACCCACCGCCGAGGGATGCTGGGGATAGCCTCGGGCTATCAGCCTAGGTCTGGGGTGCCCTGGAGAGGGGAACCCCTTTATTGGGGGTGTTTCCAGCTCCCCGGGGATCCCTGGTCTTGGCTGACTAGTGGTCAGGGTTAATGCTTCGGCCGAGAAACCCGGTGATAGGGTTCCCCTGGCTGTAGCATTAGCCACCCACTAGAAAAAGTCAGGTGCTGGTTCTGGTAAATACAGGGGGACCCTACTAATTTTTTTCCCCTGTATTTCCAGAACCAGGACCGAATCAGAGCCCAGTGCTGGTTGCGCAAAACACAGGGGAACCCTTCTTCGTTTGTCCCCTGTATTTTGGCAACCAGGGCTGGTTCTGACTAGCCTGGTGCTGGTTGTGCTTAAATACAGGGGACCCCTACATAGTTTGTCCCCCGTATTTTGCACAACCAGCACTGGGCCACTAAAGCCCAGAGCTGGTTGTTCTTTTGAGGGGGGCACGCCATTTTTTAAAAAATTTCAGACTTTCATTTTTCATCTCACTGATCCGTTTGTGCATCTGTTTTATTTTTTTACAGACAGGTGCATGCATCACGGATATCCCTGATTCGTGCAAGCATCTGTCTACTATCCTGCACGTTCTAAAGTTCGGCAAATCTTTAGATTGTGCACGATAGATCTTGTGACACATCGTGCAGCAAAGCTGCACATCGTGTCCTGTATTGCCGGGGGAGAGTTCAAGGGAAATTGCTCATGATATCGCATCATGAGCACATCATCTAGTGTGTACACACCTTAAGTAACAGTGTTATAAATTATATAATTAATCAAATTATCTGCTGTGTTTAAACTTGATCATGTTTATAAAATACATTAACATGTTTTTATAATTAGTTATTCTTTATTATCTCATTGTTATTAATTTTCATTTTCATTGTTTTATATTTTTGCCCTTAATCACATTATCCATTGGCAACTTGTGCATTTGAGTACATAAGAACATAACAAGAAATTGAGTGTCATTCTGGAAATGTTTATTCTGTATAATTTTTTCCTGCATTATTTTGATACTATTGATAATATTCTTATGATCTGAAAAAAAATGAATGCATTTATATTTGTGAGATAAAGGAAATTTTGTGTTTACTCTGTTAGGGGTCCAGCATAACCGATACATGCACAGAAATGCTGATGCACGGAGGCCTATTAAAAATTTCCTCTGGGAATGTGCAGGAGAGGATATTCTTTCTCTTTGATAACCTTTTAGTGTACTGCAAAAGAAAACACCGGTAAGTGGCAGCAAATTCACTTTTCAAATTATGTGGGATTTGCAGTTTTGCATATAAAAACAAAACTGAGCAATCATGGACAGGAATGCCATCAGAAATTGTGGGGCACGTTACTGACAAAATAGTCAGGGCACCCCCTCCGGGTATAGGGAAGAGTTGGGCGGAGCTGTGGATAATGTGGGTGGAGCTATTTCAGGGGTGGTGCATCAATTGGAGCGTAAACCAGGGATGGTTAGACATGGTGGAGGGGGGCGGTGGCACAGGCCAGGGAAGGCCGGACATTAATGGGGGAGTACAGGGCAGGGAAGACTGGACTAGGGGTGGCACTGGACTGGGAAGGTGGACTGGGGTGGCAAAGGGCAGGGAAGGCTGATTGGACTAGGGGGGTCAAAGAGCAGGGAAGGCCGGCTGGAATAGGGGAGGGGCAAAGCAGGGCAGGGAAGGCAGGCAGGCTGGCTGGATAAGGGGGGGGGGGCACAGGGAAGGCTGGCTGGACTGGTGCAGGGAAGACAGGCTGGCTGGCTGGACTATGAGGGGGGTGCAGGGAAGATTTACTGGACTGGGAGGGGGCCCGGGCAGGAAAGGTAGGCTAGCTGGGAAGGTGGGGCATATGGGAAGGCGGCCCTGATCATGGCTTTCTATTCAGCAGCGCATCCACGGTTTGACATATAAACAGGCAATTTGTGTCACCAATACTAATAGAGATGGTCAAACTAGCCACATATCAATTCTCAATACGGTGTGACAGATAGGTGTTAATATTATAATGGTCACTGGAATTTATCGAATTTTAGATCGAGTAAAAAAAGCTAGCTTTACTAACATTGAGCTGATTTGCATCAAAATGTTAATGGGGTATACTTTACCCCATTATTAATTTAAAATATTGTTTAAATAGAGGGTTATTTTACATATAAATTTTAACATGAACAGTGAACATGGAACGCAAACTTTGGGCCTGATTCAAAGTTGGGAATACAGGGCCTGATTCAGAGTCGGACGCCGAGCCGCAAACGCACGCTATGGCCGATAATCGCACGCTTGCGCATGCGTATGCATCAATATGCTCATGCGCGAGTCACTCACTGCGCTCGGAAATTGTGCACTCGTAGTACACAGACTGGATGCTAATTTGAGCGACAGATAGTGCCATTTGTGGGTGGTAACAGGGGAAGGTGCTTATGAACGGGGGAGTGGATGTGCGAACGCAGGCGTGTCTGGGCATCTAAGCAGCGTTCTAGGGGTGTGCATAATTAGCAAAGAAGCATCATTGTACACGTTACTTGGCTGTATTTCAACCTGCAGTGATTGCAGTGCTTGCGGTGGGGTAGGGTCTACCTCAAGCGCTGCGTGCAGCTCCGATGGCACTCGATGTCACCGATTAATCACACACTTCCTGGAGATGACGTGTGCTAAGAGAGAAAGGTGGGCGTCTTTATACTGGCGTGCGTTCACTCTGATGTTGCTCTCTAAGGCAGTGTTGGCTAACCTTGACACTCCAGCTGTTATGGAACTACATAACCCAGCATGCACTGCTACAGTTTTGCTATTAGGGCATGCTAAAACTATGGCAGGGCATGCTGGGATATATAGTTCCACAACAGCTGGAGTGTCAAGGTTAGCCAACACTGCTCTAAGGCATAGAGGGCATCCTTCCACTAGACAGTGCGATCGCTGCATTTGTATACCCGGACCCCTTTGGCTGCGTGAGAGCGCAGCTTAGCGTCCGGGTCTAAATCAGCTCCAGAATAAGATAGAGCAAGTAACTGTACCATGAACAAACCATGTTGCAATGCAAGGGGGGTAAGTACATACATTAATTTGCATGTGGGGTAAATACTGGCTGCTTCTGCCTCTAGTCCACAAATACTTTATTTCTAAACTGGAATTTAGATGTCAGTTTGGACACAACCCTCCCAAATCTAAATATTTCTGCACATATTACATCTGACCCACCTGCACTGCAGCAGGGTTTTACCAAGAAGCACAGTTACTTGCTCTTTCTTACCCTGGGCCTGATTCAGCAAGGATCGTAATTGCAAAGCTGCATGCAGGCTATAGATATATGATGTATGCACGGGGCCTGATTCAGAGCCGAACGCTCTGACCAGAACGCTCGCTCTGAATCAGGGCCCTCCTCCATGAAAATGGAGTGTCCTCTTGGACGCTCGCATAGCTGTGGGTGACCACCCACAGCTAATGCGAGCGTCCATGATGATGGTCGTGATGGTCAAGACCATCGCGACCATCGGGCTTGCGAAGGAGACCCTGAGGTAGGGTCTCGCTGCCGCAAGCCCTGGACACTAGTGATGTCAGTGGGGCCGGCTTCAGACGGTAGGCGTTCCCATGGGAACGCCTCCGTCTGGCAGCCATGCCCCCGGCACGCCCACCAAAGGGGGCGTGCTGTCAATCAACATCGACAGCACGCCCCCTTTGGTGCGAGACCCGGAGTGATGGAGAGCCCGTCGCTATCCGGGTCTCACGCATGCGCACGACGGAGCTCCCTCCATCGTGCGCATGCGCAGTGGGGCAACATCGACCCGCTTGCGAGCGTCCTGCGCTTGCGAGCGGGTCTGAATGACCCCCACAACTTTGTAATTGCGATACTTGCAGATATAGTAATGCAGCAGGAGGCATCACGCCTCCTGTGCATTACTTATCCAAGCTGCGTTGTCCAACGCATCATCGGATAATCTGCGTAACATCAGCCGGCTAAGGTGACCCATGGGGTCACGCAGCCAGCTGCCGCAGTTGAGAGGAAAAGGCCAGGAAATCTCCGTCAGCCGAAGGAAGATCCTGGCCTCTTCCCTCTCCCCCAACGGCATCATTGACAGTCTGCTGCCAGTCTACAAGCGGGATCACACAGGGGCGCCAAGAGGGGGCCCCTGTACATCAAAGCAGCCCATCACACGCTGCTGTGTGCTGGGCTGCACTGGGAGACTGCTCGCAGCTGCTAGGTAGCAGCCAAGGCAGTCTCCTATGCCTGCGGGGAGAGCATTCATACTGATCGCGCCCCACACTGGCTATGCGCCGGGCTGAGGGGCTCACAGCGCCCCCCTCCCCAGCGTGCAGAATTTTTTTTCCCTTCCTAAGGGAATGTGGCCACGCCTACTGTGATTAGGCCATGCCTCCTTCTTCCCCGGGCCCGGCACTGCTGTTGGCGCCCCAAGGATCGCATACCCATTCTAAACGGGTCATGCACCTGCGCAGATTCCCGAACATCGGGAATCTGCGTTCAGCAGTGCACTACTGAATCAGGCCCTCTATTCACAACTCTGAATCAGGCATTTGACACAAACTATGAATATGAACTGTGAATGGAAACTGCGAAGTCAATTATAAGCCACAAATTTACAACCACAAATCTGAAATGTGGCCTACTGTTAATTGTACATCAAACAGATGAAATTTAGAATACATGTACACTCCACCAGCACAGTCCTCCATCATACCACCAGCACACTCCACCAGCATACTCCACCAGTATACACCACCAGAACACTCCAACAGCACCACAAGCACACACCACCATCACACTCCAACAGCACCCATCACTAAACACCACCAGCAGCACACAACAGAATATTCCACCAGCACAGACCAACATTGCACATCACAAGTACCGTACACATCTCCACATTATACTCTACCAGCACACTCCACCAGCATACATCACCAGTATACAGTACCAGCACACTCCACCAGCACTCTCCACCAGCATACACCACCAGCACACTCCGCCAGCATACTCCACCAGTATACACCACCAGCACACTCCACCAGCATATACCACCAACACATTCCACCAGCATACTCCACCAGCATACTCCACCAGCACACTCCACCAGCACACTCCACCAGCACACTCCACCAGCATGCTCCACCAGCATACACCACCAGCACACTCCACCAGGACACTCCACCAGCATACACAACCAGCACACTCGACCAGCATACTCCACCAGCAAACTCCATCAGTATACACCACCAGCATACACCACCAGAACACTACACCAGCATATACCACCAACACATTCCACCAGCACACTCCACCAGCACACTCCACCAGCATACACCACCAGCATACACCACCAGCATAAACCACCAGCACACTCCACCAGCCCAACCACCAGCATACACCACCAGCATACACCACCAGCATACACCAACAGCATACACCACCAGCACACACCACCAGCACACACCACCAGCACACACCACCAGCATACTCCACCAGCACACTCCATCAGCATACACCACCAGCATACACCACCAGCCCAACCACCTGCATGCAGCACCAGCATATGCCACCAACACACTCCACCAGCACACACCACCATTATACACCACCAGCACACTCCACCAGCATACACCACCAGAACACTCCACTAGCATACACCACCAGAACACTCCACCACCATACACCACCAGCATACACCACCAACTTACACCACCAGCAAAGACCACCAACACACTCCACCAGCACACAGCAACCTGCATACACCACCAGTATACACCACCAGCACACTCCACCAGCACACACCACCAGCATACACCACCAGCACACTCCACCAGCATACACCACCAGCATACACCACCAGTATACACCACCAGCACACAACACCAGCATACACCACCAGTATACATCACCAGCACACAACACCAGCATACACCACCATAAGACTCCACTAGCATACACCACCAGCATACACCACCAACTTACACCACCAGCACACTCCAACACAGCTCAGTTTATATAGAATAACTCTGCTCTTGTGGCGCTGTACTCAGGCACAGGGCCGTAGCTAGGGTAGTGCGGCCGGTGCCATCGCACAGGGCACAACAGGTCAGGGGGCGCTGTTTGGGCCTGTCAAATTTCTGTATATTATCATTCTTACTTGTAGCTTCCTCTTATTTCATCCCCAGCATCTCCTGGCCTCCCCTATCCCTTCCCTGGCCCTTCCCCATGAGGCCATGGCCCTTTATTGGGTGCATTATGTCCCTTTGAAAAATGAGGGTGGTGCCAATGCTCTTTCTGGCACAGGGCACCAAAATGTCTAGTTACGGCTCTGTGCTCAGGCATCATAGCCCAGCTCCACACTCCCAGCATATACCACTGGTAATGAGCTGCAGACTGCTGCCACTGCATGCCAGTGCCTGGCACTCTGTGCAGACGTGTTGTGGAACAAATGAGACTATCTGACCCATTCAGTGTTTTTGGTGCCCCCTTGCACCTTGGCACTTAATGTAAGCACTTCATTTCATCTAGTGGTAGCACCGACCCTAGCTATAGACAACATCATACTAAGCTTTGCACCAATATTCAAAACTGTCCCCCCTTTATGTAACCCATGTTAACAAACAATAATGACATGTACATTTTGGATGGTTGATATACAGTAAATATACTAATTTAGTAGCTTCTACAGTTCCAAATATAGTGTCTTGGAAGCTGTGATGTTGCGGAAGTCTTGTGGAAGTCATAGAGTTATGTAAATTGTTTGCATTTGTGCATTTTTTCCTCTACTTCGCTTTAGATAAATAATCTACATTCCTGTATTTCCTTAGGGAAACAAGCAATACTGATAAGAAGGGAACTTGCTGACAGCAGCGTTCATGCAATATCACACATCGTGCCCCCTTACTGGCTGTGTGACAGTATTGCTACATTGTGTAAGCAGCCAGGCATAGTGATTGAAAGTGTAGACATGTAGCTACAGTACAAGGACCTGGACAGAAATGTAACCTGAACCCATCGTTCTCTAAAACATTGAATTCATGTTTTGTCTCAACAGTTCACAAGAGTCAATGTAGATTGAATGTATGAACTTCAGTAAGTGTAGTTGCTTCAGTCCATTTCATATATTCAGACTTTTAGGATCTCCCCATCATGGCGCAATGATGTGAATCTTGTCATCAAGCTGCCCCATACTGCCCGCTTCACTAGAGAACGCTAACCGATAGTGTTCCCTGCTTTCCCAGGAGTCGGGGAGAATTCCCCAAAATTTCTGTAGTCTCCCTGACATTCTTAGAGAGTAAAGGAAAAGGTATAATGCACTCGCTAGGTGGGGCTGAGAGCTGCTGCAGCCGAAGGTGTCCAGCCCTCCGTATGGTTATAGAAATATATCTATATTCCTGGGGAGGAGCCAGTGGTTCAGCAACTGGTGGTTCCCTACTAAAGATATTTTGTTGTTGTTGTTCTTGCTTTATTGATGTTGTTATGTTCTTGTTGTTTTTCTTCATCTTCTTCATCATCTTCTTCTTCATAATAATAATAATAATAATAATAATAATAATAATAATAATAATAACATCTTCTGCAGCACTTTACAGTTGAAAACTGTAATTAAACATGACCAAGAAATATGGCCTTATTTGCAAGGTTAGAATCTAAAGCAACAATTACATATATACACATGTGGAGCAACAATAACACGAGTACACAGACATATAAACACAGCGATACCATTACCATCATTACTATGCAAGGCCTGGTGGATATAGCTGGGAAAAGACTCATTTTAATCCTTTTAGAGAGACATCACATAGGTGTCCTCTTACTAATACTGTCCTCTTAGTAACAGACAATATGGATTGAGCTTGTACACACACAACGGCAGACACACCTGCCTACATACAGTATAGTCTCATGCAGGCCCACCAAGAGCCACGCCGGGCGTGGTATATTCATGGGAGGCGTGGCCATGCCCCCTTAGGTAAAAAAGAAAAAGAAAAAAGGAAAAGTTTTGCACTGGGGAGGGGGGTGCAGTGAGCCCCCTCAGCCTGGCGCATAACCAGTGGGGGGTGCGATCAGGTAGATCGCTCCCCCCACAGGCATAGGAAACTGCTGTAGCTGCTTCTTAGCAGCCGCGGGCAGTCTCCCAGTGCAGCCCAGCACACAGCAGAGCATGTTGGGCTGCTGTGATGTAAGGGGGGGGGAGCGGTGCTCCAGCAAGCCCAGGCCCGGGTAATTAGTACCCGCTCCCCCCCCCTCTCGGCGCCCCTGGTCTCATGAACAGCCATGAACAAATATCTTGCAGTCGCGCCAAACAGCCCCTCTTGTTGCGCCTGGTCCCATGAGACTCGGATAGCGCCTTTTGAAAATGCATCTAAAGGTGCCTACACACTTGGCGAAGTGCTCATGATCCGACATTGTGTACGATTTCCCTTGAACTCTCCCCCGGCAGCTCCCCGGCAGTCCTGCACACGATTTGGTGTTAAAAACTGTCCAATGTGACAAACGATCTATCGTGCCTCCTAACTATTCCAGTGCATCGTGACTGAGATTGCCTGTTCTGCCCTACAGCACGGCAGATCTGAAGATGTGATGTGCGACTTTTGGATACGCGCATCGGCATCGTGATCGTGAGTGGATACTCACGATATGGGCATATTTGTCGTCACGATGCATCGAAATCGGGCAAATCGTGTAAACTATCGCCAAGTGTGTAGGCACCTTTAGTCGCAATGCGATGGGACTAGGACACTCCATCAGACTGTGCTGATTAATTTGATATGTAACACTTGTATATCTGTGTGTGACTGAGTCTCTGAATCAGCATGCAAAGTGCTATGATGTGGCTGCAGCAGCTTTCTTCCTGCCTGATGTTAAGTAAGGATGCTTCTTTTCTCTTATAGGGCTCTATTTACTACAATAGGCATATTGAATGCAGATTATAGTGTGATATTACCGAGTGAATTCGCATTGCGAATTCAGGCAATATCACAGGAATTTACTACAAATCCCTTACAGGGACAGAGCTTGCGATAAAGCTCTGTCCCTGAAAATCCCCTTCGGAGCCTTATCACGGCATTTTCGCAAAAAATACCGTGATTAAGTGCACGCGCATGCGCTGACCGGTCGCCGCTGCTACCCCCCTTGGCGCTAAGCCCTGCCCCTGGTGCTAAGCCCCGCCCCGTGATCACGGACCCCCCCGTGACCCCCCCTCCCTTATTAGCACTTACCTGCATGCTTCGGGCCTCCGGTGATGTTCTCCATTCCTCCGGTCAGGTGATCTCCCATACTGCACTGGGGCCCGATCACCTGATGACCGGGCAGCAGTGCACTGTGGGAGACCAGCTGACTGGAGTGGAGTCATCACCAGAGGCCCGATCACCGGTCCCTGGAGTCAGGTAAGTAAATTTTTTTTTTTACTATTTTTATTTTCTTTTTTTTACAGTAATCAGCTTGCGGTCTGTTTAGACCACACAGCTGATTACAGGGACCGACTCCCGCCTCTGCTCTCCCTGTTAGAGCAGGGCAGGAGGCCGGTAACCGGGGGAGACCCTGGATAACGCCACCTCCAGGTGGCGTTATTATCACAGGGCTTCCCCCGGTATTTTTCACATTTTATTTTTACTAACTCTGGTCGGATCACATTTCCCATTACAGTTATGGGAAATGCGATCTGCTTTACAGAAAATAAGTGATACTTAGGGGTTGGAGTAGAATTTTAGGAATTCTACTCCAATTGCCCTGTAATAACTATAGGTGATACTAAAATAATATGAAAAGGGTGTGAAAACACCCTTTTTCACATTATTTTAGTAAAAATAATGTTGATAAATAGAGCCCAATGTAATTACATTCATTTCATTTGCAGACGTTTGAAGAATAGCAAAGCCTCCACCGACGGGCAGCGTTATCTCTTCCGAGGCCGTATTAACACAGAAGTGATGGAGGTTGAAAATGTTGATGATGGGACAGGTGTGTATGCAAACAATCCCAGCACAGTGAACACAGCTTTTGTCATTTGTGCTGATAAATCAATAATTTTCCACTGTGCATATGGCATATGGCAAATGCCTACTGTTCACTCATGCAATCATGGAATATTCGTGTGTCTGTGGCTCAATGTCTAAACAGCTCAGAATTGTTGCAGAATGGGATTGGATAGCATAATATGGGAACTCAGTTCACTTTGTGGACCTTAGACAGGGACCGAATCTGCCTCTCTGTCCAGCGATCACAACCATCGCTCATTCAGTCATAGACAAGACATTAAGGAATGGATGAAAAATGGTCACAGCCTTTTTTATAAAATCTCTGATTTTAAACCAAACATATATGTATGCGTGTGGGCTTGTAAAACCTCCGTGCAACACATCAAATAAACATTTCCACATTTAGTTTGTTTTGCTAAATGATTCGTTAACTCTTTTCTGTAATCTTGTAAGCAACATATTTTTTCATTTCAGTTCTTAGTTTTATTATCCTTACTTCTTTGTTCTAATATTGTGAAATAAAACATATAACAATAATATATGTACAGTTTATCACTAAAGAGGGGTCAATCCCCTTCAACCAGTTGATTCTGAGAGGCCTGGGCGGGGTTGTGAACCGACAGTTGCGTCTATGTACTATCTAACCCCTGCCGTATATGCGCTACTCGTTTTCTAGCTCTCAATCGGTTACATTTCCTAGGGGTATATTTACTAAAGTGCAGGTTTTTAGAAGTGGAGATGTTGCCCATTGCAAACAATACAATTATAGCTATTATCTTCTATAAGGTGCTAGATAAATGATAAGTAGAATCTGATTGGTTGCTATGGGCAACATCTTCACTTCTAAAAACTCGCACTTTAGTAAGTGTACCCCCAAGTCTCACACTTAAGGTACCTATCCATTAGGCGACCTGAACGTCTAGCGTTCAGACCTTCAGGTTGCCGAGGTGCGGTGCCCACATTGAACGGCGTTCACTGAACGGCGTTCACTGAACGTCATTCAGTGCAGGAATCTGACCTCCTATCTCTGAACACTCCGAACCTGACGAGCATTGTCAAGTTGACGGACATGTTCAGTAGATAGTCGGGGTCGGCAAGGACCCAGCATGCACACACATCGCTGGTCCTTGCCGGCTATACATTACCCGATTTTGTGAAGTCGGATTGTTCGCAAAGTCGGGTAATGGATAGGCCCCTTTACCTGACTGCTGCTAACCGCCAACCATTGCAGACACCAAATTATTTTATGGACCAATTGGAGCTCTCTTTTAAGCACATTTTTTTTAGGGGTGTGCACCGGACACTTTTCGTGTTTTGTGTTTTGGTTTTGGATCTGGATCTTTCTTCGTGTTTTGGATCTGGATTGGTTTTGCCAAAACCACCCTTCCGTGTTTTGGGTTCTGGGTTTTGTGTTTTGGATCTGGATTTTTTCTTAAAAAATAAAAAAAAAACGCTAAAATCACATAAATGGGCCTTTTTTTGTTCCTACGCTATTAATAACCCCAATAACATTAATTTCCACTCATTTCCACTCTATTCTGAACACCTCACACCTCACAATATTGTTTTTAGGCCAAAAGGTTGTACCGAGGAAGCTGGATGACTATGCTAAGCGACACAAGGGGGCGGCACAAACACGTGGCCCATCTAGGAGTGGCACTGCAGTGGCAGACAGGAAGCCAATCAGCGTTATGGTGCCCATTTGCATGTAGCACGAACCCGGGAGATCCGTGCTACATGCATCTGTGTGATTGGCACAGAGCAATGACAGGTCCGTGAGACCCGTCTGTGCTGCTGTGGTAAAAAAAAAAAAAAAAACCTGTGTAAAAAAAGAAAAAAATGGCGTGCACCCCCCCAAAAAAGAGCAACCAGCCCCGGGCATTAGTAACCCAGTGCTGGGTGTGCTTAAATACAGGGGACAAACGACGTAGGGGTCCCCTGTACTTAAGCACAACCAGCACCGGGCTAGTCAGAACCAGCGCTGGTTGCCAAAATACGGGGGACAAACGACGTAGGGGTCCCCTGTATTCTGCGCAACCAGCTCTGGGCTCTGATCCGGTCCTGGTTCTGGAAATATAGGGGACAAAAAATGAGTAGGGTTCCCCTGTATGTTCCAGAACCAGCACTGGACTTTTTCTAGCGGGGGGCTGATGCCACAGCCAGGGGAGCCCTTTCACCGGGCCCCCCAGCCGCAGCATCAACCCTGACCGCTAGTCAGCCCAGGCCGGGGATCCCTGGAGAGCTGGGGACCCCCCCAATAAAGGGGTCACCCTCTCCAGGGCACCCCAGGCCCAGGCTGATAGCCCGGGGCTATCCCCGCCACCCCTGGTGGCGGTGGGTGGCGGGTTGATTGTGTGGTGTGGTGTAAATAAAGAATATCAAACATTGTCTTTACAAGTAGAACTGCAAGTCCCAGCTAGCCTGCCCCGCATGCTGGTACTTGGAGAACCACAAGTACCAGCATGCAGGGCATTAAGGGCCCACTAGTACCTGTAGTTCACCTGTAAAAAAAATGTTTAAAAAAACACAGGACACACACACCGTGACAGTATAAGTTTATTAAACATACATACACACACACACATGTACACATACTCACCTATGTAACCTGTAGCATCGGTCCACTTGTCCGGTAAAGTATCCCTAGGGGACCTGTGAAAAAAAACATACTCACCATCTCCTATGCGAGGTTCTGTCCTCTTCGTTCCAAAGTAGGCATCCCCGGACTTGGCAAAAAAAAAAAACGAAAACGCGATCCACGAACTTAGTACCGTTCTATAGAACGGTACTTCCCGAATGAGAGCTTAGCGGCGGGGTATCACCATGGAAACCCCGCTGCTAAGCGTTCATTGGCTGAGAGAGGTCATCTCCCGTCTCTCAGCCAATGAACGGCTCCCTCCATTGTAGTCAATGGTGGGAACCGCAGGGTAAACTTTAATAACCTTGCGGCTCCCAGCATTGACTACAATGGAGGGAGCCGTTCATTGGCTGAGAGAGACGGGAGATGGCCTCTCTCAGCCAATGAACGCTTAGCAGCGGGGTTTCCATGGTGATACCCCGCCGCTAAGCTCTCATTCGGGAAGTACCGTTCTATAGAACGGTACTAAGTTCGTGGATCGCGTTTTCGTTTTTTTTTTTTTGCCAAGTCCGGGGATGCCTACTTTGGAACGAAGAGGACAGAACCTCGCATAGGAGATGGTGAGTATGTTTTTTTCCACAGGTCCCCTATGGATACTTTACCGGACAAGTGGACCGATGCTACAGGGTTACATAGGTGAGTATGTGTACATGTGTGTGTGTGTGTATGTATGTTTAATAAACTTATACTGTCACGGTGTGTGTGTCCTGTGTTTTTTTTAAACATTTTTTTACAGGTGAACTACAGGTACTAGTGGGCCCTTAATGCCCTGCATGCTGGTACTTGTGGTTCTCCAAGTACCAGCATGCGGGGCAGGCTTGCTGGGACTTGCAGTTCTACTTGTAAAGACAATGTTTGATATTCTTTATTTACACCACACCACACAATCAACCCGCCACCCACCGCCACCAGGGGTGGCGGGGATAGCCCCGGGCTATCAGCATGGGCCTGGGGAGCCCTGGAGAGGGTGACCCCTTTATTGGGGGGGTCCCCAGCTCTCCAGGGATCCCCGGCCTGGGCTGACTAGCGGTCAGGGCTGATGCTGCGGCTGGGGGGCCCGGTGAAAGGGCTCCCCTGGCTGTGGCATCAGCCCCCCGCTAGAAAAAGTCCAGTGCTGGTTCTGGAACATACAGGGGAACCCTACTCATTTTTTTCCCCTGTATTTCCAGAACCAGGACCGGATCAGAGCCCAGAGCTGGTTGCGCAGAATACGGGGGACCCCTACGTCGTTTGTCCCCCGTATTTTGGCAACCAGCTCTGGTTCTGACTAGCCCGGTGCTGGTTGTGTTTAAGTACAGGGGACCCCTATGTCGTTTGTCCCCTGTATTTAAGCACACCCAGCACTGGGTCACTAATGCCCGGGGCTGGTTGCTCTTTTTTTGGGGGGGGCACGCCATTTTTTTCTCTTTTTACACAGGTTTTTTTTTTTTTATTTACCACAGCAGCACAGACGGGTCTCACGGACCCGTTAGTGCTCTGTGTCAATGACACAGATGCAAGTAGCACGGATCTCCTGGTCCGTGCGTGCATCTGTGTCATTGAAATACACAGCAGCACAGACGGGTCTCACTGACCCATCTGTGCTCTGTGTCACTGTCAATCACACAGATGCATGTAGCACGGATCTCACGAGTCCGTGCTACATGCAAATGAGCACCATAATGCTGATTGGCTGAGAGCCGTGACAGACGGCTCTGTCAGCCAATCAGCACTTTGCCCATTAAAGGCAAAGGCATTTTTTTTAAAATGGCCGCTCGAGGCAAAACCTCGAGATCCGACAGCAGATCTCGAGGTTTTGCCTCGGGAGAGGGATCCGGGGCAGACAGGGAGATCCGAGCTTGGGCTCGGATCGCCCCGGATCCCCGAAGTTCGGGTGGGTTCGGTTCTCAGGGAACCGAACCCGCTCATCCCTAATTTTTTTACAATTCTTAAACATTTTAAATGGTAGAAATCAGTGATCTTATAGAATTAAGGATCATCAAACTTTTATTATTATTAACATTATTAAAGCAAAAAATAAAATACACTGCAAACAGTAATTTAGTATTCTTTGCAGATTATGATAATACATAATGGAACAATATGCTTTGCAAACAATAGACTTAATTGCTTTACATCACATTATATCACATTACATAGATGCTAGTAGAATAACAAGTTTATTAAAGTTTATTGACTTAACAATTAGTATTCAGTATCTCTTTATTTTTATTTCTCCGGGAATTAAATGTACAATACAAATTGGTGCTTTTCAATGAGCCAATTCAATGTATTCCATGGCATAATTAACTATCATAGATAGCATCTTTGTTAATTGAACCTAAACAAATTATACTGTTCTTGCATGAGGTTAATTTTTTCAAAATAGACACTTTTTTTCTTCATAACGTAATTTCCCATTCTAAAATCATGAGGACAAATGGTGTTGTAGAACAATATTCTTTATACAATATTGAATAAAAAAGAATACAAGTAACAATAATCCCACTGGTATAATGTAGAAACACAATACATTTAATTAGTTTCAAATGTGTTGTCTTATATAGAGAGTACTAAGCTAGATCTTTATTCGGTAGTTATTGATATTTCCCATTGATGTACTGAAATAACAGTTTATTTAGCGATACCCATTAAGGAGATAACATTAATATCGTAGATACAGAAAAAGCGCAATGGGGGGTTGTCATAAAATAATGGTCAATAGATAACACTAATGGTTTTGGGGGAAATTTAATAAAACGTGGAGAGAGATAAAAACTGTGAGACATAAAGCACCAACCAATCAGCTCCTAACTGCCATTTTACACCAGGCTGTGTTTGAAAAATGCTAGTTAGGAGCTGATTGGTTGGTGCTTTATCCAACACACTTTGTCTCTCTCCAAGCTTTATTAAATCTCCCCCTTGGTTATTTAACATTATCCTTAATAAAATGCACATTTCAACCATGTGTAGGTAAGTAACAAGATCCGAGAGGATCTGAGCAGGTAAATTTAGTTGATCTATGGAAAAACTAATCAAAAATCCTGGGTAACTTATAATGTCATAATTAATAAAGCAACAGTATATGAATTACAATATGTGTAGCTATATATACAATCACAAAATAAAGACATAGGTGTTTAATTAGATTGTGATATACTGGGACTAAATATGAACTGAAAACATGAGATTCATAAAGCTGTGAATCTAAATTGCAATGTGTGCAGATCTGGAATTAATGTGTCCCGGATATAACTGGTTACATATCCAAATTACTGTCTCTGTTTTCCCCTGAGAAAGGACTTTTTTAACTCCCAAAGGCAAAAAAGATTTACTACGTTTCTGTGACAATATTGTAGCATGGTCCTGCAAAAGCATGTGGAAACCTATTAACAAGGAACTCAGAATGGTGATAGCAGATAAAAATGTAGGAAACATGTTAATTATTTGAATAAAGCATATTTTCATTAGACAATAGCTTTAAAATATATTTTGTTTTATATTCCATATATAGATTATTATTATTATTATTATTATTATTATTATTATTATTAGTGGAACTGGATGTCTTTTCATTAACAAATCATATATTATAGGCTTAGTTACTCTTTTGCTAAGCAACATCTATCCTGGTTATAGCAGGAACTGTCTCCAATTGAAAGACCTTGAGAGGGATGAAACAGGAAAATTTGGGTGGTTACACCCAGCGGTCTGTCTTTTGGGGATGAATATGTAGTAGACTAATAAGAGATGTACGTAGTAAAATATAGGCAGATACTGTATAATACAGTAACTGGATCATGTTTGTCAGTATTCTGATAAAGACAGACACTAGGATATACACCTCAATATGTTCTATGTATATTGTTTATCTGTATATATTGAGGAACATCTTAGTTACTGTTACAGTAATTCTAGCTTTAATAGGAGGGATTGTTACTTTGAGTTGTGGAATGTGTTTGCACAATGGAAGAGACAATCGTGCATTTCTGCCTGGGAAAAGACTCCTTCATAGACAGACACAGAATATTCAATAGTCATCTGTTTCCTGATGGAACAACTAATACATTTTAGAAGACTCTGACATTTCCCAGCTAGTGTATACAATACTTGGCTACATTCTGGCATCTTTAAGTTTAAATGAACATGCACATGTATATTTCTAGTTGGCTAAATGGAACCAAAATCTGGTAGTGTATGGGAACAAAAGACAAAGAACCATTTGCCCCCAAACACCATAAAATGGACAAAACCATTTGTTCAGTCAAATTAGTTAAATAAAATGGATTTAACCAACTTGTCTCAACGACCATTTTTGTCCGTTTTCCAGTGTTTTGGAGTAAATGACGATTGTAATTTACTCCCATACATACCACATTCTCATCCCAAACAGTCAAATATTTTGCTGTTTGGAAGGATAATCTTTAAGTGTATGACCAGCGTAAGACATAATACTCTCCCATCTATCCCTCATGTCATGTACTACTTAGAAGTTAATACTTGTGCGGGTCATTATAACGTGATTTTTATCTCTTGTAGCCGACTTTCACAGCAGTGGTAATCCTGTAGTCAATGGTTGGAAGATACATAACACAGCCAAGAACAAGTGGTTTGTGTGTATGGCAAAAACAGCTGAAGAAAAACAGGAGTGGCTGGAAGCCATCTTGAAAGAGAGAGAGAGGAGGAAAAGTGAGTAGACTCTCATGGCTGTACATACAGTAGGTGTAAGCCATATATTGGCAGGACCCACTGGAGTGATCTGTCCAAAGAAATTGATATTTGCTTCTTTGATAATCACCTCAATTCCCACAGCTGCATTTTTAATGTCCAATAATTGTTATTTCTTTATAATATAATTATTATACATGTCCAGCTAAAAGCGCCATTGATGGGGAGTTTTCTCAGGGCTGGCAATAAAAATCTTGGGGCGTGGCAAACACATTATTGGGGGGGCCCTCTATCTCTCCAGCATCATCCCTGCCTGTGTCTCTCCAGCTTCATTCTCAATTGTGTCTCTCCAGCACTATCCCTGTTGTGTCTCTCCAGCACTATGCCTGTTGTGTCTCTCCAGCACTATGCCGGTTGTGTCTCTCCAGCACTATGCCTGTTGTGTCTCTCCAGCACTAACCCTGTTGTGTCTCTCCAGCACTATCCCATTATCTCCAACCTCATCCTCCCTGTGTCTCTTCATCTTCAGCCATCAGTTAATATTCCCTGTGTCTCAGTCTCAATTCTCCTGTGTCAGCCTCACCCCCCCCATTGTCTCTCAGCTTCGTCCCCCCTGTGTCTCAGTCTCAGCCTCATCCCCCATGTATATCAGCTTCATCCCCCCTGTGTCACTTATTCTTATCCCCCTTATATCTCTCAGCCTCACCCCCCTGTGTTTCTCAGCCTCCTCCAACCCCTTGGGTCTTTTAGCCTCCCCCTCCCCCCCCATTATCCCCTTGTGCATTTCATCCTCATCCTCCCTTGTGTCTCCAGCATCATTCCCTTCAATGTCTCTCAGCCCCATCATCCTGTATCTCTCTATCATATCCCCATGTCTCTTCAGCACCATTCCCACCTGTGTCACTGGATCTCCATAAGGAGATAAGCAAAATACCCAAATAATGGATAGGCTGCAACTGAGGAACATACAACTCAAAAAGAATTAAGCTCTGGGGCGCCCAGCTGGTTAATAGCCATGGTGTCAATCAGGAGACATACAAACTCTCACTTTATAAAGGAATGCTTTGTGTCCCGGTAAGGTTTCCAAACAGCAAATGTGTTTTATTTCCTGCGATTTGATGTACAGTTTTACCCACTAGTAAATCTCACAGTTTACAAACCGTACCTCAAATGAAAGTATGGGGTTTGCACATAACGCGCTAAGGAAAATTTGCCCAAATAGCATGAAATTCACTTAGAAATTATTATTGGTTAAAAGAAGAGCTGAGTGAATCTTTCTAAACTGTTCCACAGAATTTGGATGCAAATGTTTCTTTGTTTCACCAGGGTAATTTGGCCTTAAGTGAAAGATTTCTGCTGTTTTCCTGTAGTCTCTATTTTTAAGAATGTGTTTCATTCAGCACAGGATGCAAGATGATTCATTGCTAAAAAAAACACTTGTAAATGGCATAACAGCTGTAAACAGTCTCCCCAAATTAGGTATGTCTTATGCAGAGTAGACTATTCCACATAGTACATTCTACATTGTTAAATCTTAATCACATGCAGTGGCCAATAAACAGTATCCACAGCAACCTCAACTATGGAACAATGGATGCAATATTCTGTAAAATTCCAGTGCGAGTTGGACACATCCTTTAAGTCATAGTCCTTTGAAATCATAATACTGATACCAAAATGTCTATATAGTTTCAGCATAATACTGTAGATAATCTATTGTCGTTGTTATTATTATTATTAACTTTTATTTCTAAGTCACCACAAAGAGGTAGATTTACTAACAAGGAGTTTGTCAAATCCAATACTTCTCAGCGGCGTTGACTTATGGATTCAAAACAACAACAGAAATAGATGCTAAACAAGCCTGATTTACCATTTATTTCTGTTGCAATTTTAATTTCGCCGGTCAAAATTGCAGATGATAGGTGGCTTTGACAAAATGCTTGTTAGTTAATCTACCCTCAAGGGTCCGTAGTGCCGTACAGGGAGAATTACAATACTATAAAACAAGCATTAGTGCAAGGTGAGAACCAAGAGGGTGGAGGGACCTGCTTGTTTACAGCCTAATGTGATAGGGAGTAAAACTGAGAAGAGGGCTGGTAGGCTTCAAGATAGGTGGTAAAGGAAGTAACAGATTCTTGACATTCAGCGTGTGCAAGCCAAAAATGACTAGATGTATATAAATATAATTTTTGGGGGACAAATATACTTTTAGGGACTGTTTATGAACTATGGAGACAAAAATTTTTTATCAGAATTTGCGCAGGCTCCTTAAGTCCAAGATTACTATATGTATATAATTATAAATATATATATATATATATATATATATACATACAATATATAAATAGAATAGAGAACCGATTGAAATACTCTTTTACATAGAGGATATATGTTGGATTGTTTTTTTGGATGAGTAAACAGATACATTTTTCATTGTGATTCTTTTTTTTGAAAATAATTTTTTTTATACATTTTAATTTTTTCTTATATTTATTATTTATTATTGTTTCTTCTTTTTTCTATTTTTTCTATACCTCTCTATATATTGTATACCGGTATTAGGTTTATATGTATGTACTGTGGTGATTATATACCACCTAGCTTGAATTTTTAGATTTTAATAAATGTGGAATTTAATATGATACTAACAAATATTGTTACTTAAGTTATTACGAGAGACAACTGTGATTGCTATTTCATTAATTATTGAAAACTTTGTATGTGAAGGTTGTGCGCTGGGAGATACTTTGCGATTGTATTCTATTAGCAAACTAGGGTTGGAGGATTCCCCATCAACTCCCAATAGCTGCCATACCTGCATACACAATTTCCTTGGGTACCTACCAGGGGAGAGCAGTCCACTGTCCTTCAAATCCCCGATGGAAAAATTGCTATTATTGATTAAAAAGACATTTTGTGATCGCTCTCTACAATATAAAATATACAACAAAATATTAGATGCCACTACTGCCTTTGTAAAATTAGTTCCGCAGACATCCACGCTAGTATATATATATATATATATATATTATATATATATATATATAGAGAGAGAGAGAGAGAAATATCCAACTCAATGTGGAATATAGACCAGCACACTCCAATACAAAAAAGTTAATTTAATGTACATGATATAACAGGGGAAACCGTGTGTCCCCTGTTATATCATGGACATTAAATTAACTTTTTTGTATTGGAGTGTGCTGGTCTATATTCCACATTGAGTTGGATATTTTTCTATATTATTGACCTGGACCTGGCACCTTAATTTTCACTACATTGACTGAAAGTGTGTGCAGATTCTTTTGTTATATATATATATATAAACGGATAGAAAGGGCGCTGCAATAAGTCAAATATAATATTGACTATGTATCCCAAAACCCAAATCTTACAAAATTTTTGGCAGAGGCTGGTGCCAATGTCGGTATTCTGACTGTCGGCATCCTGACGGTCGGGATCCCGTAGCCAACCCCTACTTTCTGATTGTGGTTTACAAGTATTTTCACCATTCAGTCGTCATTCAATACAAGTTTAATGGTGTTATACAGAATTAAGAATTATGTTGCGCATCCAGTGTCACCATTTATTCTATATAAAATGTATTGTGTTTCTACGAGATTCAGTATTTGTCATTTCCAAAGAAAGATGATACATGCTTATAGAGGGGCAGAATGCTTCAGGTCTGAATAATGATTATGTGATGGGATCTGCAGGTTTGACGCTGGGTATGGAGCAAGACACCTGGATGATGATATCAGAACAAGGAGAAAAACTCTATAAAATGATGTCAGAACAAAGAAATCTGATCAAAGACAGGAAAAAGAAACTGACTACATTCCCCAAATGTTTTATTGGAAGGTATATTTTTTGATTATTATCATACTAATGTGTCATCTTTTTACCAATGATTTCTATCTACTTGAGCTTATGATAAAGGGGAACTATTATTAAAACAATTTAATGTTACATGAATGTAGTATATTTAGCTAGTTATTAATATTTAATTAGAAAACCTACATTGATTATATTATATTACTAGCTCTGTTCTAATACACTTAAATGTGTTGTTTTATAAACTGTAACAATTCCAAGACAAGCTAGCCACTAATGCTAATTATATCATACTAGTAGATGGCAACATTTAATATACTACAACTGTAGCATAAGGACATCTAATGAATAAAAGCCCTGAACAACTCACTGCCTCTGTTATTACATATGCTGTACCTGAAACTGAAACTTAATTTGCCAACAGACCAGCTTTCATATTTAAACTGTTGTCCACTCAAATTTAATTAAAAACAAAACAAAACATAAAAACATTTATAATCCCCCAATTTTATATACAGGGGCATTTTAAGAATGGAGGGGGCAAGTGTGCAGATGTCCGGGTTTTCCATATACACTGAAAAATAAATGTAACTGACACTCACAATGGGGAGAGTGTGAGGTTGAACCCTGAGTGCCGACATGTTAACAGTGTCGGTTTTACAACTTCAAAAATGATGGTAAAGCATCATGTTTGAAGTTGTAAAGGTGACACTGTTAAAATGCTGTAAAAATACATTTTTAACACGTGGGCATTATGGGTTCGACCTCACATTGTCCCAGTTGTGAGTGTCAGCATTTTAACTGTTGAACTGCCCACTACATATAGTTTGGTTGCACAAGCCTCTAGCATTCATGAGAAACTCCTATGAGCTATAGTGTTCCTGTTTTTATATTACCTAATGTCTGTATACAAATGACACTCATATACAGGCATGATATGCTTTGATATGCCCATGCTATATATGCTATATTCTATTTATAAATAATAAAAATGGTTTATATAGTAGGTCCACCAAACTGATAATACAGCTGTCACTTCAGCCTCTAGGAATAAGCAACCAAGTCGAGGTCAGAAATTATTCTTATTATCGTTTATTTATATGGCGCCACAAGGCCAGGGTTCTGCAGCGCCTATACAGATGTAGAAAAGAATATTATTGTTGTTATTAATGTTTGCTTGACTGACGTGACCATACTGTATCTTCAGAGTCACAATAGTACCATAGCCGAGTTTTGATAAATGAGAAAATTTAAGAAATGAGCAGTTCCTATAATTATTATTTTTATTCATTTATTTCATTTTTTCTGGTACTTTGCAGTGAATTTGTGGAGTGGTTACTGGAAATCGGAGAAATTCACAAGCCAGAGGAAGGTGTTAATCTTGGCCAAGCTTTACTGGAGAATGGAATAATTCATCATGGTAACTAAACATTGGCTGTCCTGTCTAACGACTTACACATTGAGCCTGCGCCAAATTGGTACAACTCCTTGTACTTAAAAGTTCATACTATTCAATATTAATAAAATCAGTAGCAGTAATAAAATCAGGTCTTTCAAATACCGGTAGTGCCTTTCCTTTGCATCTAATTTCCACATTTGTTTGTAAAGAAATATTTAAGTTAAGTATGTATGTAAACAATGTTATGGTTTTAAAAATAATTTAGTAGATTATTAACAAACAAATATAAATAAATAAAAAGTAAATAAATAAATACATAGGTACATTCTAATACACAGTAAAGTATTTATTTTGTTTTAAATCCTACTGGTAGCTACTGTCAAGAACTATAGTATATAACTTACAAATATATAACATGAAATGTGCAGCTGATACAAATTGGCCACAAAATATTCCCACCAACCCCACAGACATATTTTTAATGTTTTGCCGCAAACCAAAATGATGCATCTGTGAGCAGACAATGATGTTTTTATGTATATGTCTAGATAAGACTGTTGTTACTTTCTGGTGTAATATAGTCACTTGTTTAGAACACTTTTTTTTTCCTATTTGGGTGATGTCTTAATGAACACTGTACACAATCATACTGCATGTAATTGCTTGTGTCTAGAGCTTGATGTACTCTGCTGAAGTGAGGCTAATATCTGTTTTGTTTCATGCCAGAAATTATAATTGATACTGTTTTTATTGCGTATGATGATTTTGAAAAGTTACTGTCTACTTCTGCCTCCCAATACATGACACTCACACAACATTCGCACATGACAGATTATAAAGTATGTGATTATTAATCTGTCCTCAAACACTGATACTTTGTTTTGTAAAAAAGTTTGTAGAAAAGTGTTGTAAAATACATTGATGTACCATAGCATTTGCTAGAAAATTGGATGAAATATTAGAAATCAGTATTGCTGCACACTTTGCTCAATAATGTCAAATAGTAACATGTAGGCTCGTATTCAATTTGGAGCGAAAAGTCAGTTGCTGGCCTTTTCGCCATCATCGCTGGTTTTGGGTGCGAAAAAGTAACGCACTCGTCTCGGCTTATCCCAGTATTCAATTTCAAATCGCTGAAAACAGGACCCGGCAAAACTGAAATCGGCGAAAAGTTCTGTCAGTTTTGGGGAAATCAGCCTGACACCCCCCAAAAGACGCTCTGACATGGGGGATCACTCTGGATACCCCCAATAGCCCAGCTGAAGGTTTTTGGGGAAAATTAACTAGTCCCATCAAATTTGGGGTACATGAAATTAGATACTAGCATATTTTGACGTTGCTAATGTGAAGTTTTAAAAACATGAAAAATCCACCTGCCGCAAACACCTGCAATCAAAAAAACACCTGGGGCATACTTGTTGACCCCCCTGAGTCTATTTCGCTAGTTTTTAAGTTTGTCCCCCAACTTTAGTTTTTTTTTGCCCCAAAACAAAAGTACTTTTTTGGGGGTATCCTAAGGTACTTTTTAAAAAAAATTATTGACACAGATTACCTTTAGGGAACTGTCCAAGGGGTGCCAGGTGGTTTTGGGAAGTCTGTACCCCAAACCCCATTTCTGCACTTTTTCTCACCACCTACAGTATTCATAGGCAAAATTTTCCCCCAAGTCTGATGCATTAACTTTTCGCACCGGCGAAAAGTTGGACTAATTGAATACGGGGATAAATAAAAACATTGAAAATGACGTCATCAGCAAAAAAGTATCGCGGAAACTGACTTTTTGCTTCTAATTGAATATGGCCCTTAGTATTTTACCATTGGACCCCCCTTGGAACCTATAACAATTCACATTCATATCTCTCTACGACCATCCATGTTATGTGTAGACACCAATAGATTTTATAATATACCAATCTGCAATGAAGGGGTTCAGTATATTATGTCAACAAGTCGACATTTACAATTTTAGCATAACCGACATGCTCACAATGATGAAATTGACCATGTCGACATATAGTTAACATTTCAAACAACACAACCTGTTCATTGTCAATAGAGCACAGCCACACAATCAACCCCTAAAGCCTAGATCATATGCAGACAGGTCACAAATAATTCTTGTCTTGGGGGCCTATGCCCTACAACCTAATGCCTGATATTGTAAAAGCATGAGCGGGCAGGGTGGGTACAAAGTTCCCGGGCCTCGCTGGGGGCCACCCTCAGCTCACATTGGCAGCACATAGTTTTTTTGTGTGTAACCAGATGGGATGTGTCTACCCCTCTAACATCATGACCTACCTGAGCAGTCAGCGGCCCAGTGTACAAGAGGACTTGACTCTGCTGGGCCAAGTCACCACTGCTTTGTTATAGTTAGGCAGTGCTCTCTTTCTATGGCAGTCAGGGCTCCTGCCCTGTATTTCATCATGAGGCTTTTCACATTGGCACATTACAGTTACAGTACCTGGAAAGCCGTCATGACCCAATAGATGGTACGAAAGTTTTAATAAAAATTAGTGACTTTCATTTAAGCCAGGGGTCTTCAAACTTGGCCCTCCAGCTGCTGTGGAACTACACATCCCAGCATGCACTGCCACCTTTTTGATATAACAGCATGCTAAAACTATGTGCAGTGCATGCTGGGATGTGTAGTTCCACAGCATCTGGAGGGCCAAGTTTGAAGACCCCTGATTTAAGCCATATATATGGTGCACTATGTTCCATGTAGAGTGTACTGGGAGCAGTCATATCATTTCATTCTATTGTTTATTACATGTACTGTATACTGTAATCAAATGTGATGTGCATATGGCAAGAAAGGTGGAATCTCCCCTACTTCACATACTTTATCCTCTTTGTGAGGGAGTCTTATCTGTCCCTGAATTAGTTCCCATTCTACTATATATTTAATTCTGGAATCCCCCCTCTCTGTTCCTGCATTTGCTCCTGTAACAAAGAATTCCCAAATTTCCCTCTCAGGCTAATGTTATACCACAGAATTACATTAGAGCAGCGTTTGGTGATATATCACTAAGCTTATTCTTTTTACAAAGGAAAAAAAGAGAGAACTATTCGGAAAATCTGTGTTGTCACTCACTATCCATCACAGGATACCAATCCGCAAAATGCTGATTTGTAATTGTTTTACAGATTTATTGCTTTGGATTTTCAGAACAAAATGATTAACTGAACTCATAAAGAAACAGTAATTTCACAAGAGTGAGAGTGTAGGCAAAACAGACCAGTTTTATTATTAACAAGTGTCTGCAGCTGTTTTGTTCTGAAAATAGAATTCCTGAAACAAATCAAAATGAACCATCTGTTTCTCTCCGAATATATAGTTGGTACTGTGATACACAATGGTAATATTATTTTGAATTCCCTTAGAGTGAAAAGCATTTTTCAGTTCACTTGTAACAGTCCAGCTATCTGTAAGGTACCTAAAGCTGCAGGATGGTACATTTCTTCCTAAAAGTGCGAGAGGAAATGTGAGCAAAGTCCGTTGTTTTGGACGCCCGCCCTAACCACTTCTATAGACGGGTTTAACCGCTTTGCTCAGCTGAACCCGGTGCTTTTAGGTGCATTAAATACTAATGGGTGCCAGAACGGAGAAGACAATTGAATTGCTCTGTTGAATGCCTATTCTTATAGACGCCCAGCAGGGGGCGTGCAAAACAATTGAATTGCCCCCTAACAGTCCTATTTATTTTCATACCCGAGGTACTTGGAAATCTTCCTAAGCAATGATTCAACATTGTTGCTTTCAAAAATTACTCTTCATTGAAATATTGTTCAGTTTTTTTTAATCAAAATGTATATTTTCTTCTGCAATCCTTTATTTACATTCAGAATGTAATTTTGCAAGGATATTACTTTGAGTTACAGTAGCAAATACTGAAATACATGCTGGTAGCTGCTCAATCACTTCAGTAATATCACTCAGGTGCATGTAAGGGAGGGGTTAGTCTATACAAGAAACAACAAAAGTAATCCCCCAACACACTGAATGAAATCAGCAAAAATAATTTAAAAAACTACATAGTGGTTTCTGACCAAGTGATAGGGACCTCCGGTATCAGAGACGCCGTGACGCGGCCCGGAGGCTTAGCCATATCTTTGCAAATATATGCAACTGAGATCTCTGAATTATCTACCACCATGTAGTTTTTCAAATCTTATTGCTGATTTCATTCAGTGTGCTGGGGGATTACTTTTTGTTTTTTCTAGTAGCAAATACTGATTCAGTATTTGGGCATATTCATAAACTAGAGCAACACTTATATTGTGTGTATGTTATAATTAGAGTTAGTGCATAAAAAAAAGTAACATCGTCATTTTCTTGGTCTCTCATTAGTAGTGGTAAGGCAACCAGAGGTTGTGTTCCATACCCCAAGAAAAGAGGGAAAGCCAGATACTTAAGTGACATAGTCCTTACAGGTTACAGGTGAAGCAGGTTATTGCTGCTGATGTGCAGCGTAGTTAAGAATTATTTAGATAGCCCAAGATTTGATGTGCAAGATCTGATTAGTTTAGGTGTGAAAAGCTTGGAGTCTAGACCTGATGTGTCTCCATAGCATGTGTATCATTAGCATGTGTACACATTGATACACATAGAATGTGTATCAATGGGGATGTAGTCAACTTACCTCCGATCGGGATGCCGGTGGTTGAAATCCTTAAGCCGGAATCCCGACCCGTGGGCATCCGTGGAGATGCCGACGGCAGAATCCTTAGCTGTTAGCCGCGGGAAAGGGGGGAGTTAGGGTTAGGCACCACTGGAGAGGTTAGGATTAGGCACTAAGGGGGAGGGATAGGTTTAGGCACTAACTGGGAGGGTTAGGGTGTGGAGTAGGGAGGGTTAGGGTTAGGATGCAGAAAGGAAGGGTTAGGGGATGAAAGGGGGGGGTTAGGATACTTACCTAGGCCCTGTCGGGATTCTGTGCATTGGGATGCCGATGTCGGTCTTTTGACAGTCGGCATCCCGACTGCCGGTCTACCATACCCAACCCTATCATGCAACTGAAGCCACAAAGGCCACATGCACCAAGTCTGATTTATTTTTTTCTACTACTGTAGAAATAAAATTTACGTTGAGCCTGGACCATGCTTCAACCATAGTTTATTAACTTATTTCCTGTGTAGAGACAATAAATATTTGCTCTATAAAAGTATCACACCTTCTATAAGTATCTGCATGATTAAGTGGACTCACTGTGCCACTGATAGTTGGCACTGGTTTGGGGCACAATGTTTAATGAACCTCCTTGTTTTCAGCGGAAAATCCCATATAGGGACCTGTATTCTGCTGCAGGAGGTCCATAAGTTGTGGCTCCCTAAGGAGACTTATCAGGATGCTCCTGATTTACAAGCATGCCAATCACTAAATCACAGGCAAACTAATATACATTATGTGAAGGGTTAAGGCAGGCAGGAGCAAATCAAAGTCAACAATACAGTAGGTACAGGTCAAGGCAGGCAAATTTAAAGTCAAGTTAGAAACAGCAAGAAAAGTTTATACATTTTGCACAGTAAGGTAACCTATGGCACAGGGTAGTGTGTGATTGAGCTGCTTAAATAGCCAAGAAAATTCTAGTCACTTTCTTGATTGGTCAAGTGGGAGGCACAAGTGTAAACACTGAGTAATTAGAATTAAAAAAGGAATCAGAGCAAGTACACAGCAGAGAGTTGGAGAACTAGAGCGTGATCTGCGACATCATTGCCTATGATAGAAAGACCACAGTTCAAACCCAAGGAGAGTGAAATAACAATAAGATGGAGAAAAACTATATGTGATTGCATATAACAGAAACTGAAGCCAGTATGTGACGGTCTGTTTTCTATTGGTAGTGTCACCATGCAAATATGTCACTCACTGTAAAGGTTGGATATGCTCCACCTCTGAATGCAGTCACTCTGTGCCACATAGCTTAGTTTTAAAGTATTTCTAAAGCTGCATACACATACAACGATTTTGTTAACAATGATTTTCTGAATGATTTTATGAGCGATATTCCCTTAATGAAATCGTTTGAGTTGGTTAGTCTGACTGAACTACAAACTACAAACGTGAACGGGCATGAACGATAATCGTTCATCCTTTTAACTCAGAAAGTGAACGATTTTTTCACGATTGAACGATAAACTATATCATTAACGATAATCGTTAAAAAATCGTTGTGTGTGTACGCACCTTTATAGTAAATTAGTAAATCATTTTGTAAAGAAATTACCTAAACAGTCATTTGATATTAGGTCTGTACTTTCGTTACTAGATATCCAAACCCTAGAGGGGGTATGATTACATTTTGTTTATACTGAATTTCTTCTATTTCTTTTAGTTACAGATAAGCACCAGTTTAAATCTGAGCAGATGTTATATAGGTTTCGGTATGATGATGGCACCTACTATCCAAGAAATGAAATGCAGGATGTGATATCAAAGGTAATTACTGGAAAGTAGCAATACATGTAAGAAATGCTCGCACCCCATCTCTCTGTGAGTTTACTCTTTCTAAAGATATAAAGGATTTAATTGCATCATGGACAGCCAGATTGGAATAGTGGTTAGCATTACTGCCTTCCTGACCAAGGCACTGTGTGTGTGTGTGTGGAGTTTTTATGTTCTCCTCATGAGTAAAATAAAATAAATAATTAACCCTAGTGTGTACTTTATGTGTGTCCATGTGAATAGACAATAGTTGGCCAGTCCAGGACTGTTCTGTCCATACATGTCCCGGCATTGCCTAGTCAACCAGTGTCACGATACAGTTGTAGATTCCATACAAAAATACAAAATATAAACTTAAAAAAGTTAGATACAGAAAAGAAAATATATTTTTATACACTTTACAATGAAAAAGTACTTTATTTTAATATAAAACTAAATTTTTTTCTGGTTTATGGTATATATTTATGCCATCCTGAGATAGCATAGGAGTACAGTTCCTGCTCTGCATCTGTTTATGGTAAATATTTGATAACAGGCTTTGGTTGGTGACTCTATTGCAGACAGAGTCACTAAGATTGGTGGTGGGGCGGTAAACACATTTCCCGCAATGGGATAACCACACCTTCCAGGAGAACACTGTCATTTTGCTGCAGTGCACACTATGGGAAATGCTCCATGATGGGGCTTATCCGTGTCATCAGTTGGCAGCCACGCCCCCATTATCCAGGCCAGCCTAATGTCTTGACAGTCCTGATTGCAAGAGAGCCCCAGGAATATCCACCACCACCTGCAGGGTTTGATAAATAAGGAGAATACTTAAACCTGTTGAAAAGAGCCATTTTGGATGGTTTTAGTGATCTTCTACCATTGATAAATAGGCACCATTGCATAATGAAATCTTCTGGATTGAATAAAGGGGATCATCCTGGTTTATATCATCTACTGATGTGCGGTCAGGTGAGTCAGGTGAGGCAGAGCCTTTCCTGTCATACTTAGGTATACTCCACAGTTTTTACTATGAGAATTTTTTAAAGACCGTATTATAAATATCTTCTTTGTATAACTCTAATCATTTTTCTAGACAAAACTCTTGAGTAAAAAGTGTATGGCAGGTGAGGCTCTGCCTCCCCTGTCTACCTTTTCTGCACTTCCAGATCAAAACACACCAAATTTCCAGCACTATATACTGCTGCACCTTTGTATAATGCCCACATGCCCTCGGGTTCATATATGTATCTGTAAATCTGGCTCCGATACTAGCCAGTGCCTCCCCAGCCATTTACCTCACCGCACGTCACTGATGAAATAATGATAACATTTGTATCATCTATATATCATCTCCCTATTTCCAATAATATCTTAGATATGAATTCACCATGGACACAGAAAAAAGGATTTGCCCCCCAGCACACTGTAGCAAAATCAAAAATACTTAAATCCTACATGATAATAGAGATTCAGAGGTATTAGTTACATACATTTGCAAATATATGAATAAGTGGCAGGCCAATCGTCAAGGCTCCTCTATACTGGCATCCCTAACATTAAGGGGTTCACGTCCGAGAAGCAAGGCACCCCAAAAAATTCCAGCCAAGGACCATCCCCAGGGCATCGCATGAAAAGGGGAAAAAAGGTGATAGTGAAGTGTAAAGGATAGATGTGTAAGATAAATCAATAAGTGTTAATGAAATGTGAAAGAATTAAAATGACATAAATAACATACAAACAATTAGATTGATATTCTATGTGAATTAAGTGGTGATGCCATGAGAAAGGTCCAGCCAGAACAACCCCGGGGGCCCCACTCCCAAACGCTCACCCCAAAATAATTATTGCTACATAATAGTAGCACCAACTCTGGGTCATATAATTACAATTAATGTACTGCATGATAACAGCACATGTATGAGCTGAGAGCTAACTTACTTTGGAGGTACCCCAAAAAACCTCCACATGGCACTATAAGGATCAGCACATCCTCCTAATGCGGACTCCCTTCATAGCTCTCCAAACTGCAAACAAAAAATATGGTAGTTATTCAAATCAGCTAATGACATACCACAGGTGCTTGTAAAGGGCGGGGTTTACACTGAACACAGAAAAAAAGGATTTGCCCTCCAGCACACTGTAGCAAAATTAGAAATACTTAAATCCTACATGATAATAGAGATTCAGAGGTATTAGTTACATACATTTGCAAATATATGAATAAGCGCCAGGCCAATCGTCAAGGCTCCTCTATACTGGCGTCCCTATCATTAAGGGGTTCATGTCCGAGAAGCAAGGCACCCAAAAAAATTCCAGCCAAGGACCATCCCCAGGGCATCACACGAAAAGGGGAAAAAAGGTGATAGTGAAGTGTAAAGGATAGATGTGTAAAGATAAATCAATAAGTGTTAATGAAATGTGAAAGAATCACTTCTCTAATTGTTTGTATATTATTTATGTAATTTTAGTTCTTTCACATTTCATTAACACTTATTGATTTATCTTTACACATCTATCCTTTACACTTCACTATCACCTTTTTTCCCCTTTCCGTGTGATGCCCTGAGGATGGTCCTTGGCTGGAATTTTTTGGGGTGTCTTGCTTCTAGGATGTGAACCCCTTAATTATTCATATATTTGCATATATATATTCGCTTATTCATATATTTGCAAATGTTTTAACTAATACCTCTGAATCTCTATTATCATGTAGGATTTAAGTATTTTTGATTTTCCTACAGTGTGCTGGGGGCAAATCCTTTTTTTCTGTGTTCAGTATAAACCCTGCCCTTTAGCAGCATCTGTGGTATGTCATTAGCTGATTTGAGCAACTACCATATTTTTTGTTATGAATTCACCATGATAAGGCGATAAGGCTGGAGGACAGATTGTTTGGGCAGAAAAGTTTAAATGCTGCTGAAATTGTCTTTAGTGTCCTAAATTGATAATCCAATATAGTTTTTGTTATTTTAAATGTAATGTTGCATTAATTAACGTTATCTATCCATTACAGGGTGTTAGGCTATACTGCCGCATTCACAGCCTGTTTACACCAGTTATTAGGTATGTATTTTGCAAAACATCATGAAATGATACTGCTCTGGAGAAGACCTGGAAGCAGAGTGATTCAGAGATATCTGCTGTTCCTCCAACTTAAATCAGGGGGATCCTTAATATTTGCGGGTTACCCCCACAAAAATACTAAAAAACAAAAACAAAACAAAAAAACGAGTGTTTTCGGAGGCTATTCCGCAAATATTAATTGATGATTTTGCACCTGAGCCACAACTCCGTAGAGCTTTAAACACCAAAATCGGAACAATCAGAGGCAGATGCAGAGACACACACAGAGGATGTGACAGCGCTGGACCAGAGTCAGGGGTAGGTAGAGGAGCCCAGGATTCGGTGCTGGAACCTTGCTCGCCCTTGGTGTATTCCACCTGGTTGTCAGCAGAGATAAATATTTGGAGAGAATGTCTTCCCAGTAAGTCATCAGTGCTCACTAACATGTTCACACTTGGAGGGAAAATTTAGAAGGGGCAGGACAGCGCAGCCACTCACAGGTAGTCACACCCAAGTAGTGCAGCCTATGTATCTGTAAATGGGTGCATGCTGCCTCTCCAAGGATAACAGGTAGCATGCAGCCCAGCCTACAAACATGATGGCTCAAATCATTTGATTTGGCACTGGACCAGAAGTGACACCCCTGAAAGTGCACTGTGCGTTGCCGGATCAATTACAGGGCAACATACTGACAATTTTATTAGTAGAGGCCTCCATAAATTAGTTGCCCTGGGACCAGTGGCATCACTAGGGGAGTGTGGGTGGTGTGGACCGCACACCACCCACTGGGGGGGGCGCACTAAAATGCTGGCTCCTCCTCAGTGACCAGGAGTCGGGCACTGCTCCCGTTCACTGAGGAGGAGCCAGGAGTGCAGCCTGGCATCTCCGGGAGTGCTGGGCACACACCCAGAGTGATGAAACAGGGACGTGCTGTGAGGCCACATCCCTTTCTGGTGAGACCACACCCACTTTTCAGGTGTGCACAGGGGATCAGTTAGGTGCACAAGGTGTCACAAACCCCAGTGACACCACTGCCTGGGGTCCCCACAAACCTTAATCCAGCTCTGGCACTGTGATGTACTAGGGAACAACTTACATTTCTATCATTTAGCTGAAAAATCCAGTTGTTCAACCAAGAACAGCTTCATGTTTTTGCACTTGTCAGCCAAGAGTTATTTATTAATATTATTATTTTTCTCTATAAAGTTCAACAGTCATTCTAGTCTGTATATTAACAGAATCATATTACAAATGACATACAATAACATGGACATGGGGTGTGGTATGAAAAATTTACTGTGAAAAGGTCGACATTCAGAAGGTCAACTGGTTCTGAATGTTGACAGTCGATAGGTCGACATGGTCAATAGGACGACAATCATTAGACATGTATTTAGGCTGACAGTGTTAAATTGTCGACACATTCAAAAAGGTCGACATCTAACCTGTAAACACTAAAATGTCTACAGGTTAACATCTAATCTAGTGCTTGTTATCACAGAGTTCGCACTTTTTTCATGTGTATATTTAATTATAGAGTCACTTTGAATAAAAGCCAAAATTCAAATGTGCTAAACAGCTAAATGTTAGCAAAGGCAGTCATAACGTAATAAAGCTTAAACCGAAGTATATGATGTTTAGAATATGAGTACAGTATGTAAGAAAAGTGCTATTAGGGGATAATGACTCTTACACCTACTGACAAAGAATAAGATGTCTGTTGTGCTTTACACAAAGGCAGTAAGGATGGATCTATGCTGAATACAATGTTGCAGACATTATGTAAAATAAGTATAATGCCTCCCCAGTTAAGTGAACCTTTTTGTAAATGCACAGTAATAGTTCTGTAATCTGTGACCCAGAATTTCCCTGAGCGCACATGTAAATAAAACAATTTGCTTATTTCAGCAGTTCTTTCCTCTGATTTGCTAAACTTCTGACAAGCGATTTGTGACTGCCCTTGCAGCACAGATGAAACAGCTAATAAACTGTTTTAACTGTTTCTGTTGTTCTTAAACATATTTTTATTTGGTGAATTAGTGGTATATTTACTAAAGTGCAGGTTTTTAGAAGTGGAGATGTTGCCCATAGCAACCAGATTATACTTATCTTTTTTTCTAGCAGTTTCTAGTAGATAACAGCTAGAATCAGATTGGTTGCTATGGCCAACAACTCCGTTTCTAAAAACCTGCACTTTATTAAATAATATATACTTCTTAATGTGGGTACACACCTAAGCGATATATCTGCAGATCGAGTGTTCTGCAGATATATCTTTAGATGCTAGTCGGTCAAACACACTGAATGGCCATCATTTACCCACAGGGCCGGATCAAGGTCTGTGGGGGCCCCTGGGCAACAAACGTGTGGGGGCCCCTATATTTATATATATATATATATATGTATATATATATATATATAAATAAAACACATGCACATATTTATATATATATATATAAAAACACACACTGTTGTATACATATATACATTGTGACACAGTTAGGTTAGGGGGTCCCTCTCCTGGGTAGAGGACTCCTTCCTTACACACACACACAGTAGCAGGGAAGCAGCACACCAGTCTGCATGCAAGTACAAGCTGGTCGGCGCCAGTCTTTATTGTACAATGACAGAAATATAAAGAAAACATAAATATAAATCCTAGCCCTGTCGGGGCACTAACTTCACAGGTAGTTCCCTCACTACCAGAACCTGGCAGGGCCTAATGCCCTCGCCAGCAACAAAGCACAGCACAGTACTCACAAATAGGTTTTTCAAGTGTCTCTGAGCAAACTCCCTGCCTGCTCTCCCAGGTGAGACAATCAGCCCTCAACACACTAGGCTTATATTGGCCACTCTCAGGTGGAAAACTAACAAGCCTGTTACCAGGCTGCGAGAACCAAAACCTGGAGTGGCCGTGGGTAGAGCCCTCCCTCTCCTCTCACCCACAACCCCCAGGTCCCAAACCGGCTTTTCAAAAAGCTGAGACTCAAGCCTGCTACACTGCAGACTTTCTCCTGGGGGTTTAAAACACATAAGACAGGAATCTGGGACAAATGTACCTGCCACAGACCACTTTACCAATGATCCTATCACATATCCCCCCCCTTTGTTTTGACCTGTGGGGCGGAACAACTGAAGCCCCCAAACAATGAACGCGTGACAACGCGTCAGCATTGGCCAGCTGGCTTCCTGGCCTGTGTTCCACCGGAAATGTAAAAGTTTGTAACGCCCACTTTATGGCCAACGCCTCCTTCTCCACTGTGGCACCGGGTAGGCATCGAATTTTGAAACACTGTTCAACTTTCGGAAGTCATTGCAGAAACGCACACTCCCGTCGGGCTTTGGAATCAACACAATGGGACGACCATTCACTATGTGATACTTCAATAACCCCTAACTCTAGCATATTTTTAATTTCTTTCGACACCGATGCTCTTGGTGCTTCAGGTAACCTATAGGGCTTTAGATTAACTTTAACCCCTGGGTCAGTGATGATGTCATGTTTAATGACCGAGGTTTTCCCAGGTACGTCAGAGAACAGCACCCTATTTCTAATCAGAAACTCCTTGACCTCTTGTTGTTGAATTGCCGACAGGGTTTTTGCCACTGTCACTTCGGAAACTAAGGGCCCTGGACTTACTGGAGGGTCTCGGACAGCCGACAGTACCGTTCTATCTTTCCAGGGCTTTAACAGATTTATATGGTATATCTGTTCCGGCTTTCTTTTCCCCGGCTGGTAAACTTTGTAATTGACCTGCCCCACTCTTTCTAAGATTTCAAAGGGCCCTTGCCATTTAGCCAAAAGTTTATTTTCCACAGTGGGAACCAATACTAACACTCTGTCCCCAGGAGCAAAGCTGCGTAACCGAGCATTGCAGTTGTATACCCTCTGCTGTGCCTGTTGAGCCTGTTCCAGGTGCTCTCTCACTATCGGCACTACCGCAATAATTCTCTCCTGCATTTGAGAAACATACTCAATCACCGTTTTGTAAGGACTAGACTGCCCCTCCCATGTCTCTTTGGCAATGTCTAGTAACCCCCTTGGGTGTCTCCCATACAACAAGTCGAAGGGTGAAAATCCGGTGGAGGACTGGGGAACTTCTCTTATGGCCAACAATAAATACGGCAATAAGTAGTCCCAATCCCTACCATCCTTGTCGACCACTTTCCTAAGCATGTGTTTTAACGTCTTGTTAAACCTCTCGACCAGCCCATCAGTTTGGGGGTGATAAACTGAAGTTCTTAACTGTTCGATTTTGAACAGGCGGCATAACTCTTTCATGACTTTGGACATAAACGGTGTACCCTGGTCAGTTAGTATCTCCTTAGGTATACCCAGCCTGCTAAAGACATGAACTAGCTCTCTGGCAATGGTCTTGGTTGACGTATTGCGCAACGGGATCGCTTCCGGGTACCTGGTAGCGTAATCCATTATGACCAGAATATACTGGTGTCCCCTGGCAGACTTCATTAAGGGTCCAACCAAATCCATCGCTATTCTTTCAAACGGCACCTCTATGATAGGCAATGGAACTAGTGGACCCTTAAAATGTGGCCTGGGAGCATGATACTGACACTCAGGGCAGGATGCGCAAAAGTCAGATACCTCTTTATGAAGCCCGGGCCAGAAAAACCTCTGCATTATTCGCTCAGTGGTTTTCTCTACCCCTAGATGGCCTGCCGTTATATGACCATGGGCCAGATCCAACACTGTTCTTCTGTAGGCTTTGGGAACTATTAGTTGTTCCACAACATCTTCCCCCTTCTTGGTCACCTGATATAACAAATCCTGCCACATTGCCATGTGGGGATAGGACAAAGGACTATCAGGGTCTACGGGTTTACCATCAACTACTTTTACATTCTCCCTGGCTTTTACCAAAGTAGGGTCATTCAACTGCTCCACGGCAAAGACCTCTCTTCTGACCTCTAAATCAGGCAGACGATCACCTGGCCCAATAACACTTCCCACCTCAATGGGAGGCACATCAGTTGGCGGGCCACCATCACGCTCCGCATTCTCTAGTTCGCCAATCATAGTAGAAAAAGGGAATAACTCTGACTCAGAAGAAACTCCCTCCTCCACTACATCGACAACCTTCTCAAATGGATCGGGGTTGTTCACCTCTGGAACAAAACGGCTTTCCCACAACTTCCAGAAGTGAGCAAAGTCTCTCCCCAATATTGCATCGTACATCAGACCACGTACCAAACCTACAGAAACTATAGCAGAACCACATGGTGTCTCGATGTTCACCTCGGCCGTAACATAATATCGAGTATCCCCTTGTATGCAGGTCACACCAATAGTTTTCCCCTCACGCCGCAAGGGGTTCACCAGCTCAGCTTTTATAAGTGTCACCAAGCTACCAGAGTCTAACAGGTTGCCATCTACAGTGAGTACACACATGTGCTTATCAGTCCCAGCCTGCCGGTCAGCCATACAGGCTATCTGTGCAAAGAAAGACCCCCTGCGGTAGACATGAGCAGTATCACATTGCATAGGTTCAGTTGTAAGTGCACAATTAGCGGCAATATGGCCGAAGCCACCACATCGGAAACACTGAGTCATATTTATGTCTAGTCGTTTATGGGGCAAGAACCTTCCCGGCCTGGCAGGCCTGTCTCCAGGTTCTACACCCTCAGTCTTAGGTACATTCCACCGCCCAGCACCCTTCTCCCCTGGAACAGTCTTACCAGTGTCTGTGGGAGTTCGCCAGTGCGCCATCGGGGCTCGGTGGGGCATAGTCATCAGCTCCTCAGCCGCCACGTACCTCTCCACCAGCTCGACCAACTGGTCCGCGGACTTAGGGTCTGCATGGCTCACCCACTTGCGCAGAGTCACAAGTAATGATCGCAGGTACCGGTCCATCACGACCCTTTCCACGATCTGTGGTCCCGTCAGCATCTCGGGCTGTATCCATTTTGAGGACAGATGGACGAGGTCATGCATCTGTGAACGTGGAGGCTTGTCCTTATGGAACTCCCAGCGGTGGACCCGTTGGGCACGAACAAAGGTGGTGACTCCCAAGCGAGTTAGGATCTCCTGTTTTCGTTTTTTATAGTCCTTGGCATCAGCCAGGCATAAGTCGAAATATGCTTTTTGTGGCTCCCCAGACAAAAAAGGTGCCACCAGACTTGCCCACTGCTCCTTGGGCCAACTCTCCCTCTCGGCCATTCTTTCAAATGCGGCGAGATAGGCCTCCACATCATCGCCCGAAGTCATCTTTTGGAGGAAGTGACTGGCTCGTACGGAGTGAGTGGTGGTGGGAGGACCAGTATTAACATCTCTGGGCCGGGCGACCAGGTGCTGTACCACCTCTCTTATGGCCTGGCTGTTTTCCGCTAAGGCTTGGCGGGTTTCCTCAATGGCGACCTGTTGAAGTCTGTTAGTCTCCTGCTGAAGTTTGTTTGTCTCCTGCTGAGCTGCTGTAGCTTGAAGCAAGGCCTTAATAATGTCCTCCATTTTGTCCTGGGGTGTAGGTTGGAAGCTGAACCTTGCTTCTATGTGCATTGGCTGACGCCTCCTCTATGGGACTCCAAGGACACAGTGTTATTTTCACACTCACAAATTGGGTGTCTGTCCCTTTAATTTTTAAACGGAAAGTTTTCCTCTCGCTGCAACTTCAGTGTGTGTGGGTGCCTGCATTCTCCACCATATTGTGACACAGTTAGGTTAGGGGGTCCCTCTCCTGGGTAGAGGACTCCTTCCTTACACACACACACAGCAGCAGGGAAGCAGCACACCAGTCTGGATGCAAGTACAAGCTGGTTGGCGCCAGTCTTTATTGTACAATGACAGAAATATAAAGAAAACATAAATATAAATCCTAGCCCTGTCGGGGCACTAACTTCACAGGTAGTTCCCTCACTACCAGAACCTGGCAGGGCCTAATGTCCTCGCCAGCAACAAAGCACAGCACAGTACTCACAAATAGGTTTTTCAAGTGTCTCTTAGCAAACTCCCTGCCTGCTCTCCCAGGTGAGACAATCAGCCCTCAACACACTAGGCTTATATTGGCCACTCTCAGGTGGAAAACTAACAAGCCTGTTACCAGGCTGCGAGAACCAAAACCTGGAGTGGCCGTGGGTGGAGCCCTCCCTCTCCTCTCACCCACAACCCCCAGGTCCCAAACCGGCTTTTCAAAAAGCCGAGACTCAAGCCTGCTACACTGCAGACTTTCTCCTGGGGGTTTAAAACACATAAGACAGGAATCTGGGACAAATGTACCTGCCACAGACCACTTTACCAATGATCCTATCACAACATATATATATATATATATATATATATATAGACACTCATACAGTCAGGTACATAAATATTGGGACATTGACAGAATTTTCATATTTTGGCCAAGATGTGCTTTAACTGCAGACTTTCAGATTTAATTTGAGGGTAATTACATCCAAATCAGGTGAACGGTGTAGGAATTACAACGGTTTCTATATGTGCCTCCCACTTTTTACGGGGCCAAAAGTAATGGGACTATCAACTCAAAAGCTATTTCATGGACAGGTGTGGGCTATTCCCTTGTTATTTCATTATCTATTAAGCAGGTAAAAGGTCTGAAGTTGATTCTAGGTGTGACATTTGCATTTGGAATCAGTTGCTGTCGACTCACAATATGAGATCCAAAGAGCTGTCACTATCAGAGAAGCAAGCCATTATTATACCCCTTTTCCACCTAAATTCCGGGCCTGACCCGAAGTTGGAACAAAGTTCATATCCGGATCAGACCCGGAATTTTGCCGGCGCCGACTCGGGATATTCCCGAGTCAGCGCCGCTCACACCGCAGTTGGGTCTGCATAGACCCAGCTTTTGCGGAGTGAAAGTGGTCGCTTGGAGATAACGTCATCTCCAAGCGCCACTGAAGCCGGACCAATCGGCCGGCTAGCAGTGCACTCCAGGTCATCGTGACCCGGAGTGTGCTGTTCTCACAGCAGGGTTTCACGGGCTAAGCCCATGTTAAACCCTGCTAGTTACCTGGGTTGGATTGCCGGGTCACTCGACCCGGCGATCCAACTCTCTCCCCTTTTACACCAGGGAGCTGCCCGGTTTAACCCTTCAAAAACCCGGGTTTTAGCTCCGGTGTAAAAGGGGTATTAGGCTGAAAAATCAAAACAAACATCAGAGAGATAGCAAAAACATTAGGTGTGGCCAAATCAACTGTTTGGAACATTCTTAAAAAGAAAGAACGCACCAGAGAGCTCAGCAACACCAAAATGGAAATTTTGGAATAAAACTATTTTCCTCATATAAAACTTTTGTTTGGTGAATATCGGAGTGGAACCAGTAGCGGGACTGTGTTTAGAAATATCCGTGGTGAATCATTTATACGGAAGTAGGAATTGGATATATACCCTTTTGAATTGAGATTTTTCTCTTTTTGGAAAAGAAGCTTCCTTATAAGTTTCCTTATATATGTTTTTATCCCTCTAAACACAGAAGCCTCTATATAAAATCTTTTTTGGGAGCCTTAATTTTTTTCTGTAGAAATGGAAGAAGTGTAATACCCCTTTTACACCAGAGCAAAAACCTGGGTTTTGCTGGGTCTACCCGGGTCGCAGCTCAGTGTAAAAGGGTCTCTGAAAAATAACCTGGGTCAAGTGACCCTGCAATCCAACCCAGGTAGCTACCAGGGTTGGACCCAGGATGGACCCAGGTAATGGTGCAGTGTAAACGGTGCAACCCAGGTTATCTGACCTGGATAATACCTAAAATGAGAGGATTGGTGGTTGTGGAGCATTCACCTCCCACTTTTTATGACCTCACAGGTTTAGCAGGGCAGACCTGAGTTCAGTGTGAACAGGGCTGACCTGGGAGTAACCCAGATCAAAGGTGCAGTGTAAATTGGTCTGACCTGGGTCTGACCAGGGTTGGAACCATGTCCAAAAACCCAGGTCGGACCTGGGTTTTTGGTGAAAAAGAGGTATTAGATAGATTTTTGAAGGAGACTGCATTTTGTGTGGACTAAGTTTTTCTAATTAATAAGAAGCTGAACCAAACATCAACAGCGCTCCATTGTTGCACATTTATATTGTCTGTATACACTGTCCGACGGCCAGCAGATATATCGGCCGATCAATTGATCGGCCAATATATCGGCCAGTGTGTACCCAGCATTAGAGTTTCCACAAATTGTCCATAATTTATAGTCGTAAAATAAATTTGTGGGACTATCAACTCAAAAGCATGTATCACGTTATCCAATTGCCAGAGTTTTCGCATGTGCGTAAACTCCATTAGCAGAAACCAGTGAAAAGTTTCCACCATTGTGATAAAATGTGCAAAATCCCTAGTTTTAGCTAAAAATGTGGGGACTTGGGTCAGAAACTTTGGACACTTTCCCTAATGACTAATTAGGCAAAAAAAAAAATAGCTTAAATTCCCCTGATAATGATGTCATTTTTGAGGTGAAAATGTAAAAGTGTTGGAAAATAGGTTTCAAGTACTTGGCCGGTATTTTGGGGGCTGTATGGATGGGACAGGTGGTATTAGGATTGCAGGTGGTTACAGCAGGTGTATTTTTAATATTTTTTAAAACTGCACTTTTAGACACTAAAATATACTAGTACCCATTTTATGTACCCCAAATTTTACTACAGCAATTATTTTCTCCAAAAGAAATTGCTTTCTATAATTTTTTCACACTTATGCAAATATGCATATAATAGCCATTTGACTCAATTTAAGAACCTAAACTTCTTTTATTAGGGCTATTAATACACTTCTATATTGATTTTCAGTGCCAGTTTGGCTTTTTATGGCGTACAGCTGATTTCCCCAAAATGTGTTGTACTTTTTGCTAGTTTTGCCATGCGCAATTATCGTACATATGCGTTTTCGAGTGTTTTGCAATTGGATAGGACGGAAGGCGGGAGCGCGCATTGAAGAAGTACGCAAAAAAAATCACATCATAACTGGCAAATGCAGCTATAACTTCGCCATTCGAACGCTTTCGACCAAACGTGACTTTTCGCACCTAATTGAATGCGGCCCTAAGACTGTAAAAAAATCATAGGGAAGCACCTGAGCTCTATGCAAATTAGATTGCCTAAGTTACATTTCTAATTTAAACCTTAAGTTGTGCTTAAGGATTACTTAAGGTGTTGACACTTAACAAGCTCTACACATTTGCAGAATTGAGTATTTAACTACTGTAGTTCTCTGGTGCTAAACAAGGAACATTGCTTTTTTTTCTAACACAATGAACTTTTACATAGAGCAGTAAAATTAATTTACTACAGTTTCTTGGAAATTCTGTGTTATTTTTATATACACATAAATAACATAAATAAATATGTGCGTGTGTGTGTGTGTATATATATATATATATATATATATATATATTATCCTTTACAAACAGTATAGCACAGAGGTTTCTAAAGTCCGCCATTACAGTCCAGGTTTTAGGGATATCAATGCTTGAGTCCAGATGGTTAAACAAAATTGACTGAGGTACTAATTAAGTCACCTGTGCTCATGCATGGATATCCTTTAAACTTGGACTGTAATGAGATTGTGAACCTTTGGTATAGCAGAACCCAACACTATCAAATACAAATATGCTTTATTTGAAGATTAGCAATGTAGATTTATGTTTATAACACATTTAGGTGTTTTCTATTCTAATTGTTGTTTTATACAGTAGTTTATACAGTAGTTTGCTTTTTTCCTTTTCAGAGATAAAGACTACCATCTTAGGACATATAAATCGGTGGTTATGGCCAACAGGCTAATCGACTGGCTTATAGCTCAGGTGAGAAAAGTATATCTAATACTAAAGGTGCATACACACACAATGATTTTTTTAACGATTATCGTTAAACGATATTGTTTAACGATAATCGTTTGAAAAAATCGTTCACTTTCTGAGTCAAACGATGAACGATTATTGTTCATGCGTGTTCACGTTTGTAGTTTGTAGTTCAGTCAGACTTGTCAACTCAACAATTTTCATTAAGTTAATATGCAAAAATCGTTTGTAGTTCATAAAAATCGTTCATTACATTTAAATGAACATAGTAAATGAACAACTTTAGTAAACGATTTTAGTTCATTTTTTCAAGGTAGAAAATCGTTTACTAAAATCGTTCATTAACTCAATCGTTGTGTGTGTATGCAGCTTATGAGGTCAGTACACGTTCGGACCCCAGTAATTAACATTCGATGCAAAAATCAGCTGTCTCCCCGAAGTGTTTCACTGCTCCTCTTGGATTCGGTAGATTTAGACGCCTGTCATGTAACCCTCGCCAGGATTAAGTAGTCTGGAAGCCGGCGATTGGCATTGTGTCAGCCGGCTTCCCGTACGTATACGGTTTTAAGGATATCCCTGCTGGTGATACTAATTAAGTCACCTGTGTTCAAGCATGGATAGCCTTAAAATCTGGACTGTAATGGTGAAGATTTTCTATTGATGCTTCTTGGGCTATGGAAATATTTTCTTATCAATGATAACATTGCCGGGGCAGCTGAACAATGCACGCTAGGCCAGTATATATAGCCTCTGTACTTGCAAAGCTCTGCATTGCTGAATCACACATGAGCACTACACTGCAAGCCTGTGCTTGTGCTTTTAGTTGCAGATACCATTGGTAAATAATAGAAAAATACATTATTTGAATATAAATTTCAAACTAAATAATGCTTTATTTTATTTTCCTGGATGCTGATGATATCAGAGGACAGTAGCGGTATTTCTACCACCATTCATAAAATTTGTGCTTTTATAGATATACATTTCGTTTGAAAACAATATTAATGCTGTTCCTTTTAAATATTCTATTTAGGGGGATATTTATCAAATCTTGGAGAGAGATAAAGTACCAACCAATCAGCTTCTGTCATTTTGCAGGCTGTGCTAGAAAAATGACAGTTAGGAGCTGATTGGTTGCTATGAGCAACTTCTCCACTTTATCTTTCTCCAAGATTTGATAAATCTCCCCCTAAGTAGATAAAAAAGTTTTTTGTAAAAGCTGTTGTTTGTTGAGTAAAAAATATTTTGTTGTGTGTAAAACATTACAGGGCGACTGCCGGACGAGAGAGGAGGCAATTATTCTTGGAGTAGCACTTTGTGACAATGGATTCATGCACCATGGTATGAAGTGGGATTTATTATTATTATTCTATGCAGTTCTAAAATATATTATTTTCATTTGACATGTTTTAAAAGATTTTTAAATGAGGAAGTATCACCTCCTTTATTTTTTGGACTTCAATGGCCCAAAAATGCTTTGGCTGTCCTTCTTTTCTCCTAAACGTTCCCAAGTATAGACTTATATGAAGAAATGACTCAAGATTCATAAAAGGATATTAGCATGTAGTAGGTTAATTCATTTTAACAGATTATTCTTGGTCTGATATTATGCAGTGTTGGAGAAAAGCGAGTTCAAGGACGAACCTCTGTTGTTTCGATTCTTCTCTGATGAAGAAATGGAAGGCTCCAATATGAAACACAGACTCATGAAACATGACCTAAAGATTGTAGAGAATGTCATTGCTAAATCTCTGCTGGTACGTACTGTAAGTCATACTTACTAACAAGCAGATATATCTCTAGGCTTCCCTTTCATACTGCCAGGCTGAGCTTGCTTCTTAAATACCCAAAGACACGACTGATGTTACTAGCAAATACTTTTATATTGTGGGTAGTTATGGTGATGATCAAATTGTGACCATGTATAGAATAATATTTAGCTTCATGCACAATCTGTGTAGTTATATCAAGCTCCATGCACAGTGTGTATAGTTACATATGTATCCTCCTTCAGTGTGTGATGTGGTCTAGTAGCATAATCAAGGTGATGTGGGGGGTGCGGACCGTACCAGGTGACACCATCCGAGGTGGTGATACCAAAATAGCAGAGCTGCTCTCCTATTTTGAGGTCACCCCCTCAGATGGTGTCATGAGCATCAGTGATAGATGTTACGCACATGCGCGCATCATCCACACTGTGCCAGGAGTCGGGAGAGGCTGGGGGCTGTCCTGCAGCACCTAGAGCACTGGGCCTCCCAGAGTGACAAGAACAGGGGTGTTACATGCCCACAAAAATGTCATACACCAGGGGACGTTGCATCGCGGACATGAGGCCATAGTAGCGCACTGGTGCAAGGTGCTTATGTAGTACAACACCTTTGTTGTCCCAGGCTAGCTCTCCAGTGTGTGGGAAATACCTGAGAAGGGGTCCCTGCCCATGCAGGCTTTAAATGACAATTTTACTTCTATACAAAGGAGTATCTGCCAGGCTTGTCCTCTTAGTCTCCTCCTCTTCTCAGGTCTAAATCAGACAGGTGGCTCTTGTGGCCCCTCCCAATTTCCCATAACTTTTGCTTGTGGGTGCAGGGTGCACTTTTTACAGCTGACCACCCCCGTCACCACCCACAAACGGCACTTCCTGTCAATCATTTTCGGAGGGGTCTGCGCTCACACTGCGTGTAATCTGCTTACCATAACCCTATCGTACTGGCTAGTTCGCGCATGCGCAGTGCGATACATACGCATGCGTAGTGCATAAACATCATCCAAATGCGTGCGTACTTTCTTTTGTGTTCCTTGCTGAATCAGGCCCATTGTCCCTGATAGGAAAAAATCAAACACAATGACCCTCACAGGATAAAAATTAAAACAAATAGGCTTCACATGAAAAAAACCAAACACATAGGTCCCGCTAGAAAAAAAAAAATACATTGACACTGATAAGAGAAAAAAATAAAACACAATGGTGACCAGAGAAAAAAATACCTCACACTGTGCTCCCTTTCCCTTATCCCACCAACACTTTACTACCCATCCCACACTGTGCTCCCCTTCTCTTATCCCACACACTGTGCTCTCCTTCCCTTATCCCACCAACACTGTGCTACCCATCCCACACTGTGCTCCCCTTCCCTTATCCCACACACTGGGTCTGATTCATGCGCACGACGGAGGCGGCTCTGTCGTGCGCATGCACGAGACCCGAATAACGAAGGCCAAGCCATCGTTATGGGTCTCGCACCAAAGGGGGCGTGCTGTCGATGGTGTTTGACAGCACGCCCCCTTTGGTGGGCGTGCCAGGGGTGTGGCTGCCCAGACGGAGGCGTTCCCATGGGAACGCCTACCATCTGGGGCCGGCCCCACTGACATCACTGGTGATGTCAGTGGTAGTGCTTGTGGCTCTGATAGAGCCAAAAGCACTCCAGGGCTTGCGGCAGACGAGACCCTACCACAAGGGTCTCGTCGCAAGCCCGATGGTCGCGATTGTCTTGACCATCACGACCATCATTTTGGCCGCTCGTTATAGCTGTGGGTGGTCACCCACAGCTATGCGAGCGGCCAGGAGGGACGGCACTGATTCAGAACGAGCGCTCTGTCAGAGCGTCCGGCTCTGAATCAGGGCCTCTGTGCTTTCCCTTATCCCACCAACACTGTGCCATCCATCCTGCACTGTGCTCCCTTTCCCTTATCCCACCAACACTGTGCTATCCATCCCACACTGTGCTCCCCTTCCCTTATCCCACACACTGTGCGTTCCCTTATCCCACCAACACTGTGCTATCCATCCTACACTGTGCTCCCCTTCCCTTATCCCACCAACACTGTGCTATCCATCCTACACTGTGCTCCCCTTTCCTTATCCCACCAACACTGTGCTATCCATCCTACACTGTGCTCCCCTTCCCTTATCCCACCAACACTGTGCTATCTATCCTACACTGTGCTCCCCTTCCCTTATCCCACCAACACTGTGCTGTCCATCCTACACTGTGCTCCCTTTCCCATAGACCCACCATCACTGTGCTATCCATCCTACACTGTGCTCCACTTCCCTTATCCCACACACTGTGCTCCCCTTCCAACATAGTACTTTTTCCTCCCCCATCCCACATAGTGCTTCCCCCAGCCCACATAGTGCTTTCACTTCCATCCCACATAGTGCTTTCCCTCTCAACCCACATAGTGCTTTCCCCTCCACCACATAGTGCTTTCCCCTGCCCCATCCCACACAGTGCTCCCCCATCCCACATAGTCCTTTTCCCTCCCCCACATCCCACATAGTGCTTTCCCCTGCCCCCCATCCCACACAGTGCTCCCCCATCCCACATAGTCATTTTCCCTCCCCCACATCCCACATAGTGCTTTTGCCTCCCCCACATCCCACATAGTGCTTTCCTCTGCCCCTCATTCCACAAAGTGCTTTCCCTTTTCCCACCCCACATAGTGCTTTCCTCTGCCCTACATCCCACATAGTGCTTTCCTCTGCCCTACATCCCACATAGTCCTTTCCTCTGCCCTACATCCCACATAGTGCTTTCCTCTGCCCTACATCCTACATAGTGCTTTCCTCTGCCCCTCATTCCACAAAGTGCTTTCCCTTTTCCCACCCCACATAGTGCTTTCCTCTGCCCTACATCCCACATAATGCTTTCCTCTGCCCTACACCCCACATAGTGCTTTCCTCTGCCCTACATCCCACATAGTGCTTTCCTTTGCCCTACATCCCACATAGTGCTTTCCCTTTTCCCACCCCACATAGTGCTTTCCTCTGCCCTACATCCCACATAGTGCTTTCCCTTTTCCCACCCCACATAGTGCTTTCCTCTGCCCCACATCCCACATAGTGCTGTCCCCTACCCCATCCCACATAATTCTTTCCCCATCTCACATAGTTATTTCCCCTCCCCCACATCCCACATAGTGCTTTCCTCTGCCCCTCATTCCACAAAGTGCTTTCCCTTTTCCCACCCCACATAGTGCTTTCCTCTGCCCTACATCCCACATAGTGCTTTCCTCTGCCCTACATCCCACATAGTGCTTTCCTCTGCCCTACATCCCACATAGTGCTTTCCTCTGCCCTACATCCTACATAGTGCTTTCCTCTGCCCCTCATTCCACAAAGTGCTTTCCCTTTTCCCACCCCACATAGTGCTTTCCTCTGCCCTACATCCCACATAGTGCTTTCCTCTGCCCTACACCCCACATAGTGCTTTCCTCTGCCCTACATCCCACATAGTGCTTTCCTTTGCCCTACATCCCACATAGTGCTTTCCCTTTTCCCACCCCACATAGTGCTTTCCTCTGCCCTACATCCCACATAGTGCTTTCCCTTTTCCCACCCCACATAGTGCTTTCCTCTGCCCTACATCCCACATAGTGCTTTCCTCTGCCTTACATCCCACATAGTGCTTTCCTCTGCCCCTCATTCCACAAAGTGCTTTCCCTTTTCCCACCCCACATAGTGCTTTCCTCTGCCCTACATCCCACATAGTGCTTTCCTCTGCCCTACACCCCACATAGTGCTTTCCTCTGCCCTACATCCCACATAGTGCTTTCCCTTTTCCCACCCCACATAGTGCTTTCCTCTGCCTTACATCCCACATAGTGCTTTCTATTTTCCCACCCACAATAGTGCTTTCCTCTGCCCTACATCCCACACATCCCACATAGTGCTTTCCCTTTTCCCACCCCACATAGTGCTTTCCTCTGCCCTACATCCCACATAGTGCTTTGCCCTGCCCTACATCCCACATAGTGTTTTCCTCTGCCCTACATCCCACATAGTGCTTTCCTCTGCCCTACATCCAACATAGTGCTTTCCCCTGCCCCATCCCACATAATTCTTTCCCCATCTCACATAGTTATTTCCCCTCCCCCACATCCCACATAGTGCTTTCCTCTGCCCCTCATTCCACAAAGTGCTTTCCCTTTTCCCACCCCACATAGTGCTTTCCTCTGCCCTACATCCCACATAGTGCTTTCCTCTGCCCTACATCCCACATAGTGCTTTCCTCTGCCCTACATCCCACATAGTGCTTTCCTCTGCCCTACATCCCACATAGTGCTTTCCTCTGCCCTACATCCCACATAGTGCTTTCCTCTGCCCCTCATTCCACAAAGTGCTTTCCCTTTTCCCACCCCACATAGTGCTTTCCTCTGCCCTACATCCCACATAGTGCTTTTCTCTGCCCTACACCCCACATATTGCTTTCCTCTGCCCTACATCCCACATAGTGCTTTCCTTTGCCCTACATCCCACATAGTGCTTTCCCTTTTCCCACCCCACATAGTGCTTTCCTCTGCCCTACATCCCACATAGTGCTTTCCCTTTTCCCACCCCACATAGTGCTTTCCTCTGCCATACATCCCACATAGTGCTTTCCTCTGCCTTACATCCCACATAGTGCTTTCCTCTGCCCCTCATTCCACAAAGTGCTTTCCCTTTTCCCACCCCACATAGTGCTTTCCTCTGCCCTACATCCCACATAGTGCTTTCCTCTGCCCTACACCCCACATAGTGTTTTCCTCTGCCCTACATCCCACACATCCCACATAGTGCTTTCCCTTTTCCCACCCCACATAGTGCTTTCCTCTGCCCTACATCCCACATAGTGCTTTCCTCTGCCCTACATCCCACATAGTGCTTTCCTCTGCCCTTCATTCCACAAAGTGCTTTCCCTTTTCCCACCCCACATAGTGCTTTCCTCTGCCCTACATCCCACATAGTGCTTTCCTCTGCCCTACACCCCACATAGTGCTTTCCTCTGCCCTACATCCCACATAGTGCTTTCCTTTGCCCTACATCCCACATAGTGCTTTCCCTTTTCCCACCCCACATAGTGCTTTCCTCTGCCCTACATCCCACATAGTGCATTCCCTTTTCCCACCCCACATAGTGCTTTCCTCTGCCATACATCCCACATAGTGCTTTCCTCTGCCTTACATCCCACATAGTGCTTTCCTCTGCCCCTCATTCCACAAAGTGCTTTCCCTTTTCCCAACCCACATAGTGCTTTCCTCTGCCCTACATCCCACATAGTGCTTTCCTCTGCCCTACACCCCACATAGTGTTTTCCTCTGCCCTACATCCCACACATCCCACATAGTGCTTTCCCTTTTCCCACCCCACATAGTGCTTTCCTCTGCCCTACATCCCACATAGTGCTTTCCTCTGCCCTACACCCCACATAGTGCTTTCCTCTGCCCTACATCCCACATAGTGCTTTCCTCTGCCCTACATCCCACATAGTGCTTTCCTCTGCCCTACATCCCACATAGTGCTTTCCTCTGCCCCTCATTCCACAAAGTGCTTTCCCTTTTCCCACCCCACATAGTGCTTTCCTCTGCCCTACATCCCACATAGTGCTTTCCTCTGCCCTACACCCCACATAGTGCTTTCCTCTGCCCTACATCCCACATAGTGCTTTCCTTTGCCCTACGTCCCACATAGTGCTTTCCCTTTTCCCACCCCACATAGTGCTTTCCTCTACCCTACATCCCACATAGTGCTTTCCCTTTTCCCACCCCACATAGTGCTTTCCTCTGCCATACATCCCACATAGTGCTTTCCTCTGCCTTACATCCCACATAGTGCTTTCCTCTGCCCCTCATTCCACAAAGTGCTTTCCCTTTTCCCACCCCACATAGTGCTTTCCTCTGCCCTACATCCCACATAGTGCTTTCCTCTGCCCTACACCCCACATAGTGTTTTCCTCTGCCCTACATCCCACACATCCCACATAGTGCTTTCCCTTTTCCCACCCCACATAGTGCTTTCCTCTGCCCTACATCCCACATAGTGCTTTCCTCTGCCCTACATCCCACATAGTGCTTTCCTCTGCCCTACATCCAACATAGTGCTTTCCCTTTTCCCACCCCACATAGTGCTTTTCTCTGCCTTACATCCCACATAGTGCTTTCCCTTTTCCCACCCACAATAGTGCTTTCCTCTGCCCTACATCCCACACATCCCACATAGTGCTTTCCCTTTTCCCACCCCACATAGTGCTTTCCTCTGCCCTACATCCCACATAGTGCTTTCCTCTGCCCTACATCCCACATAGTGCTTTCCTCTGTCCTACATCCCACATAGTGCTTTCCTCTGCCCTACATCCAACATAGTGCTTTCCTCTGCCCTACACCCCACATAGTGTTTTCCTCTGCCCTACATCCCACACATCCCACATAGTGCTTTCCCTTTTCCCACCCCACATAGTGCTTTCCTCTGCCCTACATCCCACATAGTGCTTTCCTCTGCCCTACATCCCACATAGTGCTTTCCTCTGCCCTTCATTCCACAAAGTGCTTTCCCTTTTCCCACCCCACATAGTGCTTTCCTCTGCCCTACATCCCACATAGTGCTTTCCTCTGCCCTACACCCCACATAGTGCTTTCCTCTGCCCTACATCCCACATAGTGCTTTCCTTTGCCCTACATCCCACATAGTGCTTTCCCTTTTCCCACCCCACATAGTGCTTTCCTCTGCCCTACATCCCACATAGTGCATTCCCTTTTCCCACCCCACATAGTGCTTTCCTCTGCCATACATCCCACATAGTGCTTTCCTCTGCCTTACATCCCACATAGTGCTTTCCTCTGCCCCTCATTCCACAAAGTGCTTTCCCTTTTCCCAACCCACATAGTGCTTTCCTCTGCCCTACATCCCACATAGTGCTTTCCTCTGCCCTACACCCCACATAGTGTTTTCCTCTGCCCTACATCCCACACATCCCACATAGTGCTTTCCCTTTTCCCACCCCACATAGTGCTTTCCTCTGCCCTACATCCCACATAGTGCTTTCCTCTGCCCTACACCCCACATAGTGCTTTCCTCTGCCCTACATCCCACATAGTGCTTTCCTCTGCCCTACATCCCACATAGTGCTTTCCTCTGCCCTACATCCCACATAGTGCTTTCCTCTGCCCCTCATTCCACAAAGTGCTTTCCCTTTTCCCACCCCACATAGTGCTTTCCTCTGCCCTACATCCCACATAGTGCTTTCCTCTGCCCTACACCCCACATAGTGCTTTCCTCTGCCCTACATCCCACATAGTGCTTTCTTTTGCCCTACGTCCCACATAGTGCTTTCCCTTTTCCCACCCCACATAGTGCTTTCCTCTACCCTACATCCCACATAGTGCTTTCCCTTTTCCCACCCCACATAGTGCTTTCCTCTGCCATACATCCCACATAGTGCTTTCCTCTGCCTTACATCCCACATAGTGCTTTCCTCTGCCCCTCATTCCACAAAGTGCTTTCCCTTTTCCCACCCCACATAGTGCTTTCCTCTGCCCTACATCCCACATAGTGCTTTCCTCTGCCCTACACCCCACATAGTGTTTTCCTCTGCCCTACATCCCACACATCCCACATAGTGCTTTCCCTTTTCCCACCCCACATAGTGCTTTCCTCTGCCCTACATCCCACATAGTGCTTTCCTCTGCCCTACATCCCACATAGTGCTTTCCTCTGCCCTACATCCAACATAGTGCTTTCCCTTTTCCCACCCCACATAGTGCTTTTCTCTGCCTTACATCCCACATAGTGCTTTCCCTTTTCCCACCCACAATAGTGCTTTCCTCTGCCCTACATCCCACACATCCCACATAGTGCTTTCCCTTTTCCCACCCCACATAGTGCTTTCCTCTGCCCTACATCCCACATAGTGCTTTCCTCTGCCCTACATCCCACATAGTGCTTTCCTCTGTCCTACATCCCACATAGTGCTTTCCCTTTTCCCACCCCACATAGTGCTTTCCTCTGCCCTACATCCCACATAGTGCTTTCCCTTTTCCCACCCCACATAGTGCTTTCCTCTGCCCTACATCCCACACATCCCACATAGGGCCTGATTTAGAGCCGGACGCAATTAGCACTCGCTCGTCCAGAAAATAGAGGTGGCTATTCAACTGAACCGTTCGCTGTTTCCAGTCTGTTCACGCCTCTAGGTCTGAACGAGCGAACAAATCTTGCAGCCGTTTTTTGGGAAACTACGCCCCCTGGCCGCTCGCATCCTACGTCATGTCCGCTATTTATCAGATTAATCGAGTACATCGACCAGGGTATGGACTGCTCGCTATTCTTGTGGTTGGTTTTTGCTACCACAATTTTGCGAGCAGTTCTGGCTATTAAATAACCCAATGACGTGGTCAATGATGCTGCTGTTTTAATTATGCACACCCATAAAACGCCCGTTTTGACCTTTAAGCACGCCTGCGATCGGATCTCCACTCCCCGTTTTCAAGCACCTTCCCCTGTTACCACCCACTTACGCCTCATTCTGTCACTCAAATTATCAGGCATTCGCTATTTTGCGAGCACATTTCGGCCGCACTGACTGGTTCGCGTATGCGTATATCGATCCGTACGCATGCGCAGTTGGGCAAACATCGCTCGGAGCGAACGAGCGGCCGCTTACGAGTGGCTCTGAATCAGGCCCATAGTGCTTTCCATTTTCCCACCCCACATAGTGCTTTCCTCTGCCTTACATCCCACATAGTGCTTTCCCCTGGGATGCAGTCAGGAAGCCGATGGTCGAAATGCCAACAGCCGGCTTCCCGACTGTCTAATCCCGGCATGGGTCTAATGATAGGCGGCGAAATCCCGGCGCCTATCATTATCCCTATGCCGGGAGACCGACGCCCTGCATACCGAACAAAGGTAAGCCGGACAGTGGGCGCGGACAGCCGCAGGGAGGGTAGGGTTAGGTTAGGGGCACCCGGGGGGAACTTAGGGTTAGGCATCCCCTAGGAGGGTTAGGCTAGGGGAAGGGGGGGTCAGGGTTAGGCACCCCTGGGGGGAGGTTAGGGTTAGGCACCCCCCCAGGAGACTTAGGTTTAGGCTGCGGGGACGGGGGTTAGGTTTAGGCACTTAGGGGGGGTTAGGGTTAGGCACTAAGGGGGGAGGTTAGGGTTAGGTAGCACGAATGGATGGTTAGGGTTAGGGGGGGACAGGGTTAGTTGTACTTACCTAAATCACCTGTCGGGATCTTCACTCTTGCCATGCGGTCGACAGTCATTCATACTGATTCCTTTCCACTGCCCCCATTCCACATAATGCTTCCCCAATCAAACAAAGTGTTTCCTTGACTTCTGCCACGGCACAGTGGTTGAAAAAAACGCTGGTCTATAGGTACATATAGCTGTATATAAAATTATGTGCAGCTTATTGCTCAGTGGTTGAAGTTTTGTGGTAAGTAATGTTTAGCTGCATGTACTACAAGATAGGTTGAGGTATGTATAGTTGCATGTCAAGAGGGTTAGAATTACATATAGTTGCATGCAAAAACAGATGGAGGCATATATACTTGCATATACACTGGGTGGATTTATGAATTCAATGGTTGTATGGACAATAAGTGGACATATATATATAGCGGTGTGGTTAATAAGATGGGTTATGGGGCCTGATTCTGAGTCACACGCAATCCGCACGTAAAGCTGATGTTCACGTAGTTGATCAATTATTTGCGAAAAAATCTGAAAACCCCCACGGTGCAAAGAGTGTTGCCCAAAGTTACTGTTGTGTTTAGGTCAGATGGGATCTGACATGGGTCGGAAAAGTGATGGGCATTCCTGGGGAGGGACTGGGAGGTGGCTACTAGTGCACACAAATATGGTCCACTCGGTAAGCATATTACACATACGTAAATATTTTTGGGATATTTTGTTACAATATCATTTACCAATAATTTGTTTTGCAGATTAGGCCCAGTGACGGGAGCTACGGTTTTGGCTTGGAGGATAAGAATAAAGTGCCAATTGTTAAATACCTTGAGCGAGGTTCTAATGCTGAGGTAAGACAGTACCTAAACTGATAATGTTGAATATTGCATTACAGATTTGATTCAACATACTGTAATTGCGGAACAATAGGTTCAAAACCTGTAAACATTCTTTCCAACATTCCCAGTCAAACAATGTATGAGAACTTTGTTTTCATTACCTAATCTGTACCAGGCAAATGACCATTTCAAAGTAATTGGTTGCTGTAGGTTGCTGTGGGAAAGGGAATTGATGGGCTGGACTTAGGGGAGTGGATGGGCTGGACTGTCTGAGGATAGGTGTAGGCTTGGGCCTGCCTGGGAGGGGTTGGGTATGGGTTCCCGGCGGTCGCGATGGCACCGATCTTAATACCGACAGTGGCATCCCTGACAGTCAGAATCCCTACACTCGTAGGTAAGTATACTACCACTAACCCTAACCCCTCCCCGCACCCTTAACCTAACTCTCACCCCTTAGTGCCTAACCCTAAACCTCCCCTTAGTGCCTAATCCTAACCCCTAACCATAAACCTAACCCTTTCCTAAACCCTGATACTTACCTTCGGGATTTCGGCGCCGGTATTTACACCGTCGTCATCTCGCACGCTGGGATGCTGACTACATCCCACCAGGGAGCCATAGACACACCCCCACGTGGAAAAGGCCATGGCCACATCCCACACTTGGCCACACCCCCTCTGTAGTACCAGCCCCCTGCTATTTTGAATCCAAAATTACCTGTGCAGCAATTTACCTAAATCTCCCCCAGTACTATTCATTACAGTTTGGTCTCTGGCTGCCATTGTTATGATGGTAACTGGGAACACAGGATTACTGAGCAAAACAGCCACATTTATTCTGAGGAGTTTGCACAGGATTTTAAACAATACAGAAGAGGGGAAGATTTAGTTTTGCGTAGCCAGGTTATTATTAGATAATACATATATATTATTAGAGAAGAAGTAATACAGTGGTGCGCCTTTTGACCAGGGATCGTAAGTGGATTAATAGCAGCTGACATAGAAGGGATTCTGCCAAAACCCCTTAAAAAAACCAAATGAACAAGTTGTAAATGTCTGCGCTTATAACCACTAATTAAAATAATGCTTCAAAGCTGTTAATCATAATTTATTATTAACAAAATACATTTAAATAACATAAACAAAATAGAACTGCAGTTCCTAGGATAATGGATACAATATTAGATCAAATGACAAGATGTAACAATTAGTGCACTGAATAATAAATTGAAATGAGTATCCAAAAATGGTCCCAACTGGTAAAAATACTTTAAAAAATGACTCGTGAACAATAATTGAATGTCCTGTTAATCAAATTATATGAGTACATGGCCTTTCTTGGCAAAAAAAAATCACACACCATATGTGTAATGGTGTATTAATAGCCTTTCCCCATATGCAGGGGATAATATCCGACAAATGGAACTTAGTAGCAATGTCACTCACCACTCCCCTATAATGGAATAGCACAGATATATCGGGATCCTGGCTTGCAATTAACCAGGGGCGGATTGGGCCGCCGGGAAGCCGGGCTGGTTCCCGCTGGGTCGGTCCCTTAGCTGCCTTTAGGGGGTGGCGGCCGCACCACCCTCACCCCGGAAGCCCGGCTGCAGCGAACAGGGTTCAGCTCCAATTGCGCAGCATCACAGGCTGCTTACTATATCTAAAGTAAAATGGCCGCCGGGGGCAGTGCGGCTTGGCCCCCCTAGCACAGACAGTGGGCATCATGCACTGAGCTGAGCAGTCTGTGTTCAGCCTGTGCTGTGATCGGAGCCTGTGTAATGTGCGGAGAGTGCATTAAACATGCTCCGATCACAGCCCTGGCTGAACACAGACTGCTCAGCTCAGTGCACGATGCGGACTGTGCGGTAGCCGGAGGCTGGAGTTCTCCTCTGAACTCCAGCTTCCGGCTCTCCCCACAGGCACTAAGGGAGAGACGTCATGACCGTCTCTCCCATGGTTCCGAGGAGCAGCCTGGCGGACCAGAGGGCGGAGGACTCAGGAGCGGGTTTAAGGTAAGTTTTTATTTTTTGTGTGTGTGTGTGTGTGTTAGCGGCTATAAGGGCACTCCAGGGGGCATTACTATAAGGGCATTCCAGGGGGCATTACTATAAGGGCACTCCAGGGGGCATTACTATAAGGGCACTCCAGGGGGCATTACTATAAGGGAACTACAGGGGGAATTACTATATGGGCACTTCAGGGGGCATTACTATAAGGGCACTCCAGGGGGCATTATTATAAGGGAACTCCAGGGGGGCATTACTATAATGGCACTCCAGGGGGCATTACTATAAGGGCACTCCAGGGGGCATTACTATAAGGGAACTCCAGGGGGAATTACTATATGGGCACTTCAGGGGGCATTACTATAAGGGCACTCCAGGGGGCATTACTATAAGGGAACTACAGGGGGAATTACTATATGGGCACTTCAGGGGGCATTACTATAAGGGCACTCCAGGGGGCATTACTATAAGGGCACTCCAGGGGGCATTACTATAAGGGCACTCCAGGGGGGCATTACTATAAGGGCACTCCAGGGGGCATTACTATAAGGGCACTCCAGGGGGCATCACTATAAGGGCACTCCAGGGGGCATTACTATAAGGGCACTCCAGGGGGCATTACTATAAGGGCACTCCAGAGGGCATTACAATAAGGGGACTACAGGGGGCTTTACTATAAGGGCACTACAGGGGGCATTACTATAAGGGCACTACAGGGGCATTATTAATAGGGTATTACCATATGGGCACTACAGGAGCATTACTATAAGGGCACTACAGGAGGCATTACTATAAGGGCACTACAGGGGCATTATTAATAAGGTATTACCATATGGGCGCTACAGGAGCATTACTAATGGGGTATTACCATATGGGCACTGCAGGGGGCATTACTATGGGGTAATTTCCATATGGGTACTACTACAGGAGCATTACTATGGGGACATTACTACGTTTAGAGTGCCACTCATCCACTTGCTCTATATATATATATATATATATATATATGTATATATATGTATATGTATACACATTTGTGTTTACTTGTGTGTCTATATATATAGATATATGGAATGCCACCACTCGGGATCCCGGCAGTCAAAATCCCGACTCCGCTCTTGGTTCCTAAAGCTAACCTCCCCTTCCCCGTGCCCTAAACCTAACCCTTTTCCCTCAGTACCTAACCCTAACCTTCCCCCTGGTGCCTAGCCCCTAAACCTCCCCTAGTGCCTAGGCCCTAACCCTCCCCCTAGTGCCTAGGCCCTAACCCTCCCCCTAGTGCCTAGGCCCTAACCCTTCCCCTAGTGCCTAGGCCCTAACCCTCCCCATAGTGCCTAGGCCCTAACCCTTCCCCTAGTGCCTAGCCCCTAACCCTTCCCCTAGTTCTTAGCCCCTAACCCTCCCCCTAGTGCCTTAGTGCCTAGCCCTTAACCCTCCCCCTAGTGCCTAGCCCCTAACCCTCCCCCTAAACCTAAAAATGGTGTGGCACTCTTGACTGTATCTGTATTGGTGTTTTGCTGTATTTACTGCTGTGCATCATGCAAGGGGTTAGTAGTAGCCATGACTGCATCCAATTTAGAATCAGGTACTATAATGAGGGAGTACCCTGTCCCCTCACCATACCCCGTCTTCTGAACTGAGCCTGTCCCATTAGGGCTGCTTCCAAAAATTTCCCGGGCTGGTTTTCCATCCCAATCCGCCCCTGCAATAAATCCCTTGGTTTGTGGTACGGTGCAATGCAACTCCTGTGGTATTGGAGTGGACAATGAAGTGGCGTGGTTAGCCTCCGGCAATTAATAGCCTGCTGATAAATCCACGCGCTGTGCTGGCAGAATGAACACCAACAGAGAGCGGTCAGCCTCCAGCAGTAAACGACTAGTTGTTGACTCCACGCTGCCACCTCCACGTCCTCAGTTGCTGCTCGGTATGATGACCGACGGGGGATCCGGACAACAGCAACAACGGCTGGCCAGACGCAAACAAGGTGGGTGAGCTGGTCGTGAGTGGAATAAAGCTTCTGAATAGAATAGTCCAATGAAAAACCTTTATGTCCCAGAAGCACTGCAGAAACTAATTTGTTCCCTTGATGCATTTCTCCCCTCTCACAGGGATTTTATCAAAAGGTAATATCAATCCTGTGCACATAGGAAGGCTATTTCTGAAAACAATTGAAGAGTTGGATCGTAATGTTTTTTTAGACTCCTCTAACAAACAAAGACATAAACCTAATATTGATAAATCTAGTATCTTTATCTCTAAATATAATAGCTGTTCTCATAAAATTTGTAAGATTTTTGATAAGAATTACAAAGTATTACGTTTAGACCCTCTTTTGAAAAATGAATTGGATGTTAAGCCAACAATTGTATTAAAAAAGGCAGACAATCTCAAGAATTATTGGCCCCCCGTTTCTTTAAAAAGAAAAAGGAAGTGTCCAAATGGCCCTCTAAGACTGTGGGGTGTTTTAAATGTGCTCAGTCATGTTGTATGACTTGTAGCTTTATTCAACATAGGACTATGGACCTCATTCAGACCCGCTCGCAAGCGCTGAGCGCTCGCAAGCGGGGAGTGCACACGGGCCCCTTCCTCTGTTAAGACGCCCCTGACCATTACACATATGGTGTGTGTTTTTTTTGCCAAGAAAAGCCATGTACTCATATATTTTGATTAACAGGACATTCAATTATTGTTCACGAGTCATTTTTTAAGGTATTTTTACCAGTTGGGACCATTTTTGGATACTCATTTCAATTTATTATTCAGTGCACTAATTGTTACATCTTGTCATTTGATTTAATGTTGTATCCATTATCCTAGGAACTGCAGTTCTATTTTGTTTATGTTATTTAAATGTATTATGTTAATAATAAATTGTGATTAACAGCTCTGAAGCATTATTTTAATTAGTGGTTATAAGTGCAGACATTTACATCTTGTTCTTATATATTATTATATAAAGGGATGACATACACACATTTACATATGTAAAAAGTATAGTATTTTTTTAAGCCATACCTAGAGCTACACATAGCAGTATTTTAGATGAGAAAAAAATAGTAGTACCTTTAAAATAATGTTGTTAGTATGCTGCTGTGTATTTATTTTTGTTTTAAATTGTGTTTCTCAAATATGTTTCTTGCTTGTTAACTTCAGGTATATTATAAGGGGTAAATTTACTAAGCTGAGAGTTTGGGGGAGTTTGCAAACTCTTGAGAGTTTGGGCATTTTTTCCCACTTTCAATTTACTAATGTCAAACTCGAGAGAGAGATCTCCTTTGCTACGGGAAAATACTGGAGAGTTAGCAAACTCTCTTCAATTCACCATCGGCAAAATTGGAGAACCTTTTCACTGGTGAAGATAGGATTCTGGAATGTACCAAGCAGAGAGTTTCTAAACTCTCATGAGATGGGAAAACTCTCCTGTAAAAACTCGTGAAAAAAATACACCTGCCTGTGATCTGAGAGTTTGGCAGATGCATACACAGATCGCTGTGATCCATGTATATTTCTGCCTGTAAATATAGAGAATACATTTAAATATCAGAAAAAAAATAACATAGGGTCCCCCCCCCTAAAGCTTAGCCATCCCCAGGCTTGCCAGCCTGTCCTGGTGTCTAAGATTACAGGGAAAAATGTGTATGGTTCTCCCATAATTTAGAAACCAACACCAGGCTGCAGGGACTGTCCTGATTTTAAATATAGGGGGGAAAAAATTGCGTAGGGTCCCAACTATATTTAAAACCAGCACCAGACCCAAAACGGCCGGACTGTAATGCCACAGCCCGGAGACCCTTTCACCGGGGCTCCGGGTCCAAGCCGGTCAGGCCAAGCCGGGGATCTCAGGGAATTGTCAGTAGCCGAAGCCAATCAGCCGCTGCTCTACAGTCAGCGCAGCCGCTGATTGGCTGGTCGGGACTTGCAAAGCCCGTGCCGTCCCGTCAACTGGCATTCGGGAGGTATCAGTATGTGTGGCAACCCACATACTGATACACGGTGTGTGGTGCGGTAAGTTAGTTTTTTTGTTTTACAAAGGCCATGGATTACTGCGGAGACCAGCGCTAGGATATAGGGGAGTATGAAATCTTTTTTGCAGGGCCAGTCAATACAGAATCTAGTGGAGAAGGGGACAGAAACATCTGGTATAGGTAAGTATGTGTGAATGGGTAGGTGTGTGTAATAAAGTTTTAATAATCACGGTGTGTGTGTTTTGTCTTTATTTAACTATTTATTTTACAGTGGGGGTACAGGTGCCTCCCGTCTGCTGGCACTTGTAGTTCCACAAGTGCCAAAGGGCAGCATGCTGGCACCTGTAGTTTCACTGTAAAATACAATAGTATAATTATATTTCCTCACTTTATTACCCCCGTACCCAATGCTCCAGGGGTGCGGGGAAGAGCCCCAGGCTTCAGACCAAGCCTGGGGTTAAGGGAGAGGGGGGACCCATTTTTTGGCTTAGCCTGACCGGCTTGGGCTGCTAATGCTTTGGACCCGAAGCCCCGGTGAAAGCTGTGGCATTACAGCCCGGCCGTTTTGGGTCTGGTGTTGGTTTTAAATATAGGGGGGACCCTACGCAATTTTTCCCCCTATATTTAAAATCAGGACTGTCCCTGCAGCCTGGTGTTGGTTTCTAAATTAAGGGGGAACCATACACATTTTGTTCCCCTCAATCTTAGAAACCAGGACATGCTGGCAAGCCTGGGGCTGGTTAAGCTTTAGGGGGAGGGGGCCCTATGTCATTTTTTTTAACCACGTTTAACCCGTTTTTTTACAGGTACAACACAAGCAGCTTACACATATCTCACTGATATGTGCAGGCTGCTTGCTCGGGAGAGTTTTGCAGAGAGAAGACACTGCAATCTCCAGTGAGTCATCTCCTGCAAAACCTGCTACTCGGGGGAGAAATCTGCAAAACCTGCTACTCTGCAGAGAAATCTCGTTCTGCTTCACCATCGGCCATCTCACTCTCAGTTAAACTCCCTTCTTTGTACATTTGAGAGTCTCTGAAGCTTCAAATCACCCGAGTTTAGGTGAAGCTAATCGAGTTGAAAAAAAGCAAACTCTCCCACACAATTCTTAGTAAATTTACCCCTAAATGTTAATTTTGTCATATATTAAAATATTTTCTAATCAAAAGCAAACAGGGGGATTTGTGCTCATTTAAACCATAATTTAGATATGCATTTTATTTTAGATTAATAAATTGTGAATGTATGAAATGTTTTTGTAATATTTTACAAGAAGCATGTCTTAAGCTGGGTACACAGTATACAATGTATTGTACGATATATCGTTCCAACGTGGATTGGAAAGTTATATCGTACACATTGTATCATTTGCATGCCCAATCTGTCGTTAACGATGGTCATTCATTGCATCATCCCATTCTTTGTTCTTAACGATGTGGCAGCATGTAATGACACATCGCGCCGTCGGACACCAGAACGTGCAGTGTGTATGGCATGTGCTATGTATTGTTACATCTCATGGCACCATTGCTGGGTAGGCACATCGTACGTATAGTACTATGTACCCAGATTTAGAAGCAGTTTATTCAGGGAATTAAGCCTGACCACTGGCAGATGATTTTGAAAAAGGCATTAGAAAGGAAAACCTCAGGAGTTTGTGTAAGGTGGTTCTGTGTGTGACCTGATCACATGGGGATGAGTTTAATGAAATATGTCTAAAGTACCTGATAACATTTATTTTTCAGCATAAATCAGGTGCAACACAGATGAACACAAAATAATAAATGCCTAGCCCCAATTCAGGGCAACTAACTCCCTGACTAATTGGGCAGCTAGTCTGCAAAACACAGTCTCTCGGAGTCAAAGTCCCAGTATAGGTATTCTCGCAGGCTCCAGCCTACTCACCTTCAGGCTCCTGGCCTGCTTGCAGTCTCACACTTTGCTCCCAGCAGAGTAACATACACAGTCTTTGGAGTTTTAGGGTTCCCCCTACCTCCTGTAGCTCTGAACAAGGCTACCTAGCCACCAGTGGCTTCCCAGCCCATACTGGTCTCCAACTGCAGTCCCACCTAGACTGGACACACAGGTCTCAGCCTATCCTGGCTGCAGAGTCTTGCAGACTGACTCTCTCTCTCTCTCTCTCTCTCCTGCAATTAGGCATGCCAGACCTTGCTTTTCTCCCCTGTGTGGGCAGATCCATCCTGCTCCACACAGAACACCTGTCAGTAATGCCATTTGCCTTCATACTGCTACACTGCCAATCACACTGCGAGTAACAAGTCGCTGCGAGTGACTACGGTAATTTACCTTGACACAGTGTGACTTAGATGCCTGCGCAGTTTACCGATAAATCGCTCAGTGCAATGCCGATTATTAGAATTGATTGCATCTCTGAATCAGGCCCACAAATTATATCACTCCTTTAGTAATGTAGCAGGGGCTGGGGTTTGCTGTGAAGATTAGAATTTGCATTGTGCAGTTCCCAATTTTGTTTTAACTGATATGGAGAGGAGTATAGAACCCATGCGTTTTTCCATGCACACTGTGTGTTCTACTCAAATATTGTTCTCTATAGTTTATTCTGTTTTTTCAGAGACCGAATAGTTCCTACTCATTAGGGATGGCCATGGGAAGCCCATCATCAAATAGCGAGTGTGCTTCCGACATCGAAACTTGTGATTGTTTGTGTATGCACAAGAATCCCAGTTTGCACATACATAATAGAGACCAGTAGCTGATTTTTAACATCTGTATTCAGCTGAATCCAATTTTTGGAAAACCACTGCTTCCACACAACATCAATGGTACCGAACACTGGAAAGCCTTCATATGGAAAAACACTAGCATTGGGGAAAAAACATAGATGGTTTAAACCATCAACCATTGATGTCCATGCCTAGTATAATAATAATAAATTAATAATTAATTTGCAATCCACATACATATTCTGGTTATATTTTACAGAACCTAGGAATCTAAATTAACTGGTATTGAATTTTACATATGCTAGTTATGTAATTTCCCAATGAAACCAAATCAGTTATACAGTGCATACGGAAAGTAATCTTAGAACTTCACTTTTTCCACATTTTGTTATGTTACAGCCTTATTCCAAAATGAAGTAAATTAATTTTTGTCCTCAAAATTCTATACACAATACCCCATAATGACGTGTAAAAAGTTTTTTTTAGATTTTTGCAAATTTAATTTAAAAAAAAACTAAGAAATCACATGTACACAAGTATTCACAACCTTTGCTCAATACTTTGTTGATGCACCTTTGGCAGCAATTACAGCCTCAAGTCTTTTGAATATGATGCCACAAGCTTGGCACACCTCTCTTTGGGCAATTTCCCCGTATTCCTCTTTGCAGCACCTCTCAAGCTCCATCAGATTGGAGGGGAAGTGTCGGTGCACAGCCATTTTCAGATCTCTCCAGAGATGTTCAATCAGATTCAAGTCTGGGCTCTGGCTGGGCCACTCAAGGACATTCACAGAGTTGTCCTGGAGCCACTTCTTTGATATCTTGGCTGTGTGCTTAGGGTCATTGTCCTGCTCAAAGATGAACCATCGCCCCAGTCTGAGGTCAAGAGCGCTCTGGAGCAGGTTTTCATCCAGGATGTCTCTGTACATTACTGCATTCATCTTTCCCTCTATCCTGACTAGTCTCCGAGTTCCTGCCGCTGAAAAACATCCCCACAGCATGATGCTGCCACCACCATGCTGCACTGTAGGGATGGTATTGGCCTGGTGATGAGCGGTGCCTGGTTTCCTCCAAACATGACATCTGGTATTCATGCCAAAGAGTTAAATCTTTGTCTCATCAGTCCAGAGAATTTTGTTTCTCATGGTCTGAGAGTCCTTCAGGTGCATTTTGGAAAACTCCAGGCGGGCTGCCATGTGCTTTTTACTAAGGAGTGGCTTCCATCTGGCCACTCTACCATACAGGCCTGATTGGTGAATTGCTGCAGAGATGGTTGTCCTTCTGGAAAGTTCTCCTCTCTCCACAGAGGAATGCTGTAGCTCTGACAGAGTGACCATTGGGTTCCTGGTCACCTCCCTGACTAGGGCCCTTCTCCCACGATCGCTCAGTTTAGTTGGCCGGCCAACTCTAGGAAGAGTCCTGGTGGTTTCGAACTTCTTCCATTTTCAGAAGATGGAGGCCACTGTGCTCATTGGGACCTTCAAAGCAGCAGATATTGTTCTGTACCCTTCCCCAGATTTGTGCCTCGAGCCAGTCCTGTCTTTTAGGTCTACAGACAATTCCCTGGACTTCATGCTTGGTTTGTGCTCTGACTTGCACTGTCAAATGTGGGTCTTTATATAGACAGGTGTATGCCTTTCAAAATCATGTCCAAACAACTGAATTTACCACAGGTAGACTCCAATTAAGCTGTAGGAACATCTCAAGGATGATCAGTGGAAACAGGAAGCACCTGAGATCAATTTTGAGTTTCATGGCAAAGGCTGTGAATACTTATGTACATGTGATTTCTTAGTTGTTTTTTTTTTTAATTAATTTTGGCCAAATTTTTTTTACAATTGTCATTAAGGGTGTGCAGAAGTTTGAGGACAAAAATTAATTTATTCCATTTTGGAATAAAGCTGTAACATAACAAAATGTGGAAAAAGTGAAGTGCTGTGAATACTTTCCAGATGCACTGTATTTAATCTTAACCAGCCTATCACACTGTATCATTCCTTTTAATAAAAAATTGTGTACTGTGACACTAATTATCTTGTTTAATGTAGCAGAGAAAGCACCAGCTGTATTGTTGCTGTAACACATTAAACTCTATCTGTTTATTGTGTTGTATGAAGGAAAGCTTTTCTTTAATAAAGGAACTATTTCTGTCATTTCCTAACAGTTGTCAGGAATAGCGGTTGGGAAAAAAATCTATGCTGTAAATGGTGACCTTGTTTTCCTGCGGCCGTTTCATGAAGTGGATTGTTTTCTAAGGACCTGCTTGAACAGCAAAAAACCTCTGAGGATTCTCATGAGCACGAAACCAAGAGAGTAAGTCACCTCTCGTCCTTTCTATTTTAAGCTCCCTTCTAGATACACCTTTAGTTTCTTTAGAAGGTTGTTTTTTTTAACTATGGACAATATTTAGTTAACCCCTTAGCTACGATGGTGATCATCAACAGTAGTGTTAGGCAGACATCGGCTTGTAACCTGTGCAGTGAAACATCAAGTCTCATCATACTCTCCCAGGCTTAGACTGGCCATAGACTATGAGATAAAACTCACCTTCAGACAGACAAACCAATTATCTAACATTGCCATACACTGTCATCAATTGCTGTCTCTGTCTGATGGTGAGTATATCTGCTCTCAGATTTGAGCCCCAATTATCGCATCAGTCGGGCATGCTGAAAGGTTTCTTATGGACAACTGAGCCATAATTGGTGCTCGGTCGTAGCCATGCACTGTGCAGTTATCAGCCAATAACCTGCCGATTGTGCTGATGATTGCAGCGTATGCCCCTTTAGCCATATTCCAGTATTAACAACTTTAATATGATTATAAAGTGGCCGATATCTGGGTTCCATTGACTAGCAATAAACATTAATATAGCAGAGTGTGGGGTGATAATATGCACCTTTTGAGGTCTGTAAATTGGGTTTGTCCCATCTAATTCAGGAAAGATGGGAGGTATACAATGACAACTCAGTATTACCATGAAATGTTTAGCTGTACACATTGCCATTGTGCTGTTCATGCTCAGAGAAATAGACCCTATGAAAATAATTAACTTGTGATCTATTAAAAAAGTTACATACAATGGGGTCTATGTAGCAAGACAAATATGGAGGAAAGTGGCCCATTTCCATATTTGCCTCCAGATGGTTTCTTTGTGTGGTCACCCATTAGGGAAAGAGAGAGAGAGTCAGGGTGGAGAGAGGGCACAAAGACATTATACTGAGATTGATCAGTACAATGCAGTGTGCTAAACTGCACCCATCCCTCCTCCCTACACCAAAATCTTCTGTCACCTGTGGAATATAGAAAGCCAGTTCTGATGTGCACTTCAGCAGAGCTGTGTTATTTATTTGTAATATATCCTGTGTTGCTACTGCTCCAGCACTGAACTGAATGTACATTTGTAGATGGAGCCCAATGGATCAGCTTACCATGAAGTGAATGTTACATTAAATATCTAAAAAATAATTATGGTTAATGTCCCTCATCCCAAATGGCAGAAGTATTGGGTACTATGTTCTGGGAGCCCATGGTGCTGATAACAGTGCCTACTAATGGGATCAACATCCTGGAGAAGGTTAAATTAATATATTTTTTATTTCATTGTGCCAATAACAATAATTGTATGGTTACCATGGCCTGGACTGGCAATCTGGCATTCGGTTAATTTGCCAGAAGGGTTAGCTAGTCCCAGAGTATCCTTTGCCCAGTGCAGAATCCCAAACTTCTTTTTAAGAAAAAAAATCCACCTCCCAGATTTGCATTAGATAAAGCAGTCAAGGGCTACACTGGACAATGTTCTGTCTACCCCATTCTGACTATAGACTGAAGTAGATCCCTGACAGAGCTGATGTAGTATAGAGGGCCCTGCAGTGGAGAGACAGAGGGTTGCCCCACTGGGAAAGTGCCATATTACAGTAACTGACAGTATGTTAAATGCATTGAATGGAGCAAGAAGCATTTGGAAAACCACAACATAATGCAGTGATAATGTATCGCACTTGAAAGCAATAATAAGGCCAGTGGGTGTGCTGAGATTTTAAACAATCCGTTCCACTGGCAGACCCATCGCACGCAATTTAACGCAATTGAGTATTAGAGAAGATCTGCCAGAGGGACAATGTTATTCTGTGGAAAACACCTAAATATTTTATTTCTTGGTTCTAATCTAAGCGATAGAAAATGTGGTATATGGAAAGTGAATCATAATAACTGGATGCAGTGTTTCCAGGCTTCAGGGACTAGTGCTTGGCAGTAACATGCTTGATACTGGGAACTAATACAGCTACATAATTAGTATAGAGCAGGCAGCAGTGTGTGATTTGTATCCTTGTTTCACTCCAAAATAGATTCCTGGATCATAAATTTCAACTGATATTTTGGGCAAATTTTTTTGATTATATGTCTATTGCATGCTTTAGTATTATAGCATATTTCAGGCTATTTCATACATGCAAGAAAAAAACAAAAACTCCACTGCTACTGCAGCAACACACCTGGGATAGAGAATGAGGTATAGATTTACTAAAGCTTCTAAAACAGACAAGTTGAGGTGTTGCCCATAGCAACCATAGACTGTCTATCATTTTCTAGAATGCAACAGAGAAATGATAACTATAAGCTGATTGGTTGCTATGGGCAACACCTCCACTTAAATTTTTTGAAGCTTTACCAAAACTACCCCTAAGATCTCCACCTCAGGTGAAGGGACAGGGACTATCAGAGAGTTCCTATAGACATAACCAAATCAGTCAGTTACACTGACCTGTGCTACAAGATTTACAGTTTACCCAGTCTCCAGGAAAGGAATCGCCTTCTAAAAAGTACAAATTGTATAATTTTCCACCTTTATACCTACTTACCGTGAATGATACAAAGATAATGAATGTAAGCACCTACAACGCGAAAGGTGGAAGCAGAAACTGTTTGCTCTCCAGTCCAGCATCTCTCTTCCAGACCTTGAATTCATTGATGTACTTTCCAACCAAGCCCTTGTTGTTCTTTTACATCCTGCTGTTCCTGGTGCAGACTTGTACTTTCCATTGGCGACTGACTTCGTTGGATCTTGTACATAATTGTTTTTGCAGTAGCTTTGTCTAATAATTTTATTCCCACCTGTAATGCCGTTTCCCATGGAGAATTACTCAGAGTTTAGTCCAAGGACAAAATGCACTTTGAAGGTATAGTAGTGTCCTTACTTGTGATGAAGTGGGAGATTTTTACAGAATTCCCGGATTCCTATGTAAACCAACAAGAGGGCTAGTAAGCCAAATACATTCAGTTTGTATCAAAACAGGAGCCTGTATGTATGGAGCAAAGTGCTGCAGCCTCACATTGATGGGGCTTGTGTTTTAAGAGATCAAGATTCCACTAGTAAAGTACCACCTTAGGTGGTGATGTTTAAAATATTTTAGAGTAGATTCCTATCATGCAGATTTTTTTTTTTACGCTTCCACCTGCTGTGTGGATAACATATTGTATTGAGACATTGCCATGTCTTTTGAAATTATTTACTAACAAATTGCAAATGTGTGGTCATTAATAATACCAAATTGGCAATTAATTTTGATAATATTAGTGCATGTCATACTCTGTACCTCATTTTTGAAGCACACTGGACCTGCACCACAAACTGGATTGAATACGCACCAGTGTGCCTAGTTGGTGTCCCAGAACATGTCAAGGTCACGCTTACACACAACTCTCAGAAGGCAACTCCAAAATGAGACATGTGCCTAGGTGTACAGAGCCGAGATGGCTGTGTGCCCACCTGCAGGGCAAAGAATGCCCCAAATAATGCATCTTTCCACTCCTTTATCTCATTTCAATAACCTTTTTCAGTGCTCCATTAAAATAGGCCAAGTGGTATTCTAGTAAATTATCAACAAGGAACACCCTCACTTTGCCGACTCTTCCCATTGGCCAGTACAAACTTCTACTGCTCTGTGAAAGCTGCCATCTTGGTGTGCTAACATATACACTTTAACCCAAATTGAAGTCCGTAGAGTAACCTGCATTAATTTCACAAATGGGAGTAAAATTCCAAGTTAACAAATGCACATCAAAAGCATTTGCATTTGACAAGCATCAAGAACAGCCGGAAGTGCAAAAACGCACTCTGGATAATCTGTGTTTGATTAAAATAATAATAAAAACAATTCACTATCCACACAGAATTGTGTGTGATGGTATGGAATATTGCTGATTGCTTTCTTGCTTTAGTTTGTTATCTAATATGTAATGGAGATGTTAGTACTTTTCAGCATTCTGGTTGTTTTGTACTTTTTTTGTTGCTTCAATAAACAAAAGCTTTTTAAAAAATGAATTCACGAGTAAGAATATTATATTAAAATGATATTAATATAATTAATAATATTAAGATATTATATCAGAATATTTGTATTCAATAACAATAATTTTTAATAAGTGTAAATACATAAAAATAATGCATTCATACTAATTAATATGCAACATTATAAGCACATACATTGATACTGTTTTATCAGATGTTAGTAGCCAGCATTCAGCAAGATTGAGAATTTCTGCTTACATGCTGCACCGCAATTATTAAATGGTCCACTGAATTAGGGAACACATCTACACGGTAGAAATACGGAGCCTAATAGATCCCTCCTACAAGATAACAATTGCCACCACTGTTATAATCACCTTATTTGTAAATACTAGTTTAGTTATCAAAATACACACAATCTATCTCAGTCCCTGTGGATGGGTCCTCTCTTACACAGAAGGGACAGAGGACCTCATTCAGAGGCAGTCGTTAGATGCAAGCGGTCGCTCTGAATGAAGGTGGCCGCTTGCATCTTGTAGTGCCGCCTCTTGGTCGATCGCTAAGCTGTGGGTTACCACCCACAGCTCTAGCGGCCGACCAGGGTGATGGTCGCAATGGTCAAGACCATCACGACCATCAGGGCTTGCGACGAGACCCTAAGGTTGGGTCTCGGCACTTGCAAGCCCCAGGGAGCTTCCTGCTCTGATCGAGCAGGAAGTTCCCCACTGACATCATTGCTAATGTCAGAGGGGCCGCCCCCAAACGGCAAGCATTTCGTCGGGAACGCCTCAGTTTGGCAGCCACGCCCCCTGCCCGCCTCCCAAACGGGGCGAGCTGTCACTCACCATCGACAGCTTGCCCCCTTTGGTGTGAGACCCCTAGCGATGGAGCGCCCGCCGCTAGCTGGGTCTCGCATATGCGCACGTCGGAGCCGGCTCCGACGTGCGCGTGCCCAGTGGGGAAACATCTACCCGGTTGCGAGTGCTTACGACCAGATCTGAATGACCCCCAGAGACAGAACTCTTTAATGACATCCAACTTCATAGGCGCTCAAAGCGAGTGAAAAAGAATAAGGATGAAGACATGGGTCTAGCAATTATATTTACCACTTGAAGCAATAAGTCTATTGTCTTTGCCTATCTGCTATTTTTTGTCCTTTTTTACTGTGTCACAAAAGGTCATCTCTTGTATACGGGGTGAACCTGAAACCGATGAATATGGGTACTGGTATGGTACCTGACTGGGGTATGTATAGCCGCTATGTCACCTTCCCTGATATTCACCATTTGGAGAGATATCTATGAAATCAAAACTTTATTTAACACTTACAATCACTGATCAATATTTATATAACCAAATTTGAGATTTTCAGTATTAACAACATTCGGAAAAGAAAATAAAGTACAAAAAAAGCTCTAGTGTTACCCCACCCTGACATTTCCTGGAATCAGCAGCAATCTTGTGCCAATTCTTCTACATCAGCGGCCTCAGACAAGCAGGAACCTTAATCCCCAGCCAATACTGTCCGAAAACACCTTGATTGTTCTCCTGACTTACTAATTAGTTTGCCTTATTTCCTTGCCTGGTTCATTGGGGGACAGCTTTAATTGTTTAGTCCTATAGTGATAGTCTGGAATGAGGGATCAATGCTTGCAGTGACATCAGTAGGGTGATATAGGTAATTTAGAAGCTAGGTTACGGCAGGGTTTCCCAAACTATTTCCTCAAGGCACCCTAACAGTCCTGGTTTTAAGGATATCCATGTTTGTGCACAGATGGTATAATCACACTGAGTGAGGTACTAATTAAATCACCTGTGAGCATAGATATCCTTAAAACCTGGACCGTTAGGGTGCCTTGAGGACTGAGTTTGGGAACCATTGGGTTAGGAGTTGGCTTTTAGCCCAACTCTGTAGGAATCAACAAAAACTTCTTAAAATGGAGCATTTAAGAATCCAACCAGATATGTACAATTATCAGTGCAGGTGAAAAGAAAAAAAAAACATTTTTATTGAGTGGTCTGCTATCTGCCTCTCAAGGCTTTCAGCACAACTTCATTTTAATGCACTAATCAGTGCTACCAGTTACACTAGTTTGTGTTAGTAAAAGCAATATACACGAAAAGCACATGAAAAAACATTAAAAATGCATGATTAAAATATGTCTGAGACTATTCTATATGAGCATCATGTCTCTACACAGTTCCTGCACACTATGGGGTCACATGCTGTAATTATTCAATTTCTGTACTTAAACCAATTACTGACCTCCCAAATCAACATTGCTATGTGCCTGGATCATGTAGCTCCACTTTTCTCATGGAACCTATGGCACTTAACCTCACGTATAAAACGTCTATAGATTTTACGCTACAGTGTACTGCCCTTTTACTTATTTGTCTGTTTATTAATACCTCCTATATTATTATTATTATTATTATTATTATTATTATCAGTAGTAGTAGTAGTAGTAGTGGTAGTCTGTTTACTTTCTGAGTTTGTCCCTAATAATTAAAGTACTGTAGAGTATGTTGGTGCTATGTAAAGAAATGTTACTAAATAAAATAACAAATATTCTCTTGTTATATTACACATTATACTTTTCATGGCACTACCTGAGTATGTGACATAGCTTTACAAACCAATCATATGGTTCCAGCCAATAATAAAAATTGTTTGGACTCTTATATTTAATTTCCATCCCTCCTACAAACACTTATACACAAAATAGGGCCCATTATGTCCTGTAAGGTATTTTATATGACATTTGTTTAAGTTGAAATACTATTTTCAATGTAAGATCATCCTTCACGGCCACTTGAAACCGTTTCTGTTGTTGTCACCTTGGTGGACGAGCCTTTCCTATATCAATTCACAAAGAATTATAAACTCAGTCCTGTGTAATTATTTCAACAGATGGTATTTATAGTCTGACTATAAAATGTAAATTTACTTGTCAGTTTATCAGAACTTGGAGAGCACAATGCAAGAACAGTCAGCAATATTACAGTACAGTATAAAAGGGAATCAAATGAACTCTTAGCAAATGTGCATTATTGGCAACCATATTATAGTATACAGTTAAAAGCTTTTTGATCAGCCTTGAAGCATCTGTGCATTCTTTCTTTGATCTTTTAATCACACGTATGTTCTAGCTCCTGGTTTATATATTTTGTAAATAATTAATTTTCATTGTAAAGTGATGCATAATGGAATTTTACATTCCAGATGGTATTTTATTATTCTTTACTTTTGCAGATAAACAGAGTTACATTTTTGTCTGGCTTTTATCCTTGTACTTGTCTCATAAACAAATCTTGTCATAACTGCTGGTCTCAGTTAAAACCTACATGATCTGCTAACATTGGCGCTTTGTGATTTGGTTTACACAATAAAATATAATATGTACATTGTCACTTTGTATCTCTCCTAGAACTGTAAAAATTCCAGATTCTCCGGAGGGACTCGGCTTCCAGATAAGGGGCTTTGGGCCGTCTGTTGTGCATGCTGTGGGCAGAGGTACAGTAACTTTTAATAGCACTGTCTAATCCTAAAACTGTATGAAAAAGTTGGCAGACAATATAACTATAAAATAAAGTTTAACTGTATTATATTATAATCTATAAAATAAGTTGCAGTGATTGAAAATCAGCCTCAACCAAAAGAATGGAAATGTTAAAATAAAAAAAATGAAAAAAGAGAGACAATCTTTTTGGGCCTATCGTTATATCATTCAATCGTTCATTATATCTGCTAATGGATAGGCCCTGAACGATGACAGATGCACATTCCTGCGGACGATAAATCGCATCTAGTGATGTCAGTGGGAGTGATTTTGGCTCTGATAGAGCCAAAATCACTCCAGGGCTTGCGGCAGCGAGACCCTACCGCAGGGTCACCGTCACAAGCCCAATGGTCGTGATGGTCTTGACCATCGCCACCATCATCATGGACGCTCACTATAGCTGTGGGTGGTCACCCACAGCTATGCGAGCGTCCAAGAGGCCGCTCCATTTTCATGTAGGAGGGCCCTGATTCAGAGCGAGCGCTCTGGTCAGAGCGTCCGGCTCTGAATCAGGCCCTCTGTCTCTCTTTCTCTATCTCTCTATCTCTCTCTCTCCACACATACTGTATATATATTCTCTATATATCTTTATTTGTATATATGTTTATATATTTTACTCAATGTCATAAGGGTTGCAAAACAGTCATATCAGCGGTTCTGTCAACACTACACTGGCTTAGATGTTTTTGTAAGTGCTTATATCTATCTGCGCAGTGTGTCATTTCTTCAAATTGCTTTTCTCATCTTAAAAGTGGGATACTCCACTTAATTAGCAACTGGGTTTTAAATCAATGGCAGGATTGTCATTTTAATTGCAATTAATAATTTCTCATACTCTGGCCTGCAGGGACAGTGGCAACAGCTGCCGGTCTTCACCCAGGACAGTGTATCATCAAAGTGAATGGAATCAACGTCAGCAAGGAGAGTCATGCCAGTGTAATTGCACATGTGACTGCCTGCAGGAAGTACCGGCGCCTAATGCAGGTAGAAAAAGTCTTTTATATTGTTATAATATATAAATGTGCACAAGAGTCTATAGCAAGGCTATGGCATACAGAAACTTGTGTGTGGCAGAGGAGGCGAAAGCATCATCAGATGTACAGTTATAAATACTGTATGTCACATTGACCTAGAACAGTCAATTTTTCTCCAAATAGTTACAATGGATTTATCACTAAGGGGAGATTTATCAAACCCTTTAAAGAAGACAAGTGGAGATATTGGCCACAGCAACCAATCAGATTTGAGCTATCATTTCATGGAATGTACTAGATAAATTATATCTAGAATCTGGTTGCTGTGGGCAACACCTCCACGTGTTCTCTTTAGAAGGTTTGATAAATGTTCCCCTAACATTCTTCCAGTCTATTTCCATTTTCAGTTTATTCCAATCTCATTGCTGCTCAGGTCTTGCCAATAAATTAGACATTCCTAATAATTTATTTAATATATTTAAATAAATAAAAATATCATTTATTTTATTGCTGAAAGTCACTAGGCAGCTGTAATAAAAAAAAAAGAGGCAGCACTTTTCTATCTTTGTTAGGTCTCAATAATATGGCTTCAGAGCGGAGAATATCAAATTATTATATCACTCATAGATCAGGGGGGAGATGTACTAAACCTTGTAGACAGACAAAGGGGTCTACTCATGTACATGCCCTGTAGCGTTATGTTAGTTAACACTACTCTTCGCATGTTAGTTTTGCGATATCTCAGTGGCCTAACTACAGCAATTCAGGAATACTTACCTGCTCCACGATGCGATCAGATATCCTGGCTACCTGCGACCCAGTTTTCTCCTTCCTCTCCAATCTTCTCCCATTCTTGTCGCTTTCATTTTCTTTCTGCACATGTGCCACCAGTGCCGTCCACCAGGGGAGGCAGGAGATCAGGTAGAGCAGTGGGGACACCACACAGCGAGCCAGGGGCAGCGGAGAGTCAGTGTATGAGAAAAAAATAATTATATATATATATATATATATATATATATGCGACCAGAGGTGCGGCACTCAAGACTTTACCAAATTAATCAACAGGCTGGATAGCTTAACAACGTTTCAGTTTATCACTGTCTTCAGGTTCAATAACATAGAGAAACAAACATACCTTGATACCGAAGAACCTCACCCTACGTGCAGCATGTCAGTTTCCCCGAGTCTGGACAACACACCCGCACGAGGTCACTTCCAAATGACGTCATCGCGCTGTACACCAGATCGCAATACATCAGTGTATCCCATCACCGTGGAAACAGTAGCGTAATATCAATAAAATACAACATATCGGTTCTTATTTGCAATCTAGCACATATTCCATATAAGCTAATACAGATATCCTATCAAAGAAACACTTAATTAAATGCATAATGCATATGATTGAGTACATAGAGACCTCTTCATAAAAAGCAGCCATAATAAATAGACTCATTTAAACCCTTAGGGAAAATGACATCGAAACGGGCTATCCACCTAGCTTCACATTGCAGAAGCTTCAGGGCTCGATCACCCCCTCTCAAAGATAATGGAATCTGATCAATCATGCGGTACCGTAAACTATTTAGAGGATGGTTATACTCCGCTACTGGCTGGTCACTTGTGCCAGTCGCTAGGGCATTACAAATAGGTGATTTGCCGTCATTCGTTCCTTAAATTTGCGTTCTGTCTTTCTGACATAAGTTAAACCACATGGGCATATACTGTTATTTAGGATATGACAAAACTTGAATTACAATTCAACAAATAGCGTATCGTAATTTTTTTTACCTGTGTGTGGATGTGAAAATTAATCCCCTGGTAAAAGATATTGACATGTAACACAGGAGCATCTAATACATCCTAATTTACCTTGTTGTAGAAAAGATAATATATACCTAGTACCATATTTATAGATATCGACTTTCAACAAATAATCACGTAGATTTCTACCATGTGAATAACAAGGCATTAAAGAGATTTGTTACGCCTAAAAAAGAAGGAGGTAGATTTTCATCTACATGGCTTGTCCTTAAGCGACTATTATAAAATCAAAAAAATCCCAAGGGGTTTTAGGGTAAAGAATTGCCCTACAATTGAAGGCTATGACTCCAGTTTTTGTAGGTGATGGATCACTATATTAAATAAATGTTCTTGTGATCTCATCCTCCTGGTCATAGAACAATCTACTAAGGAACTCGAGACCATTAGGAACAAAATCTCTGGATTTGAAACAGTAGATATGCTTATCCTTTCTAATGATAAGGAGACAGATTGGCAGGATAAATTAAAACACAAGTGTCTCAATAAAAATGCGACCTCATTCGCTTTAAGAAAGACAAATAAACGAAAGTGGAATTAGTCTACGAGAAACATACTGTATATAAATGGCTTTAAGGCAATCGGCTGCAGGAAGATAAACACCCGTTCTTTAGGAAATATAAGAAACAGCATCCTCGATACAGATTCATCCCAGGATACAGGTAGCTCAACCAATGAAGTGGACAAACTTGATTACGCTGCTGGCCTTTAGGGGTGACTACAAGGGCTACAAAACCTGAAATAAGAGTAAATATGCAAAAAGAGGGAATCCGAATAAGAGGAAGAGGATGAGTAGGGAGACTACCATTGGTGAAAAGGACTTAATTATAAATTTGTCTTCGTATGATCTTTCCAAGAGTGAACATAGTTTATTGAGCAAAGGACTATCTTTTATAACATTGGTTCCTTTTAAAGAATTTCAGTGGAACATTGAGAAGCATTTGCTACAACGAAAATTATGGCTAAGAGAACATTTTTCGAATCAATCTGGTTTAGAAAATAATTACGATCAAATCCCAAGACAATTGAAACAATTTAAGACACACTCGAGCTTTGACCCATTATCAAACAATGCCAGTATAAAAACTTTTATACGTCTTATAGATCAAGAGGTACAGCAAACTATAAAGACATCAGGGATACAATATCCAAATTTGACAGTATTGGAGAGACAGGTTTTAAGATCATTATCAAAAAATGATCATTTAATTATTTGCCCGGCGGAAAAAGGCGGGGCTATGGTCCGTCAAGACATCAAGGATTATAAGATTGAAGCAAGCCGTCAACTTTCAGATCAGGATGTGTATAAGAAACTACACCAGGACTCCACGGCCTTGTGCCAAAATAGGCTAATAGAAATCCAACAGAAAGCAGTGAATAGGGGATTTATTACAGAAGAAATTATGAATATACTAATCCCTCAACACCCCATTACACCTTTTTTTATATTATAACCTAAGATTCACAAGAATCACAAGTCCGATAATTTTGTCAAGGAGTTCATTGCTACAACTGACGGCAGTATTCTTGGATTCCCTATTACAACCATTGATCCAGAAGGAGAAGAGTTTTCTTTTGTCTACAACTACCTATTTGAACAAATTAAAAACTATGGACACAGTACCAGAGGGCTGTTGGTTAGTAGGTATCGATGTAGTGACCTGTACACATCCATTCTACATGATATAGGACTTTTGGCAGCAAAGAGATTTCTAGAGCAAAGTGGCTTGTATGACTCTGCCTGCATTGAGATTATAATATTATTGTTGGAATTGATTCTCACTAATAATTATTTTCTTTATGATAAACAATTTTATGTGCAGACTAAAGGATGTGCTATGGGCTCTAGTGCCGATCCAGCTTATGTGAATGTTGTTATGTTTGCAGTAGAGAAGGAACTGTTCTTCAGTGACTCTGCAGTCACATTATCCTTTTCACCCGCTTTATATACAATCTGTTTCTGTTATGGAAAGGGGAAGATAGTACTTTTGTTACTCTTATGGAATCATATAATGGCAGAGAAGGACCATTTAAATTTACATACTCGATGAGTCAGGAAGCAATTAATTTCTTAGATGTTAGAATAATGATTAATGAACATAAGATCGCCACCACTGTATTTTCAAAACACACTGACTGTAACAACCTATTACAGGCTCAAAGTTGTCATTCAAAAAACTTGATAAGGGGGTTACCTTACTCTCAAATGATCCGCATTAGATGGCTCAATAGCAATATAGAATGGGCTTCTAAACAAATTGATGAGTTGATCAACAGATTTATCAATAGAGGATACTCACGGGCTAGCCTAATGGAGTCTAGAGCTAAAGTATTGAGTCTGGACAGGGAGTCCTTTTTGAGAAAAAAGCAGAGGGTTCATCCTTAAATGACAAATTCCCATGGGTCAACAGATATAACACAGCTTCACCTAGCATTAATAAGCCTACTAAAAATTATTGGCCTATCATAGTATCTGATGAAAAATTACATCTGGATAGCACCACTTTAATGCCTTGTTATTCACTTGGTAGAAATCTACGTGATTATTTGATAAAAGCCAATATCTCTAAGAAAGGTACTAGGTATGTATGTATCATCTTTTCTACAACAAGGTAAATTAGGATGTATTAGATGCTCCTGTGTTACATGTCAATATCTTTTACCAGGGGATTCATTTTCACATCCACACACAGGTAAAAAAATTATGATACGCTATTTGTTGAATTGTAATTCAAGTTTTGTCATATACCAAATTACATGCCCATGTGGTTTAACTTATGTCAGGAAGACAGACCGCAACTTTAAGGAACGAATGACGGCACATCGATCGGCCATTCGTAATGCCCTAGCGACTGGCACAAGTGACCGGCCAGTAGCGCATCACTTTGCGGAGTATAACCATCCTCTAAATAGTTTACGGTACCTCATAATTGATCAGATTCCATTTTCTTTTAGAGGGGGTGATCGAGCCCTGAAGCTTCTGCAATGTGAAGCTAGGTGGATAGTCCGTTTCGATGTTATTTTCCCTAAGGGTTTAAATTAGTCTATTTATTATGGCTGCTTTTTATGAAGAGGTCTCTATGTACTCAATCATATGTATTATGTATTTAATTAAGTGTTTCTTTGATAGGATATCTGTATTAGCGTTACCTTATATGGAATATGTGTTATATTGCAAATAAGAACCGATATGTTGTATTTTATAGCTATTACACTACTGTTTCCATGGTGATAGGATACACTGATGCATTGCGATCAGGTGTACAGCGCAGTGTCATTTGGAAGCGACCGCGGGCGGGTGTATGGTCCCGACTCGGGAAAGCTGGCATGCTGCACGTAGGGTGAGGTTCTTTGGTATACTATAAAGGTATGTTTGTTTCTCAATGTTATTGAACCTGAAGACAGTGATAAACTGAAACGTTGTTAAGCCATCCAGCCTGTTGAATCATTTGTTAAAGTCTTGAGTGCCGCACCTCTGGTCGCTTGTCTACAAATCTGCTAGGGCACCGACTGCAGTAGTAATCGATTTTTGGGAGTGCTGGACCATTGGTAACTATATATATATATATATATATATATATATATAATTATATATATATATATACAGAAGCACATAAGTGGCACTCCGGAAACTCTTATAACTGGTGTAAACAGTGGTGTTTACACCCATTATGAGAGTCTCCGGAGTGCCGCTCATGTGCTTCTGAATATATCGAGTGGAGCGGTCTCCATGTGGAAGGCACCCGGAGCAAGGTATTGACCCGCTGTGGTCCACAGAGTGCCGGGCTTTCATCACAGACGTGCAGTCACGGTAGGCTGAGCCTCCCCTATCATAAACCTTCCCCTATCATACTCCCTTTTATGGTCCAGAGTTTTGATTTAAAAGTAGTGCTTTTATACATGTGTGTCATTGACCTCACCGCATGTCACTGATATATGTCATACCACAGAGCGGGGGCAGAGCAAGCCAGCCGTTGGGGCAGCAGGTGCACTGAGCAGTCAACAGAGTAATCATGGGTGCCTCTGAGAAATCTGAGATTTCTCCATGGTAACCCCTTCTATAAAATAAATAGAAGAAAGCAGTGAAAAGCCCTGTTATCACTGATAAAGGGCTTTTCACTGCTCTATGAATAGACCCCAAAGTATCAACCAATCAGCTTGCAACTGTCACTTTATAACTGCGTTTCAAAAATTACAGGAGCTGATTAGTTGGTACTTTACCTCTCTCCACTTTATCTCTCTCCAATATTTAGCACATCTACTCCATACTGTTTACTCTTTATTGTTATAGGTATAATTTACACTAGCAAGTGATGGTTTGATTGATAGATATATTGCAATTAAGGTGTTAACCCAATGCAAATGCTATCTCTACTACACGTTTCAGAGAAATCTCCTTCTACGCATTTCAAAGGAGTCTCCTTATAAAGGCACCTGTAGCTGATTCTAGTCATTAAATTGAACTTACCTGGCCTTGAGGTAACCTGAGACTTCAAATTGAACTTACCTGGCCTTGAGGTAACCTGAGACTTCAGTATATGCCCAATCAGTAAACCCGATATGCTCTGAATAATATATTAAGGGACAAATAAAGTAAATAAAATGGCAACTTTGATACTATAGATTAAGAGACCTAAGAATGGTTACCTACAAAATGCTGGCCACTTAGTTCAGTGCACACTAAAATTACAGAATGGATACAGTAATAGCTAGTATTGTGCAAATGTATATGGGATATACACAGAACATTGTTAAATATAATTAATACTGTATTTGTAGAGTAAGCATATTATAGCAGTTTTCTCCTGACTGCTTCTGTCAGTGAGACCATCCCTGGTATTTCAGCATCCTAACAAAGGGGCTTCTTCTGAGTTGGGAGCAATAAAAAAAGTACTGTAAGTAATTTGATATCAGGAACAAGCCATGTTGTAATGCACATACATTTATGCAATGTAAATACTGGCTGCTTTTTCATGTAGTCCACAAATGCTGGACAGCTTTATTTTTACACTGATATATAGATTTGAGTTTTGACACACCCTTCTCACATCTAAATCTCATTACACCATTTTAAACCTACCCCTGCTGCAGTGCAACATGGTTTTACCCACATGCACAGTTACTTGCTGTTTTGCTCTGCTTCCAACTCAGAATCAGCCCAAAATGTATTACTAGGCCTGCAAGTGAGAGAATCCCATCTATAGGGGTAAATTTACTAAAGTTCGATTTTGATTTTTGAGTGATTTGGCATTGGATTTGCATTGGATTTACATTCGATTTTGCATTTGGGTATTTACTAAAGGCCAAATCGAATGTAAATTCGAAATTAAAACCAAATTTTACTCAAATCGAACATCGGAAAAACATCGGTACTTTTATATAGATCAACACACAACCCTTATTTACTATTATTCGATTTGAAATCGAACAGAAAATCGAACTTCAAATCCCCAAATGAATAGACCTGCTTCATGCTTTCGGTTTGAGCATGAGCAGGTCAGATTGACACAGATACATGCATACATCAGTGAGATGCATGCATGTATCTTACTGTAAAAAGCTTAGAAAGAGTTACATTTAGAAAAAAAATGACGTGGGGTCCCACCCTAAAACAGAACCAGCCCCGGACTTTTCATAGCCAGTCCTGGTTCTCTAATTACAGGGGAAAAAAATTGCGTAGGGTCCCCCTGTAATCTCCAGAATCAGCACCGGACCCTTTCTAGCGGGGGGCTAATGCCACAGCCAGGGGAGCCCTATCACCAGGCCCCCCAGCTGCAGCATCAGCCCTGATCGCTAGTCAGCCCAGGCCAGGGATCCCTGGGGAATTGGGGACCTCTCCAATAAATGGGTCTCCCTCTCCAGGGCACCCGTAGCCTAGGCTGATAGCCCGGGGCTATCCCCGCCACCCCTGGGCGGTGCGTGGTGGGTTGATAGTGTAAGTGTAGTATAAACATTGAAAAGTGTAAACATTGTCTTTACAGTAGAACTGCAGGTCCCAGCAAGCCTCCCCTGCATGCTGGTACTTGGAGAACCACAAGTACCAGCATGCAGGGCATTAAGGAATAAATCAAGTGTACATTGCTCAAATGAAGCACGTCTGGAAAAAATGTGCATATTCGCCCATATGCAAAGCAGCATGCATCTAGGGATACACCCAAATCTTCATCTGTAGCACAAGTACCTGTCTTACTACTAGTCATTATCATCCATGAGTGTTTGCTCCTGCTCTATACTGTTGTAGGTGCAAAAGATAGTCTCCAAAAAAAGGCTTTACATCCAGGTCTGCATAGGATGCATTTGTGTGAATAAGCCCTCAGTGAACGTTGCCTATGTGAGTTTGTTCCGTCACACCCCAGTTCTGCATCTTTGGTTGCAAATGTAGATTAAATTAAAATGCGTATGACTCTGAGTAGCCTGTACTTGCAAGCCAATGACGGTATTTGGTCGGTGACACCAAAAGCGGCAAGTAAACCCCTGTGCCTAGGGCGTGCATATCCGAAAAGGGGGCATGGCCTTGCGGAACAACTTCAGTCCCCAGCACTCCTGGTGATGCTGGGTTGCCCCCACAGACTCCCCTCAATGACCAGGAGCTGGGCGCTGTACTGTGATGTTACTGACTCCCTGTAACTGAGGAGTTGACATTTCTGTGTCACTCCTTTGGAGGGTGACAACCGCACCCACCAAGTGAAACCACTGTTATAAGCGATCATTTTTGGCGCATACACAGTGCATGTTCATGCAAAATACACTCACCAAACGTATGTACGTTCAACTCTACATAAGCCCTTTTAAAAAGTACTTCACCTTTTGCAGTTGAAAAATTACTATATCCCTATGTAACACAAATAACAATATATATATTATTCTATGTGCTTGTGTTTATGTTTAGCAAGATTCCATACAGTGGATATACGACAGTATTGAGAGCGCCAAGGAAGATATTGTAAAACCTCAAAATACCAGACCCTTAGGAGACAATGACGGGGATGGATTTGATTGTAAAGTAGAAGGTACAGTTTAATATTCTTATTATCGACGTATAACCTGTTCTGTTCATCATATGTCAGATCTGTAGATTCATCGAGTCCAGCACTCATTCATATCTGTTTTTTATTAAGAGGTCATTGACAAGTTTAGTACCATGGCAATAATTGATGGGAAGAAGGACCACGTGAGTCTCACAGTGGATAATGTGCACTTGGAGTACGGTGTTATTTATGAATATGACAGCACTGCGGGAATCAAGTGTCATGTGGTGGAGAAGATGGTGGAACCCAAGAGCTTCTTTAGCTTAAGTGCCAAGGTGAGAAGTCTATAGAATTGTCATGTTATAGAACAATGTACCCTCATGTCCTATGGCAAGTGGCCACCAGCGCCCCATCTCCCATCATATTATTATTATACATTTTAGTCACTGTGCAAGATGTCATTGTTCTCTCCTGACTTACATTTGTCATTCATGGTGTAAATCAGATTCTGCCAACCTTAAAATATTTAGCTGTTCTATAAAAGGTGGAGAACTTCAGTACCTTCCATAATGTCATTTACTGTAAATAATACATATTTACATGACATTATTAAGAAATTACATAGGTATTCTATAGGAAATGGGTTCTTTGGCTCGCAGTATAAACAATACTTCACTAGTAAAGTAAATGATAGCGCCAGTAGGCTTATCCCGGACCCAAGAGACACACACGTCAACTTTATATAGATATATATATATTTATTGCACTGTATATAGTAAATATATTTCTATTGTAAAAAGACAATCAATCAGCAAATGTTCAACACATATATATGGTCTGCATGTAGAAAATAATACTCATATAATAAAATAGGATAAAACGTGAGAAAAGATGATCTCAAATATACAGTCCACGATCTTATTCCAAATTGTATATGAGAAGCACCATCTGTATGCTCCAATAATTATGCAGGTTAAACCGTTTATCAGTGTCGTAATGGGGCATGAGAGGCCCACAAGGGGATTGCCATAGTAGGGGCCCGCTCTAGGGGTGTAACCATCTGCCAAAGTGGGTGTAGGTGTATATTTAAAGATGAAGGGGGAGTTAACTTGCGATAGACCGATAGTCCTCTAAAATACAAGAGAAATGGTTGTTCTGGTCAGCGCCAGTTTAAGGTCCACATGGGCCTGGAGCTGAAATTTATTAAGGGCCTATTGTGTGGAGGTGTGACTACTGATGCGGGAGCGTGACCAGTGCTGTGTGGGTGTGGTCAGTACAGGGTGTGTGGTTGTGCCACGGGGTTTGGCTAGTTCCATGGGGGATATAGCTAGTACCTATGTGTGTGTATATATATATATATATATATATATAGTATATTATATATATACAGTATATACACACAGACCCAGAGAAATCTCACACAGAGCAGGCAGAGCAGCATCAGATATTGCAATTACCTGTGGGGATGAATGTGGTATTTCTCTGCTCGGTATGACCCATGTCCATATTTTTTTCATAATTTTAGAGCTAACCGCAGTCTCCAACTGCCAGCTACTTTGCAGATGGAAGACTGTGGGGAGTAAACGGTAGGAGCTTCGGCCTCCTATGAGTGGGCAGAGCTTTGACCTCCCGCGAGTGGACGGAGCTTCGGTCATTCACAAGTGGGCGGAGCTTTGGCCTCCTGCGAGTGAGCAGGGTTTAATTGGCCATGGGTGAGACTTAGGACTGCTGGGGGCTGAATTGGCAGGGCACAGCAGTCTGGAGCAGTGGTGCTCCTGCTGCGTTGTTGTTAACCCAGCAGCGTAAACCCCAGTTTGTGGCCCGCTAAGCCCCGCCCCTTTACAGAAAGGGGCGGGGCCACAACATAGTGGGGCCCACCGGGGAATTACCCGATTCCCCGGCAGCCCAGTCGAAGCCTGCCGTTTGCGGCCCGCTAAGCCCCGCCCCTTTACAGAAAGGGGCATGGCCACAACATAGTGGGGCCCCCCGGGGTATTACCCGATTCCCCGGCAGCCCAGTCAAAGCCTGACGTTTATTAGTGTCAGTCAATCCTTGGGTGAAGATATAAGTTAGAAAGTGGCATATGCATATGGCAATGTATCAATGTGTCACTTCAGCAAATCTAATATATCCAACCTTGACCAGCTCTTAATGCATCCTTAGTGGGGCTCCAATTCCTTATCTTATAATAATAAATGAGCTGCTACGCCACAAAGAAGTCCAAACCAGTCACTGGCAGAACTGCCGAGACAATGGAATCAGTTGCCACCGGGTGCCAGCCCTGAAGGGGGCAACTCCTCCATTGTCACCTGTTCCGTGTCCTGCTGTATCTGCAGTGCTGTGCGTGTGCTGAAACAGAGGAGCCGCCGAGATGAGCCCCGATCTGCATCAGCGGCGCTCCTCCTCAGTGACCTGTCTGGTCTGCTCTGGTGCCGGACGTCACATAACATGTGACCGCGAGCCTCCCTGAGGCCAAGCCTGCCAGACTGAGGAGCCGGGAGGAAGACAATGCGACGGCACGGGTGTGTAAGGCCTGCGTGTGGCAGCTGTCACTGTGGGGACACTAGAGAGTGGATGGGAGTCAGCACGGCCGGTGGCTGTCACTGGGCAGCGGACGGGAGTCGGAAGAGGCCGAGTAGTGTCTATTGTGGCTGAAAAGCAGGGTCGTATCTACCTGTTGGCCAGGATGGCACTCACCAGGGGCGCCGACCAAAGGCGGGCGCCGTCCGGCAGTGCTACCAGCAGCCAAGGGGTGGACTACCCCGCTAGTCCCCCGGCCCCACAAGTGTAGGGCAGACCGCAGTGAGAGCAGTCTGCCCTACACAGTTTGTGTGTTTGTTATAGCAGCCAGCCTATGACAGTCAGACAGACTCTCATTGGCTGCTGTATCATCCACAGAGGGAGCCAGCTGGAGCTCACTCATGAGCTCCATCTTCCAGCTCCCTCCGCAGTGGGTGATGGGAGAGACATCATGACGTCTCTCCCATAGTTCAAGAGAAGAGCGTCTGGAGCGGTAGGTAAGTTCTATTTTTTTTTCTTCTGTGTGTGTGTGTACTGTGTGTGTGTGTGTAAGCCTGGCACAGTGGGGAGAAGCACTGTATAGGAGGTGGCCGCTACTGGGGGCACTTTATGGGGGGGAGCCCGCTACTCGGGGCACTGTATAGAGGGGGCCGCTACTGGAGGCACTTTAGAGGGGTGGCCAATACTGGGGGCACTGTATAAGGGGGATTACTACTGGGGGCACTGTATAAGAGGACTATTACTGGAGTCACTGTATAGGGGGGACTACTACTGGGGGTACTGTATAGGGGGGACTACTACTGGGGGCACTGTATAGGGGGGACTACTGCTGGGGGCACTGTGTAGGGGGATTATTACTGGGGGCACTGTATAGGAGGACTACTACTGGGGGCACTGTATAGGGTGGACTACTACTGTGGGCACTGTATAGGGGGACTACTACTGGGGCAATGCAGCATAGGGGGGACTACTAATGGGGGCACTGTATAGGGGGACTACTACTGGGGCACTGTAGAGGAGGACTACTACTGGGGGCAATGCAGCATAGGGGGGACTACTACTGGGGGCACTGTATAGGGGGACTACTACTGGGGGCACTGTATAGGGGGGACTACTACTGGGGGCACTGTATAGGGGGGGACTACTACTGGGGCAATGCAGCATAGGGGGGACTACTACTGGGGGCACTGTATAAAGGGGACTACTACTGGGGGCAATGCAGTATAGTGGGGATTACTACTGGGGCACTGCATAGGGGTGGGGCGCCAGTCCATTACATTGCCAGGGGCGCTTGGATCCCTAGATACACCCCTGCTGAAATGCATAGTAAGTGCAAGCCCTATGGGTTGGGGTAATGGTAGGTGCTGAAGAAAGTTATATATTTAAAGAGCATATGTTTTTTTTTCACTCTGTAATGTCATGTTAAACTCATGATAAATGATAAAGAGCTGTGTGAGGGATAAATAAACTGAATGTATTTATATATACAGTATATATATATTAATATGGGGCTGGAAAGAAAGGAGAAAAGTGCGCTCTTCCTGTAATGGTGGGGATTGTGGTAGGTGGTGTGGGTGAATGAAAACCAGACAAGTTGATGGGGGCCAAATCTTTTATTGAAGCAGTCACAATGCTACTCCTGTTTGAGCTCACGGGGTCGAAATGGGGTGGTGTGGGGGGAGAAGGTTCGGTGTAGATAAGACTCTGTTTGGGGAAGTGGGTGGACCCTTTCAGGGGGCTCCTTCCAGTGTGGTTCAATAGACGGCACGTCTCCCCTGCTGGACCTTTGATCAACAGTCTTCAGAGTTTCTGGTGGTGTGCTTGTGGGGGGGGGTTGAATGTCAGGTTTGTGTACCCAGGCGGCGTCCCATGCGGTGGTGATTCGTCCCAAAGCTACAGGTATGATTTTATGTTCGTGGGTGATGCGGTGCGGCCGTGTTGCAGGCAAGGGTCACGTGACCGTCGCTTCCACACAGAAGCGAGTACAAAACACCCACATCAGCATTGTTCACCCACCACTTCCTTGAAGCAAGCAGACTACTGCCGAAATGTGTTGGAGACACCCCGGAGACCTCCTAGCTCTCTCACCATCTACTTACCCAGCCCCTGGCGACCATCCCACTCCACGGGACTGCGCCACCACCTCAACACCTCCCCACAGCTGTCAGCCTCCGGTTGCGACCACACAAGCCCCACCTCAGCCAGCATGTCAAAGCTCATGTCTCTGTGCATCAAGTAATGAGGAGAGAGAGAAGGGGACCGGAGCTACATTTCACCGCCACAGCACGCTATTGATAGCCGTAACTAGGGAGTACATGCAGATATGACTGCTGGGTCCCGCTGCTGCAACTGTGTGTGTGGGAATCCCTGTACACATGGTAGCGTCTCTTCTATCGAAGGCGGCGGGCAGTGAATGCTGGATCCCAGCCATAGATGAATAGCAGGCTGGCTGAAGCACTCGTCCACACAGACACCTCCAAAGAGCCGGCAGCAGCAGCAGTAGCAAAGGTTTAGTCTCCCATATATAAGTGCAGATGTAGGGAACTGCAACATCAATCCACACAGACTCCCACAAGAATAATACGGGTCAAGTGTGCAGGCTTGCTACATGGACACCACCTTCAATACTTCACTAATTCTATACTTTCAAAACACTTATAGTAATATGAAGGCCTGAATAAGGGATCCGAATGCCCTAGGTTAATACCCTTGTAGTGCTCCCTGCAGTGCTGCTGTACACAGAGCACAGTGTATATGCATGCTCAGGGAATCACCTTTTATGCTGCACATGTGCAAGTAATGTAGGTTATACAGCTGACATGTGTGATATTGGAATTAGGGGTCTATGTACTAATAATCGCTGACCAGCTGCGATTATTATCTGTCCATTTCGCTGGTGCTATTTAAATTTTTAATGAAAATATCCCCGCTATGTACAAAGGGGAACTCGCAGGGACAGCGCTGGCCGTAACTGCTGTCCCTGCGAGTTATATCCCCGGCATTTGTAGATGTTTTTTTAGTGAAAGATTTCTCCTGGGGAAGCTGACACTGCACATGCGCACATTCAGTTTCTGGAGCCGGCCAGGGACTGAGAGAGAGTGATTGAAAGATCTGAAGACGGTGTAAACTACCGGGTCTAAACTCTGAATAGCTTAGCTTCTTGGAGTTTAGTACATGGGTGTCAGATCGTAGTCCTCATTTGATAATAATGGGGACTGCGATCTGAAATGAGGACTCCAGACAGGCATGTATACTTGGTAAAGCAGTGTCTTTTAATTTCACCACACACTACACCTTGGCATACGTGAGCATAGGCTTGGACACACACAGGCACATAACAGAATTTAAGCAAACAAACATAAAAGGTTCCAGCACTCCTTGTGCTTAATAGTCAGCAGTGGTTTGCAGCCACAATTGGCCATGCTCTCCCAGCATAGCCCTTGGACCCTGGCACTACAACACTGTAGCTACTACCTGGCCGCTAGTCAGCATCAGGGCAATGAGCAACATGTGTGTGAGAGTTTTAAGCCTTTCCTGTGCTGCTCAGTGATGAGTTGCAGCTGGGCCTGTGCAACTGTGAAAACATGGAGTTCCACACCTCCCTTGCTGCAAACTGGACATTAATATGGGGCCCCAAAGGGTTCACTCTAAACTCCCTTGGAGGGAGTTGATTCCACCAGAATGTGGGCAATTCAGGTGAGAGATAACCACTCTCACCACAACACATAGGCCCCTTAGTGATCTAATGATGTTTGTGGAGTGTAAAGAAGACTTTGGCTTCTGGGGAATGCCTGAAAGGCTTTAAAGATAATGGCATGCAGCTCTTCAGGCTACCCAGATGGCGCTGTAGCTCAATATATATAAAGATTTTAGCAATACATTGCATTGTCACATCGGCACAGCCACCTGGTAGTCACTTTAAGAAGTTCCCCACCCGGATTCTCACCCCTCCCACACTGCCCGGGACCCATCAGGAGCAGCACTGTGACTTCTCCAATAAAAGATTTGTCCCCCAACCTTTTCTGCCTGGCTTTTTTAATTTCATCCATCCTACATTTACATCTCCTCCTCTCCCCCCCTACACTCCCGCCCCCACCTCATCTCCTCCCTCTTTCACTTCACCACACCCATCAACCATATCATAACACCAAGGCAGAGCACACCATAACCCCCCCCCCATCACCGATCTAACAGTGCAGGACGCGGTACTCCCGCACGAAGGTGCAGCACTCCACCCACCCATTACACACCCACACCCCCACCCGCATACACAGCCTAGAAACCAACACCATCCCACGTATCATTAACCCAACATCCCCCCCAACCCCCCCATTTATCTACCCCTGCACACTCACCACCACCACAGCACATTGGAGCACACCTCCTGCCGTTACGCATGGGCACAGTTCAACCCCCCTCTTTAATTAAGCTGTGTGGCCACCGCCAACATAGAATTAATTAGGTTTTCATTTTATTCCCCAAATGCCAACTGTGTGCCCCCCCCTCCCCTCTCCCCAAGTTCTGACACCCTAGGCTGCAGCCTAACTAGCCTAATGGCTGATAAAAAACATAATAATATAAATGTGTAATAGTACTTCAAGATACTTCATCAAAAGTGCACTTTGTAGTAGTCTTTATCTACACTATTTGTGCCAAATTAAAAGAGTCCTCATCATAATGAATAAGCTGGGATATATGAGAACTGTATGATCATGTCAAGCTAATTCTGAAACCTTACAACAAAGACTTTCATATGTCCCTCTATTTCTACAGCAAGCCCAAGCTTGGTCATTGGAAATGTGTCCCTCAGAATGCTAATTTTACAAAAATCCAGATTCCTGATGAATCCAGATCAAGACACTTTTCCAGGCTAGTTTCAAGTTACTCTGTCAGATGAGATGATTTTACAGACTGAGCAAACTTTATAGCTGTTGTGCCCTGTAACCAAATTGTGGAAGCCCCATAATCAGGTCACAAATTGATTTATATGAAGCCAACTACAGTATGCTAATATTATAGCAGTCAGAGCTAGGGGGGAGGGAGGGGGGGGGCAACTGACTATGGGATGGTTCTGAGTTGGACATACAACAGTTTGTGTACAGTAAAATATGGGAATTAGTTCTGTCCATGTCCAGTAAGCAGGCCACATGCATATGCCCTGAACAAGCCACTTCCCTATACAACGCCTCCCTTACTTCTGCTCTGGACTCTGTCGCTCCGGTGATCACTACTCACACTCACAGATCTACTCTTCAACCCTGGCATTCCAAATGCACCAGATACCTGCAAAAGTGTTTTTGAACTGCCGATCGACAGTGGAGAAGATCACGCTCTAAGGCAGACTTTCTCCATTTCAAATTTATGCTCTCATCCTATAGTGCTGCTCTCTCCATTTCTAAACAGTCATACTTTAAGAACCTCATCTCCTCTCAGTCCTCTAATCCCCAGCGTCTCTTCACCACTTTCAACTCCCTCCTTCGCCCACCCCCTCCTCGTCTCCCCTCCTTGCTCACTGCCCTTGACTTTGCTACCTACTTTACATCTAAAATTGATTCCATACGTCAGAACATCATATCCAACCAGTCCCCCAGCTCTCCACCTCCTCCTTTCCCAAATCACCCCTCCCCATCAACTTTACCAACTCTAACATCCTTCTCCCCTGTATCTGGAGAGGAAGTCATGGCCCTCATCCGGTCCTCCCCCCCTTCCACCTCCCCCTTGATCCCATCCCCTCCCACCTCCTCCGCTTCCTCTCTTTCTCTGCCTGCTCACATCTTGCCCACCTCATTAACCTCTCCCTCTCATCAGGCACTGTTCCTTCTGCATTCAAGCATGCCCTTGTCACCCCCATTCTTAAAAATTGTACCCTTGATCCTAACCTTCTTTCTAACTACCGACCCATCTCTCTTCTCCCCTTTGCCTCCAAACTCCTTGAGCGGATTGTCTACAACCGCCTTACCACTTTTCTTTCCTCCCAATCCGTCCTTGACCCTTTTCAGTCTGGCTTCCGTTCTCTCCACTCCACTGAAACTGCCCTCACAAAAGTCAGCAATGACCTCCTTGCTACCAAATCCCAAGGCCACTACGCTCTTCTCATTCTCCTTGATCTCTCTGCTGCTTTTGACACTGTGGACCACCCTCTCCTGCTGAATATCCTTCACTCCCTTGGTCTACGTGAAACTGCCCTCTCCTGGCTGTCGTCCTACCTCTCTGACCGATCTTTCTCAGTTTCCTCTCACGACTCCTCTTCCCCCCCACAGTCTCTTACAGTAGGTGTTCCCCAAGGTTCTGTTCTTGGTCCTCTCCTATTCTCCCTCTATATTTCCTCTCTAGGTGAACTCATCAGCTCTTCTGACCTCCATTATCATCTCTATGCTGATGATACTCAAATCTACCTTTCCTCCCCTGATCTCTCCCCCTCTCTTCTGACTCGTATCTCCAAATGTCTCTCTGCTATCTCTTCCTAGATGTCCCAGCGATTTCTTAAACTTAATATGTTTAAGACAGAGCTGATCATCTTCCCACCCTCCCACATCACCTCTCTTCCCACTATTTCTTTATCAATTGATGGAATAACTATCTCATCTAGTCCCAAGGTGCGCTGTCTTGGAGTTATCCTGGACTCATCCCTCTCCTTCAAACCACATATCCAGAAGCTTTCACAGTCCTATCGTTTCCATCTCAAAAATATTTCTAAGATCAGACCCTATCTCACCCAGGATGCTACTAAAACACTCATACACTTACTGGTCATCTCCAGATTGACTATTGTAACCTCCTCCTATCTGGCATCCCCAAATCTCATCTCTCTCCTCTCCAGTCTGTCCTTAATGCTGCTGCACAGCATATCTTCCTCTCCAAATGCTCTACATCTGCCTCCCCTCTCCTACAAGCCCTCCACTGGCTCCCCTTCCCTTTTAGAACCCAATTTAAGGTTCTCACGCTCACTCACAAAGCCCTCACCCAATCTTCTCCCATATACATCTCTGATCTCATCTCCCTTCACGCTCCTCTCCGCCCTCTTCGTTCAACTAATGCACGCCGCCTTTCATGCCAGCTGATTACTTCCTCCCACTCCCGCCTCCAAGATTTTGCCTGCACTGCTCCCCACCTCTGGAACTCTCTCCCACTCCCCATCAGACTCTCCACCTGTTTGTGATCCTTCAAAAGGGCTCTCAAAACCCACTACTTCATCAAAGCCTTCCAGCTATCATTCTAACTCCTTGGTACATGCTCCTTTGTCCCCATCTACCCCATCTGTGTCAACCCATTTTGTCTTCCCCCACCTTTTTAGAATGTAAGCTCTCACAAGCACGGCCATCTACCCTCTTGTGCTTCTCCTTACTATAGTGTCATCTACTTCTTACTCACCACTAGGGCACCTAACACTTGGTTGCTTATGCTCTGTTGCTTATCTGGGTGATATGGTCACTAATGTAGCAATATATATTATCCATGTCCTGTATTGTATTGTATTCTGTAAGTCACTTGTCTACAATTTGTTTATATACTTTGTAAGGCGCTGCGGAACACTTGTGGCGCCATATAAATAAATGATAATAATAATAATAATATGCACCTATACAGATTTGCATAATACTCATACGTGTGCCCGCTTGTGACAGAAGAGATGTAGGAAAGGGGCTGTCTAACTTAGGCCAAGTACAGTAAGGACATGTTTGTGTAATCAATTTCAAACAGATTTACAGTAGACCTGCACAGAGATGTCTATCAAAACCATCAATTGCTCATGCCTGGAGGCTGGTGCAATTTGATGATGATGATGTTGATTGCCAGTACTAGTCATCTACATCTTATTGGCTGATTGTAGATATAGTGCAATATTACCCTGAGTCCTGTGGCTTTTGAATAATACAGTTATGCATAAACCACATAAGTCAGTAAACCACAGTTTACTTTCCACAAAGCATCTTATATTACCAGGTACACTGCAAGATATTGTACACAGAACAGTACACTGTTAACAAATATTGTTTAAAATTCCAATATTTTATAGTAACTTTATAAGTTGACAAATTAATACTTTTGTTATTTGTTAAAATTTCCCAATTGTCTCCTGTCTTCCAGATCTTAGACGCCATCGCTAAAAGTGATGAACAATTTGTACAGCACTGCAGCCACCTTCATTCCTTACATGAAATCATTCCACCTGAGCTTCAGAATAAATTCACTATCATTTGTCGAGAGAAAATTGAGCACATCTACCGGCGGATCACCAGTTACAGAAAGGTGTGTGTATTGGCAGGCAGCTCAGAAACTTTTCTCCATATACCCGTAACCAGGTAACATACACCACTCACCTATAGGATTCCCATTTCCCTTAGAATTAGATATGGTTGACATTATTCTGCTACTCCTAAGACATCTACACACAGGAGCTCATTCAGACCCGGACGCTAAGCTGCGTTCTCACGCAGCTAAAAGGGGCCTGTTATGCAAATGCAGTGATCGCACTGTCTGGTGTAAGGACGCACTCTATGTCCTAGAGAGCGATGGCAGAGCGAACGCATGCCGGTACAAAGACGCCCACTTTTCTATCTTTACACACGTCATCTCCAGGAAGTGTCTGGACAATCGGAACCATCCAGAGCCATGAAAGCTGCACGCAGCGTTTGAGGTAGACCTTACCCCACCGCAAGCACTGCGATCACTGCAGGCCGAAAAACAACCAAGTGACGTGTACAATGACGCATCTTTGCTAATTATGCACACCCATAAAACTCCGTTTTGACGGCCAGACACGCCTGTGTTCGCAGCACCACTCCCCCGTTCACAAGCACCTTCCCCTGTTACCACCCACAAATGGCGCTAGCTGTCACTCAAACTAGCGTCCAGTCTGTGTACTACGAGCGCACGATTCCCGTTCACACTGAGTGATGCATGAATGTGTAGAATGACGCATACGCATGCGCAAACAGGCGACTGTCGCCCATAGCGTGTGTCCGCAGCTTAGCAAATGGGTCTGAATCAGGCCCACAGTTATTAGTGTTCATCACTAAGGGTAAAACAGCTCTTATCCTCATGTATCAGACTCCTATTTCTCTATAGTTTGGAATCTTGTGATCAGGGCTCTCTTACCTCGGTATGTATTCTATTCCACAGTCTCTATCAATAATTTTTTTCACAATTGTAAAACTCAGCAGAATATGTTGATGCTATATAAATACATTTGGATTAATACATAGATACAGTTAAGATACAAAAACACACACAAACACACATTGACATTGTAACACGGGTATGGGGGCTCCATAGCAAAGTTTCCATGGGACCCCCATAGGTCTTCTTATACAGTGCCCCTGTAGTTGTGTTCATTATGCAATACCCCCTGTAGTTGTGCCCTTTATGCAGTGCCCATTATACAATGCCCGCTGTAGTTGTTCCCATTATGAAGTACCCCCTGTAGCTGTGTCCATTATGCAGTACCCCCTGTAGTTGTGTCCATTATGCAATGCCCCCTGTAGTTGTGCCCATTATGCAGTGCCCCCTTATGCTGTGGCACCCCTCCCTCCCCTGTGCAGTACTCACCGCTCTTCACGCTGGCCGTCAGGCAATGCTCCAGTCCACGCTGTCAGCTCTCCCAAGTAGATGCTGCCGCTGACTGGATCTAACTAGATCCAGCAGCAGACGCAGGCTCCTCTCATCGCAGGTGACGATGGTGACGTCCCCCACACACCTGCGCACTGCATCACTGGGAACGCTGGCCTCTGAAGTGATCAGAGGTGTCTTTAGTCTCTGATCGCTTCAGACACGAGCCATCCCAGTTGCATCAGCAAGTCTCGGCTGGCCGTGCTTCAGAGGGTGCATGGGGATACTTGTTGGGCTGGTGGGCCCCCTAAGCTGCCGGGCCCCATAGTAAGTGCACCCCCTGCGCTCTATAGTCACGCCACTGCACAGGACCCAATGCCTTCCATTCAGTTTTTTTTTTTTTTTTTAAAGTTCAAAACTGCCAGTGTCTTAATTTTTCTCTGCTGCTGACAGACAGACACTGTGACACAGCAGGGGAGCATTGCATTGTCTGCTGCCCGCCGGTACGTTCCTCTCTCCTCACAACCTCCAGTCCATATGCAGCTGTGCCCTCCCTGCCTCCCACCTCATCCTTCTCTGCAGGCTGCAAGTAGAGCTAGCCCTAGCCAATTTGGTGCCCTAGGCAAAATTTGTGCTGGTGCCCCCTAGCAGATAATCCCACCAGCATATATATATATATATATATATATATATATATATACACAGTCAGGTCCATAAATATTGGGACATTGACAGAATTTTCATATTTTGGCCTCTATTCACCACCACAATGGCTTTGAAGTGAAACAAACAAGATGTGATTTAACTGCAGACTTTCAGATTTAATTTGAGGTTAATTACATCCAAATCAGGTGAACGGTGTAGGAATTACACCGGTTTCTATATGTGCCTCCCTGCATGTAAGTCTCATGGGCAAGCGATTGTTTCCCTATGAAACAATCGCTTGCCCATGAGATTTACATGCAGACTCTCTTGCATTGATATTCAGATAAGCCAAACTCTCCTATTCACTTTTGCAAAACGAACCATTTCATTGTTTATTTATTTGTATTATTGCTATTTCTTGGTAATTCCTCTTTTAGGAACCACAGTGTCTATTTTTATCTCTTTTAAACTTTATTAAATTGGTATTTTAAATGGTATTAGTAATCTTTTGTTACTTCATTGGTCTATGCTGCTAAAGTTATTTATTTTATGGCACGTTCATTGCACTAAGCACTTTACTATTCTATGTTTTAATATACAATTGTATAGCTGATCATTAAGCACAATTGCACTTAGCACTTTTATATGATTATCACTATCTACCAATAGCAGGATGGTCGTCTACAGTCAATAAATATTTTTTCTATTTACAAAGCAGTGTACTCACCAACACTACAGACTATTGACAAAGGAGCAGACGCTCATGTAGGTTAAAGCCTTTGGGATTACTTGCAATGTGTTTCACCATTTTAAATCACACCAGTGATTAATTTATTGGTTTAGGTACTGGCGCCGAGTTCATAAATTATTGTGCAATACATATATATATACAGTATATACATATATATACTGTGTGAGGCGTTGCTCCAGGGGTCTTATAATAACAGGTCACAAAGCTGCTCGATCAAGGCAGTGTCATTCAAAATTTCAGACTTATTAATCTTTTTTCATTTGTGAGTGCCGGATCCCTGCAGAGATAGACAGATACATAGACAGACAGACAGACAGACAGACAGACAGACAGATAGATAGATAGATAGATAGATAGATAGATAGATTAGATAGATCCCTGATGATGGGCTACGGTCCGAAACATCGGATTCAAATTTATTGAATTTACATATAGTTGCTAAGTTCTTCCATTTCCTTACTGCACTACATAGGACTCTAGGGTCCAAGGAGGGCACCGGTGCATGTTTGCAAAATAATTACACAAGAAAGTGCCAGAACTATACATACATAAGTCCAAAAGTGCAGGCACTTCCAATCCAATTTCTCTCAATAGCTGTGGTGCACACAAAATACTGTATGGATAATACTGTATGGATATCCAAACTGGTGGCACTCTCTGGACTTCTAAACAAGAAGACAGCAATACCGATATGAATCAATGTTTCGGGTTTATTAACAAGCCATCATCAGGATACAAATATATCATACAAAACTTTCACCTAAAATAGAGAACAGCAGCCCGTGACCACCTGTTGTGCACTGGCTCTGTCCTTGGCTCCCACACAACCTCCAGCAGTTTCCGTTAATGTCAGAGCAGGAAGTATCAAATAAATGGACATTGGGCCTGATTCAGCAGTGAACGCCAGTTCACTGCTGATCGCAGAGTCCCGAATATCGGGAATCTGCACATGTACATTTAAACTGACAATCCCAAAAAGATTGATATGAGTGAGTGGAGAGGCATACAAAAGGACCGATATGGTCACCAACTCCAGATCCATAGCTATAAAATCTTAATATTGAACGCTAAGCAGCCTAGACTAATAATAGTAAAAACGACACTGTAAGAAAACTACAATTTCTAAACTAAATCAGTTAAAAATACAAGCTAAATGACAAATGATCATTTAAAAGGATTCAGTATGATTTACCACCGGCCGATTGGCCGGCGGTTCAAATCCGGACAGCGACATGCCGGCAGCAGTGAAAATCCCTATCGTCGAAAGGTAAGTATTGACTAACCTATTCTACCCCCTAACCCTCCCTTAGGGGTGACTAACCCTAACCTCCCCCCCCAAGTGCCTAACAGTAATCCCCCCGGGGGTGCCTAAACCTAACCCCCCCTTCACCGCCGCCTAAACCTAAGTCCCCCGGGGGTGCCTAACCCTCCCTTCCCCTAGCCTAAACCTAACCTCGCGGGGGGGTGCCTAATCCTAAGTCCCCCTCAGGAACCCTAAACCTAACCCTCCCCCCAACCCCGTGGCTGTCCCCACCCGGCGCCTGACTTACCTTCGATTGGTAAGCCGAGTGTTGGGCTCCCGGCGTAGGGAAAATGACAAGCATCGGGATTTCGACGCCTGTCATTTAACCCTTGTCAGTATTAGACAGTCGGGAAGCCGACAGTCGTGATTTTGTCCATCGGCTTCCCGACTGCTTCCCCACTTCAAACCCTTGGTTTCACTGTATCTAGCATAAATATCCACTTGAATTTCAACTGCAATAATGCCCTATGTTGATCTCCTACACATGGGCTCTCAGGGACATGGTCTATGGACAATCGCCTTGCATAGATCGGCAATCAGGGCGGCTTTGAATGGTAATGTCTCGGACCAGCCAATTGTAGAACACTTTGATGATAAGAAGCACAATCTATAGAGTTTTAAACACATGATCGTAATATAAATTATTTTGGTGTGACTGAGATAATGAAACCTTTGATTTTTGATGGTTCAATACACACAAAATTTGTCTAAAGCACAAATTATTAAAAATATGGTATACAATTACCTTCAGGCTCTGTGTATAAGGTGTATATGAAACATAAATGAATTTCATGTCTGTACACAAACTGCTTGAGCCACAAAATTATTGAAAATTTTGTATAAAATTACCTGCAGGCTGTGTGTATAAGGTGTATATAACACATAAATGCATTCAGTGTGTATATTGGGGTTCCATTCCCAAGATATTTCATTATGGTATGCAATTATTCCAAAATACGGAATATTCCGTTATCCAAAATACCCCTGGTCCCAAGCATTTTGGATATGGGAGACTCAACCTGTATATATATGGATTTATGAAGAGCATACCAGAAAATGATGAATGTGGCTTTCAGATTAAATTTACAATCACATTGTTTGTAAATTTAATCTGAAAGTCTTCCAAACAGACTTTGATACATTACATAGCCCAGAGCTGAGTTATCGGCAGTAGCTTAGCGAAGCACAGGCTAATTGCAGTTATGTTCATATAGCAGCAGATAAATTACTAACATGTTTTTATTACTTCTATCCAGTGGACACCATAGGGTAAGTTGTTGGGCAATGTAACATAATAGAATCCAGTATAGGTACATTTATAGAAAATGGTCTAAGGCAGCCCACTGTAAATGCGACCATATGGGATCTCCATTTGGTTTACTAAGAATATTGGTCTTTTGGTAAATGGAGATTCCATCCCGTTACTTCTGAATAATATGTAATTTGCTTTGTCAGTTAAGGTAATTTACTAAATTGAAGAAATGCCTTATACACCTGTTTCTGTGTGATTGCGTCTGTATGAAGGAAGGCGGCATAAATCGGAACTGGGTAAGCTGCTTCTATAAATAAAAGTAGCTTGATGATTCAGGCTTTACTTTCAGATGCAAGGAGTGGAGATTACACATTTATAGGGGCACAAATGGTCAAAGCGATGCAAATTTGGTGTCCATCTACTGTACATACGTGAGCACAAAGACAACCTGGGGCAATTCTGCTAAATGAGATGCACCGTGTCTCTCTGCATGTCTTCTCTCTGGTTGTATGTGACCGTATCTGACCTTATATAAAGTGGTCAGCTGGATTCTTCTTGTATTTGTTGGCAAAGGGCCCGTTTCAGAGGTGGCCTGCTAATCCCATTACGGCTACATCTTTGTACGCAGCAATACTGAGAACTCATGCTAATGCCGCAGCCACTGTAATATGTACAGAGGCGCCCACCTACTGTGTTTCTAATCCCCCACTTGTGTACAAAGATGCACCATCGGTCGCACAATCGAACTTCTGAGCAACCTTATGGACAGGGCCGGATTATAAAGGGGGCGACAGGGGCGGTCGTCCTGGGGCCCCCACACATAGGGGGCCCCCACACACTGTTCCCGACTGCATCCTCTTAATGAACATTTTTTTTTTTTACTGAGCAGCCTGCCGCAAGGACTCCGAGCCAGTTCCCGCTAGGCTGGTGCCTTTAGTGGACGGCGACCGCTCAGCCCTTCACTCACTGACCCCCCTCCCTGGACTTCCGCTGCCACGATCGGAACTTTAAGCTCCGATCGGGCAGCTTGCACAGAAAAAAAAAATGGCAGACGGGGGAGATGCCGCAGCAGCTCCTTCCGTAAGCCTTTTCAGAGCCCGGAGCCATCAGTGCCACTCACTGCTCCGCCTCCAGCTCCTCCGCGGCCCATCTCCAGCTTCCACCGACTTCGTCAGCAGATGCAGAGCACAGCAAGGCTTCCAGCATCCACCGGTGAGCTCTGTGAGCCCCCTCTCCCCCCCTATACTCAGCTACCTCATACATTATGATATATATATATATATATATGTGAAATAAATATGATATATATATCATATATGATATGTATTACTATATATATACATATATATATTTCATTATATATATTGTATCCAACCATTTCCAGAGACACTTTGAGCTGCATTTCAGGGAGGACATGTCCACCCTGCCTCCTGCTCTCATCCCTATCACCATCTGACATTACTATGTACATTAGTGTAGCTTAGTAGTTCTATGACTTTGGCCTGGGACACAACCCATGTGTTATCCTATTGTAATAATCTTTTTGCAATGTCATTTTTAATAATAAACTAATAAAGTATTTTTGATATTTTTTATTTTTTTTTAGCACTTTTTATAATGAAAGGCACTCAAAATAATACTTTTTATTGTCAATAAATTATGTGTAACAAAGCTCTAATCAATAAACTCAAATTTATTCATCATTTGAATAGTTGATTTGCAAAATTGATGTTGGTTGAATGAAAAAGGTGAGAATAATCCGGTGCACACTATGCAATTAATAATAATAATAATAACAAAAAATGTTTATTAGAATTACAAACTACAGTACTGTAGACTCTGGTAGGAAGTAATTTACATTTATAAACCGAGACTTTGTTTTAGGCTACCTCACTAAGGGGTCTATTCATTATGTTAATGATCGGGGTCCGGGGAGACCCCGATAATTAACACTCTCACTCGCGCCAAACGCCGATGAAATTCATTATTGCTCCAGCGAGGAGACAGTTGATTCAAAAATCAGCTGTCTACCCGAATGTTTTCACTGCTACCTTCGAAGCACCGAAACTTAGCGCTGCCGAGTCTGAACTAGAGTTCACGCAGGCACACAAAGCCCCGGCGTCCGGCAGAAAGGGCCAGACAGGGGCAGAGGGATAAGGATCCATCTCTGCAAATACGGGACTGCTCCTCATAGGGAAGGAGCTTGTGTGTGGGAGCGATGCTCCTGCAGTCAAGTTCTGAAAGTGTTGCATTTTCAGAGCTTGATGAATTTAGCTCCCCATATTAGTGTATGGGGACAGTGGGCCACATCGAGGGAGAAAGGTAAGCAGTAGATATCTCCAAAAGTAGGTGAAAATGTTAATTTTGACCTGTTTTTGTAGAAATTAAGTGATATTGTATAGACCAGTAACATTCGTGCAGCTATAAGCATTAGCATCCTTCAACCACCAATATCACACTATCTGATCATAATACAGTTGTTTTCTATTTAAAATTATTTCTTAAAATACTACAAAGTTCTATACTACAAAGTATAAGCAACAGGCATAGGGGGTCAGATGCTGAGTTGGTTGCTCCCCAAAACACAGGTGTAAAAATCGTTCACTAAGAAAGCTGTAATTGCAGAAATAGACAAAGCTGTAACTATCACATGATGTCATTTAGGCCCTGATTCAGAGCCGGTCACTCTGACAGAGCGCTCGCTCTGAATCAGGGCCGGTCTTTTTATTTTTTAGAACGGCCTCCTGGCCGCTCGCATAGCTGTGGGTGGCCACCCACAGCTATAGCGAGCGGCCAGGAAGATGGTCGCGATGGTTAAGACCATTGCGACCATCGGGCTTGCGACGAGACCCTTGTGGTAGGGTCTCGTTGCCGCAAGCCCCAGAGAGCTTTCAGCTCAAACAAAGCCGGAATCTCTCCACTGACATCACTAGTGATGTCAGTGGGGCCGCCCCCAGACGGTAGGCGTTCTCATGGGAACTACTCCGTCTGGGCAGCCACTCCCCCGGCCCGCCCACCAAAGGGGACGTGCTGTCACTCAACATCGACAGCACGCCCCCTTTGGTGCGAGACCCGGAGCGACGGCTTGCCCGTCGCTATCCGGGTCTCGCGCATGCGCACGACAGAGCTGGCTCCGTCGGGCACATGCGCTCTGGGCCACCATCGACCCAGTTGCGAGCGCACAGCGCTTGCGACTGGGTCTGAATCAGGCCCGTAGTCTGCACCAGCAGCCTCCTGCATGTGTCAGCTGTACGTCAGGTTATGTTACATACACTGACACCCATGTTTTTAACAATTAATTTAATTTGTGCAATACGCATTCATTATTAAGCGTCAATAAACTCTCTAATACAGCAGATACGACTCCAATGAGCAACAAAGAAAGCACCTATCAGTGTCATCACAGCATTCATATTCAGCCAATTACAAGCAGCTCACCACTGTTGGTGGCGCTTCTCATCTTCACTATCATGCCTTTACACCTGCTCTCAGACACTCGCAGATTATGCTGCTATGACAGACGTATCTATCTGCCGGTCTGCATCTGTTCGCCATTTATCAAACACTCCCTTACTGTACTAACATCAGTTAGTCCTTTCAGGGGCATAACTAGGTATTTGAAGGCCCCATAGCAAAAGTTTGTAAGGCCCCTATGTACCACCCAATAGTGGAAAATGTATATAACACATGTAACTGTGACAATGAAGATGGGCCCCCCTCGACTCTGGGCCCCATACCAGCTGCTACCCTTGCACCTATGGTAGTTATACCCATGATTCCAGCCTATTCATCCACCTACTGCCTGTCCTGGCATAAGTGTCAGAATCCCCAAGTCTGCATGAACACATAAAAATGCAGCCTGTTTTCTGGGTGTTTTCTGGGTGCACTGCATGCAGAGCAATTTTATGTATTTTGCACAAACTGGCATAAGTCCCGCTCTGCATCAGCTCCAGAGCATCAGCTTACAGAACAAGAAACCCAGCACTGAGCAGTTGTACATTATCTATGCACCAGATAAAAGCAAATGATGAGCACCACAAATAGTTAGAAGCATGTGGAACAATAAGACACATTAAGAATTACATATACAAGAGAAGTTGTGCTGTGCAGTAAAAGCTTTTAAAAATCTGGCATATTATGAGGGACAAAAACTTCCTTGAAGAAACATTTATTAAGTGAAATTAGTGTAAGTTAACAAATATCATATAATTGCCAAATTTACCATTCAAGTTTTGCTGTCACTTTTGAGGATTACAGATAATATCGGTTCAGATTATTTGCTGTCATCTTAGTGTGTTCCGTCTCCTTTAAACTAGTTTTCTATCTCCCAATTTCAAACAGCATATTTTATGCTACTGAATATGGCTCTTTCATCCATAGAGCTAAAAGCATTGATTTTTGGCTAATTAAGAATATGAAAACACTGTAAATCAAGGTTCATTAAATAATGACAGCATCCATATAAATTAGCATTTTGCTTACAAGGATATTGCTAAAAAATTAAAATGCACAATATTAGTGACATGGTTTTACCATGTCTTGTAAAGCTGATCTGTCTTCATTGTCTGTTACTTCTATAGACAATATCGCCAGCAACATACTGTATGCATTCTAAAGTAGTTTGTGTTCGAAAAAGGACTGTGTCCTTTGTGCTCTGAGGTATGTGTATCCATAGTAACCAAACTTGCATTGAATGCTTGAACATTTTGTGTAAGAAAGTTACATTCTAAAAATAGGCTGTTTGTTGTACATTTTATCTGTACATTGTGCTCTTACTAGCGCTGTAGTATCACTTGAAATGTCCCAGATGTTTGCAGAGTCAAGATTGAAAATCCCTAAATTGTAAAATGTGACCTGATTAAATTACATTCCGCAAATGTGGTCTCTTTGTAGTGCAGCATGTGGGAGATTTGAATAACAAGATCAATTTAAAGAAAGCATTTCAGCAAATGTCCTTAGTGCCCAGAGCAAACCTATTTATATAAAGAATGGGGTATTTTTTGCAGATAGAGACAATATGAAGTATTACAGAACACGAGTTTATGTGGACTGTGGCTAGATAAATGGAGTGTTTCCTGTACTGTACCAGCTGTCTGTTGTCCATATTTTAAGGATACTTACTTTATTTGGTATCACATGTAGGAATTAGTCAGAATTGGGTTCAGCAAAGAGACACGTCCATATTTAATACACTTTCATCCCAGCTACAGTACATCTACGCTAAGATTTTGATTATGCCAAAAATGTAATTTTGAAACACAAGATAACAATTTCAAAATGCATAAACAAAACTTTTAAATCATAATTAAACAAATAAGACTTAAATGTAACAATAAAGAAACTAAAGTGTAACAAAACTAAAATGTAACAAGACTTAACAATTAGTAGATGTGACTTTGTAGACATTGGTTAATTTATTTCTTAATTATTTAATTCTAATTGTATTATTATTTTGACTTCACTGAAATCTCTATGTTTGTTATCTTATAAGTTATATATATATATGTAAAAAAAACCTTAATTGCAATATCTAGGGCTTACATTGAGTGGAACGTATGACTGTTTAATTTGTGAACAATATGCATTTTGGTACTGCATATGCGCAGCAAATTAAACATACACATACCTCCGTATGCAGATTTTGTTGCATTTTACAATGCCTAACAACTGGAGAAGCGGTCTGGGGTTAGGGACGTGGTGTGCAAAAGTATAGTAAGGAAGTGTTAATGTAATTGTGATCGAAATAGACCTAGAGGCTGATGCCTACACCATGGGAGAATTTTAATGGCGGGTTTAAAATCCAGGCATGATTGCAGCTATTTCCCAGTGGTTTTGCATCCAGCCCTAAGCTCAGAAACCCGGAGCAAAACTACACTTCAGATTCAAAAACACCATTCTGTTTTTTTCCCCATTAGAAGTATAGAAAACGCCAGATTTATTACACGGCGGGGGTTTTAAAATCCTCCACAAAATCACCCCCAAAAAAAGTTGCTTTGAGAGGAGTGTTTGTGTAAAGAACTGAATAGGTCTCTAGGATCCATACAACATGGGGCACATGTTAGTTATGTACAGCTGAACGCATCATGAGATCTGTCCAATTGAAATGGTGCAGAATATGTGCACTATATAAATAACAATAATAAACAATAAAATAAAATAGGCACTTAAGTGCACTTATGTTGTAGGCACAAATGCATCTAGCTTTATTTATATATATATATATATATATATATATATATATATATTTATATATCCGGAAAAGAGTAGCACTCGCTACATAGACGTGCAGCTGCTGGGGTGCCAATACACTCAGACTTAGTCCACCAGGGAACATGCCATAATATCCAGAATAAATCAGAGTGCACTCACCAGGCTTGATTTTTGAATGATTAAAAGTATTCAATATTTATTCTTCCATAGATGCAATAAGACAGCTGTCCCAGGTCGACGTTTCAGCCCATGCAAGGGCTTTTCTCAAGACCCACAATCTGCCACCATAAGATCAGCCATAATGTAGATGCAGCCCATACTAGGCAGCTGCCCGCTCTTTTATACCTAACACATGCAATGCACCAGGAAGTGACGCTATTGTCATTAAGTGACGATCAAAAGTCACCCCCGCTGTTGAAACGCGCTCAAACACAATAGTTATATTCCAAGTAAGTCTCAGCAATGTTACCTCATAACGTCTAGATACACCATAATTCCAAAATCCCGCTGATTCCCACTCTTCTCACGGAGCTCAGCCGCCGGGGAGCACCAGAACACACGTCACATCCGGTGACTAAAAATTGCTGGAACGCAATGCCTAGCAACCCAATGCTAGCTTGCGTTCCACAACCACATAATAAGAAAACGAGATTTCACACAGAGATCATATAGCGATCTAAACACAAAAACCATTAACTTATAGAGCGGGCAGCTGTCTAAAAAGGGTCTCAAATGCATAGCAATACATCAACACCACAAAATTTTAAATATAACATATACATAACATAAACAATTACATTTACTAATTCTTAATTCCATTAGCCTGATCACCAATTCATAGAAAAACGCCCATAAAGAACAATGTTAGCAAAATTGAAAAAGAGATTCTTCCCCGGCCACCTTTTGGATCATAACGGATTCTCCAGGTTTAACATCATGAGAGTTTGCTTCAGTCATGTTAGTTAATAACATTTTCAATTTCAGTTGTTCTTACTCATCTTCGTGAGACACTGCACAGTAACCTCATTATCACATTTTCACATGAGGCTGCCTGTTAAACAGTATCTCAAAGGGGAACAGGTAGACAGATGGTCTGGGATGATCTTGATATTAATACCCATCACCTTACACAGTTTATAAAAGACATTACTTGTGAAATGAGTATCCCTCCTATATTCAATTATTCTAGGGATACTGTATTTGTACACAAGTTCCTGCAATTTAAATTCTGTTATCAATATCTACTACTCTAAATATTGCCTGGGCCCCTGGGTTGGACAGTATTCCGAGTATTTGACCTTAGCCTGGCATGGCTGCCATTTGTCCTTAGCGACCTTGTGTCCTGTGTGTGAGAGATAAAGCACAACAGTTTAATATCATTTAAACATGACCTAAATACAACAATAAATCGTCCACATTTTACATTAGAACAGATCCATTGGCAGGTTGAAAAGATTGTAAACAGTCATATAAGGCCTGGGAGAAGATACTGGGGTTGTCTATGAACCCATGGGACACTCGTGTCCATGTGTAGTGTACACCTCCCCCTAGGTGGGAAAAGTAAAATACTGACAGTCAGGGTGTTAGGGCACAGGGAAGAAAGCAGAACAGAGATTGGGTATCAGTTACATCAATTATCATTACCAGTTTTTCCCTAGTACTTCCCGTCAACCGGTCTATCTGCAGACCACAAGTATGACCTGACTCCTAGCGTTGGTTCCCACTCTCCAATAAAGCATTAACGGCCACAATTGGAGCTGGTTCCTGTTGGACATTTGCTGGTCTCTGTGCATATCCCTTATGGGGATATCCAGGTACTCTCTGGTTTGGGGGTCCTACCCTCTTTGTCATGCAGCTCTTACTTATGTGTCCTGGCTGGTTGCAGTTAAAACACTTTCGTGGGAAGGATTGTTGTGTGGGTTGAGCAGGTGAGAAAGGTGGTGGGTATGGGTAAGGATATTGAGGAAAAGGATATTGTGGGAGGTATGGAGCTTGTGGGTAGTATGGGACATTTGGTTTTGTGTAGGATAAGTGGGATAAGGCTGTGTTTGCTGTGGTGTAGGATTAGTGAGGGCGTATAACTGTTCAGGTGCAGGTGTGGGTGTGGGTGCAGGTGTGTCTGCTGGCTGTGATGTGCCCGTCATTCCTTCCAGAGCTTGAATACTGACAGCCATTAGTTTCTTGCTCTGTGGCTCTCTCTTCTTTGAGATGTTTTTATCATGTTCTATGGTGGATTCTATGAGGGTATCTATTATGACTCCCCTCCAGCCAGGCTGTGAGGTCTGAACCAGGGTTTTCAGGTTCTATTTAAGGCCATCCATGAGTATGGTGACAATCATTCCCCTGTGGTGAATGCTATCTTTAATATCCTCTAACCCAGTGTACTGGGTGATAGCCTGCAGAGCCCGGTCGCAATAATTTTCTGTAGATTCACTCTCCTTTTGCTTTATGGTGAAAATTTTGTTCCAAGTAACTACTACTGGAAAATATATACCCAATTGAGTTATAATGCGGGAAATATTACCTTGGTTTACTTGGTCTGTTAAAGGAACGTCACCATCCAATACACAATCCGTGATAAATTTTGTCACGTCGATATTGCGTGGTAGACAGGCCCTTAACACCACCCACCAATCTTTACTGGTGGGCTCATGAGAACTACCCAAATTTCTCAAAATCTTTGACATTTGGCTAATTCCTTTTTGGGATCAGGGAAATCATTTATAATGGAATTTTGCTCTGCTCTTGTCCAAGGACAATGCATTACCACATCCCTTGTAGGTACAACTCAGTTTGCGTCCGCATTCCCATTCGGAACATTGATTGTCCGAATGGGATGCAGACCGGCCGCAGTGCTACCTTTGACCTTATTACCTGGCTGGGGGTTTAATCTGTTGCTGCAACGTATAGTATTAACAACTTCCTCCACGGGCGCAGAGGAGTTTAACACTTCCCGTGCTGTTACAGATGGAGATGGTGGCACCACTTGAGCTTGTCGTGGTGTCGCATCTAACATGTGCACAGCACGGGAAACGGCAGACATAACAATAGGCTCATCATCCACATCATAAACATTTTCTTTATGGTTACTTATGAGAGGGTACAAGTTGCTTGTTACATTTTTATGAGTTTTTTTTCATGACTGTGTCTGCACCCCCATCCACATAAGGTGGCGGTGGTGCGTGTGAACTACTGGCAATACCTTCCGCAACGTTACCTTGCCGCACCTGCGCGCCATTTTGTGGCTCGCACGCATTGCAATCCAGCGCCGCGGGTGTGTTTGCTGGCAATGTGCTCGCAACGCTAGTTTGTGTCGCTTGCACATTTTTTAGCCATGCATCCCCTTCATGCTGCCACAATTTTAAACATTCGTAATATTTTACTTTTTTCTCTCGAGAACGCATCAGACTGATGTGATCTCGGACATTATCCAAAACATCTTTATCAAAACTACCAATTCTGGGAAACGGTCTAACACTCTTCATCGTTATTTTAAACCATATGTCACAATACCTTATTGCATAAGTACCGTACTTAGTATGCATAATACGATGGGCCGATCCAAGCGGCGCTTCCATTAGCAGCACATCATTGTCTAATATTTCTATTGTTTGCGTGGCTCCCATCTTGGGACAACTCCAACGTTTTTCAATAAAAATTTTAACTGGTGAAAGACAATTAAGATACTTTCACCTACCTGTGGACGCCTTTGAAAAAGGGTGTATCCGCAAACCCTATGGAGGACTTCTAGAAGCTTCCACTCACCTACGGAAGTAAAGGCCGCTTCCGCTCAGCAATCCCCTTTTGACTACCTTTCAACTGCTAGGGGGCAGCAAAGTACCCTTTGTGTTCCAGTTGATTTCGTCCACCCTCCCACCAGCTCACAATCATAATCTAACCAAAATTATGCGGTTCAATTATAGTGTTCAAATAAGCCTAACAGATCACACACATTGATTACTGAACGCTATAATCACGCTGGGGGCCAAATCCTAACAAAAATAACAACCCCTACACCTGCTTTGTGTAAAGTAAACGGTAAGCTGCTACCGAGTCACTAGGCCAACTCCTGCGCCTAGCACTTAAGGGTCCTACGATACCCTTAACATTTAGGTCCCGTGTTACACCCTAAACAAATACTCACTGATACACACTTTTTTCCTGCGCAGAAAAATACACGTTAACCCAGATATTAGCAACAATTGATAATGTAAACTCAATGGCTTTGTTTAAACACGTGGCAGCACAACCGGAAATGCGTATACGCTATTGTGCGACTAGTCGCATACACAATGATGCGACCACCACACAACCGTATGACATACCCTTAGCTGCGTACGCAAAAGTGCGTCCCTATTGCGTGCAAAAATGCGACTTAGCCGCATGCGCAATACTGCGACACCCCTTTTAAACGCAAAATACTATCAACAAAGGAAAACAAACTTCTTCCTCTCTTGTCCCTGGATTCTAGTCAGCGTCTCTTGGTCATACGATAACGGGTAGCGATCTCTCAGCATCGAATGGTTGCAGGTAAGACTGCATGTGGCCACTATCCACCCTTTACTGAGATATAGATATCCGTGTATATATCGTGTGATTCGGTACGTGACTTCACTATGAGCCCCCAACTAAGGATACTGGATTTCAACCTCTATACGCACCTACCGATACCTTCTAAACCCTGCCTATAAACCTCTAAAATTGACGCTATTTGCGTACACAGTCATACAGTAAAATAAAGACTTTAGACCTTGAACATGTGTTCCAAAGCACAAAGTATTATTCAAGTAGAGTACAGTCAGTTACACGCTGTGATCTAAGTACAATTTAGCACAAAGAATTATACAGACCCAAGATACAGTCATACATACACAAGCGCTCTGGGACCAGATTCCGGCATCAGCAAGAGACCTCCGTCAATCAGCATTCAGCAGAAAAGACTAGAAACCCAGGGTTAGAGCACACAATGTGCGGTGTTTATTCATGAGATTCTATCTATGATCGACTTAACATATATATATATATATATATATATATATATATATATATACATATACACACATATCTCATTCCCTACTAACAGTTTCAAACTGCAATGCAAATGTGTTACGGGCAGTGAGCTACACTTCTCAAACAAGGTGGGGCCATTCTGTCTGGGAGTGAGACTAAAACCTGTTTAGGATTCAGACAAATTCAATTGTGTAGATCAATGTCTGGGTTATATTACAATTGCCACAACTATACTTGTCTATATACAGGGATTGCCAATTTGTATGTAAAACACTCACAGTATTCTGGTGTATTGTCTATTCTATTTACTTTTCTCAGGAGGCTGTTTTTCTAGTTGTTTTTGGTATTTCTCTATGCAAGGTTGTCCCCAGAATGGACCTGTCATGGCTTCTAAAAAGATTATCAAAAACATTGCCATCTGTACTTAGCTCGTGAGTTGTAACTTAAAATGGCGCTGGTCGCAAAATGGCATCTTGCAGATTCTTATTTTTAAGATGGAGTCTAGCTGCCATTCGCAAGATGGCGTCGCGCACGCTAAGTTTTACGCTGAATCCGTCTCACCCACTAATCCAGCTTCGACATCACATACTTAATTTTTTATCAAATGCGGCATTACTGACATTTATGGCTCAGATAATACTCACCACAAGTCTGTTATATATGAATCCTTCCCTAGTGAAGTTTACAAGTTACACTGTTTATTAATAATGTGATTTGAATGAAGATCATTCTCATTGGCACAATGTAATAGCTGGTTCTGGATAAAGAAGACAGGCTAATAAGCTCTGTAGGTATATATTTACTTGTACTAATATTTTTCATTTGCATTTAGTTTTCAAGGGTCTTAAAAAACAGAGCCTGGCCTACATTCAAACAAGCAAAATCAAAGATATCCCCTCTACATAGCAGCGATTTCTGTCCAACAAATTGCCATTTCAATGTGATGGAGGTTTCCTACCCCAAAACTTTGACATCCCTTGGCAGTGCTTTCGGGGTACAGCTGGATAGCAGGAAGCAAGCATCCCAGGACAAGGAAAATAAAAGTACAGAGCAAGGTGACAGTTCTGTAGATATATTTACAAAGTGTAATTGTATTGCAAACATTATTGTTTTTATACAGTACTTGATGTTATTGAAACATAAATTCACAGTACTTATTCTTATACAGCATCAGTCAGAGGCAAAGGAGCTCAGAACAGGATATTTCTTGTATTCATCTATAATCATCTACAGTACACTCTAGAACAGAGATTTTCAACCTCAAACCACAATTTTTCCCAACATATTATGTTTTGAATTGGAAATAGAGTAAAGTGTGCTGGTGTGGGCGCTTCTGGGATATGAGCAGGCCTAAAAAATGACTGAGAGTGTTCTTAGTTAACACTCACACAATGATAAATAGATATGTACCGTAGTGGGTGTGTCACAAATCAAACGGCGCTTATCCCAATAAACCAAGCAGATAAATACAATGTATATTGAAAACAGCGGGGTTTATGCCTACAAGTAGTAAAAAGACAAAGCAATGAGAATGTGCAATGAGGTAATTGATATGTCTTTAAAACAATCGTAAATGAACGTAAGTAAAATATAAGGCAAAAGGATGTCCAAAGAAATTTAAAAAGGCCTCCGATGGAGGAGGCTAGGTTCTCCAGAACCCGAAGCAATGTTGTTGAAAGCTTTAAAGATGGTGAGACATAAATAAAATGGCCATATTTTTTATGTATTAATAAAATGTATTAGAATATATTAGAATTACTCAAAATCGTGTTAGTAATTGGTCCAAACAATCATGAAGTTGGACTCTATACACTACCATCTTTTTCATCAGATATACCCGATATTCTGTAAATCTTTTTTCTCCATTCATTCATTAGATTATCGTTTGACCCCAAGGAAATTATAATTAAAGGTCTGGACAACAGGAGCTCCACCTCCTGGATAAATAAATGTGTGGAGAGCCCGCAATTCTTAAAAAGCACTAGCACTTTCAGGCTTAGGTTGTTTATCCCAAATACAGAGGAAAAACTGATGTAGGGTCCACCCTGACTTTAAGGTAACCAGAACAAGGCTTTAGCTTATTGGACTGGTGGCACCATAGAGGGAATACTGCAGTGAGGGTACTCTCACCATGGTTCCAACCATCCTCAGGCCAGATGGAACCAGGGCTGGCTTCCCCTCCTGGGTATAAACAGCCATAGTGCTATTAACCTTAGGGCTCTTCCCATGCTGATGTCCAACGGGTATTGGTAATAAATGTGTTAAAAATAGATTTAAAGTACTATGTCCTTGATGCACTACAGGTGCCTGAATTTGTATTGCACTAGGGAAAAATGCAAACCACACAACATTTATTTAAAAAAAAACTTACATAATTAACGATCTCCCATAGACCTGTCTTAACACAGCCATGTTTTATTACCTTCATTAACTCTTCTTTTAACCTGATTAGGGGTTATAATAAAATCCTAAAATAAAATTGTGACTGGACTTCTTGTAATTTTTGAAACTTATGAACATAGTATCAGCAGCACAGACGGTGTAATGGTTAGTATTACTGCCTCACAGCACTGAGGTCATGGGTTCGATTCCCACCACGGCCCTAACAGTGCGGAGTTTGTATATTCTCCCTGTGCTTGCGTGGGTTTCCTCCGAGTGCTCTGGCTTCCTCCCACACCCCAAAAAAATATACTGGTAGGTTAATTGGATCCCAACACAAATTAACCCTAGTGTGTATGTGTGTGCGCATGTGATAGGGAATATAGAGTGTAAGCTCCACTGGGGCAGGGACTGATGTGAATGGCCAAATATTCTCTGTAAAGCGCTGCAGAATATGTGTGCGCTATATAAATAACTGGTAATAATAAATAAATAGTACAGCCAGAACTACTCCCTTATCCTCATGGGTGTAACCACCATAGGTGCAAGGGGTGCAGCTGCTATGGGGCCCAGAGCTGAGGGCGGCCTATCTTCCTTGTCAGTCATGTGTTAAATGTAGTTTTCATCATTGGGTGGTACATCGGGGCCCCTTACCAACTTTTTCTATGTGGCCTTTAAATGCCTAGTTACACCCCTGCATATGCTTGTAATGGTGCATTTCCACAGTCCTGAACTTAGGTGACCATGGTAATGTAGCATTGTAAGTATAGGTTGTAGTACTAGCTGGACTATTTTAATTATTTCTGGGTACTCCAAGGAGTCCAGACTCAGTTTTAAGGGGGCAGATTTTCTTATTGTACCCCTAAATAGATTATTATTATTATTATTATTATTATTATTATTATTATTATTATTACAGTTAAAAATATGTGCAACTGCTATTTTACATTGGCATTTCTTGCATGTTGTTTAGGTAAACTTAATCCTATGGTGTACATACAACATACCATAACGACAATGGCTGCACCCTCTGGACACTCACTGGGTCAGCGAGATGGTCACGGTCTGCGATACCTGCTCCGAGCTGAAGATTTGGAAACACAAGACATACACCATAAATTGCTATGCAAACTGCAGTCAGCGCTGGCAGAGGTAGAGACCTGTGTGTCCCAGATTGATGAGTAAGTATTCAGTATTTGTCTCTATTACTTTGTAGATAAATAAGTATTTTACAGTATACTGGGTTACCAGTACATCCAGGTTTATACGGTTATCAGTGTATTCAATGCATTATTTCTATATGTCTTTCTTTTTATAATTTCATACTAATTACAAAATAATTACTGGGACCAGGGCAAAGAGGGTTTTTAGAAGTGGAGTTGGCGACCATAGCAACTAATCAGATTCTAGCTATTATCTTCTAAAAGGTGCTAGACAATAAGTAGAATCTGATTGGTTGATATAGGCAACAACTCCACTTCTAAAAACCAGCACTTTAGTAAATATACTCCTAGGAGTGGTAGTAAAATCCCACATGTAAATTGCAACTATTTCCAAAAAGTACAGCGTTTCACAATCAAGATATTTCTTTATATTCCACTAGTAAAATTCCTCTCCGAACAGTTGCTGTACATTATTATATTTCCAGAAGGCAAGATCAGAGCTCTGCTGTGATGTTCTAGTACAGAATACTTGAAAGACCTATGTGGTTTTATAGCAGTCATTTCTGAGGTTACAAGTTAGGATTATCCACTTAAAGAAAAATGTCAGTCCCTATTACATCGTATAAGCAGACAAGTAATTGCCCCCATTTATGTTAGGAGCTGCAGGTAGATATGTAACACTTTATCAGCTTTGGTTAATCTAATACAGTAATGTCCCAGGCTTGCCCAATAAATAGCTGTTGTGATGTCATTTAGCTTGGATATAATTGCATGGAACAGTCAGTTGTTAGTTGCCATCGAGCAGCACTACTGCCTTGTTACAGCGCTGCTGAATACATATTCAGTGTTTGTATCTGTGACTTGACGGAAAATGTATTAAACCTTCTAAAGAGTGGAGAAGTTGCCCATAGCAACCAATCAGCTTAGAGATAGCATTTATCAAGTACATTTAAAATGATGGGTAGAGCTGATTGGTTGCTATACGCAATTTCTCCCTTGTCCACTCTTTACAGGGGCAAATGCAGAATTTCTAGAGGGCGGTTTCTAAATGCTTGATTTTAGAGTGAGTGTGGCCAGTCCATGAAGAGGGCATAATTACCACTTATCCAGCTTTAATATGCGTCATCCTGCCTGAGCTGAATGAGTTTATTTCAGATGTGGGCACTATTCCAGAGCATTGGAGCAAGATTGGGAGTCTGGGAAGGCAGCAGAAGAACCTAGCACTGCCCTGGACATACAGTATATATGTACATATTGCTCTCCTTATGCATTGGATAGTGTACTATTATACAGTAGTAATAAGTAACCCTTTAGATCAGAGTTTCCCAAACTCTGCCATTACAGTCCAGGTTTTAAGGCTATTAATGCTTGAGGTCAGATGGTTAAATCAAATTGACTGAGTTATTAATTAAGTCACCTGTGCTCAAGCATGGATATCCTTAAAATCTGGACTGTAATGGTGGAATTTGGGAACCTCTGATATAGATGGTCTATAGCAGTGCACCCTTAACAGTGCATGTTTTTCAGATCTCCTAGTTGGAGCACTTGTGTATTTATTCCTGGCTGACACATGTTAAAAGATCCACAGGTGGTGCTAATTATTTAATTTGAGATACTTGAACATGCAGCACTAATAAAATTTTATTATACACTACAGTATATCCATTGTTGTCATGGTGTGGGCTGGGTAGGGGTTTTTTAAATTGATATGGCAGCAGTTCGCCTATTCGATATACCATATCGATCACTAACAATAGCAGTGTTTGGAAGACTAATGCGAATTTGCGATGAGGAGCTTTCAAGCCTTGATGGCTCAAATTCATCTTTGCCGGTGTCTGAAACACTTTTAGATATTGATGTGATGGAAGTCCAGCCATCATTTGATGGTGGGCTTCCGATGTCTATCTCTACTCCTTGCCTCCTAGAAAATAATATTTTATAAGTCAGAATACCTGAAAAAAGTGCTAGTCGATCTCAGGAGCACATGCGGCAAAGATGGCATTTCATGGAAAATGGCAATATTTTGACCTTTTTGTTTTGGGTGGACCACATCTGAAAAGTCTACCCCAAAGGTTTGTATATAACTGAGAGCCTTATTCAACAAGGATCGCAGTTGCTAATACTCACGCAATTGGCCAATCTTGCGTACTGTGCAAGTGTATGCATCGTAGTGCGCGAACCGGCCACTGCTATCGGGACTCGCAGTGACTACGCAGACCCATTGCGAAACACAGGTGTACTGGTGCATTTCAACACTGTTTCATGGACGTGCATAAATTATCCACTGTGATGCCCTACGCAGCCTGAGGTGTCATAGCGTGCACTGAAGTTAGCAATTTCTGAGTAAGGTCAGACCTTGTGTAAGTGTGCGTGAGGCTGCGATGGTACTCAATTGTACCGTTGGTTTCACAGTCTTGCTAAACATTATGGATGTGTGTAAGGTAAAGTGGGCGTCCTTATGTAGTGTAGTGTTGCGACTGCAAAGCGATTGCAATGGATTAGCATACTATCGCAATGGAACTGCGTGCGTAATCCGCTGGGGATAGTAAAAATTATCCGACCAAGCTGAAATTTTGGACATGAGTTACTGTTACGGACCCACAACTTTTCCACACTATTGGAATTTCAAACTCGCAATTTCATTTTTTTCGACCCACCCTAATGCACAAACTTGCAGCTATAGCAAGAGGTGTGTGGGCAAGGGTGTAGCTACTGTAGGTGCAATGAGTGCGGCTGCTACATGGCCCAGGCCACCTCGGGGGCCCGGCCCCCTCCAGAGTCCATCACTGCTTTGCCCCCATTCCCACCTACAACCCTCATAATCTGCCCCACCTCCACCTTCTTTTTTCTCTCCATCCTAGCTCTGCCTCCACTCTCTGTCTGCCTCCATTCTCATTTCACCTCCGCCCTCTGTTCCACCTCTATCCCCACTCTGGCTCCGCCCCTCCCCCCCCCTCCATGCCGGTTATACTTGGTCTCTAGCGGACTCCTTGTCTGTCATGTCTGCCAGAAGTGGGAGCCGTTGGGAGAGACATGATGGACTTATTCAATTGGATATTCAATATGGATAGTCTATGCTTGTTTTCAATATGCATACACCTTTTAGGCTGATAAAAGCTATGTTTGCTGTACAGTGTCTCATATTGTTTGTGGGGCTTATGTAAAAAATTGAGTCCTGAAGAGAATAGAATTCCATATTTAGGGGTCATTTATCAACGAGTTTTATCATACGCAACGAGTGATAAAACTCGTTGGATATGATGATGGTGTTCCAGCCAATCAGTGCCTAACTGTCATCCATTTACATTTATCATACACAGCAAGTTTTAACACTCGTTGTGTATGATAAATCTCATTGATAAATGGGCCCCTTTACCAACCGGTAGTGATTTAGAACTGCTCCAACTGCCTGTTGGCCACTGTGGATTGTGTACTGTACGTAATACATCACAATTACTAGTTAATGTGCATGCTCTATGTATATTTGTACAAGTAGGTAAACAATTGAAAGTGTATTTTGTTATTGGATAGGTAGCTAGAATATGGGATCTTGTTATCCAAATACAGTCTTTTTTTCCACCCAAAATCTTGTAAAACTAAAGTTAGTTAATGTCATTGTCAATAACTGGTTCAATTTATTCTTACCTAAATCTAAAAACAAGATGAAAATAGTGGCATTTAGCCACTTATTCTATTTTTGTTTGACAGTTTTTACTCTAGCTTAATTACATTGTTCATTATAGCACATCTTACCGTTTGGTAATCAACATAATTGGTACATTGGATTTAAGACTATTAGCTAATGCTGTTACCTGAGTATATTCACCATCTTTGTCACTTGTCAGTGTCAACACAATATCTCAATTCACTGATGTCTCACACCGACATTATTATTCACTTGTTAGTGTCAACCAAATTTACAATTTTACAAATGAAACCTGACACTGTTGTGAGTATTAGCGTCAACTGTCAGCATCAGCCATTAGTTTTAAAACTATGCGATTCTGATGTTTGGCAATGTCATTTGATAATGTCCCAAAGTAGACACTATACTTATAGATAAATTTATACAGACATTAACCATATTGTTACATTTACAGGACTTTGCCTTTATCCATACATCCTTATTTTCTTCTGAAGAAAGAATTAAAGTTGCAATCCTGCAACATACTGACATGTGACAAGTCTTACCTGTTAGTGTTTGTAGTTATCTACTCTCCTATAGTTTAGGGTGACGCCTTCAGGACTACCGAGGTGCAGATAAATAGCTATCTGCAAGTTGGGTGAAGAAGGTTACAATTACGCAATTTGTGTCTTCAAGCCATATCAGCTCTTGTGAGTGGTCAGGAGTATGCTCAATGAATGATGCTAATGAAGTATTCAAGATAAACCTACTTCTTTTTCATGCATCCATCTCACAACTCATGTAAGCAAGAAGAGAAGTAGACTTATATACACTTGCATACCTCTTGACATTTTCATAATTACAAAAAATAAATATATGACGGCGATTAAAAAATTATACGCACTCCAGTTATATTAAAACTTCTGTTGGCCGCACTGTCTTATGAACACTTTTCGTACTAGGTTGCTGTCTCCCCAGTCACTGCTATGCAGGTTGGAACATGTTACGTCAGTTCATTTGTGACTGTAGTGCAAGAAAAAATGGCTGCCCCACTTGTGATTTGCACGAAAGAAGAGCAGTGTGCAGTGAGTCGTTTTTTGTGGTCTGAGGGTGTGTATGGTGTCGATATTTATCGAAGACTTTGTGCACAGTATGGAGCCATTATTTTGTTGTGAAGAAGTGTGTATAAATGGATAGAGAAGTTGAAAGAAGGTCGCACAAGTGTCAGCCAAGAAGAAGGAGCCGGGTACCCGTCCACACCCACTACTGATGTGAACATTGAGCGTGCACGTAAACTGATTCTGTTGGATAGACGAGTGACAGTGGATTATGTTGAAAATCATTTGCAAATCAGCCATGGTTCTGCCTATGCAATAATCCATGACAGACTTGGGTTTCGAAAGTTTTGTGTGAGATGGTTACCAAACCATCTCACGGAAGAGCAGAAGCATTTGGACATCTGCAGACAAAATTTAGACAGATACTCTAAGGGAGAAGGAAAGTTTCTTAAAAAAAAAAAATTACTGGTGACGAGACATGGACATCACTACGAGCCTGAGAGTACACGGCAGAGTATGGAATGGAAACATCCTCAATCACCGACCAAGAAAAAGTTCAAAAGTCAACCATCAGCTGGAAATTATATATGCTTACAGTTTTCTGGGATTCTCAAGGGCCAGTATTGGTACATTATCAAGAAAAAGATTCAACAATAAACAGTGCTCATTACAATGAGAGGCTCACTAAAGAGCTGAAGCCTAAAATTCACACAACAATCAGAGGACTGCTAGCCAAGGGTGTTGTGTTGTTGCATGACAATGCACGTCTGGACACCACTGTTCATACTGTCGACACTCTCCAAAAACGTAGTTTTGAGGTCTTAAAGCATCCTCTCTATAGTCATGATCTTGTTTGAGAACCTGTGATCTAAGGGATAAGGAACAAAAATACAGGCATGCGAATTTGCACTTTTAGAATTATAATTAATATCTTAAAATGTTTCTTATGCTTTCAAAATTAGGAGGGATGGAACATCTGTATTTGTGTTTCTTTATTGTTTTGAAGAATGTATTATTTTTCACCTCTATAATATCTCATGTCCTGTGTTTGTTGCTGCGGGGGGTTGCCTAGTGCCTACTAATGAGGGTGTTGTGGTGATATCTCTTGTGTCAGGGTCCTTGTTACAAGAGGCACTACTAATCCCTTGTCAACATTGGATTTATATTTCTATATCTGTAGATAAAAGCAGGACCAGACTCGGAGAGCATAACAGACGTTATACTGTTAAATAGCTGCTCCTAATGAATGCTCCTTTTTTCTTCCCTGTTATCTGTTATGTACCATTCTTTGCTCAGAATTTCAATTTGAAACAGGTCAATGTTGCCCTTCCCCTTATTAACAGAAAGCACAATTCTTCAATGTTGCTGCTTACCAGCTGATGTGATCTGCAGTAAACCAAATATATATTTTATTTATGCTATATTGAGATAAAATTTTCACAAATTACTATTATATCAAGTATAGCTAGTGAATTATAGTAGGGGTATATTAGTATGTTTATCGTATAAAATGTATTGTACAATGTTGTTCTCCCCTTGTTTATGTGGGCTTCGTCCCAGTGCTCTGTTTTCCTTTTAAAGTCCAAAATCATGCAGCAGGTTGACTGGAAGGTTAATTGCCTGCTGACACAAATGGATCCTCAGGTGCATGTGTGTGTTTTTGTGTTAGGGGATTTAGATTATAGGCTCCAATGGTGCAAGGACTGATGTGAATGATATATTTCCTCTTTGCAGTGCTACGCAAAGTCATGGCTTTATATAAATAAACAAAAAAATAAAGTTATGATGTCATCAGCGGAGCCGCCACAAAATCTGTCAGGCACCTGTACTTGGGGAAGTGGCCAATCAAGTGGGGATAAGCACACCTCCTGCTGTGGGTTGGGATGCCAGTGGTCACAATACCGACAGCGGCATCCTGACAGTCAGAATCCCGACCCAACTAGGTAAGTACCCTAACCCTCCCCCTAACCCTACCCATTTGCAATTTTAACCCTAACACTCTACCTAGTGCCTATCTCTGACCCTAAACCTAACCCTCCCCCTAACACTTAGCGTCGGGAAACTGGCAGCCCAGATTTTGGTGCTGGGATTCCGACTGCTTTCGGGATTCCGCGGCCGGGATTCTGAGCACTGGCAAACCCCGACTGTCAGAATAATCCCCCTGCTGTAAATACTGGGACTTTCTGTAGAAGCATGCCATTGAAGGGACCATAGCCACCTGTCCTGTGGAGGTGGATATGCCTCACTGTTGGACCACCAGACAGGTCCGGGCATGGGATCTTTGTACCCACTCTATCTGTATTTACCCACATAAATTGTAACTACAGGGTGTAAATACAGTGGTGCTATGTGAATAATTGAATAAACAACTGTTTATAACAGTATCTTTCACTCTAATGTCCATTTTAAGTCAAATCTCATCCATGCAGACAGAGTGAGAAACATAATTATATTATCACACTTTTATGTAAACTGTGAACAATAGCCACTGTTTCTCTGCTTCATCTATTTCTTCCTCCATTGTCACTTGCACTGAGAATAAAAACAGATTTAAAACAAGTTTGATATAAATATTTTATCGATCAGAGATAAAATGAATTATTTTTCATGTTGCAATATTTTTTCTTCATAGTAGAGATGCCCAGCAGTCATAGATTTTTGTTTAATTATACATTATTCTCTTGAGTCATGACAAACACTATTGAAGTACAGTTTTGTTCTGAGAGTGTACACATGCTGAATGGTTAGGCGCCTGATTCATTGCAGGTAATACCCATCAGGCAATTATACTGGAGCAAATTGTGTTAAGGAAATGAGAAATCCCAACGGATCTAGTTAAAGGACCTGCATGGGGAAAACAGGAAAATAGAGGTTACAGCAGTCAGGGTGTGAAGTGTTGATTTAGCACATACTGTTTGCAGATTTAACCACTGGCAAACACTTATGCATTTTTAATATTCGCTTAAAGAGCACCTAACCAGGTTTTGTTCCTTTGTCTATTTAAGTTTATTTCTGTCATAGTTAACTCTGTACTGAACACTTCAGTGAAATAAGAAAATGTAGTGGTGTATTTCCTAACAAAACTTGGCATATTGGTTCTGTTTTTCCAAAATAATTCTCAGCCCAGGGAAAAGGATCTCCCAGCAAGGCCAGAATATAACCGTATGCCTGATAGATCACAGGGGAACCAATCACAGGCTTGCTAATTTTGATTGGCTCCCTTGGGTTTCAGCTAATTCTCCAATGCAGATTTGTAACCAGTTTTCTAATATGACTGATTTCATCCCACTTTGTGACTTATTTTTTTTTTTAAATTTGATCCAAACAATTTCTGGCAGATACGTGGAATTTCTAATTTTATTTTTTATTTCTGGACATTTGCATTTTGTAAGTGATATCTACAATATATATCATTTGTGCTTGCATCTGTTCCTAAACAGTGTCCCCTCCCAGGGCTATGGGGTGGAGGAGACTACAGCATGATAATGAGTATTACTATTGTGTTTCTGTTTTCCTCACAAAATTCAGCAATTTTTGTACTTTAGGGGCCTATTTACTAATCCTTGGATGGAAATAAAAAGAACGGAGGTAAGATACCAGCCAATCAGCTCCTAACTGCCATGCCACAGGCTGCGTTTGAAAAATGACAGTTAGGAGCTGGTTGGTTGGTACAAGTCTCCTCCAGATCGGCGCCGCAGGGGGACTCCAAGCCCGACGCCCGGCTCCTTCCCTGCAGATCTGCGGTAGCCGGAGTTCTCTCCTGTAGTGTATGGGGACAGTGGGTCAAATCAGGGCTGAAAGGTAAGCAGGAGATATCAGTAATATCCCCTGCATTACCTTTATAATGAATGGACCCAATCCTTAATTTCTACAGAAGTAGGTGAAAATGTAAATTTTCGCCTGCTTTTGTACAAATTAAGTGATAATGAATGAATCACCTAGTCTAGGATCTTATAAATGATTACTGGACAAATAACTTAATTCTGGCTTATCACCTTTTAACCTTAAGTGGTACTGCAACAGCTGTATACTCTATACGAGATATATATGCCTGTACTGTTACAAACATTTGTTGAAATGTACGATAAAAGACTTTGTTGATACTAAAAAAAAAATCAATGTAACACTTTTTTCATTTTCTTGGCAGGCTATTGTCTTCAATCACATGTTCTCCCAAATGTGAGCGTAAAACAGAGACGTTAATAGCTCTGGATAGTGATGAGAGAGGAGAGAAGAATGGGAAGAGAGTCTGCTTCAACCTTGCTGGGGACGAGCAAGAGGACTCGGGCCACGATACCATCAGCAATAGGGATTCTTACAGGTGAGTTTACAGAATAGTTCAATTGGATTTATATAACTTGTTTTTAAATTGTACAGGTTGAGTCTCCCATATCCAAAATGCTTGGGACCAGGGGTATTTTGGATAACGGAATATTCCGTATTTTGGATTATTTGCATGCCATAATGAAATATCTTGGGAATGGGATCCCAATATACACACAGAGGGGGTCATTCAGACCCGCTCGCGAGCGCAGGACACTCGCAAGCGGGTCGATGTTGCCCCACTGCGCATGCGCACGGCGGAGGGAGCTCCGTCGTGCGCATGCGTGAGACCCGGATAGTGACGGGCTCTCCGTCGCTCCGGGTCTCGCACAAAAGGGGGCGTGCTGTCGATGTTGATTGACAGCACGCCCCCTTTGGTGGGCGTGCTGAGGGCGTGGCTGCCAGACGGAGGCGTTCCCATGGGAACGCCTACCGTCTGAAGCCGGCCCCACTGACATCACTAGTGATGTCAGTGGGAGTGATTTTGGCTCTGATAGAGCCAAAATCACTCCAGGGCTTGCGGCAGCGAGACCCTACCGCAGGGTCTCCGTCGCAAGCCCGATGGTCGCGATGGTCTTGACCATCGCAACCATCATCATGGACACTCGCATAAGCTGTGGGTGGTAACCCACAGCTATGCGAGCGTCCATAAGGCCGCTCCATTTTCAGGGAGGAGGGCCCTCATTCAGAGCGAGCACTCTGGTCAGAGCGTTCGGCTCTGAATCAGGCCCTGAATGCATTTATGTGCTATATGCACCTTATACACACAGCCTGCAGATCATTTTATACAATATTTTTAATAATTTTGTGGCTCAAGCAAAGTTTGTGTACAGAAATGAAATTAATTTATGTTTCATATACACCTTATGCACATAGCCTGAAGGTAATTGTATACAATAGTTTTAATAATTTGTGCCTTAGACAAAGTTTGTGTACATTGAACCATCAAAAATCAAAGGTTTCATTATCTGAGTCATGCCAAAATTATTCCATATTTTGGAATATTTGGATATGGGAGACTCAACCTATAGTACCAGGATCTGTTGAAGTACTATAGTTCTAAAGGACTGGAGACATACAAACGTGCATTTTATTTAATTTAAATCGATGTTTAAAAAGACATGTCTGCATTTGGTTTTTACTTTTTGTTATATATGCTAATGATAAAGTGCATAGTTTGGGGAGACATCGTATATGTATGAGCTTCAGTAAAACAACTCATGACAGAAACGTTTTATAAGGTATGAAATATTTAGAAATGACATTTTTCATGTTCCTATAGTCAGATAACTAAAGCGAATAATATTTCTTTTAGTATTAAAAGGCTTAGGGAAGACTATGGGTCTGATTCACTAGTGATCGCAACTTCGTATGCAATAGTAATTACACACGCAGTTCAACTGCGATAGTATGCTAATTCATTGTGATCGCTATTCCCTCACAGCACAACATCTGTAATGTTTAGCAGGACTGCAAAACCATCGGTACAATAGAGTACCATCGCAGCCTCACGCACACTTCAGTAGCGCACGCAGGGGTGTGTCTGAGCACCCAGAAAACCCCTCTGACAGACTAGAGTGCAGGCAACGTGTTCTTAAGCCCCACCCTCTCGCTGCAATTTTGCCGCGATTCGTGGGTCAGTATGGAGGAGGCGGAGCCAATACTACACAATTTAATTAGATTAGTCATTTGGCTCCGCCCCTCCCGATTGACCCCCGAAAATTGCCACGAGGGGGCGGGGCTTAAGAACATGGTGCCAGCCTGCTAGATCCTGTCCCTATCAGATCTGCTGCAAGGTAAGTTTTTTTGTAATGTATATGACATATGATTGTGTGTGTGTAAGGTATGTGTGACATATGTTTGTGTTTATTTGTAGAAATGTGTGTTTATGTATATATGTGTGTGTATATATCATATATGTATGTATGTGTATACAAATACACACACACACATATATATATATATATATATATACACAGTAAATAAATAAATATATATATACAGTCAGGTCCATAAATATTGGGACATTGACAGAATTTTCAGATTTTGGCCTCTATTCACCACCACAATGGTTTTGCAATGAAACAAACAAGATGTGCTTTAACTGCAGACTTTCAGATTTAATTTGAGGGTAATTACATCCAAATCAGGTGAATGGTGTAGGAATTACAACAGTTGCAATATGTGCCTCCATAGGCAAACGCAGGGGGGGTTTCCGTCTGCCTGGAAACACCCCTCCCCAGCACACATCATGATCACAATAGAAATAGTAATATAATAGAATGTTACTAGTGCTGCATGTTCTTCTCAGTATCACAAATGAAATGATTAGCACCAACTGTGGATATTTTAAAATGTAACAGACAGTAATAAATATACCTAGTATGCACCAACTAGGAGATGTGGAAAACATGCACTATTAGGGGTGCACTGCTATAGACCATCAATAGGGTTAATAACTATTACTGTATAATAATACACTATCCAGTACATAAGGAGACTGATATGTACATATATGTCCAGGGCAGTGTTAAGTTCTTCTGCTGCTACCCCAGACCCCCGGACTTGCCCCAATGCTCAGGAATAATGGTCCCACTTCTGAAAAAAACATTCTGCTCAGACAGGATGGACCTTCTGCCACTTCTAATGGCTTATTGTGATCGCTGGTCCTATATATGCTGGGGTTATGCAACACAATATACTTTGTTTGTAACATATTAAAGCTGGATAAGTGCTAATTATGCCCTCTTCATGGACTAGCCACAAACACTTTAGTATCAAGCATTTGGAAACCCCCCTCTGGAAATCCTGCGTTTGCCACTGGCCTCCCACTTTTTAAGGGGCCAAAAGTAATGGGACTATCAACTCAAAAGCTATTTCATGGACAGGTGTGGGCTATTCCCTCGTTATTTCATTATCAATTAAGCAGGTAAAAGGTCTGGAGTTGATTCTAGGTGTGACATTTGCATTTGGAATCAGTTGCTGTCAACTCTCAATGTGAGATCCAAAGAGCTGTCACTATCAGTGAAGCAAGCCATCATTAGGCTGAAAAATCAAAACAAACCCATCAGAGAGATAGCAAAAACATTAGGTGTGGCCAAATAAACTGTTTGGAACATTCTTAAAAAGAAAGAATGCACCGGAGAGCTCAGCAACACCAAAAGACCCTGAAGACCACGGAAAACAACTGTGGTGGATGACAAAAGAATTATTTCCCTGGTGAAGAAAAACCCCTTCACAACAGTTGGCCAAATCAAGAACACTCTCCAGGAGGTAGGTGTATATGTGTCAAAGTCAACAATCAAGAGAAGACTTCACAAGAGTGAATATAGAGGGTTCACCACAAGATGCAAACCATTGGTGAGCCACAAAAACAGGAAGACCAGATTAGAGTTTGCCAAACAACATCTAAAAAAGCCATTACAGTTCTGGAACAACATCCTATTGACACATGAGACAAAGATCAACTTGTACCAGAGTGATGGGAAGAGAAGAGTATGGAGAAGGAAAGGAACTGCTCTTGATCCAAAACATACCACCTCATCAGTGAAGCATGGTGGTGGTAGTGTCATGGTGTGGGCATGTATGGCTGCCAATGGAACTGGTTCCCTTGTATTTATTGATGATGTGACTGCTGACAAAAGCAGCAGAATGAATTCTGAAGTGTTTCGAGCAATGTTATATGCTCATATTCAGTCAAATGCGTCATAACTCATTGGACAGCGCTTCACAGTGCAGATGGACAATGACCCGAAGCATACTGCAAAAGCAACCAAAGACTTTTTTAAGGCTAAAAAGTGGAATGTTATGCAATGGCCAAGTCAATCCCCTGACCTGAATCCAATTGAGCATGCATTTCACTTGAAGAAGACAAAACTGAAGGGAAAATGCCCCAAGAACAAGCAGAAACTGAAGACATTTGCAGTAGAGGCCCGGCAGAGCATCACCAGGAATGAAACCCAGCGTCTGGTGATGTCTATGCGTTCCAGACTTCAGGCTGTAATTGCCTGCAAAGGATTTGCAACAAAGTATTAAAAAGTGAAAGTTAGATTTAGGATTGTTTAGTTTGTCCCATTACTTTTGGCCCCTTAAAAAGTGGGAGGCACATATAGAAACCTTTGTAATTCCTACAGCGTTCACCTGATTTGGATGTAATTACCCTCAAATTAAATCTGAAAGTCTGCAGTTAAATCACATCTTGTTTGTTTCATTTCAAAGCCATTGTGGTGGTGAATAGAGGACAAAATATGAAAATTCTGTCAATGTCCCAATATTTATGGACCTGACTGTATATATATATATATATATATATATATATATATATATACACTGTATATATATATATATATGGAAACCCCCCATAAAAATCCTGCATTTGCCCCTGCACTTGCACAAGCCCTGACCTTACTTGCTAACTTCCACGCATGCTACAGTATCAGGCATCAGCTAACACAATTGGAGTTCTCAGCTCAGCTCTGATCGGGCGGCAGCGCATACAGCTGACAGCAGTGGGACTGGTGAGCAGAGACAATGGGGGTAATGGTCAGTAACAAAAATCGGCACTGGAGGAGGGCTGCTGGGAATGCCCAGCCACAGCACCTCCTCCCATGGACCTTTGCGGAGTCCAGTACCCTGGGCCTATCTGTAGGGAGACAAACAGGGAGTTGGGGCGCCAATGCTCTTGCTGGCACAGGGCACTAAAATGTCTAGTTACAGCTCTGTGGATGAGGATTGCAATGGGTGAGGGATGATGGATGTTTGCTGGCTGCTGCTGTGATCTGTACTGCTGGTTGATTAGTGCTGTGCTTGGAGAGGGGTGCTGGGGCAGAGGTGGAACTAGCAATGGTGCTAGAGGGCACCACCCAAAATCTTGCCTAGTGCATCAAACTGGTTAGGGCCGGCTCTGTACTGACACACTGCATTCGCCTGACCGCCCCCCGTCACCACCCACAAATGGCACTTCCTCTCAATCACTCTGAGATGGGTCTGTGTAGTCACTGCGATCGCAGTCCCGATCGTGCATATCCATGCACAGAACGCAACAATCGGCCAATTGCATGCAAATTAGCAACTGCGTTCCTTGCTGAATCAGGCCCTATGTCCATTATACTCAGGGCCGCCATCAGGGGCGGACTGCTGGGACTGGAGTCCCAGGCCCAGACCCTGAAATAATGGGGGGGGGACCCGCCCACTTCTACCGCTGGCTGCAAAGCCTGCAGTCCCACACTACCTCTTTAACAAAAGCCCGGCCGCTGCCACCACCCGCCGCCGCCAGCCCGGTTCCCACTAAGTAATTGGAGGCTGGGCTGCTCCACCATCTACATCTACAGGACACTCTGTTGTTAAATAAAGTTTGCTTTGGACGCTCCTGACGTCCTCACGTCGCGCTGCACCGCTGGAGGGAGCCGCGATACCGACGAGTGAGGAACAGGTCTACCGGGGGAGAAGAGGAGAAGAAGGGACTCGGCACCTTTAAGGAAATAAGGTAAGTACAGTAAGTGAGAAAAAGCTGATAAGGGCGGTCTGGTCTGGTCCAGTCATATTTAATCGGGGGGAGAGAATTTTGAAAAAGCTGGAGGGAGGCACTGGTCTGGTACAGTTATATGAAAAACCAGAGGGGGCGGGGGGGTGGGATTGGGAAAAAGCTGGGGTGGGCACTGGTCTGGTGTAGTCATATATTTAATCAGGGGGGGAGAGATAATGGAAAAAGCTGGGGAGGGCAGTCTGAGCACTGGTCTGGTCTGGTTTAATAATTTTTGGACAAAATATTTGTACATTTTTTTTATTGTGTACGACTAAGATAGCAGGGGTGGGGGGGTTGGGGGGTTGGGGGGAGGGCCCTGCCTATTTTGTCATTCCCGGGCCCCACAATTACTGATGTCAGCCCTGACTATACTTCTGCCTCTATTTACTAATCTGATACCTTGGGCTGCACTGCAATAACTCGTGTCATTTACTCTTGTGATATCATGTGCTGCATTATAATAATCTTTCTCATATCTGTAATATATATTGCTCTGTGTTACAATGTGTCACTAGTGTCTGTTCTTTGATACCCTGTGGTGCTCAGGAATGTAAAGCATAGCTCCCAGCAGACCCAGGGTGTGGGTTCCCTCGGTCCTGACACTCAGGGCATTTGGCATGATTTCCAGACTGTTGAGCCTTATTAGATGTATCCTGCTTACTGAGGTGAAGGGTGCCACCTGCTATTGGTGTGCACTACAATGAAAGACACATGGGAAGGAGAGGGGGGTTACAAGTTGGCCTAAAACTTCAGAAGTATTGGGCAATAACCAGGGCTGGAACAGGGCTCTATGCTGTCCTGTGCTGACCCCTCACCCTAAACCTATGATGTCAGACATTACGCCTAGGCGGCAGGGCCGCCGGCTCTAGGAGGTAGAGCACTGCAGGGTCATGTTACCTGGGTTAGTTACTAGTTAGTTACTAACTCAGGAAACATAGAACTCCCTCATTCGTGGGTTCCTCAAAGGTCTGTTATGGTATTGCTCTATAATAAAATGTTGCATTACTAAATGTATAATAAAATCTTTTTTTATAGATGATAGCATTATCTTCACTTTGCACTTACATTAGATGTGCTATATATTCGTTAGGGCTTTGTCTAAGGTCAGACTATGGGAGAGATGTCTCAAGAGAGATAAAGTGAAGAAGTTGCCCATAGCAACCAATCAGCTTATAGCAGTTTTGTAGACTGACGTAGATAAATGATTGGTAGCAACTGATTCTCTCTAAGGTTTGATACATCTTATTATTTTTTTCTTTCTTGCACAACTATTAAAGAAATGAAAGGGGCTTTAAAACCCTTAGTACCATTGAATTCTTAGAGAAATAAGTGTCTTGGATCAAGATCTTATAGGATGGAATTACCTCATACTCGCCTACTTTTGAACAAGCATTTCAGGGAGATTGTGAACCAACACCTCTGAGCGTGGAGGTAAAGTGGACGTGTACTGCTACATCTGAGAGGAGTGTCATAAAATTGATTTACAGCCAAATGTAAATGAGCCCCAAAGAAGATAGTAAAATCTACAGGTTGATGAAAACACACTGATGATTTTCATAAAATGCATGTAGCCATAGGGATCATTGTGCCCTATAACCAGTGCAGGGAAATTATACTAATGATCCCATTTACATTTTTATAACTCTGTTTTCTTTTTTATATAACAGCTACATAATAGGGGTAAGGCAGTAGTTCCCAAACTTTTTTGAATCACGGCACCCCAGTGTATCAGCATTGTTTTCACAGCACCCCTAAGCCGAATGTTTTTTATTGAGAAATTTAGAAAAAATTTAGTGAAGTGGTAAAATGAAGTATGTTGTGGTTACTTATATGGTGGTGGACAGGTTTGCGCCTTCTATTTGTCGACATATTTTCATTACATTTACCATAAATAATTTGATTTGGTGCTGGACCACCAATCTGAGGCACCCCTGCAAGTATCTCGAGACACCCCAGGGTGTTGCGGCGCACAGTTTGGGAACCACTGGGGTAAGGTGTAATCAAGGAGATTGCTAGACTAATCAGGGAGTCAGGGAGATTGCTACTATTTCAAGGAGTCTCCCTGACAATCAGGGAGAGTTGGCAAGTATGAGACCTATTCACGGGGCTATATGTGACCCAGACAGCGTCAGATAGAACCAAACTCACGTGATATTTTATTTGAAATCTGAGTGATATTGTGCACAAGGCAAGTTGTGGAAACATAGGTTTGGGGAAAAGTGTTTTTCTTTGCTGTCATTTTTTTTGGACAATTGTATAAAAGTTGCTGTGAGATAATCATCACCACAGTTAAGTATTCTAATTAAAAACACAACTCACTGTATTCTGTTTTCTTTTTTAATTTGTAGTGACTGTAACAGCAACAGGAACTCTATTGCATCGTTTACTAGTGTCTGCAGCAGCCAGTGTAGTTCATACCTGCACAGCGATGACATGGATTCTGGTAAGATCATAATCTAATTTTTATGTAAAAAAAAAAACATGTAATAGACTACACTCACTCCAGTTAATCAGAAGATTGTGCTTTCTGACATTTTGTAACAAAATTATTTTTTTATTATATGCAAATAAATATATCTGTCTGTAAAAGGGCTGTTCACCCTTCCAGTTTTTCATTTCACAAACTCCTTATCGGTGGGAATAGCAGAAGTATCAATAAACAGCCCAAGAAGCAGAATATTATAATTGCCATGTCTATCAAATCAAGCAACTTAGCTCCCATGAATGTTAATGGTGACAATTGTCTCTTCTACTAGTTTAATAAAGAAGTTAAATATTATAGCAGCCCAAGGTAGACATGCTATTTAAGAAGTATACATGAAACTTTTATCTCTTCAATATTTTTTTAAAAGACAATTTACAATATCAACAGTTGTGTGTACAAAATGCTAATTTGGGGCCTGATTCAAATTTGGGAAGAGAGTAAAACCCCATATACACCGGACGATTCATTTGATATGAACGATAACGATATCTTTGAACGATATATTATTCAAATTGTCCAGTGTGTAGGCACTTACCGACGAACGATGTGCGCTCCCGTGGGTCGTTAACGATATCTCTAGTCGTTTGTACATGCAGCCCAATCTGGGGATACCGTTAGCTATGCCATTCTGCCGAATGTTGCTCCCCCCCTCACCGTCGTTCGTTGTTGACGACATCGGCAAGTGTGTATGCACTTACCGATGTCTGCACCCCCGTCGGACCCGCCACATCTGACATCGCTGGGTACACACATCGTCTAGTGTGTACCCAGCTCTAGCTAGAGCAAGTAACTGTGCATCTTGGTAAAACCATGCTGCACTGCAGGTGGGGCAGATTTAAAATGTGCATAGAAATTTAGATTTGGGAGCGGTGTGTCCAAACTGAAATCTAAATTGCAGTGTAATAATAAAACTTTCCAGCATTGTGGGCTACATGCAAAAGAAGCCAGTATTTACCCCATATGCAAAAAATTTTTTTTTATGTATTTGTACCCCTAGCATTGCAACTTGGTATGTCCAGATACAGTTACTCACTCTATCTTAAGGTGCCCATACATCTGAAAGGTATTTCCGCAATCCTGCGATGCGATCGGAAATGCCGATCTGCCTTAAATGTCGGCGATTTGACAATCTCGATCAAACTTTGATCGCGATCGTCAAATCGGCAAAATCCAACATCTTGGATTTCTGCGATCCGGCGATGCCGGGTTGCAGCATCGCGGGATCGCGGCGGATTGGGGCCCATTACTCTATTCCCAAATCTGAATCAGGCCATTGGTCTCCACTCAGTCCATCCAGCACTTCCTTCCCCCTGCACAGCACAGTTGTCAGTTCTCTGGAAAAATAGAGTAATGCAGAGAGAATTTAAGTTTAAGCAGCAATCCAATAGAATATTTTATTTTTGTTAAATAGGAGAATATTGTATTTTCATTAAACAGCAAGTAAAGGTGCTTTTTATATAATTTTTTAGCTGCCCTCCCCCACATCATTTTCTCTTTTTCAAAATCTCTCTGGAGGGACGATCAGTAAGGCTGCCAGACACACACACGCACACACACACACATCTCAGAATAAAATGCTATGGCAAAAATAGACATATTTGTGACTAATTTTGTTATGTTCATCTTTATATAAAAGAAATATAATAATTAAATGCTATGGCATTGGTGGAAGAGGAGGGGATGGATGTTACAGTGCAGACGTAGCTCAGAGAGGTGTTCCAAGATCTTTCTGCTCACTATGTCATGACATATGATTCTGTTGTCATGGTAGGCAGATAAAACTGTCGAAACTGTGCAGAAAAAAAAATAAAACATTATTAGCAGCCTGAATAAACAAATTAAGGAAAATGGTAATTACAATGCTTTTCCTTATTGCCTGCCACATTCATTTATGTTAAAAACATAAACACACCTATATTTTTTCAGGGGAACTGCTGCTTATTAGGTAATGATAGATACAGAGTTCTTTCTAGCAGCTACTTCAAATGGATTAGCATGTGAGAGTTGTTGCTAGGTTCAACTTTGTCTCCAACATCACTTCCCTCCTGCCCATCACTGTTCTCAGTGGTTTTTACTATTGCAGAGCACTGGAAGGGAGATGTGCCTCTCCATTATCCTGTCTCCCATGCAGTTCTGATAAATGACTAGTATGAGTTAGTTGATTCTGGGCTGAGCTGTGTCTCCCTAGCTCCACCTTGTTCCTGCCATTCTCAGTGTTCTTTACTGATCCAGAGCACTGGGAGAGTTATCGCACAGGAGAGGAGGCGGTATTAGAATGACACAGAAATCCTGAGCAGCAACTAAAAGTGATTAACATCTCACAGTGGTTGCTGCTGGGCAGTACAGCGGTCTTCTACTGTACCTCACTTCTCAGTGACCTAAACCCATTTACTGTCACTGACCGCTGAACCCATAGACCTCTATGGCCATCGAGGAATTAGGCAATTTATAAAAGCTGGAGAGGCTTCCCTGGATCCCTGCTGGGTAAAACAACTTTGCTCATGCACAGATATCTGCATACATACTCAATGTTAGCCGGTTACAGGCAGCGTTAGAGAACAAGAACAGAAGAGGACAAGAAGAGGACAAGAAAATAGCGCTGATGAGCCCCTGGAAGTTAAGTGTTGATGGAAACTGTCAGTACTCATATATGGATCACTGCAAGAAGCAGAGCTACGAAAGGAATAATACTGACAGTTGCTGCCCATATTGTTCAGTAGTGAGCTTGCTACATTGTCCCCAGGAGAGGTCAGGTGCAGGAGGAGAATAGGCACTGGAGAGGCAGAACATGGCCACATTTTGCAATGTGCATACTAACTAACAGGGACAGGTGGGGATGGGAATATTTATTTTTTAAACTGTTTAAAATAATAAACATTCCTGCCAAATTGATGACAGGTCTCCAGTAAAATAATTTTTTAAAGCTAGAATATAATTCAAACATACTGCATTGGGTTGATTCAATCAACTCACCCCAGCAAATCCGGGCGAGTAAGCAGGGCCGAAACTAGGATATCTGTCACCCGGTGCAAGGCAGCAATTTTGTGCTCCCTCCCTTCCCATACCCGGATTTTGTCCTTACTCCTCCATAAGGCAGTGCACTACTCAAACGTCCCTGGTATTTACACATTATGCCACACATTGTAATGCCTATTACCAAAGTGCCACTTACATATTTGCCCGAGACCATTTTATGCCCCACAGTAAGGCTTCTAGTTACTTTAAAATTACCTGCTCGTTGTCAGGGGTTTTATGCTCGTTGCCAGTTAGTTCCATGCTCGTTGCCTGGGGATTTCATGCTCGTTGCCAGGGGGTTTCATGCTCGTTGCTATGGGGTTTATGCTCGTTGCTATGGGGTTTATGCTCATTGCCAGGGGTTACATGCTCGTTGCCATGGGGATACATGCTTGTTACCATGGGGTTTATGCTCGTTGCCTGGGGGTTTCACGTGAGAAGATGCAGCTTTCAGCATCTTCTCCCGGTACTTACGCTGGCCTAACAAACACTAGAGGTCCAGTAGGACCTGTAGTGTCTGTCTCCTCCTTGGCAGCGGCCATTCTTTGTTTGCAGCCTAATAGGGTTGAGTACAAAAATCAGTGCGTACAGGACGAGATTGGGCAGTAAGGGGGCAAGTTCGGCTGCTGTTGCCGGCATTTCTAAGCTATTGTAATGACAACTCACCCCCATCATGTGTAATTACATTGAGAACATGATGCACATATTATTGCTTACAATACTTTTATACCATAGGTGATGAACTGCCTTTAAGTGTGCGAATATCTCATGAAAAACAGGACAAGCTGCACAGCTGTTTGGAGCATCTATTCAGCCAGGTGGGTAATCTCATCTGTAGTATATAAAAAATACTACATGAGATTCATCACTGTAATCAGAGGTGATTTTCAGCAGGGGTATTAAGATTTACTAAAATGGTCAAAAATATTATCCAAAACCAAGTTTTATGCATAATTATTTGTAAAAACCCCAAGTTTGATACCATACTGTATGAGAAATTCTCTCCTGACTATGGGCCTGATTTAGAGACTGTTGGTAGTGAAGTCGCACTTACACATGCTTTGCAATAGCGCTCGGGGGAATATGCAAATGCTCTTATCAGCTTTCCCTTTGTGCTTTACATTGCGATGGATTGTACGCACATACACACTAGCAAAACATCACTCATCTTCATAAATATTGCCATTGCATCCATCTCTGAATCAGACCCTATTTTGTTACACAGTATAGTACTTTTACGTAGGGCTTATTTATCAAGCTGATTTTTCATAAAATGATGCAGATACTGGAGGTTCTTAAAAGGTTTGAAATGACACTCTGATTTTTGCACTTTTTATTAATGTGGAAAAGTCTTTCCAGCATTTTGGGGGTACAGAAACAGATCTGTAAAGTGAATTTCAGTGTTTTAATACCATTTTCTATAAATTTGGAAAGAAAACGCATTTTAGATCCCATCTGTGAGTTCTAAAACCGTTCTCCCATCAATACAACACTTCTATGTACCTGTCCCTCATCATTTAACCCATTAGTGAGCTTCTCTGAAAAATTCACCTGAAAAAATACGTCTTTATTGGCCAAATTATACTATGTAAACCCCGTAAGTGCTTGATTATTCATTGGGATGGGTGTACCAGAGGTTCTGCACTATGGGGGTTATTCAGACCCGCTCGCGAGCGCAGGACGCTCGCAAGCGGGTCAATGTTCCCCCACTGCGAATGCGCACGACGGAGGGAGCTCCGTCGTGCGCATGCGCGAGACCCGGTGAGCGACGGGCTCTCCATCACTCCGGGTCTCGCACCAAAGGGGGGTGCTGTCGATGTTGATTGACAGCACGCCCCCTTTGGTGGGCATGCCGGGGGCGTGCCTGCCAGACGGAGGCGTTCCCATGGGAACGCCTACCGTCTGAAGCCGCCCCCCCAGTGGGAGTGATTTTGGCTCTGATAGAGCCAAAATCACTCCAGGGCTTGCGGCAGCGAGACCCTGCCGCAGGGTCTCCGTCGCAAGCCCGATGGTCGCGATGGTCAAGACCATCACGACCATCATCATGGACGCTCGCATATGCTGTGGGTGGTCGCCCACAGCTATGCGAGCGGCCAGGAGGCCGCTCCATTTTCATGGAGGAGGGCACTGATTCAGAGCAAGCGCTCTGGTAAGAGCGTTCGGCTCTGAATCAGGCCCTATGTCCTGACACTTTTACCTTAAAATAAAGATTTTCACTATCTTTTCACCTTTCAAGTTTGGAATTGAATTACAAAGGCAAGTTCACCATGAAAACAGCTCACAGGATCCCACCTAATTGTATAAACACCACAGAATGTAATGTATGTGTTTTATTTCCAATACAATTGCTAAATGTTATTATCCAGGTATCTTAGATTTCTAAAATGATAACCTGCACCCTTAAGAACAGTGCAAATAGACTTAAAGTACAAAATAAAATATTCATAATTCTGGTTCTGCATACTGAGGCATTCATGATATGTTGTATTGTGCTAGGTTGAGTCAATTACTAACCTTCTGAGGGGACCAGCTGTTGCGAGAGCATTCGAGCAGACAAAATACTTTACACCTGGTCGGAGTCTTCAAGGTACTGACAGTTGCATACAATATATCTTCTTCTATACTGTAAAGGCAGCAATCCAGAATCCATACCTTGCAACCTTCTCATGTTGTCCCTATTTGTCATCTGATGTATAAAATCAGCAACTGGCTCCAATGTTTATTCTGACTTCCATGTAACATTATTCACTATCTGTAATTTTGTAACAACAAGAAGAAGTGTTACCTGGGCAAAGATGGCTGTATTTTATGTTCAGGACAACAGGCTGTTAATTTGTGTGTCTGTACACAATCAGGTATTCCATTTTATACAGATGCCCCTCTGGCCAATATTTATGGAACATCTGACCTAAATGTAACATCTATTTCTTTTGGGTGCTGTTTTAAAGGCCACACTTAAAAGTGCAGTGTCTAATTGACCCAAATTTAAATAATTATTTTCTATGAGTAGTATGGAAAGGTTAAACTTTTGTCGCTCTAATGTTTTTTAAATGTAGATGCTACCAAAATTGTGCATAAGTGATTCTGAATTTGTAAAAACGCACTTATTCAAAATTTGGCCTTTCTGTAGGAATTGCAACAGGAACCAGTGAATTAAATTTTTTTTACTGATTACGTATATTTTTGTCAGGATTAGTGTTAGAAATCTACATAACGTTCTAAAAAAAATCTTTAAAAAGCTTCATAGTAAAAGTTTCCTTCCAGAAGACACTGGGACACTGTTCCCCTCACCCAGCGTGTTTGATAGAGAAAATACAAACATGCAAACATAAAAATGTGTGCATCAGTGAGCGCTCAATCATATGTAATATAATAATCTGTCTATGTATATATGTAAATGTATATATACATATGGCAGTAGACCTCTGCTCTATATATGAGAAAGTGTTTGATAGAGCGCAGATTCCATAACATTAACCTTAAGACTTATTTTACTGTATCTATGGCGTGATACAAAGCTTGATCCTGCATCTTTTATATCAGACACTGTGAGTTGAACTACAGTCATGTCAGTCTGTTCATATATAATGTAGCCCATCTGCACATTAATGCTTCCTTAGTCTAGCTGCAAATTGTTTTGTTCATGCAACAATATGTATACCAGAAAGATACTATCAATTATCCTTGAAGTCTGGATTAGCTACAATGCATTGCCCAGTGCTATTAAATTATAGCCCATGGCAGCCCGCAGGCTGCATTTCATGCAGATTTCTGTCCACCTCCCTCTGGGGCTCGAACAAAAATCTGCATAAAGTTGGGAGTTCTGCCCTTTTTGTAGCCTCCGCAAATGCTTTAAACCAAAGCTCTGAGTACTTACTCAGGAATCCATGGGTTAACACAGATTTACCGCATGAGGAAAGGGGCTTCTAATTGAATAGCTCTGGACATTAAAGCTTGATGCTACAACCATTTTCCTAATATAGTGAGAATAATTTAATTCTGCCCTAAGGATGTTTATATACAGTAGTTGAAACACCAGCGGCAGTTTGCAATAAATGTAGCTAGTGGTTTCCTGTATCATAATACTGGGTATTGTGATAAAGGAGAACTAGGGGCCTGATTTAGCTTTGGCAATAGTGAGATTAAGCACTTAACTGATCATCTTGGTGAAACCATGCTGCACTGCAGGTGGGGCAGATTTAAAATGTGCAGAGAGATTTAGATTTGGGAGGGAGGTGTCCAAACTGACATCTAAATTGCAGTGTAATAATATAGCTGTGCAGTATTTGTGGGCTGCATGCAAAAGCAGCCAGTATTTACACTACATGCAAAAAAATGTATGTATTTACACCCCTTGCATTGCAATATGATTTGACTAGGTACACAGTTAAGTGCTAATTCTCACTCTATTCCCAAAGCTGAATCAGGCCTAGGTGATTAGTAAAGTTATATAACAGAGCTTGGTGAGGTGGATTTCCATGCTATGGTGTCATATATGCTAGTCATGCTTTTGATTGTAATATAAATAAATGTAATTAAACTGGCAGCTAAAAGAACATGTGTATAACCTCACGCCGTGAAGCTACTGACTGAAGAAGATGAATATACATAACATAGTGAAAATATCTATGTCCAGATGTGAGTTCTAGAAACTGTCACTTTTTCTGTTCCATGTTTTTTGTAGAATTTCAACAGGAAATGGAGCTTAAATTAAGTTGTCCAAAGCGGTTACGACTTCATATTAAGCAGGACCCTTGGAATCTTCCCAGTAGTGTCCGCATTCTTGCGCAGAACATTAAAAAGTTTGTAGAAGGTGAGTTATAAATATCCAAATACTGACTAGTTCATCTGTAACCTAAAATATTACTGGAAAATACTGTACCAGGGTTTATTATCCTGAGCCTACTCTGCACTCTATCCATTGTATTCTCCTTTTATCACTGATTTGTACCTGCCGTCTTGTCTGCTCCTCTAGTCTATCCTTTGTCTCTCTACTCTTCCCCTCTTCCTATAGGCCTAATATGTGTCTATTATATAACCTGTTTATCAGCTGTTGTGTTTGTCTTTCCCACTCTTGTCCCCACATGTTTTGTTTGTCTATCGCATTAAACACATTTTATACTCTATCTCTACCTATTTAATGTTGTATATTTAGCTGACAGCATAATATCAACATGTTCTGAATGTCAACAGAATGTCTTCATTCACCTAACTGCAGCCTAACCTTGCTGTTATCCTAACCCTAATCACAGCCTAACTCTAATAACAGCCTAACCCTAGTGTTATTGTAACACTAATCACAGCCTAACTCTAATAACAGCCTAACCCTAGTGTTATCCTAACCCTAATCACAGCCTAACTCTAATAACAGCCTAACCCTAGTGTTATCCTAACCCTAATCACAGCCTAACTCTAATAACAGCCTAACCCTAGTGTTATCCTAACCCTAATCACAGCCTAACTCTAACAGCTTAACCCTAGTGTTATCCTAACCCTAATAACAGCCTAACTCTAATAACAGCCTAACCCTAATGTTATCCTAACCCTAATCACAGCCTAACTCTAATAACAGCCTAACCCTAATGTTATCCTAACTCTAATAACAGCCTAACCCTAATGTTATCCTAACCCTAATAACAGCCTAACTCTAATAACCGCCTAACCTTACTGTTATCCTAACCCTAATCACAGCCTAACCCTAGTGTTATCCTAACCCTAATAACAGCCTAACTCTAATAACAGCCTAACCTTACTGTTATCCTAACCCTAATCACAGTCTAACTCTAATAACAGCCTAAGCCTAATGTTATCCTAACCCTAATGTTATCCTAACCCTAATGGTAGCCTAACCTTACTGTTATCCTAACCCTAATCACAGCCTAACCCTAGTGTTATCCTAACCCTAATAACAGCCTAACTCTAATAACAGCCTAACCTTACTGTTATCCTAACCCTGATCACAGCCTAACTCTAATAAAAGCCTAACCCTAATGTTATCCTAACCCTAATAACAGCCTAACTCTAATAACAGCCTAACCCTAATGTTATCCTAACTCTAGTTACAGCCTAACCCTAATGTTATCCTAACCCTAATAACAGCCTAACTCTAATAACAACCTAACCCTAATGTTATCCTAACCCTAATAACAGCCTAACTCTAATAACAGCCTAACCCTAATGTTATCCTAACCCTAATAACAGCCTAACTCTAATAACAGCCTAACCCTAATGTTATCCTAACCCTAATAACAGCCTAACCCTAATGTTATCCTAACCCTAATAACAGCCTAACTCTAATAACAGCCTAACCCTAATGTTATCCTAACTCTACTAACAGCCTAACCCTAATGTTATTCTAACCCTAATACCAGCCTAACTCTAATAACAGCCTAACCTTACTGTTATCCTAACCCTAATAACAGCCTAACTCTAATAACAGCCTAACCTTACTGTTATCCTAACCCTGATCACAGCCTAACTCTAATAAAAGCCTAACCCTAATGTTATCCTAACCCTAATCACAGCCTAACTCTAATAACAGCCTAACCCTAATGTTATCCTAACTCTAGTTACAGCCTAACCCTAATGTTATCCTAACCCTAATAACAGCCTAACTCTAATAACAACCTAACCCTAATGTTATCCTAACCCTAATAACAGCCTAACTCTAATAACAGCCTAACCCTAATGTTATCCTAACCCTAATAACAGCCTAACTCTAATAACAGCCTAACCCTAATGTTATCCTAACCCTAATAACAGCCTAACCCTAATGTTATCCTAACCCTAATAACAGCCTAACTCTAATAACAGCCTAACCCTAATGTTATCCTAACTCTACTAACAGCCTAACCCTAATGTTATTCTAACCCTAATACCAGCCTAACTCTAATAACAGCCTAACCTTACTGTTATCCTAACCCTAATAACAGCCTAACTCTAATAACAGCCTAACCTTACTGTTATCCTAACCCTGATCACAGCCTAACTCTAATAAAAGCCTAACCCTAATGTTATCCTAACCCTAATAACAGCCTAACTCTAATAACAGCCTAACCCTAATGTTATCCTAACTCTAGTTACAGCCTAACCCTAATGTTATCCTAACCCTAATAACAGCCTAACTCTAATAACAACCTAACCCTAATGTTATCCTAACCCTAATAACAGCCTAACTCTAATAACAGCCTAACCCTAATGTTATCCTAACCCTAATAACAGCCTAACTCTAATAACAGCCTAACCCTAATGTTATCCTAACCCTAATAACAGCCTAACCCTAATGTTATCCTAACCCTAATAACAGCCTAACTCTAATAACAGCCTAACCCTAATGTTATCCTAACTCTACTAACAGCCTAACCCTAATGTTATTCTAACCCTAATACCAGCCTAACTCTAATAACAGCCTAACCTTACTGTTATCCTAACCCTAATCACAGCCTAACTCTAATAACAGCCTAACCCTAATGTTATCCTAACCCTAATAACAGCCTAATTCTAATAACAGCCTAACCCTAATGTTATCCTAACCCTAATAACAGCCTAACTCTAATAACAGCCTAACCCTAATGTTATCCTAACTCTAATAACAGCCTAACCCTAATGTTATTCTAACCCTAATACCAGCCTAACTCTAATAACAGCCTAACCTTACTGTTATCCTAACCCTAATCACAGCCTAACTCTAATAACAGCCTAACCCTAATGTTATCCTAACCCTAATCACAGCCTAACTCTAATAACAGCCTAACCCTAATGTTATCCTAACTCTAATAACAGCCTAACCCTAATGTTATCCTAACCCTAATAACAGCCTAATTCTAATAACAGCCTAACCCTAATGTTATCCTAACCCTAATACCAGCCTAACTCTAATGTTATTCTAACCCTAATACCAGCCTAACTCTAATAACAGCCTAACCTTACTGTTATCCTAACCCTAATCACAGCCTAACTCTAATAACAGCCTAACCCTAATGTTATCCTAACCCTAATAACAGCCTAATTCTAATAACAGCCTAACCCTAATGTTATCCTAACCCTAATAACAGCCTAACTCTAATAACAGCCTAACCCTAATGTTATCCTAACTCTAATAACAGCCTAACCCTAATGTTATTCTAACCCTAATACCAGCCTAACTCTAATAACAGCCTAACCTTACTGTTATCCTAACCCTAATCACAGCCTAACTCTAATAACAGCCTAACCCTAATGTTATCCTAACCCTAATCACAGCCTAACTCTAATAACAGCCTAACCCTAATGTTATCCTAACTCTAATAACAGCCTAACCCTAATGTTATCCTAACCTTAATCACAGCCTAACTCTAATAACAGCCTAACCCTAATGTTATCCTAACCCTAATCACAGCCTACCTCTAATAACAGCCTAACCCTAATGTTATCCTAACCCTAACCTAAAAATCAGGTGTCTACATTGTGTCTGACATTATGTCAGTGTTTAGATTTTGAATGTCGATGTGTTCATTGTCGACATTCAGAACATGTAAACCTTATGCTGCTGACATTCTGAATATCATCAAACTGATGCATTCTGTACCTCTGCTCATTGATTACAAGAATTCATATGGATTTTATCCCTGTTACAATAAGATGCAGGCGTGTGAGACCACATGAGATCCCAAGCCGGTCACCAATGTGAAATATGTGACTGTTGATGAAAACGTCTGCATGCAGTTACAGTGAGCTGTGCAAACATCCAACCATCTATATCTTCTGGATAAACCACCCCTTACTAATGGTTGACAATATAGTACTGGCATGATATCAGTTACCTGTGAATTAGTTGATGGATTGACATTTGAAGGTGATAGCCAATTCTCCTAGTTAATTTATTTTTGTATGAATAAGGACTTCCACTGGAAAATTGGTTGAGTTACTTGTTTTATACACTACAGACATGTGTGACCAAATGCCATGTGTCAAAGCATGATATAATCTGTGCATTGATAATAAGCAATAGTCAAGTAGTGTGTCCTCTGACAGGTTTTTTATATATTGATTGATGTTGGAGGCAGTTATGTCTTATCAGAGTTTCAGATATAGGTGCATATCCCCTTTGAGTAGCTAACTAGGTGATCTTTAGAGTGACCCATATTTTTCATCTAATCAAATAGAGGAGTCCAGATTGGACAGACCAAGATCATGAATAATTTTGTCCCCATTTTTTTATTCTGGCACTATTAAAGGGACCCATCTCTACCCTATCTCGCCTCTCACGCTATCCCGCCCCATCCACCTCTCTGACTGCTGCTCCAGCCCACCCCCACTCTGTCCCATCCTCTCTCTGCTGTATAAACGTACCCCTTCCTGACACAGTGGTCCTCCAGATAAGGTCTGTCCCATCGATGACTGCAGTGGGGGGCTTTTGGAGGGGCAACGCGTGCCCTGGCTCCTACTGCACATGTATGTGTGGAAATGGGACAGACTTTAAGAGATTATTATATAGATCTTGGGAGATATGCAGAAGGTACATGATTATCATCATATGATGTCATCCAGAAGACACCATCGTCCACAGACATGTCCTAAACATACCATTGTCCACAGACCTTCTCTTAGGTCATTACGGCAGAGAAGATCTTCACCATGAAATATATCTAGGATTAGTTATGCATGTAATATATTGCACTAAAATGAAAGAGTCTTACAGGGAAATTTTGCAATCTCAAAAGCCACCAATTGCTCCATGTGTAAAGTTATAATGGCAGAGTTGCTAAATGACATACAGTAAGGTCAGCATTTGTGGGATGGATTGAAGGGCATCATGTTTTTCTGTTCAAATTTTAACAGCATAATTAGGATTCGTTCTGAGTGCTCATTGCAATGAACTACAGAAAATCTGCTTGATTTCAAAAACAATGTTTCATTGTGGTAAGCGGAATGTATCCACATAACACTGTAGAGTAATTCCAAGAAGGGTGCAGTGTCAGCACTTACTGTAATGCATTTTGATGGCAAGGGAATGATTCTCCCGAAGATTTATGAGTATGTTTATTTTACTGAAATCCAGAGGAGATTAAACAGCAGTTATCTACTTTCAGGAGTATAATTTAGCTCTGCAAGACTTATTTTCCATAGCTCAAGATCTTCTGTTTGATTGAAATGCCCTAAACCATCAAAAAGTTTCTTCTGATTAGACTATAACAGAGAAACATCTCACTGATCCTGTCACATAAATGTAATGTAAGATAAAATGAACAAACTGCAACTACAAAAAATGTAGCAAAGTTTTAAAATATTGCTGAATTTTTGTAGATGATATCGGAAAAACATCTTAAAATATAATCAGCCTTCTTTTACTAGGGCTATCTAATGCTGCTCATCCAGTATAAGTAAAGGTTACTGTAGGGTCCATCAGACACAGATAGGGACTAATATAATCAACCCGGGAACTGTGGCCTGTCTGAAGGTCCAGGAAATAGAGCTGAGCAAATTAGGGCTTGGAAACAGGAGGAAAAAGTAATATTATCAAGGTGACAAGCAGAGGTCTGGGTATGGAAAGGGAAGACAGGTTGGCCAGGCTGGCAAATGTTCAGGCAATAGAGTTCCTACTGCATTATATCAATGGCAGTAACAGGAACCAATTTGAAATTTCTTTGATACAAATTAGTCATATCTGTTGAGCCGGGTATACACTAGACGACCTGTGTACTTGGCCGATGGCAGATGTGATGGATGACATATCTTGCTGTCCGTATACATCACACAATTTGGTGAATTACTGCATGATATGTCGTTCCACCGCCACATCCAAATGCATGGGATTGTCAGTCACATCTTCAGATTGAGCAGAATGTACAGCAATTCTGAAGATGTGACCAACAACCCAGCGGAAGCGCGCATAGTGCATACACATTGGGCGATTTGAATGATTATTGTTCCAATCCATTGGAAAATGACAAATCGTTTAAAATCTGTCTAGTGTCTACCCAGCTTCAGGCATGACCTTACCTTCATGAATTCATGTTGATCACTTGCTACCAAATTATTTTACTTCCCTTAGAATCCCTTCATATTATTTATTGGAAAGGTGATTTGGACGTCTATAATTTTCTTATTCTGATATTGCTTTTTTGTGACACTAAAATACTTATAAGGGAGTCCATAGATATAAGATATAGTGGCGTGGATGCCATGCTTGCCTAGGTCTGGCAAACACTTTAAGCAAAGATATCTTATTGGCAGGGACACACACAAAGTACTTGGCTTAGGCCACTTACAATAGATAAACTTATTCTGGCACTAAGTGACAGACAATCTTCAAATTTGTTGGTTGGGCCACTAACAAAAAGTAACATGGCCCTTGTAATATTGTTGCATTCTACTATATAAGCAGGGTTTATTTTCATTGTACTGTTTGCCTCCGTAATATGTTTGCAAAGTTATTGGGACACTATTAATTGAGACCACATTTGCATTTATGAAATGCTTTCTTGACTGTAGTTCTTATAATGAAAAATATTATATTATCATTGGTCAACTCTTATAAACTCTCCTCTTAAAAGAGTTCTACAAAACATGCTGTGTTTTTATAATGTTATATTTTATTTTTTGGAACTGTACAATTAAAGTTAATTTTGTCCAGTTGAGATTTATGAAATAAAACGTTTTAAAGTTGGGACTAGCAAGTAGATACAATATGCTTTACAAATTATGTTCTCATTAGGGTTAATTACAAGAGCATATTCTTTCTTTACTTCACTGTGTCCTGGGCGGAGAGCAGACAGAGGAAACATCAGTGTTCTCCTAATCCCCTTGACTGTCATTGGGCACTGACATCTGTACTCTTCTGGCCAATTATAGGATCTCTAATCATACAAATGGGCAAAATAAAGTGGCACTATGGGACTATAAAAATCAATTATTAGCCCCCGAATGAAACAGTATTACTGTATTGTAAATGTTGCATTATATTGAATGGAAAGAGCTGAGGATTAGTGCACATGTAGTTTTGATAAGTCAGTGGGATGGCCGCACACAATGGGATCTTCATATGAAGAGATGCAGACACTCAACAACAACATGACAAAATACGTACACAAGAACAGTACAATTACATTGTGACATCTTTATTGAATATGGCTAGACCACAATTCATTGTTTTTGGTACAGTAAGTATTTTTCAACATAAGAATAACATTACTGTGAATTTAGATGGTTCGGTTGCTGGGTTCCAGACTATAGATAGACAGTAAAAAGGTAGACAGTGTCTAGATAGAAACCAGATGTTAGACAGACTTAGGTCAACTGGGACAAAAGGTCGACACACTAACGGCTGACATGTAAGAAGGTTGACATGGAAGTGGTCGATACAAAAATTGACGACACATGGGTTTTTTGTTTTTCTTTTAGGATTAGACTTAGGCACTTACCGGAGGGTTAGGCACTTGCCCCAACGGTTAGGCTTAGGCTCTTACCCCAACGGTTAGGGTTAGGCACCAGGAGGGAGGGTTAGGTACCAAGGGGAGGGTTAGGGTGAAGATTAGAAAAAAAACATGTCAACCATTTTCATGTTGCCCTTTTGACAATGTCGACCATTTGTACATGTCGACCTTCTCACGTGTCGACCTTTTGTCCCAGTCAATCTATTGACTGTCTACCATCTGGTGTCTATCTAGACCCTGTCGACCTTTTTACTGTCTATCTGTTAATCCACACCCAATAAAACTATAGGACATTAATGAAGGCCGAGCCTAACACTGTTCTTGGAAATTAACATAGAGACTTCAGTGGTGCAGAAGTCACTGCTCTGCAATATGCTGTAGATGGATGTTGTCAAGTTTTGAGCTTATACATGTATACATACAGAGGTGTCCACATACATCTATCCTCCGTGCGCTACTAGTCGCGCTACACATAACACGGGAGCTTCATGTGCCTGGAAGAGGTGAGGGTCTTTTCGTGCAACGTTTTACCTTCAAATGCGTCTTACTCACACAGTGATGTGAATATGTAACACAAGCAGCTTCTGCTGATTAAAATATATGCAGCATATTCTGTGATCGACTGCGGTGTATCTGCATGCGCAATGCTACATTACAGTGTTACAGCATTTCGCATGCACATATACCCGCAGTCGCTCACAGAATATGCTGCATATCATTTTAATCAGCAGAAGCTGATTGTGCTACCTATTCACAACATTGTGCGAATAATATGCATTTGAAGGTAAAAAGTCACACGAAAAGACGCTCAGTGCTACCGAGTCACGCAATGGCATGGCACGACTAGAAGGGCTGTTTAACGCGCAAGGAGGCTAGATGTATGAGGACACATCTGTAGTACTATTCACATAGTACTATTGGGCATACAAGTTTGCCTATTTCCCTATAATTACCTACTCTTTTGGAATGTCCTGTAGACTCTGCCAGGCTGCCGTGAGAGTAGGTCTTCCCTTGGATACTATTCACAGCATTGCACATCGAGGGGGGCACACCCAATTATGTTAATTTGGCACTAAACCCCTTTTACTTTGTCATCTAACCAAAGATTCTCAATGTTACACATTGGATATTGCCAACTTCTGTGGAGAAATATCAGCATTTCTCATGTATCTAAACAGTTGTCATCTCTTTGTTTTAGAGGTGGAAGTGCGGATTCTTTTGGCTCTGCTTGAATATACAGGTAAATATCTGAGTTGCTCTCATAATTGCATTGTAACATAGCTTAGACAAGTTCTGTAGTTCAGGTATGTGAAATCATCATCATCATCTACCTAGTGGCCCATATTAAGTCATGTAGTCAGGATATACTGTGTATTATTTTATGACATAAATAAGCTTGATTGAGCCTACCTTGTAGTAACATTTTAAAGTATACCTTTTAATATTGTGAACTGCTCAAGGGATATAGATGAATTCAGAAAAGTAGGGTAATATGTAATTATGGAATGTTAATCATCAAAAAACTGCTTTGAAGGAAAAAACCCTGATATTAAGGGTGACCTCTTGGGGGTTTCAGAATATACCTTCAAGCAGTTTTCCAGATGTCTTATGACATGAACTGTGGTAATTTCTGAATCATTTTTGAAATACCTGTTTCAATTTAGTAAAACAATATCAATATATTTTCCTTTATGCAGTCTGATTACATTGTCTATCTATAGTACCAAGACCTCACATATTCCACAGCTCACATATTCCACTGCCCACATATTCCACTGCCCACATATTCCACTGCCCACATATTCCACTGCCGACATATTCCACTGCCCACATATTTTACTGCCCACATATTTTACTGCCCACATATTTTACTGCCCACATATTCCACTGTCCACATATTCCACTGCCCACATATTCCATTGCCCCCATATTCCACTGCCCACATATTCCCCGCCTCCCATATTCCACAGCTCACATAATTCACTGCCCACATATTCCACTGCCCACATATTCCCCGCCTCCCATATTCCACACCTCATATAATCCACTGCCCACACATTCCACTGCCCACATATTCCACTGACCACATATTCCACAGCTCACATATTCCATAGCTCGCATATTCCCCGCCTCCCATATTCCACAGCTCACATATTCCACTGCCCACATATTCCCCGCCTCCCATATTCCACAGCTCACATATTCCACTGCCCACATATTCACTGCCTCCCATATTCCCCGCCTCCCATATGCCATAGCTTGCATTTTCCACTGCCCACATATTCAACAGCTCACATTTTCCACAGCCCAGATATTCAACTGCTTCCATATTCCAGTGCCTACATATTTTGCAGCTCTCATATTTCACCACTTATACAGTATATTCCATGGCCACAAATTACACTGGCCACATATGCCACAGCTCGTATATATTTCACCAATGACATATTCCACGGTCAACAAACTCAGTAGAGTAACATACTATGTAAGAAGGCAGGGCCGAAACTAGGATTTTTGTCACCCGAGGCAAGGCCATAATTTGGTGCCCCCCCCAAAAAAAATACAACATAGAGGACGAAAAGGGTGTGTGGTTTTGTGGCACAATAATGCCGCTTATAACACATTATGCCACACATTAATGACCCTTATAACACATTCTGTCACAGTAATGCCCCTTACAACACATTATGCCACACAGTAATGTCCTTTATAACACATTATGCCATAGTAATGTCCCTTACAACACATTATGCAACACAGTAATGCCCCTTACAACACATTCTGCCACAGTAATGCCCCTTACAACACATTATGCCACAGTAATGCCCCTTATACATTAAGTCACAGTAATGCCCCTTATTCATTATGCCACAGTAATGCCCCTTATACATTATGCCACAGTAATGCCCCATATACATTATGCCACAGTAATGCCCCATATACATTATGCCACAGTAATGCCCCTTACACATTATGCCACAGTAAGGCCCCCTTTATATTAAGCCACAGTAGGGCACCATCTCCCTTCTCTTACCTGCCAGGGCCGTATGGTGGGTGAGCTTGGGGTGGCGCGGGACAGGGCTGCCACACACTGGGGAACTGTCACCACTGCTGCCACTCACGAACCAATTGTAGCTGATTGGTTGACGGTCCGCGAGCACTGATTGGCTTGCAACTGGCACCACATTAGACTGACAGTGTCTCTGTGCCCCTCAAGGCCGGGATGCGGCTCCAAATCCACAAGAGCAGCAACCCAGTCTCCCGGCAGCCTCTCCCCGGCACCAGTATCACGTGCCCCTTAAACCCCCCCCCCTAGTTGCGGCCCTGAAGAAGGATATGGGTTCTTGCTCATTGAAGACACCAATGTAAAGGAAATTATCCTGTGATGTCACACTTTATTCAGCAAGAAAGCAAATATATTATAAAATTATACTTTTACTTTAAAGTATTGCTTGTGTAAGAGTACTTTGCAATCTGCAGCAGTTTGCATCCTTTCCTTCATATCTGGGGAACATTATATTTAAAGGATGTGTTTATTCATTCACAAATGTTTTTCTCGTATGTTTCTTCAGATAGTGAAATACAGCTGAGACGAGATATGGTGTTTTGCCAGAGCTTAGTGGCAACTGTCTGCGCCTTCTCTGAGCAGTTACTGGCTGCATTGAATCAGATGTATGACAGCAACAGAGAGTATGAAACCGAAACACGAGAAGCCAGCAATAGATGGTTGGAGCAGATTGCTAGCGCTGGCGTTCTCTTCCACTTCCAGTCTCTTCTCTCACCAAATCTGGTAATGAACATGTCTTATGTCTTATGCAGTACATTCCTATTATTTCTCCACTCTTCCCTCTACTGCAGAGTACAGAAGAGACAGTAAAATGATTTGTCAAAGAAAAACTGCACACAGCAGCCGTCCTGAAGGGTTCTGTAGCTACTCTTACTGTTTGGCCTGCTTCTCTGACATTACACTTAGGGCTTCATTCAGAGGTGGCCGTACGGTCTACGACCACAAGGCCGCCCCGATGTTTGTCCAGTGCGCATGCGCACGAGGGAGCCGGCCCCTTCGTGCGCATGCGTGAGACCCGCTACGACCGACAGCGCCGGTCGTAGCGTGTCTCTTTCCAAAGGGGGCGAGCTGTCGATGTTGATTGACAGCTCGCCCCGTTTGGAAGGCGGGCCAAGGGGGTGGGAGCCCAAACGGAGGCGTTCCCATGGGAACACCTGCCGTTTGGGGGAGGACCCACTGACATCACTAGTGATCACTAGTGATGTCAGCGGAGAGCTTCCGGCTCTGACAGAGCCAGAAGCTCTCCGGGGCTTAGGACAAGTGAGACCCTACCCTAGGGTCTCGTCGTAAGCCCCGATGGTCGCGATGGTCTATGACCATTGCGACCATCACCCTAGCAGTCGTTAGAGCTGTAGGTGTAAACCCACAGCTTAACGACCGAAACAGAGGCGGCCGGTCAGAATGCAAGTGGCCGCCCAGTTTCTGAGCGACCACTTGCATCCTCCGACCGCCTCTGAATGAGGGCCTTAGCTACAAAAATGTTTATTTAGCATAGTAACTGTAGCATAAGGCTGGTTTTGATATTGTGTTCACTTACTGTATGAATGTTGTAACTTCTGCCAACAGTATATTTTCTACAATATATTTAGAAATTTCCACCTGGCAGCATTGGGTTATTTTGATCACTATGGGGCCTAGTATGGGGACAGAATTCATCATGCTCCGAAAAATACTGTACTTTCGGAGCTTGACTGCGGGAGCAATCGCCATCTTCAGATGTGTATCGCAACCCACCGCCCCTGTCCGACTCCTTCCGCCGGAAGTCGGGGCTCTTGTGCGCAGGCGTGACCTGTGTGTCATGCATGCGCACTTGTCTCACTGCTCCGAAAGGAGCAGTAAAACAATTCAGGGAGACAGCTGATTTTCAGCTGTCTCTACGCCAGAGCAATGCTGAATTGCTCCGGCGCTCGCGGCAAGATGGAATGTTAATTATGGGGGTCCGTTAGGATCCCGATAATTAACATAATGAGTAGACCCCTATATGTACTGCACTGTTTGAAGTCAATTATAGTTTACACAAACTGGGGTACAATGGGAATAAAATCAATTTATCGTGTTAAAATAGGTTGGCCACTTATGAACAACTATTCTTTAATTTTAAGTTTCTCTGCAATTTCTCACCCAGGAGTAGATGTACTAAGCCTTGGAAAGAGATAAAGAGGAGAGAGATAAAGTACCTGCCAATCAGCTCCTAACTGACATTAATCAAAGTGCCTGTAAAGTGACAGTTAGGAGCTGATTGGTTGGCACTTTATCTCTCTCCACTATCAAACAGTCCATAGCTCTACAAAGGAGTGGTACTGTATAAAAGAGTTATTTAAATACTGCCAATATTTTACCAAGTCTGCCCAGGAGATGCCAGAGGGGGGAGGCCCAGGTGGGAGATGTGGAGGGTGTTGTGAGGTGAATTTCACTATCACCACCTTCCCCCTGCTGTACAGTGATAGGATTTGTGTAATTGTGCAGTAGAGGGAATGTGATGATGCGATTCACTAAAAATCACGTAATTGTTACTGCCTCCTCTCACCCTGCCACACATTCACATGAGGAAGCCTGGCTTACTGCCTTCTCTCACCCTGCCACACATTCACATGAGGAAGCCTGGCTTACTGCCTTCTCTCACCCTGCCACACATTCACATGAGGAGCCTGGCTTACTGCCTCCTCTCACCCTGCCAAACATTCACATGAGGAAGCCTGGCTTACTGCCTCCTCTCACCCTGCCAAACATTCACATGAGGAAGCCTGGCTTACTGCCTCCTCTCACCCTGCCAAACATTCACATGAGGAAGCCTGGCTTACTGCCTCCTCTCACCCTGCCAAACATTCACATGAGGAAGCCTGGCTTACTGCCTCCTCTCACCCTGCCACACATTCACATGAGGAAGCCTGGCTTACTGCCTCCACTCACCCTGCCAAACATTCACATGAGGAGCCTGGCTTACTCCCTTCTCTCACCCTGCCACACATTCACATGAGGAAGTCTGGCTTACTGCCTTCTCTCACCCTGCCAAACATTCACATGAGGAAGCCTGGCTTACTGCCTTCTCTCACCCTGCCAAACATTCACATGAGGAAGCCTGGCTTACTGTCTTCTCTCACCCTGCCACACATTCACATGAGGAAGCCTGGCTTACTGCCTCCTCTCACACTGCCCTACATTCACATGAGGAGCCTGGCTTACTGCCTCCACTCACCCTGCCACACATTTACATGAGGAAGTCTGGCTTACTGCCTCCTCTCACCCTGCCACACATTCACATGAGGAAGCCTGGCTTACTGCCTCCACTCACCCTGCCAAACATTCACATGAGGAGCCTGGCTTACTGCCTTCTCTCACCCTGCCACACATTCACATGAGGAAGTCTGGCTTACTGCCTTCTCTCACCCTGCCAAACATTCACATGAGGAAGCCTGGCTTACTGCCTTCTCTCACCCTGCCAAACATTCACATGAGGAAGCCTGGCTTACTGTCTTCTCTCACCCTGCCACACATTCACATGAGGAAGCCTGGCTTACTGCCTTCTCTCACCCTGCCACACATTCACATGAGGAGCCTGGCTTCCTGCCTTCTCTCACCCTGCCACACATTCACATGAGGAAGCCTGGCTTACTGCCTCCTCTCACCCTGCCACACATTCACATGAGGAAGCCTGGCTTACTGCCTCCTCTCACCCTGCCCTACATTCACATGAGGAAGCCTGGCTTACTGTCTTCTCTCACCCTGTCACACATTCACATGAGGAAGCCTGGCTTACTGCCTCCACTCACCCTGCCACACATTAACATGAGGAAGCCTGGCTTACTGCCTTCTCTCACCCTGCCACACATTCACATGAGGAAGCCTGGCGTACTGCCTTCTCTAACCCTGCCACACATTCACATGAGGAAGCCTGGCTTACTGCCTTCTCTCACACTGCCCTACATTCACATGAGGAAGCCTGGCTTACTGTCTTCTCTCACCCTGCCAAACATTCACATGAGGAAGCCTGGCTTAATGCCTTCTCTCACCCTGCCCTACATTCACATGAGGAAGCCTGGCTTACTGCCTCCTCTCATCCTGCCACACATTCACATGAGGAGCCTGGCTTACTGTCTTCTCTCACCCTGCCACACATTCACATGAGGAAGCCTGGCTTACTGCCTCCTCTCACACTGCCACACATTCACATGAGGAAGCCTGGCTTACTGCCTCCTCTCACCCTGCCACACATTCACATGAGGAAGCCTGGCTTACTGCCTCCTCTCACCCTGCCACACATTCACATGAGGAGCCTGGCTTACTGCCTCCTCTCACCCTGCCACACATTCACATGAGGAGCCTGGCTTACTGTCTTCTCTCACCCTGCCACACATTCACATGAGGAAGCCTGGCTTACTGCCTCCTCTCACACTGCCACACATTCACATGAGGAAGCCTGGCTTACTGCCTCCTCTCACCCTGCCCTACATTCACATGAGGAAGCCTGGCTTACTGCCTTGTCTCACCCTACCACACATTCACATGAGGAGCCTGGCTTACTGTCTTCTCTCACACAGCCACACATTCACATGAGGAAGCCTGGCTTACTGCCTCCTCTCACACTACCACACATTCACATGAGGAAGCCTGGCTTACTGCCTTCTCTCACCCTGCCCTACATTCACATGAGGAAGCCTGGCTTACTGCCTCCTCTCACCCTGACCTACATTCACATGAGGAAGCCTGGCTTACTGCCTCCACTCACCCTGCCAAACATTCACATGAGGAGCCTGGCTTACTGCCTTCTCTCATCCTGCCACACATTCACATGAGGAAGCCTGGCTTACTGCCTTCTCTCACCCTGCCACACATTCACATGAGGAAGCCTGGCTTACTGCCTTCTCTCACCCTGCCACACATTCACATGAGGAAGCCTGGCTTACTGCCTTCTCTCACACTGCCCTACATTCACATGAGGAAGCCTGGCTTACTGTCTTCTGTCACCCTGCCACACATTCACATGAGGAAGCCTGGCTTACTGCCTTCTCTCACCCTGCCCTACATTCACATGAGGAAGCCTGGCTTACTGCCTTCTCTCACCCTGCCACACATTCACATGAGGAGCCTGGCTTACTGCCTTCTCTCACCCTGCCACACATTCACATGAGGAAGTCTGGCTTACTGCCTTCTCTCACCCTGCCAAACATTCACATGAGGAAGCCTGGCTTACTGCCTTCTCTCACCCTGCCAAACATTCACATGAGGAAGCCTGGCTTACTGTCTTCTCTCACCCTGCCACACATTCACATGAGGAAGCCTGGCTTACTGCCTCCTCTCACACTGTGCTACATTCACATGAGGAGCCTGGCTTACTGCCTCCACTCACCCTGCCACACATTCACATGAGGAAGCCTGGCTTACTGCCTCCTCTCACCCTGCCACACATTCACATGAGGAAGCCTGGCTTACTGCCTCCACTAACCCTGCCATACATTCACATGAGGAGCCTGGCTTACTGCCTTCTCTCACCCTGCCACACATTCACATGAGGAAGTCTGGCTTACTGCCTTCTCTCACCCTGCCAAACATTCACATGAGGAAGCCTGGCTTACTGCCTTCTCTCACCCTGCCAAACATTCACATGAGGAAGCCTGGCTTACTGTCTTCTCTCACCCTGCCACACATTCACATGAGGAAGCCTGGCTTACTGCCTCCTCTCACACTGCCCTACATTCACATGAGGAAGCCTGGCTTACTGCCTTCTCTCACCCTGCCACACATTCACATGAGGAAGCCTGGCTTACTGCGTTCTCTCACCCTGCCACACATTCACATGAGGAAGCCTGGCTTACTGCCTTCTCTCACACTGCCCTACATTCACATGAGGAAGCCTGGCTTACTGTCTTCTGTCACCCTGCCACACATTCACATGAGGAAGCCTGGCTTACTGCCTTCTCTCACCCTGCCCTACATTCACATGAGGAAGACTGGCTTACTGCCTTCTCTCACCCTGCCACACATTCACATGAGGAGCCTGGCTTACTGCCTTCTCTCACCCTGCCACACATTCACATGAGGAAGTCTGGCTTACTGTCTTCTCTCACCCTGCCACACATTCACATGAGGAAGCCTGGCTTACTGCCTTCTCTCACCCTGCCCTACATTCACATGAGGAAGCCTGGCTTACTGTCTTCTCTCACCCTGCCAAACATTCACATGAGGAGCCTGGCTTACTGCCTTCTCTCACCCTGCCACACATTCACATGAGGAAGTCTGGCTTACTGCCTTCTCTCACCCTGCCAAACATTCACATGAGGAAGCCTGGCTTACTGCCTTCTCTCACCCTGCCAAACATTCACATGAGGAAGCCTGGCTTACTGTCTTCTCTCACCCTGCCACACATTCACATGAGGAAGCCTGGCTTACTGTCTTCTCTCACCCTGCCACACATTCACATGAGGAAGCCTGGCTTACTGCCTCCTCTCACACTGCCACACATTCACATGAGGAAGCCTGGCTTACTGCCTTCTCTCACCCTGCCACACATTCACATGAGGAAGCCTGGCTTACTGCCTTCTCTCACCCTGCCACACATTCACATGAGGAAGCCTGGCTTACTGCCTTCTCTCACACTGCCCTACATTCACATGAGGAAGCCTGGCTTACTGTCTTCTGTCACCCTGCCACACATTCACATGAGGAAGCCTGGCTTACTGCCTTCTCTCACCCTGCCCTACATTCACATGAGGAAGCCTGGCTTACTGCCTTCTCTCACCCTGCCACACATTCACATGAGGAGCCTGGCTTACTGCCTTCTCTCACCCTGCCACACATTCACATGAGGAAGTCTGGCTTACTGTCTTCTCTCATCCTGCCACACATTCACATGAGGAAGCCTGGCTTACTGCCTTCTCTCACCCTGCCCTACATTCACATGAGGAAGCCTGGCTTACTGTCTTCTCTCACCCCGCCACACATTCACATGAGGAAGTCTGGCTTACTGTCTTCTCTCACCATGCCCTACATTCACATGAGGAAGCCTGGCTTACTGCCTTCTCTCACCTTGCCCTACATTCACATGAGGAAGCCTGGCTTACTGCCTTCTTTCACCCTGCCACACATTCACATGAGGAAGCCTGGCTTACTGCCTTCTCTCACCCTGCCACACATTCACATGAGGAAGCCTGGCTTAATGCCTTCTCTCACCCTGCCAAACATTCACATGAGGAAGCCTGGCTTACTGCCTCCTCTCATCCTGCCACACATTCACATGAGGAGCCTGGCTTACTGTCTTCTCTCACCCTGCCACACATTCACATGAGGAAGCCTGGCTTACTGCCTCCTCTTACACTGCCACACATTCACATGAGGAAGCCTGGCTTACTGCCTCCTCTCACCCTGCCACACATTCACATGAGGAAGCCTGGCTTACTGCCTCCTCTCACACTGCCACACATTCACATGAGGAGCCTGGCTTACTGCCTCCTCTCACCCTGCCACACATTCACATGAGGAAGTCTGGCTTACTGTCTTCTCTCACCCTGCCGCACATTCACATGAGGAAGCCTGGCTTACTGCCTCCTCTCACACTGCCACACATTCACATGAGGAAGCCTGGCTTACTGCCTCCTCTCACCCTGCCCTACATTCACATGAGGAAGCCTGGCTTACTGCCTTGTCTCACCCTACCACACATTCACATGAGGAGCCTGGCTTACTGTCTTCTCTCACACAGCCACACATTCACATGAGGAAGCCTGGCTTACTGCCTCCTCTCACACTACCACACATTCACATAAGGAAGCCTGGCTTACTGCCTTCTCTCACCCTGTCCTACATTCACATGAGGAAGCCTGGCTTACTGCCTCCTCTCACCCTGACCTACATTCACATGAGGAAGCCTGGCTTACTGCCTCCACTCACCCTGCCAAACATTCACATGAGGAGCCTGGCTTACTGCCTTCTCTCATCCTGCCACACATTCACATGAGGAAGCCTGGCTTACTGCCTTCTCTCACCATGCCCTACATTCACATGAGGAAGCCTGGCTTACTGCCTTCTCTCACCCTGCCACATATTCACATGCGGAAGCCTGGCTTACTGCCTCCTCTCACCCTGCCCTACATTCACATGAGGAAGCCTGGCTTACTGCCTTCTCTCACCCTACCACACATTCACATGAGGAGCCTGGCTTACTGTCTTCTCTCACACTGCCACACATTCAAATGAGGATGCCAGGCTTACTGCATCCTCTCACACTACCACTCATTCACATGAGGAAGCCTGGCTTACTGCCTCCACTCACCCTGCCACACATTAACATGAGGAAGCCTGGCTTACTGCCTTCTCTCACCCTGCCACACATTCACATGAGGAAGCCTGGCTTACTGCCTTCTCTCACCCTGCCCTACATTCACATGAGGAAGCCTGGCTTACTGCCTCCTCTCACCCTGCCCTACATTCACATGAGGAAGCCTGGCTTACTGCCTCCACTCACCCTGCCAAACATTCACATGAGGAGCCTGGCTTACTGCCTTCTCTCACCCTGCCAGACATTCACATGAGGAAGCCTGGCTTACTGCCTTCTCTCACCATGCCCTACATTCACATGAGGAAGCCTGGCTTACTGCCTTCTCTCATCCCGCCACACATTCACATGAGGAAGCCTGGCTTACTGCCTTCTCTCACCCTGCCACACATTCACATGAGGAAGCCTGGCTTACTGCCTTCTCTCACACTGCCACACATTCACATGAGGAAGCCTGGCTTACTGTCTTCTCTCAACCTGCCACACATTCACATGAGGAAGCCTGACTTACTGCCTCCACTCACCCTGCCACACATTCACATGAGGAAGCCTGGCTTACTGCCTTCTCTCACCCTGCCCTACATTCACATGAGGAAGCCTGGCTTACTGCCTTCTCTCACCCTGCCACACATTCACATGAGGAAGCCTGGCTTACTGCCTTCTCTCACTCTGCCACACATTCACATGAGGAAGCCTGGCTTACTGCCTCCTCTCACCCTGCCACACATTCACATGAGGAGCCTGGCTTACTGCGTCCTCTCACCCTGCCACACATTCACATGAGGAAGCCTGGCTTACTGCCTCCTCTCACCCTGCCCTACATTCACATGAGGAAGCCTGGCTTACTGTCTTCTCTCACCCTGCCACACATTCACATGAGGAAGCCTGGCTTACTGCCTCCACTCACCCTGCCACACATTAACATGAGGAAGCCTGGCTTACTGCCTTCTCTCACCCTGCCACACATTCACATGAGGAAGCCTGGCTTACTGCCTTCTCTCACACTGCCACACTTTCACATGAGGAAGCCTGGCTTACTGCCTTCTCTCACCCTGCCCTACATTCACATGAGGAAGCCTGGCTTACTGCCTTCTCTCACCCTGCCCTACATTCACATGAGGAAGCCTGGCTTACTGCCTCCTCTAATCCTGCCACACATTCACATGAGGAGCCTGGCTTACTGTCTTCTCTCACCCTGCCACACATTCACATGAGGAAGCCTGGCTTACTGCCTTCTCTCACCCTGCCCTACTTTCACATGAGGAAGCCTGGCTTACTGCCTCCTCTCATCCTGCCACACATTCACATGAGGAGCCTGGCTTACTGTCTTCTCTCACCCTGCCACACATTCACATGAGGAAGCCTGGCTTACTGCCTCCTCTCACACTGCCACACATTCACATGAGGAAGCCTGGCTTACTGCCTCCACTCACCCTGCCACGCATTCACATGAGGAGCCTGGCTTACTGTCTTCTCTCACCCTGCCACACATTCACATGAGGAAGCCTGGCTTACTGCCTCCTCTCACACTGCCACACATTCACATGAGGAAGCCTGGCTTACTGCCTCCTCTCACCCTGCCCTACATTCACATGAGGAAGCCTGGCTTACTGCCTTCTCTCACCCTACCACACATTCACATGAGGAGCCTGGCTTACTGTCTTCTCTCACACTGCCACACATTCACATGAGGAAGCCAGGCTTACTGCATCCTCTCACACTACCACTCATTCACATGAGGAAGCCTGGCTTACTGCCTCCACTCACCCTGCCACACATTCACATGAGGAAGCCTGGCTTACTGCCTTCTCTCACCCTGCCACACATTCACATGAGGAAGCCTGGCTTACTGCCTTCTCTCACCCTGCCCTACATTCACATGAGGAAGCCTGGCTTACTGCCTCCTCTCACCCTGCCCTACATTCACATGAGGAAGCCTGTCTTACTGCCTCCACTCACCCTGCCAAACATTCACATGAGGTGCCTGGCTTACTGCCTTCTCTCACCCTGCCAGACATTCACATGAGGAAGCCTGGCTTACTGCCTTCTCTCACCATGCCCTACATTCACATGAGGAAGCCTGGCTTACTGCCTTCTCTCACCCCGCCACACATTCACATGAGGAAGCCTGGCTTACTGCCTTCTCTCACCCTGCCACACATTCACATGAGGAAGCCTGGCTTACTGCCTTCTCTCACACTGCCCTACATTCACATGAGGAAGCCTGGCTTACTGTCTTCTCTCACCCTGCCACACATTCACATGAGGAAGCCTGACTTACTGCCTCCACTCACCCTGCCACACATTAACATGAGGAAGCCTGGCTTACTGCCTTCTCTCACCCTGCCCTACATTCACATGAGGAAGCCTGCTTACTGCCTTCTCTCACCCTGCCACACATTCACATAAGGAAGCCTGGCTTACTGCCTTCTCTCACTCTGCCACACATTCACATGAGGAAGCCTGGCTTACTGCCTCCTCTCACCCTGCCACACATTCACATGAGGAGCCTGGCTTACTGCGTCCTCTCACCCTGCCACACATTCACATGAGGAAGCCTAGCTTACTGCCTCCTCTCACCCTGCCCTACATTCACATGAGGAAGCCTGGCTTACTGTCTTCTCTCACCCTGCCACACATTCACATGAGGAAGCCTGGCTTACTGCCTCCACTCACCCTGCCACACATTAACATGAGGAAGCCTGGCTTACTGCCTTCTCTCACCCTGCCACACATTCACATGAGGAAGCCTGGCTTACTGCCTTCTCTCACACTGCCACACTTTCACATGAGGAAGCCTGGCTTACTGCCTCCTCTCACCCTGCCACACATTCACATGAGGAGCCTGGCTTACTGCCTTCTCTCACCCTGCCCTACATTCACATGAGGAAGCCTGGCTTACTGCCTTCTCTCACCCTGCCACACATTAACATGAGGAAGCCTGGCTTACTGCCTTCTCTCACCCTGCCACACATTCACATGAGGAAGCCTGGCTTACTGCCTTCTCTCACACTGCCACACTTTCACATGAGGAAGCCTGGCTTACTGCCTTCTCTCACCCTGCCACACATTCACATGAGGAGCCTGGCTTACTGCCTTCTCTCACCCTGCCCTGCATTCACATGAGGAAGCCTGGCTTACTGCCTCCTCTCACCCTGCCCTACATTCACATGAGGAAGCCTGGCTTACTGCCTTCTCTCACCCTGCCCTGCATTCACATGAGGAAGCCTGGCTTACTGCGTCCTCTCACCCTGCCACACATTCACATGAGGAAGCCTAGCTTACTGCCTCCTCTCACCCTGCCCTACATTCACATGAGGAAGCCTGGCTTACTGTCTTCTCTCACCCTGCCACACATTCACATGAGGAAGCCTGGCTTACTGCCTCCACTCACCCTGCCACACATTAACATGAGGAAGCCTGGCTTACTGCCTTCTCTCACCCTGCCACACATTCACATGAGGAAGCCTGGCTTACTGCCTTCTCTCACACTGCCACACTTTCACATGAGGAAGCCTGGCTTACTGCCTTCTCTCACCCTGCCCTACATTCACATGAGGAAGCCTGGCTTACTGCCTTCTCTCACCCTGCCCTACATTCACATGAGGAAGCCTGGCTTACTGACTCCTCTAATCCTGCCACACATTCACATGAGGAGCCTGGCTTACTGTCTTCTCTCACCCTGCCACACATTCACATGAGGAAGCCTGGCTTACTGCCTTCTCTCACCCTGCCCTACTTTCACATGAGGAAGCCTGGCTTACTGCCTCCTCTCATCCTGCCACACATTCACATGAGGAGCCTGGCTTACTGTCTTCTCTCACCCTGCCACACATTCACATGAGGAAGCCTGGCTTACTGCCTCCTCTCACACTGCCACACATTCACATGAGGAAGCCTGGCTTACTGCCTCCACTCACCCTGCCACGCATTCACATGAGGAGCCTGGCTTACTGTCTTCTCTCACCCTGCCACACATTCACATGAGGAAGCCTGGCTTACTGCCTCCTCTCACACTGCCACACATTCACATGAGGAAGCCTGGCTTACTGCCTCCTCTCACCCTGCCCTACATTCACATGAGGAAGCCTGGCTTACTGCCTTCTCTCACCCTACCACACATTCACATGAGGAGCCTGGCTTACTGTCTTCTCTCACACTGCCACACATTCACATGAGGAAGCCAGGCTTACTGCATCCTCTCACACTACCACTCATTCACATGAGGAAGCCTGGCTTACTGCCTCCACTCACCCTGCCACACATTCACATGAGGAAGCCTGGCTTACTGCCTTCTCTCACCCTGCCACACATTCACATGAGGAAGCCTGGCTTACTGCCTTCTCTCTCCCTGCCCTACATTCACATGAGGAAGCCTGGCTTACTGCCTCCTCTCACCCTGCCCTACATTCACATGAGGAAGCCTGTCTTACTGCCTCCACTCACCCTGCCAAACATTCACATGAGGTGCCTGGCTTACTGCCTTCTCTCACCCTGCCAGACATTCACATGAGGAAGCCTGGCTTACTGCCTTCTCTCACCATGCCCTACATTCACATGAGGAAGCCTGGCTTACTGCCTTCTCTCACCCCGCCACACATTCACATGAGGAAGCCTGGCTTACTGCCTTCTCTCACCCTGCCACACATTCACATGAGGAAGCCTGGCTTACTGCCTTCTCTCACACTGCCCTACATTCACATGAGGAAGCCTGGCTTACTGTCTTCTCTCACCCTGCCACACATTCACATGAGGAAGCCTGACTTACTGCCTCCACTCACCCTGCCACACATTAACATGAGGAAGCCTGGCTTACTGCCTTCTCTCACCCTGCCCTACATTCACATGAGGAAGCCTGCTTACTGCCTTCTCTCACCCTGCCACACATTCACATAAGGAAGCCTGGCTTACTGCCTTCTCTCACTCTGCCACACATTCACATGGGGAAGCCTGGCTTACTGCCTCCTCTCACCCTGCCACACATTCACATGAGGAGCCTGGCTTACTGCGTCCTCTCACCCTGCCACACATTCACATGAGGAAGCCTAGCTTACTGCCTCCTCTCACCCTGCCCTACATTCACATGAGGAAGCCTGGCTTACTGTCTTCTCTCACCCTGCCACACATTCACATGAGGAAGCCTGGCTTACTGCCTCCACTCACCCTGCCACACATTAACATGAGGAAGCCTGGCTTACTGCCTTCTCTCACCCTGCCACACATTCACATGAGGAAGCCTGGCTTACTGCCTTCTCTCACACTGCCACACTTTCACATGAGGAAGCCTGGTTTACTGCCTCCTCTCACCCTGCCACACATTCACATGAGGAGCCTGGCTTACTGCCTTCTCTCACCCTGCCCTACATTCACATGAGGAAGCCTGGCTTACTGCCTTCTCTCACCCTGCCACACATTAACATGAGGAAGCCTGGCTTACTGCCTTCTCTCACCCTGCCACACATTCACATGAGGAAGCCTGGCTTACTGCCTTCTCTCACACTGCCACACTTTCACATGAGGAAGCCTGGCTTACTGCCTTCTCTCACCCTGCCACACATTCACATGAGGAGCCTGGCTTACTGCCTTCTCTCACCCTGCCCTGCATTCACATGAGGAAGCCTGGCTTACTGCCTCCTCTCACCCTGCCCTACATTCACATGAGGAAGCCTGGCTTACTGCCTTCTCTCACCCTGCCCTGCATTCACATGAGGAAGCCTGGCTTACTGCGTCCTCTCACCCTGCCACACATTCACATGAGGAAGCCTAGCTTACTGCCTCCTCTCACCCTGCCCTACATTCACATGAGGAAGCCTGGCTTACTGTCTTCTCTCACCCTGCCACACATTCACATGAGGAAGCCTGGCTTACTGCCTCCACTCACCCTGCCACACATTAACATGAGGAAGCCTGGCTTACTGCCTTCTCTCACCCTGCCACACATTCACATGAGGAAGCCTGGCTTACTGCCTTCTCTCACACTGCCACACTTTCACATGAGGAAGCCTGGCTTACTGCCTCCTCTCACCCTGCCACACATTCACATGAGGAGCCTGGCTTACTGCCTTCTCTCACCCTGCCCTACATTCACATGAGGAAGCCTGGCTTACTGCCTTCTCTCACCCTGCCACACATTAACATGAGGAAGCCTGGCTTACTGCCTTCTCTCACCCTGCCACACATTCACATGAGGAAGCCTGGCTTACTGCCTTCTCTCACACTGCCACACTTTCACATGAGGAAGCCTGGCTTACTGCCTTCTCTCACCCTGCCACACATTCACATGAGGAGCCTGGCTTACTGCCTTCTCTCACCCTGCCCTGCATTCACATGAGGAAGCCTGGCTTACTGCCTCCTCTCACCCTGCCCTACATTCACATGAGGAAGCCTGGCTTACTGCCTTCTCTCACCCTGCCACACATTCACATGAGGAAGCCTGGCTTACTTCCTTCTCTCACCCTGCCACACATTCACATGAGGAAGCCTGGCTTACTGCCTTATCTCACCCTGCCACACATTCAGGTTGATAGAATGTAGTCTGAAGGTTGAAATTCCTTCTACTTTGTCCTGCTGTACTGTAATTCCTATATCAACTTTCTTCTAATCGACAACCGTGCAATTGTATTAGTTACATTAGGCTTTTCTATTTTGTAAGTTTTGTAAATGTTTTAATGAACACAGTGAGAGATTGATAGTGTAATAAATCACTTCTGCACTTGATAAGCACCTGTACCAATTGTAACATAATGGGAGCATTTATCTTGCATTTTATTATTCTCTGTCACTCCTTTGTACTGCCTATGAAAGGATATATAATGTAATATAATTCTAATCTTCACTCAGGAACTGACTTTCATTACACTCATTGAAGTTATACATGAAATCCTATTCATTCTTAATACGCACTTGCACTGCTGGGCTGAGAATGGATTGTGTATTCATTTTTAATCCCTAGTCTCTATCATGTTTTCTACAGACCGATGAACAAGCTATGCTAGAGGACTCACTTGTTGCCTTGTTTGATTTGGAAAAGGTCATGTTTTACTTCAGACAAGCCGAACAGGGGCCACAAGTGGCAAGTAAGTATTTACAAACACCTCTGCCTCTGGATCTAGGAACATTTCTAGATTTAGCTTTACAAATGTATGGTGTACAATTTATTGTGATTTTCTCAGATTTACAATGGAGCATAGCCTAGGCTGCTGCTCTCCAAATACAGTCCTTGGCTGTCATGAAGTGGTGGCAACTGAAGCTTAACTACAGTTTAAAAACCACAAATTGTCTATACCTTTATACTTCCTGGCTGGTTGACCAAAACATTATGGTGTACAACACCAACACAAACACTGTTTTAGTATTATATATTGGTTACTTAAGGAAAATTTGGGGTATTGTTAACTAGAATTCTTGGGTCTCCATTTTGGGTAGCCACCAGATACACTATGTAAACAAAAGTGATTGGACACCCTCGCACAAGCGAAATGCATACCATTGCACATGAGTTCCAAATAACCACTAATGTGGCGGTTTGGACAAGAACACTTCGTAGGGAGGCCCATGCACTTGCAGTTCTACAGAAACAACAAATGTTTTTATCAGGACGACAATACCACCTGTCATGTTAAACTGGTATACAGAAAATTCAGTAACTCGGATGGACTGTCCAGCTCAGAGTCCAGATCTTAACCCCATTGAGAACCTCTGGGATGAATTGGAGCAACAGGTGCATTGTAGGCAGACTTGACCTTCTTCAGTGTCACAGTTGGTCACTGTACTTAAGGCGGAATGGCAAAACATACCACCTGCTGTTGTCCAGGAACTTGTGGACAGTTTGACAGGGTGTAAATCACTGCACGTGGTGGACCTACAAAGTACTTACATCATTCTTGTTGATCTGTTTGCTGTCAGTGTCCAATCATTTTTATCTACATAGTGTATATTAGGGGTGTGCACCGGCCACTTTTCGTGTTTTGTGTTTTGGTTTTGGATCTGGATCTTTCTTCGTGTTTTGGATCTGGATTGGTTTTGCCAAAACCACCCTTCCGTGTTTTGGGTTCTGGGTTTTGTGTTTTGGATCTGTATTTTTTTTTAAAAAAGCATAAAAACAGCTAAAATCACAGAATTTGTAGGTTTTTCTGCTCCTATGCTATTATTAACCTCAATAACCTTAATTTCCACTCATTTCCAGTCTATTCTGAACACCTCACACCTCACAATAGTGTTTTTATGTCCAAAACGTTGCACCGAGGTAGCTGGATGACTATGCTAAGCGACACGAGTGGGCGGCACAAACACGTGACCCATCTAGGCGTGAAACTGCAGTGGCAGACAGGATGGCAGTTTGAAAAACTAGGCCCCAAACTGTACATAGTGCAAAGAAAAAAAAGAGGTGCAAGATGGAATTGTCCTTGGGCCCTCCCACCCACCCTTATGTTGTATAAACAGGACATGCACACTTTAACAAACCAATCATTTCAGCGCCAGGGTCTGCCACACAACTGTGGCTGAAATGATTGGTTCGTTTGGGCCCCCACAAAACAAGCTGGCAATTAATGTGTCCCTGCACAAACTGGCTCTATGGAGGCAAGATGTCATCCTCATCCTCCTCATCCACCGATTCCTCACCCTCTTCAGTGTGTACATCCTCATCCTCACAAAGTATTAACTCGTCCCCACTTGAATCCACCACCACAGGTCCCTCTGTACCTTCTGGAGGCTGGTCTCCCTGGAAGAGCTGATAATTCATTTTGATGAACATCATCTTCTCCACATTCTGTGGAAGCAACCTCCTACGCCTTTCGCTGACAAGGTTCCCGGCTGCACTAAACACTCTTTCGGAGTACACACTGGAGGGGGGGCAACTCAGGTAAAATAGAGCCAGTTTGTACAGGGGCCTCCAAATTGCCTCTTTTTCCTGCCAGTACAGGTATGGACTGTCTGCCATGCCTACTTGGATGCTGTCACCGATGTAATCCTCCACCATTCTGTCAATGGTGACAGTATCATATGCAGTGACAGTAGACATGTCAGAAATTGTTGCCAGGTCCTTCAGTCCGGACCAGATGTCCAAACTTGGTCCTGCCTGCCCTGCATCACCGCCAGCGGGTTGCTTAGGATACCTAAGTTTTTTCCTGGCAGCCCCAGTTGCAGGAGAAAATGAAGAAGGAGCCGTTGACGTGTCACGTTCCGCTTCAGCTGACAGTGTGTTCACCAGCAGGTCTTTGCACCTCTGCAAGCTTGTGTCGGCCGGAAAGAGAGACACCACATAGGCTTTAAACCTAGGATCGAGCACGGTGGCCAAAACGTAGTGGTCTGATTTCAACAGATTGACCACCCTGGAATCCTGGCAAAGCGAATGAAGGGCTTCATCCACAAGTCCCACATGCCGAGCGGAATCGCTCCGTCTTAGCTCCTCCTTCACTTTCTCCAGCTGCTTCTGCAAAAGCCTGATGAGGGGAATGACCTGACTCAAGCTGGCAGTGTCTGAACTGACTTCACGTGTGGCAAGTTCGAAGGGCTGGAGAACCTTGCACAACACGGAAATCATTCTCCACTGCGCTTGAGTCAGGTGCATACCCCCTCCTTTGCCTATGTCATAGGTGGATGTATAGGCTTGTATGGCCTTTTGCTGCTCCTCCATCCTCTGAAGCATATAGAGGGTTGAGTTCCACCGCGTCACAACCTCTTGCTTCAGGTGATGGCGGGGCAGGTTCAAGAGTGTTTGCTGGCGCTCCAGTCTTCGGCACGCAGTCGCTGAATGGTGAAAGTGGCCAGAAATTTTTCGGGCCACCCAAAGCGTCTCCTGCACGCCCCTGTCGCTTTTCAGAAAATTCTGCACCACCAAGTTTATTGTGTGAGCAAAACATGGGACATGCTGGAATTTGCCCAGATGTAATGCCCGCACAATATTGGTGGCGTTGTCAGATATCACAAATCCCCAGGAGAGTCTAAGTGGGGTAAGCCACTGGGCGATGATTTCCCTCAGTTTCTCTAAGAGGTTGTCGGCGGTGTGCCTCTTACTGAAACCGGTGATACACAGCGTAGCCTGCCTTGTAACGAGCTGGCATTTCTGAGATGCTGCTACTGGTGACGCTGCTGCTGTTGCTGCGTAAGGTGATACATCTACCCAGTGGGCTGTCACAGTCATATAGTCCTTAGTCTGCCCTGTTCCACTTGTCCACATGTCCGTGGTTAAGTGGACATTGTGTACAACGGCATTTTTCAGGACACTGAGGACACTTTTTCTGACGTTTCTGTACAGTCTCGGTATCGCCTGCCTAGTGAAGTGGAATCTAGACGGGATTTGGAACCGGGGACACACTACCTCCATCAATTGTCTAAATCCCACTGCACTAATGGCGGATACCGGACGCACGTCTAACACCAACATAGCAGTCAAGGCCTCAGTTATACGTTTTGCTTCAGGATGACTGCTGTCGTACTTCATCCTCCTCGCTAAGGACTGTTGGAGGGTCAATTGTTTAGTAAAAGTAGTGGTGTTCCTACTTCCTCTCTGGGATGATGAACGACTCCCAGCAGCAGCAACAGCAGCAGCGGCAGCAGTAGGCGTAGCAATGCAGGATCCTCCGGAGGAATCCCGGATAGGAGAGTCAGTCATGCCAGTGACATGGCCTGCAGGACTACTTCCGATCCTAACTAAGGAGGAAATTGACGAGGAGGGAGTTGACGGTGTGGTTTGCAGGCGCTTGGATACAACAGGACAACGGGATTTAGGTGTCCCTGGACTGCTTACGGTCTTAGCCAAAGTTTCTGAACTTGACAGTAACTTTTTATGAACGCGCTGCAGGTGCCGTATAAGGGAGGATGTTCCTAGGTGGTTGACGTCCCTACCCCTACTTATTTCACCTTTACATATGGTACATATGGCAAGACAGTTGTTGTCCGGATTTGGATAGAAATATTGCCAGACCAAAGAGGTGGAATGTTTGGTCTTCTGCCCAGGCATGACCGTGATGGGCTTTTTCATCCCACGGACAACAACTGTCTCCCCCGGAGCCTGATTTAAACAAACCACATCACCATCAGAATCCTCCTCGCCAACTTCCTCCTCAGCGCCAGCTACACCAGTATCCTCATCCTGTTGTACTTCAACAGTGACATCTTCAATTTGCATATCAGCAAGTGGACTGTGGGTGCTCCTTTCAGCACTTGCAGGGGGCGTGCAAATGGTGGAAAGAGCCACCTCTTCCCGTCCAGTGCTGGGAAGGTCAGGCATCGCAACCACCACCACACTTGGACTCTCCTTGGGGATTTGTGATATCTTCTTAGAAAGCACAGTTCTTCGCTGTGCTTTTGCCAGCTTAACTCTTTTGATTTTTTTAGTGGGAGGAGGGCTTCCATCGTCATGTGAAGCTGAACCACTAGTCATGAACATACTAGGGATCGACCTTAGCCGTTCCTTGCCACTCCGTGTCGTAAATGGCATATTGGCAAGTTTACGTTTCTCTTCAGCTGATTTAAATGTCTTTTTCAAGGTCATTTTCCTGAACTTTGCCATTTGGGATTGTATGTGCCCTCTACTATGACATTGGGCATCGGCCTTGGCAGACGACGTTGATGGCATGTTATCGTCTATGTCATGACTAGTGGCAGCAGCTTCAGCACTAGGAGGAAGTGGTTCTTGATCTTTCTCTATTTTATTTTTATCGGAGAAAGTTTGGTCCTCCATTTATGTTATATCGATTTGATATATACGTGCGGCTAAACACAGAAAATAATTTTTTTTTTGGTTTGGACTGGAGTGTACTTTGTGGGTTACAGCACCCTTTAATGGTCAAGCCAGCCAGCCCTTTACTTATGACACAGGCGCACGCTTGGCACTACTTTGTTGATGCACGTGCGGCTACTGCGCACACAATTCACAAACACAGAAAATAATTTTTTTTTTGGTTTGGACTGGAGTGTACTTTCGGGGGTTACAGCACCCTTAACGGTCAAGCCAGCCGGCCCTTTACTTATGACACAGGCGCACGCTTGGCACTACTTTGTTGATGCACGTGCGGCTACTGCGCACACAATTCACAAACACAGAAAATAATTTTTTTTTTGGTTTGGACTGGAGTGTACTTTCGGGGGTTACAGCACCCTTAACGGTCAAGCCAGCCGGCCCTTTACTTATGACACAGGCGCACGCTTGGCACTACTTTGTTGATGCACGTGCGGCTACTGCGCACACAATTCACAAACACAGAAAATAATTTTTTTTTGGTTTGGACTGGAGTGTACTTTCGGGGGTTACAGCACCCTTAACGGTCAAGCCAGCCGGCCCTTTACTTATGACACAGGCGCACGCTTGGCACTACTTTGTTGTTGCACATGCGGCTACTGCGCACACAATTCACAAACACAGAAAATAATTTTTTTTTGGTTTGGACTGGAGTGTACTTTCGGGGGTTACAGCACCCTTAACGGTCAAGCCAGCCGGCCCTTTACTTATGACACAGGTGCACGCTTGGCACTACTTTGTTGATGCACGTGCGGCTACTGCGCACACAATTCACAAACACAGAAAATAATTTTTTTTTTGGTTTGGACTGGAGTGTACTTTCGGGGGTTACAGCACCCTTAACGGTCAAGCCAGTCGGCCCTTTACTTATGACACAGGCGCACGCTTGGCACTACTTTGTTGATGCACGTGCGGCTACTGCGCACACAATTCACAAACACAGAAAATAATTTTTTTTTTGGTTTGGACTGGAGTGTACTTTCGGGGGTTACAGCACCCTTAACGGTCAAGCCAGCCGGCCCTTTACTTATGACACAGGCGCACGCTTGGCACTACTTTGTTGATGCACGTGCGGCTACTGCGCACACAATTCACAAACACAGAAAATAATTTTTTTTTGGTTTGGACTGGAGTGTACTTTCGGGGGTTACAGCACCCTTTAACGGTCAAGCCAGCCGGCCCTTTACTTATGACACAGGCGCACGCTTGGCACTACTTTGTTGATGCACGTGCGGCTACTGCGCACACAATTCACAAACACAGAAAATATATTATTTTTTTAGCACTTGGGGGGAGCACCCCTGATGGACAGAGCACCCCCTGGACAACACTACAGCACTCCTTTAGGACTGGGACACTGCACAGGACTTTGGAGTGGACACAGCCCCTATGGAGAACTGACTGCACAACACAGTCCAGCCAGCCCCTATGGACTTTGAAGTAGTGGACACAGCCCCTATTAACAACAGCAGCACAGCACAACACAGCCAGCCCCTATGGACTTTGAAGTAGTGGACAACAGCAGCACTACACTACACTACACTACACTACACAGCCCTAACTCCCACCCTCCCTCTTCACTGTCCACAGCCGAGTGAGAAAATGGCGCCGACGCGGGTACCTTATATAGGATCCAAAACCCGCGAGACTCGGAAGGCGGGATGATGACGTTTTGCCTCGATTTCAGATCCGAGTCAGGCGGGAAAAGTCGAGCCTGACTCGGATCGGACTCGGATCGGGGGGGCTCGGGGGGGTTCGGATTTCAGAAATCCGAACCCGCTCACCCCTAGTGTATATACATTGTGCATACCCATTAGAGTCAGCCACCAGCTGTGCATCTTGTGTAGGATTTACAATGTGGGAAGATCTAGGACCTGCAATACTAGCAGGTGCCATATATGTGGAGTGTGCTTTGTGAGTAGCAAATAAATATGGGGTCTACTTCGTGGACAGGTGCCAGGTGGTCTGCATTATCGGTAGTCACCATTGATCTGGGGTCTGCATTCTATAATGATCAGCATAATGCTCTCAGTATTATAAATGTATCCATTTGTAAGTATTAAGTCTAATATTGCATCTTTGTGAGTGAGTCGGTTTCCTCACCAATTGCTTGAGGGATGCTCCCTGCAAAGAATTCAAAATGCCCCTACTTCTAGTGGAACTTGCAAAAGTTGCATCAGGTAGATTAAGGTCTCCCATGATTATTACCTCTCCTTTCTTTGCCATTGTAGTGATGTTCTGCAATGGGTTCCTGTCCAGTTCCTCTTCCTGATCTGGTGGTCTATAGATCACCCCAGTATGTTGAATATCCTTCTCCCCCGTTTCTAAGGTCACTCAAAGAGCCTCAATTTTTCTTTAATACTTTGAAATAAAGTAGTATTTACGATTTTTCTTCACATACATTGCTACCCTCTACTCCGATTCTTCTCGCTCTGTCCTTCCTCAATAAAGTATATGCCGGTATAGCTATGTCCCAGTCATGATTTTCATTGCGCCATGAATCTGTAATAGCCACAAAATTCCAGATCATCTCTTGTCATTATTACAATTAGTTCTGGGATCTTATTTCCTAAGCTACTAGCATTTGCACACATATCTCTAAAAGCTTTGTTTGTGCATCTCCTATTATTTATTATTAATTATTATTATTATTATCCATTTTTATGGCACCACAAAGTTTCTGCAGCACCTTACAAATGAACAAAACAAGAACAGTACAAAACAATAAAACAATGCAGGACAAGGACATAGGGCCTGATTCAGAGCCGTTCGCTATTTGCGGACGTTCGTTCAAAAACAAGGGGTGGCTATTCAAATGATCCGTTCGCAAATTGCAGTCTGTTCCCACCTCTAAGTCCGAACGAGCGAGCAAAACATACGCTCGTTTATTTGATAAAAACGCCCCCTGGCCGCACGCACCATACGTCATGTCCGCTATTTATTAGATTAATCGAGTACATCGTACAGCGTATGAACTGCTCGCTATTCTTGTGGTTGGTGTTTTCAACCGCTATTTTGCGAGCAGTTCTGAGTTAAAGAAAAACCAAGTGACGTGGTCAATGACGCTGCTTTGTTAATTATGCACTCCCTTAAAACGCCCGTTTTGACCTTTAAGCACGCCTGCGTTCGGATCTCCACTCCCCGTTTTCAAGCACCTTCCCCTGTTACCACCCACATACGCCTCATTCTGTCACTCAAAATAGCAGGCCCTCGCTATATTGCGTACCAACGATTTTCGGCCGCACTGACTGGTTCGCGCATGCGTACTAAAAACCGTACGCATGCGCAGATGTGCGAACATCGCTCGGAATGAGCGTACTGCCGCTAGCGAGTGGCTCTGAATGAGGGCCATAGTTTATAAACATTGCTGCATCCGTCATCATAACACACAAATTAGCAACAGGGCTGTAGCAACCAAAGGGTAGGTGCCATTGTAACAGTGATGTGCAGTCAGGTGAGGCAGAGCCTTTCCTGTCACACTTAGGTATACTCCAGAGTTTTGACTATAAAAGTTCTAAGAAAAACATTAATAAAATATTATAAATATCTTCTTTGTATTCTAATTATTTTTATAGTCAAAACTCTGAAGTAAAAATTGTGTGGCAGGTGAGGAACTGCCTCCCCTGTCTACCTTTTCCGCACATCCCCAATCAAAACACACCAAATTTCCAGCACCATATACTGCTGCACCTTTGTATAATGCCCACATGAACCCTTGGGTTCATATATGTATCTGTAAATCTGGCTCCAATACTAGCCAGTACCTCCCCAGCCATTTACCTCACCACACGTCACTGCGTTGTAGGGAGTGTAAGATAGTGTAAGTAAGGGAAAGAAGAAGCACATGAGGGAAGAGGGTCCTGCTTGTGAGAACTTACAATCTAAAAGGGGTGGGGCAGACAGGCAGGGGTGAAACAGGTGGGGTAGTCAGTGAGGAAAGTTGCAAGAAGCAGTGGGTTAGGGTGAGAGCTGGAATGCATTGATGAAGAAGTGGGTTTTGAGGGACAGTTTGAAGTTTAGTACAGAGGTGGAGAGTCTGATAGGGAGTGGGAGAGATTCCTAGCTATATTCATCTCTCTGTCTATGTTTATTTGGTTTGATCTGTATTGTCCTCTGTTACTGTGAATATGCTTCCAGTTCTATTTGCCTGCAGAAACAACACCTCTTGGTTGGGGGAGCTATTGCTATTTATTACAGTGCCCCCGTCTAGTTTCTGATAAGGCATCCAAACTGCTTCTGTTTCCAACTCACTGCTCACTGTGCGTAGGATCTGAGAGAGTGGTCTACTCTCCTGGAAGTCAGGGAGAACTCCCCCCAAAATTTCCTGGATCTTCAAGGAAAGTACAGTAGGCAAGTATGCTGTATATCAGGTGTGGCCAAATAGGTCCTCATGGGGCTCTAATAGGTCACCGAAAGACCTATAGAATGTGTTAGTTAGGAATTAATACACCTATGCAACAGCCAGGTGGTCTGGAAACATGAACTGTTAGGGGTCCTTGAGGACTGGTTCGGCCACCTATGCTGTATATTATTGTTAAATAGTGTCTACTTGTTTTTTTAATGACCATTAGTATATTTGTTTTATGTTTTGTATGCGGCTATCAAAACTTTCATTTGCATTCTCAGATGTCCCCATTACCTACCAGGCAGAAGGAAGCCGACAAGCTTTGAAAATTTATTTCCACATAGACAGTTATCATTTTGAACATCTTCCACAAAGGCTGAAGAATGGAGGAGGATTTAAAATTCACCCTGTCCTATTTTCTCAAGGTGAACACTTTTTTTGTTACATATTACTTAAAGAAAGAAAAATGAGGTACTTTTCTTCCGAAAATTACATCGTCTCTTCTGTATCACAACAATGAATTAACAAAATGCGTTTCTCAGATTTGATATTCTAATCCCATTATTTTGATGAAGCATTTGCAGCACAGACAAGTAGTGTATTAAGGTATATAGTCCTGCAAAGAACAGAGTCTAATTGAGCATTTCCCCTTCACTTGCCTTTGCCGAGTACTGTAATAGCCCTGCATAACGTTTTCTGACTAAGGGCCTGATTCATGGATGTATACTAATACCGCCGCAGCTGCAAATTTGTATATGCAAATGTCGGAGCCGACGGGAGTTGTATTCACATATCCACTGGCTGCTTTGCAATTCCAAGCGACTACGTACAATCATGCAGGTTGGTCGCAGATCAGTTGATTATCGGACTTCTGAGTAATCCTACGGTTGCGGGAATTGATGTCATATCATTGGGCATGATTCAGAGTTGTACGCTCTTGCATTCGCAGCTGCGATTGCGCTCACAATTAATGTGAGAAAATATGCTAATGCCTGCTACCACACTCCCTGCCTGACATAGTGTGCGAGGGACTCAGCAAATGTCGCTACACCCTCTTACCCCATCTGTATTGTGTGCAGATCTTCCTGAGGTTGAAAACAAACCAACATCGACGCAACATCGAACACACATCGACTCCTCGAGAAAGTCCAGGGCTGCGCATATTCCGGCTCATCTGTTTCTTTAAAACTAACAACTGAGACTGTGGACCTGAGATTGAGAATGCAGCCACAATTGCAGACTCACCATAGGAACTCCTAGAACACGCCCACCGACCGGCCTCCTTTTGCGAACAGTTTTGGCCACCTCCTCGACTCCACCCAGGAATGCCCATGGATCACAAGGGTCTGCTCAGGACCTTGCGATCGCGGAGACATTGTGAATGCTGTGTTAAACTACAGCTTGTACATGTGGAGTGAAACTTTCCTCTGCATTTCGTACAAGCGGAGTAGCAAATAATTGCCCAACTTAGGGCCGTATTCAATTAGGAGGAAAAGTCTGTGACATCATTTTCGCCATATTCACTAGTCCCCATATTCAATTTCAAAGACTTTTCGCAAAAGTCATTGTAAAAAAAATGGGGATAAGTTTTCACCACTGCTTAGGTGGCGAAAAAAAGTGAAGAACTGGGGTTTTGGGGTGTAGAATTAAAAAAAAGTACCCTACAGCCTTTGGAATGTCCCCTTAAAGATTTATGTGTCAAAATTAAAAAAAAAATTACTATAGGACACTCCTAAAAAAGTGGTTTCAGTTTGGGGAGAAAAAAAAGAGTTGGGGGCAAAGTTAAAAACTAGCGTAACTGTCTCAGGAGGGGGTTCCGAAGTATGCGGCAAGTGTTTTCTTGAATTCGGGTGGTTTGTGGCAGGTGGATTTTGAAGAATTTAAAAAAATCACTTTAGGGACTTAAAAATATGCTTGCACCCATCTTCATGTACCCCAAATTTGATGGGACTAGTTATTTTTTACAAAAAATAAATCTGAGTGCTATTCTTCACCACTTCTTCAAAGCCGCATTTATGCACCTGTCACGGCTGTTTAAAAACCCCAATTACCTTCAGCAGGCCAAATCGGGGGTATCCATAGTGATCCCTCATCTTTTGAGGGGTGACAGGCTGATTTCCCCAAAAGTGACAGGACTTTACAATACTTACCTTTCCGCTGGGTCCCGTTTTCGCCGATTCCTAATTGAATACGGGGATAAGCGGCCACGCGCCCGATACTTTATCCCAGGAAAAAACGACGAGGATGGCGAAAAGTCTGACCTCAAACTTTTCGCCTCAAATTGAATATGGCCCTTAGTGAACATGGCGTTAGCGTACATCTCTGAATCAGGCCGTATGTTTATATTTTGCTTTTAGTAGCTAGTGGAAAACACATGCTTATATCACCTTTCGTTTCTGCCCTATACAGTATGTTAGCCTATTTTTTGTATATTATTGACTTTTGTAATTATCCGTGCATTTCACAAAAGCTCATGCTCATCCATGGCTTGGTATAGAGATGATAGAATCAGAATAGTGTGAGACTGTGCAGTCTATCAAGCTACAAAGGCAGAAACAATAAATGTAATATGTATTTCAGCCCTAGAGAGCATGGACGGCTATTATTACAAGGATAATGTTTCTATTGAAGAATTTCAAGCCCAGATTAACGCTGCATCACTTGAGAAGGTTAAGCAGTACAATCAGAAACTAAGGTATGCTCCTCAATTACTGTCACTCATCTGCAGCATTCCGTATGTTGTATACTTCTGATTCCTGAAACTGATAATAAAATAATGTGTCAGCATGACTAACTGGTAAATAGGAAGATAGCCTGTAATTTGGCCGATACATAACAGTACACAAGTAACACATTCACTGTAATAAAACTAACACATAACAGGGCAGACACTGTAATTTCACAGCAGCTCTGTAATTTACTCCAACTATAGTCAGTAAGTGTTATCTTTAAACCTTTCTTCTCAGACGTGTATACAGAATTGCAGGGAATTTTACTGTTTGGAACTTGATAAATTGAAGGGAAAAATACTAGAGACAAGAATCCAGAGCATCTGGGTAAAAAACAGAAAGTAAAGCTTATATTAGAACAGTAAAACAAATACAGACGCATGCAGCTTCTTTATTTTCACAATTGCCCCATTTTAAGGTGCTACATTTCTTGTGCTTTGCAAACACCCGCTTACAATCTGTTCCTGCATTTGTGGGTTGGTGCCGGAATCTCTGGAAAACTTACCGGTACATGGCGAATAATAAATAATGTATGTTTTTAGAAATAATTTAACATCAGTCTAGCCCCTCTCATATAGTTCAGCTTTTCTGTTTTCCCCCCATTTATGTTCTTCTAAAATACCGCTCAGGTTTATCTCTCTATGTGTCCACTTTACATGGGTACCACCACCTTGGCCTGCAGATCCATTCCTTTGTAAAAATAGTCATATTTGCATAACTGAGCGCACATGCCTTGTAAAAAAGGTTCTATCGTAGTAAAGGTGTTTTACAGTTATTAGCATACATAAATAATTATCAAGAATGAAATGCAAAGAATTATGTCTACAACAGTAATTTATTAGAAACAATATATATATATATATATATTAAAAAGTACTAATAAAGTGCACATATACATATTATATGCATTGTATGTGTGTTTGTATGTATGTATTTATTTGTGTGTATATATATATATATATATATATATATATAAATATACATACATACACATACACAGTGTCACAATACTGAAAGTACTGGGAGGAGCTGGGTGCATCTCAAAGTTGTCCATGATTACTCAGGATCTCCCAGAAAAATCTCCATCACCCTTCTCCTTCCCTCACACCCCATCCACATTATCTCCTCCATTACTCTGCTCCTTCCCTTACACTCCAGCCCATCCCCTCCTCCATCACCCTGCTCCTTCCCTTACACTCCGGTCCATCCCCTCCTCCATCACCCTGCTCCTTCCCTCACACCCCATCCACATTATCTCCTCCATTACCATGCTCCTTCCCTTACACTCCAGCCCATCCCCTCCTCCATCACCCTGCTCCTTCCCTCACACCCCATCCACATTATCTCCTCCATTACCCTGCTCCTTCCCATACACTCCAGCTCATCCCCTCCTCCATCACCCTGCTCCGTCCTCACACCCCATCCACATTCTCTCCTTTACCCTGCTCCTTCCCTTACACTCCAGCCCATCCCCTCCTCCATCACCCTGCTCCTTCCTCACACCCCATCCACATTATCTCCTTCATTACCCTGCTCCTTCCCTTACACTCCAGCCCATCCTCTCCTCCATCACCCTGCTCCTTCCCTCACACCCCATACACATTATCTCCTCCATTACCCTGCTCCTTCCCTTACACTCCAGGCCATCCCCTCCTCCATCACCCTGCTCTTTCCTCACACCCCATCCACATTATCTCCTCCATTACCCTGCTCCTTCCCTTACACTCCAGCCCACCCCCTCCTCCATCACCCTGCTCTTTCCTCACACCCCATCCACATTATCTCCTCCATTACCCTGCTCCTTCCCTTACACTCCAGGCCATCCCCTCCTCCATCACCCTGCTCTTTCCTCACATCCCATCCACATTATCTCCTCCATTACCCTGCTCCTTCCCTTACACTCCAGCCCATCCCCTCCTCCATCACCCTGCTCCTTCCCTCACACCCCATCCACATTATCTCCTCCATTACCCTGCTCCTTTCCTTACACTCCAGCCCATCCCCTCCTCCATTACCCTGCTCCTTCCCTCACACCCCATCCACATTATCTCCTCCATTACCCTGCTCCTTCCCTTACACTCCAGCCCATCCCCTCCTCCATCACCCTGCTCCTTCCCTCACACCCCATCCACATTATCTCCTCCATTACCCTGCTCCTTCCCATACACTCCAGCCCATCCCCTCCTCCATCACCCTGCTCTTTCCTCACACCCCATCCACATTATCTCCTCCATTACCCTGCTCCTTCCCTTACACTCCAGCCCATCCCCTCCTCCATCACACTGCTCCTTCCCTCACACCCCATCCACATTATCTCATCCATTACCCTGCTCCTTCCCTTACACTCCAGCCCATCCCCTCCTCCATCACCCTGCTCCTTCCCTCACACCCCATCCACATTATCTCCTCTATTACCCTGCTCCTTCCCATACACTCCAGCCCATCCCCTCCTCCATCACCCTGCTTCTTCCTCATACCCCATCCACATTCTCTCCTTTACCCTGCTCCTTCCCTTACACTCCAGCCCATCCCCTCCTCCATCACCCTGCTCCTTCCCTCACATCCCATCCACATTATCTTCTCTATTACCCTGCTCCTTCCCTTACATTCCAGCCCATCCCCTCCTCCATCACCCTGCTCTTTCCTCACACCCCATCCACATTATCTCCTCCATTACCCTGCTCCTTCCCTTACACTCCAGCCCATCCCCTCCTCCATCACCCTGCTCCTTCCTCACACCCCATCCACATTATCTTCTCTATTACCCTGCTCCTTCCCTTATGCTCCAGCCCATCCCCTCCTCCATCACCCTGCTCCTTCCTCACACCCCATCCACAATATCTCCTCCATTACCCTGCTCCTTCCCTTACACTCCAGCCTTCCCCTCCTCCATCACCCTGCTCCTTCCTCACACCCCATCCACATTATCTTCTCTATTACCCTGCTCCTTCCCTTACACTCCAGCCCATCCCCTCCTCCATCACCCTGCTCCTTCCCTTAAGGGGCCTATCCATTAGCAGATAAATTTTAACGATGAGCGATTTATCGTTCAGTCGTTGAATTTATCTGCTAATGGATAGGCTCTGAACGATGAAAATGTGCAATCCCGTGGGCCAACAAATTTGGTCTTTATGTCTCTCCAACATGTTGGTCAATTATCGCTTATTGCTGACAGATATTAGAAAAATCTGTCGCTGTAAACGACGAACAATATTTTTAATGAAAATGAATAGAAACATAAAAAGAAATCCACTCCCTGAATGATGTCAAGCAATATCGTTCATCTTTTGCAAAAATCTGTCATGTACATGACAGATATCTGTCACCGCAGCCCCAGGAATTTTCAAGGGATAATCTTTTGTCTTTCATCTTTTGAAAAAGATCTGCTAATGGATAGACCCCTTTACACTCCAGCTCATCCCCTCCTCCATCACCCTGCTCCTTCCTCACACCTCATCCACATTCTCTCCTTCATTAACTTGCTCCTTCCCTTACACTCCGGCCCATCCTCTCCTCCATCACCCTGCTCCTCCAGTCCCATCCTCCTCCCATCCTTTCCGCCATCACCCTTTTTTAAGAGCTGACCAGATACTGCCTTATTGCTTTTTTAACACAACAAATGTTTTATGAGCTGACTCAGATACCCACTTGCTGACTACAAAGTAGGCCCCCAGTAACAAACAAACACGCGGCTGCTGAAACACAGAGAGACGATGCAGGCAGTACACACTCTCACTGTCCACCAGCAACTGTTCTCATCGGCAACCGCTTCCTTCTTTATATACTGGGGAAGGGATCTACTCTTCCCTCCAGTCTGATGCCAGGCAGCACTGTGACACAGGGCTGTGATGTGCCAATAAGTCATGCTGTGCTGATGGCTGTGTACAGAGCCAACTCTTCCATTGGGCTTGTTGGGAAGTTGCCCAAAGGCCCAAAGCTTGTAGGGGCCCACCAACCCGCCCCCCTGCAGCTGCGGCCAGTTGGTAAATGGTGGTATCTTTATAAGATGGCCGCCGGTGCACTATATTCCGATCTAACCTCCCCCACCCCATCCCCCCTGTGACGAGTACTCACCTCAGTCCCAGTTTCACTTCAGCCACCGGCTTCAGACCATGTCTGTCTGCATGTGTGGGAGGTCTGATTGCCATGCAGGAGGGTTTCATTATATTGACCATTTAAATTGTTTTCACGTGAATAGGTGGGTAGGGGCCCCAGTGTATTGCTTTGCCCAGGGCCCACACTGCTCTTAAGACAACCCTGGCTGTGTACAAAACATCACTGCAGCAAGGCTTTCGTCCATGTCACAGTGCCAGACGACAGGCAATTTTTGCTTGGCGGACCTATCATATATACCTCTACTGTAAATAACAAAATAACCCCTATTTAAATGTGAGCCTCCCTATACCATCCCTTGCTGTCTGAAGTCTCCCAATAGGGTCACGACACTTACCAGCCTGCTTTTTCATCCAGCTGTTGCTCACTACTCCAACAGTCACAGCCTTTGTGGAGTAGGAGCTGGTGCTGCAGCCTGCTGCCGCTGCACTATTAGTGAGGAGGAGTCACCAGTGAGGAAGGTAAGGGCTGTGCAGCTTTGGCGCCACACTTCTGCCATTGCACAGCCTAATTAACAGAGATCTCCGGCCCTCGCCTCAGGCACAGCTCAGTCTCCGCCCTCCAAGATCAGTAATTGATTTTAGGAGTTTGCAAAATATGATAACCAGACACAGCATTATATAGTATTAGTTATAGTTTTCTATAGTGGTCACTTGTATTGTATTTGAGTAACTAGGGTGGTCTCTGTGTTGTAAATTGGTCATTAGAATACTCTCTGTATTAAAACAATCACTAGAATGCCTACTGTATTATATTGATCTTTAGAGCCATTCCTGCATTGTGTAATTGTTATTAAAATGGTTTAAATTTTAATTGAAAACTGTAATTATATCTGCATTGCATAGAGGTGGCTTGAACACTCTCTGAGGTCTATTCAGCAATAATGACGATGTTGCCCAGAATATTATCGGGCAACATCGTCACAATTTTTTATCAACTATTAAAATTGATTGCTGCTAGTCAGCATTATTTTCTACGGGGACAGGGAATGCGGTAACACGCTCTCCGTGCGATGTTACAGAAGGCATTGCTTTCGGTTTCCAAAAACAATACTTTCTGTTACTGATACTGCGCATGCTCAGTCATGTGCTTCCGAACAGTCTCCGTCCCTGCTTTGAGGTGACCGCCGACTGGTAAGTGCATCTCCAGGCTATCCAAAGTGATTGACATGTGTATACAGGCTTTATATTAGCCTGTATACATGTATATTTATGTGCTTTATATTTAACATTTATATATAAATGTTAAATATAATAGCACATAAATATACATGTATACAGGCTAATATAAAGCCTGTGTATACATGTCAAGCAATTTCAGCAGGTTTAACAGGCTCTAGAGTGACTTACCTGGTCGCGGTCACTGCAAACCAGGGACGGAGACTGGGAAGTGTTACTCGATGCTGCAGGGACTTATGGGAAAATTTCCCTCTATCCCTGCAGTTTTCAGGGAATTTAATGTAATTTCTTCATATAACGTCATTCTGAGATGGCGTTATATAAAGTAAAGATTTTTCGAGTAATTTAACGCTTTTTGCTTTGCTGAATAGCAAAAAGCGTTAAAGCATTGTAGAGATCAATGGATGATCCCTACAGTGCGGTACTCTGCCATATGGGAAATAATGGAGAAAATAATTGCGTTATCTTATCCCATTGCTGAATAGAAGAGTTATATAAAAAAAAATGCGAAAATTATGATTTCCGCATTTTTTATGTAAAAAAATCATTGCTGAATAAACCCCTCTGTATTGTATGGAGGTCATCAGAATGCTTTTTTGTATGTTCTTTGTACTATATATCTGGGGCTACAAACAATTATTATCATTAACAGTTTCTTATATAGCGCAGCAAATTCCGTTGCACTTTACAATTGGAAACAACATTGGAAACAACATTAATAGAACAAAACTGGATTAACAGATTTTAAGCTTACATTCTGTAGGGAAATAAGTATTGATACACAAGGATAGGTGCTACATATTGCATATTGGTCTAGCCAGATTGCAGAGGTTCTTGGTGCGCTGTATAATCCAGTCACACAGGAATGTAGGCCAAAGGACAGGAGGAAGTGAAAGTGAAGAAAGACAAAATATGTGAGGTTATTTGTGGATTGTAAGAGGGGATGTTATTGGGTAGGATAGCTTATGAAGGTCATGTGGGCGGTAATTGAATATGATAAGTTTGTCTGAAGAGGTGAGTTTTCAAGGAACGCTTGAAGGGTTGGAGACTAGAAGAGAGTTTCTGCAATTCACAGAGTGGGTGCAGCCCAAAAGAAGTCCTGTAACCGGGAATGGGAGCAGGTGATGCGTAGGGTTGAGAGACGCAGATCTTGTGCATAGCGGAGAGGTCGGGGTTGGGAGATATTTTGAGATAAGTGAAGATATGTATGTTGGTGTGGTTTGGTTAATAGCCTTATGTGTAAGTAAAAGTATTTTATATTGAATATGGTAGAAAACCGGTAACAAATGGAGGGACTGACAGAGTGGATCAGCATTAATTGTGTAAAAAACGAGCGCTAGTGTTTAGAGAAGCACAAGTATAGTGACAGATAAAAACAAATTAATATTTCTATAAAAAATTCAATGGTCAGTGCCAATTCATTCTTATTTTATTTGATAACGTAGAAGCTAATTAAATACATTTAATTGCAGGACGCTATATTATAGGCAGAGTAGATCAGCAGACGATGAATGTTTGGCGAGGAAGATCAGCCTTGCAGCTGCATTTAAAATGGATTGTAGTGGTAAGAGGCATGAGGAGATTGTGGACTGTCAATAGGGATATTGAAATCACCCTTGATTATGGTAGAGATATCAGAGGATAAGAAGTTAGGGGGCCAGGCAGCTAAATGTTCCAGAAATGTTTGGGGTGGTCCAGGTGGGCGATAGATAGCAGCTACATAGATGTTAATATGTTGGAGACAGAGCGTGCCATAAGGTACATTTTAGTAACAAGGAGGGTGATGGGAGACATGTGATGTTGATGAGGTTTGCTGGATTTATAGTGTTTTGAGTGGGGCATTTGGGTGGGGCCTGGATTTGGTGATATGTCACCAGCCAATAGAAACAGAAGGAGAGAGAGATAAATATAGTTGTAGGAGGTGAAGAAAAGATTTTTATGGCAACAGGTTGAGGATGTTTTATCACTTTATATAAATAAGAAAAAGCTCATGAGTGTTTATAAGTGGGGTAGATTAATGAGGCATCAATTTGTACAGAGGGGTGAGATATAAGGGAGAGTGAAGGATATAATAGCCTTAAAGAAGATGGCATGGAGTGAAATTAGAAAAATACATTTTTGATACATAGTGATTTTGGAATAAAAGTTGAAATTTGTAGGACAGTACATAAACAAATGTCAAGTTTGATTTTGAAATTACCTGATCACAGATGGTGTTCAATGTTTGGTCAACTGTTTTATTAACTGATCAGGAAACACACATCAGTTATTCCACACTTAATGTATTTCCACAGCAAGCTACTCCCTAAGACTGAGTGTTAAGAAATATTATACCTGATTAAGACACAGGTCTACATCTGAGCCAATTGGTCAGCTTATTTATGTGTGTTTCAGTAAATAACAGGCAGTATGCTACTATAAACTATGCTTCACCGAACCCTATCAGACACAGGTAAAGACCGTTACAAGCAACTCATTACATCGCATACATTTCAAAACAGATGAATTGCATAAGTTGAAATGCTGGTTGGAAGTTGCACATACTTAGTTATTCCACACTTTGTGTGTTTCCACAGTTAGCTGCCCCCCTCTGCTGGCTGCCCCCTAAGACTGAATGTTAAGAAATAGTATGCATGATTAAGACACATGCCTACAACTGAGCCAATTGATCAGCTGATTGAAAAGCATTTTATTTATAGCTCTATAAAAGGAATCGTTAAGAGTCACCGCCGGACCTTAGCCCGGCGGAAGAAATACCGACGCCGGAAGGCTGGCAGCTGGAGATCACGACTAAGATGAGTAACACCCCTAACCCTCCCTTAGGGGTGCCTAACCCTAACCTCCCCCCCTACAGCCTAACCTTAACCTCCCCCAGGGGTGCCTAAACCTAACCACCCCTCCCCGCACCCTAAACCTAACCTTCCCGGGGGGGTGCCTAAACCTAACCTCACCCCGGTGATGCCTGACCCTAACCCCCCCTTCCCCTACCCTTAACCTAACCCTCCTGGTGGGGTGCCTAACCCTAAGTTCTCCCTCATCCTAGCCCTCCCCACCGCGGCTAAGTGCTCCCGACGCCCGGCTTACCTACAATCGGTATGCCAGTCGTCAGGATTTCGTCATGGGGCTGATGATAGGCGTTGGTAAGTAGGTATAGGTGTCTGTATCATTAGTCCCATGCTGGATTCCACAGTCGGGAAGCCGGCGGTTGGCATTTCGACCGCCGGCTTCCTGACTACATCCCCTTTAAAATACTTTTTTTTGTTCGTATATATCATGTGCTGTATATAACAATGCTCACATAAATACTTTGTACTGTAAGCTCAGAATGTGAGGTCTTCTTCCTGTAGTTTCAAACAGGCCTCCTGAGGCATCTAAACGCATGTCACGGATGTTACTCTTTTTGATTAATTAAACAATCTTAAAGCACATGAACATCTTCTTCTGAGTTTGTGAGAAACACTAAAAATAATTGCTCTGAATTGAAAGCTTAAGAAAAACATAATGTTACAATTATTTTCCTTATTACTCCTTAACGTAATTTATCTAGTGTACTCAAAATTAAATTATATTGTGCATGTGGTCACTTTGGGCCCTATTTATCACAATCTGCTTCTCAGATGCGGATGTGATAATATCGCCAGGATTCGCACTGTGGTGTTTGAATACATCGCAATGGCGTATCAAATATTGCAAGCACTGACAGAGCTTGCAAGAAAGTTCTGTCGCTGCGAATCCTCTTCGCACACTTTTCAGGTTAATTTTGGAAAAGGCACTGACAATGTGACCACGCATGCGCCGTCGGCTCTCACCCCTCCGCTCCCCCCAAATACCCCCCCACACACACATGCGATCGCCCCTCCGCCCCTGCTCAGCTTTACACTTACCTGCCCAGTGATCGGTGCCCTGGGACTGGTCAGCTGGTCTCTGGGTTCATGCTATGTGACTCTTAACTGCATACACACTTACCCATCATCCGCCCGATGTGCTGGGATTGATTACTACAGATGTGTCCACATACATCTTACCTCCGTGCGCTACAAGTTGTATTAAACATAATGCGGCTTGGTAACACAGAACATTTTTTCTTGCTACTTTTTTTCTTCAAATGTGTCTTATTCGCAAAATGATGCGAATAGAACTCACAAGCAGCTTCTGCTGATTAAAATGATTCGCAACATGCCTATATTCTGTGTGAGACTGCGGGTGTGACACTGTAACGTAGCATTTCACATGCAAATAAAGCCACAGCTGCACACAGATTACAGGCATGCCGCACATCATTTTAATCAGCAGAAGCTGCTTATGTGTCCTATGTGTCTTATTGCAAATAAGCATTTGAAGAAAAAAAGTTGCGCCAGAAGACGCTCTGCGCTACAGAGTCACGCCTCGGCCTGATGCGACTACAAAGACTTGTATAAATATACTGTATACGTGGACACATCTGTAAAAATATTGTAATGAAACACCAGGAGGGCTTGGTTTCAATTCACTTCAACAAACTGGTCAATATTAGCATGAAGCCAGCATTTACATTAGGAATATGATATCTTACAAAATGTGATTAACCAGTAGCACAAATGCCTAATTAAGTGAAGTGCCCTAGAAATGTATTTGCAGTCGACGGTTTATAATATCAATATATGATCATATAGAGTAGAAGGATATATGTACTATACATATAAAGAATAATACAACATACGGTAATATTTAGTGACTAACAATGAGGCTAAAGAACACTGATAATTTCCATCATAATGTTTTAAAGTAGAAGATGGAGAGCACTACTGCACGGACTTCATATTGCTCCACCAGGCAGACTTCATTCCCTGTACCAAGATGGCCACCGAGGCTACTACTGAACATGCGCTGCGCCATCTTGTCGCTGTATTAGAGCGCTGCAGCAAATATTTCACTTAGCTCAAGAGAGACCTGTGATATATTGCTACCACAAGCGCTGTTCCAGCATTCATGCACCGCTACCTGGTATACACATACAGTCACTGGCTGGTGTTGTATGCTCAACTCCAGCAACTAGTGTGTATAACAGTGAGTACGGCTGTACCCATTTTACCATCAATAAAACAACTTCACTGGTTAAGTGACTGGGCTGTTCATTGTGTACAGAAACTCTGCCACATCATCAACCTGTACACACCAATTTCCAACATTTAAAAAATCAGCCAACTGAGTGCGGCATTGACACTGCGTGCGACTCAGAATCAGACCCCATGTGTTCCTACAAAACTGATGGATAATAACAGCTGCTGGACTTTATGTTTAAGAAATTAAAAATGTATTTGTTCCAAAATGCTGAAGAGCAGCGGCGGTCATTGCCTGTTTGGCCGGGGGGTCTGCACATCATAGGCTGCAGTCTATGCAGCCCTCTCCTCCCTGCCTGATTGACAGCTGATGTCACCGGGAGCCACAATAGCATAGCCTAAATAAGGGGGCATGGCTTAAGTCCTGATGCTGCTAGCAGACAGGCTGGCTTTTAGGGGCTGCATGAGCTGCAGCCCTTAGAAGCCAGATAGGGCTGCCGTAATAGCAGGGGAGTGGCTCTCCATGGGGAGCACTCTCTCTGCTATTGCAGTCCAGACTGGCAGTCTCAGGGAGAGAAAACACCTCTCCCCTGCGACTTCCTGTCTGGCTGTGATCAGCAGGGAGTGCTTCCCATGGAAAGCCACTACCACTGCTAGGCAGTCCCTGCGGGATGTGGATTTTACTGGGGGGCTGCAGTCCAGCAGCCCCTAAGTGTAATCCGCTACTTCTGAAGTATACATTAATTTGCTGTGCACCAAGAGTCACATGTTCTGATTTAGAGGTGGATGCAATGCCCATCGCTTCTGCGATAACAGACTCAGCGGATCTGAGAAGTTATGTAAATGTCGCAGTTACCGTCTTTTGTACAGAGACACCCACTGTAAGCTTCTCAGATCCGCTGCTTGCATACAAGGCGCAGCATCGGATGAACATCAGTTGCACCATCGGACTTCTGAGCATTCCCATGGTTGTTCAGAATGTCCGTCGCTAGTAAGATACCAGGGCCATATCCACTCCGTAAGAAGCAGCAGCTGCTGGCTGTGACACACCTGTGTTTGAGTCGCCACACCCCCCATTACAGCCCCCAAATAGTAACTGTCTGTCAATCACTCTGCATCCTAAACCACAGTATGACTGCCATTGCAAGACCATCGCGGAACATACGCAGTGCGGATAAGATGCACATGCACTAAAGAAACCATCGGCCATAAGCAAAACTGCATCCACCCCTGAAGTACACCAAGGACTGTATTCAATTGCAGGCGAAAAGCCATTCTTGGCGAAAAGTTTTCGCCGATGATGTAATTTCACCTGTCAGAAACTTTTCGCCCAGTTCAATTGCAATAGCTTTTCGCCTAAGCGGAAAGTCAATGCATTCAGATAGGCGAAAAAGATTTGCCTCTGAACGGAGGCTGAAAAAGTGCAGATTTGGGGTGCAAAGTTCTGGGAACCACAGTGCAGAGTTAGGACAGTCCCCCAAAGGTAAACTGTGTCAAAAAAAGTTCAAAAAAACCTTTGGAACACCCCAAAAAAGTACTTTCGTTTTGGGGGAGAAAAAGTGCAAAGTTGGGGGACAAACACATAAAAACTAGTGAAATAGACTCCAGGGGGTCAGCCAAGTATGTTTTTTACTTTGCAGGTGTTTGCGGCAGGTGGATTTTCATAGATTTTTTCTAAAATTCACTTTAGCAACTGTTAAATATGCTAGCTCCCATTTTCAGGTACCCCAATTTGCTGGGACTAGTTTTTTTGATGAAAAAATATTGCTAAATGCTATTCTTCACCCTTTGGAATTGAATAGGGAGAAGAGCGGCCACGCTTGCGATACTTTCTGGACCCAAAACCAGCGATGTAGGCGGAAAGTGCACCAGACGAAAAGTCCAGGACTTGAATACGACCCCAAGTAGGAAACACGCTGGAACTTACCAACACTGTGGACTGAATACCCCGAATACTGACACTATCCAGCCTAACCCGACTCCCGCCAACAGGGGTGCCGAGAAGGGGAGGAGCGGGTACTAAATACCGGCGCCGCACCCCTCTCCCTCTTACATCACAGCAGCGGAGACTGCTCGCGGCAGCTAAAAATATATATTTTTCCTAAGAGGGCATGGCCACGCCTCCCTCAGTTAGACCAGGCCCCCTTCACCCGGGCCTAGGCACAGCTGTCAGCGCGCCTGCCCACCAAGCGTGGAGCACAGAGATCGGAAACATCAGCAGGGAGAAGAGACTGCCAGCATTGCATCAGTATGTTTCATTCACAATACTAAGAGCAGCAGAGTGAAGGCCCCCATACATCAGAGATTGATTGCAGCAATTGTGCAATTTGCAATCGATTGTGTATAAAAATCTTTCCTTTTTTCAATCAATTGCAGATTGCAGAATTGCCACAATCGATTGAAAAAGGGAAAGATTTTTATACACAATCGATTGCAAATTGCACAATTGCTGCAATCAATCTCTGATGTATGGGGACCTTGACTCCTGGCTCACTGATTGCAAATGAGGAACATCCTCTGCCATTAGTCTCACATGAAGCGTAGGGAAGTCACAGGCAAGTACAGGGTAGGGAGGCTTTCTAGCCATAAATTACTATTGATACCCCTTAATCACTATACCCAATTGTTGCTATTTAGCACTACTAGTCACATAAGAAATAATTGCTTTCCAGTCCAATCGTGTGGTTCCAAAGCACAAAAAGTTATACTATTCAAGGAAAAAGTATAACGCGGTTTGATCTAAACAATTATCGCAAAAAGCAAGTAAATACAAGGTACAAGCCGATCCATACACTTGCGCACTGGTCCCAGTATACAGTCGTCTATCCAGAAGCCTGTGGTCATCCAAGAAGAATGGCTGTACGCTAGGATCAGCATGCAGGTTATATACCTTACAGTGTTCAGCTCTAACAAAGAAACTAGTTGACAGATTTCCATTGGTTCTTGCTCCTGGACATTCCGGTACGATGCAGGTCATAGGTCAGTTCATACAGTGTCACTAGGGGTATGTCCCAATTCCTCAGGAGTTGCTTTGTGTGGTTTTCCCGCCAAAGAACTGGTTTAAGCTAATTATAGACACTACATACAGAGATATACATTCTAACCACTAATTCCCTATAATTCATAACTTGCGGACGCATGATGCGATTTCCTTGCCGATAGAACCGGAGATCTGCGAATAAACAGGGATTTAGAATGGTACCAAACAAGTCATGTCTACTATGTTTCTGTACCTTAAATATCATATACATTACATTTCACAACATAAGCATTTGCTAATAAAACCTCTAATATTAAGCTTAGGTGTGAGTGTGAGAATATTGTGTACTTTCGCTAGTATGCGTTGTGCGTATATGTGTTTTGTGCTTACCTGTAGGCTTTGATTGTACAGCGCAAATGTGCATTGTGCGCCTTGTATATTTTATATGTATTATCTAATGTGCGTATAGGTTTTGATTGGACTTTCAACAATATGCAGTAGCAAAACAGACTCACTACGCTAATAACCAAGTGGTATCATGCTGACGACACAAATTGGCGTCGTCAGCTGCAACGCAAAATGGCGTTGCCAAATATGAATTTAAAAGATTTGGTCTCAGCCAATCATCCGGCTTCGACATTACCTATTCTGCATTCACGTGGCTTCTTAGAGGCGCAAAAATATCAGAAAAGAGCTGTAAAATTATCGCTAATCAGCAATTCATTTTATTACTTTATACGACTTTTAATGCTATTATCATTGTTTTTTTGCTTGTTGACACAAGCTAAAATGTTGTTGCTACACACACAGCAGTTTCATTAACAACCTAACTTGAGCTGCTGTAGCACAGACCAGTGCAAGTCTTGTATAGAATTTAGACACCTCTGAATCAGGGGTATGCAGTCGGGAAGCCGGCGGACCTAATCCCGACAGCCGGCTTCCCGACTGCTTAATCCCGGTGAGGGTTAAATGACAGGCGTCTAAATCTAGACGCCTGTAATTTTACCGATGCCGGGAGACCGGCGCCCGGCATCCCGATCGAAGATCGGCAGATAGCTGCGCGGGGGGGGGGGAGGGTTAGGTTTAGGGTTCCTGGGGGGGACTTGAGGTGCCGCTGTTGGGATTCCAACTGCTGGGCATGGGTCCGGCGGTAAATCAAACCGATTCTGAATCGGGCCCACAGTTACATATGCCAGAGGTTCCCAGACTCCGCCATTGCAGTCCAGGTTTTAATAATATCCATGCATCTTACACTATGTAATTTTCCTACATGTCACACGTCGAGGAATAAAACACCATATCAACACTATATGGTGTTACTATATAACACTTGCTGTCAAAGCATTTAACCTTTCATCTTTCTTTCAATGCACATGTCTGAGGTTTCCAAACTCTGCTATTACAGTCCAGGTTTTGAGGATATTCATGCTTGAGCCCATATGGTTAAAATTATGCACGCCCCTGCAATGGCGTTCAAATGCACTGGCACGCCTGCGTTTCGCCGAGCACCTCCCTGTCGTCATCCCTAAACAGTACTTCCTGTTAATCACTCTGTGATGGGTCTGCGTAACCACTGCGATCGCAGTCCCGATCACAGTGAAGTGTTTGCGCATGCGCACTGTGATGCATGTGAAGTACGCAACAATCAGCCGATTGCATGCATAATCGCAGTTGCGATTGCTGAATCAGGCCCTTTGTCCACAAGTGGTACAGGATAAAACAGGTGTGTCCAGATTAGATGAAAGGATATCCTAAATGCAATCCAAGGTCACATCAATAAGGGTTTAACCTCGTTGCTGACAAAGTGTCTATCACGTTACTTAGAAACATTGTATCAGATGATACAACATTCTGTTTTAGTAACATACATACAACATTATAGTTTAGTATTTTGATCAGAGCGCCACCATATGTATTATTGAGGTATAGCATATAAAACTCAAACTTAGCATAGTGAGAGAAAATATGGCTGCAGAAGGGAAGAGAGCAGTTTTGGTTTATAATTATTGGAAATAGGTTTAGAAGACCAACCTGCAAAGCTACAGAAAATCATGTTCTTTACCTTACAAATAGAGTTTATTTGTTACAAATAATAGTTGGTTGACTAATTTTATGCAAATTGCAAAGAAAATACTGGGCTCGCAAAGTTAACAATCATGATGATTGAAATACTACTACTTGTATGCCTACTAAAGATACTAAAGATACATGGGGATATTTCCTTTATAACCGGGATACCTTGGTTTTAAGAAACACATTTTATTTTCCTTATTGCATATATCTATATAATGTTAAGTACAATTCCCTGGTAGATGACTCAATTGCAGAAACAACTATTTTAAAAATAATTCTAATTAAAGTTGTATTTTAATTATACTAATAAAACAAATTAAATATGTGGGGTTTTTTTTATACTGTATGACTATTGTTATGCAAAATGTGAAACACAAATTAATACTGTATGTGTACTGTTGTACTGTTGTGTACAATTACAAAGTTATTCTATTACAACATCTTGATATTATAACTTAAAATAATGAATTATGCCTTATACTAATTGGAAATGTGTGTTTCTCCTTTTAAGGGCTTTTTACTTGGATAAGACAAATTTACCTTCAAATACTACATCTAAAGCTGCTTTCATTGATAAGGTAAACTAAATGTTGTAGCATGATGAGAACCTATACAGAGTAATGGGATGATAACCATATATATATATATATATATATATATATATATATATATAGCTCAATGTAACACATATATTAAAAGAATGTTTAACCACAAGCATTTTTTTCCATGTGATTAAATGTAGCAAGCTCCTGAAATCAATTGTTTGAACATGCTTGAGTGATGTTCCTGATAGTTCTCTTTTCTTAGCAGCTGATAGGCTACAGCAAGCATGCTAGGAAAAAATAATCATATTACAGAAAGTTTAATGCATAATAAATATGGAAGAATGTTTTTGAGAATACATTTGCATTTGTGAATGTTACAAAGCTACTTATGTGCCTTGTATTGGATATTTTGTGAAAAAGGAAGTCCAAACAGAAATAATTTTATAAATGTATGGCATGTATGAGTTCAATTTAAAGCAGCAATTTTTAGAATGCATCTTCTAATCACTATTTTTGACTGTTCTTCTACAAATCATTATCTCTTTTTTAAAATCTCTCTGGTGGGCAGACAAAAATTGTTGCCATACACAGTCAGTCTATGCAGGTCCACATCATTTGACGACAAAGGGGGAGATGGAGGATGTCACAGTGCAGAAAGACCATAGAGGGATGTTTACTAGCCTCTTTGCTCACTTCAACATGTGACTGTAGTTGCCATGGTATTCCAGAATCATAGCCTATTCATAGCAGTCTCAAGGGAACAAAAGGGAAAATAGTAAATACTAACAATCTTCTTTTCTTCTTCAGGGTCCACAGGGGAAATGTGGTTGGAGTGATCCAGGCACCAAACAGTTAAGCTTTCAGCTCCCAGGATGCCTCAGGTCCTCCTCCACATATACCCCGCCACTGGCCACAGGCATTCAGTTTTTCGTTTTGTGTGGCAGGATTCAGACGCACCTTTATAACAGGGGGACTGCTCAAGCAGTCCCAAGCTTTTTATTTTATTTACTTTTACTTCAGGGCAAGCAGCACTAGGCATCCTAAAGGACGCCTGTGCTGCTGCTCCACCTACCCCCGCCTGCGCCGCAACACTAGTAACCGCACTGGTGATTTCGGCGGGCGCCAGCGGAGCTTGGCTAGCGGGGATGCTGGGACCCGAGGACTGCAGCCAGAAGCACGGGGATGCAGGTAAGATGTTTCCCCGCTCGTGGGGAACTATGTGGCCGTCCATACCTCCAGCGGTTGGAGACCTGCCGGAGGTTACTGTAGTTGGGCGACCGATGCATCCGCATCCCCCACTAGACCACCGGGGAAAGTCAGTCTGGCGCCGGGTATAGTGGTGGCGGCCATGTTATTAGGCCAGCGCACCCGGGAGGTTAATACAGCATAGGGGAGGTAGGCTCTCCCCAGCAGACCCTCCCCCAGCCCAGACACCGATCCAGCTGAGGTTTTCCCGCATCTGGGTTGCTCCTCCTACCCTCCTCTATATATGAGACACCCAGCGACCACTATCCTTGTTGTGCTGATGCTGCGGGTCTCAGGAGGTTTTGGGTCTAGTCTCCCTGTATACCTCTTCCCAGAGGCCAGGTTATACAGCGCTCAAACTCCTACCAAGCCTTGTGTTTTGAGTAGTTGATTCAGGGCCCATTGCAAGTATATGCATTGTATGTGACTTTTGCTGACTCTGCTGTGTGGTTACTGCCTTTATTTTCAGGTACTGTCAGGTATAACTATCACTGCTATTTCTCCTCAACCCTTTGCTACAGGTGTGGGAAATATATATTTTTTTTTCTCACATTTATTGTTTGTGAAGACAGTCACATTTGCACTTATTTATTATGTCTAAGAATAAGGGTAAACAGGAAACTGAGGCCCCGATACTGGTTTCATGTAAAAGCTGTTTGGCGGGCTTGTCCCATCAGGACTTTATACAGGATGGTTTGTGTGCTGTTTGTTATAAAGAACCACCTCAACAGTCCAGTCTACCAGCCCCTGTACAGGAGCCATCTTGGGTGTCCTCCTTGTCTCAGATTATGACGCAGCTAGTGGACTGTTTGACTATTTGGATGCTTCCACACTGCCTCCCATAATGGGATACCCACAGCAGTTACAGCCTGCTACATTTGTCCTCCCTATACATCCTTCCTGGATTGATGTTTATGCCCACCTAAGTCCGAGTACGGCTCAGTCAGTTTCAACAAATGTTGCAGGCGAACAGACCGGTAGCCACGAAAGCGCCTAAGTGGACGATATAATTTTATCAGTCTGCTCAACATGTACAGTGCCTATGGAAAGTAATCACAGCGCTTCACTTTTTCCACATTTTGTTATGTTACAGCCTTAAATCTACACACTATACCCTATAATGACAATGTGTAAAAAGTTTTTTTGAGATTTTTGCAAATTTAATTTAAAAAAAAAAGTAAGAAATCACATGTACATAAGTATTGACAGCCTTTGCGCAATACTTTGTTGATGCACCTTTGGCAGTAATTACAGCCTCAGTTCTTTTAGAATATGATGCCACAAGCTTGGCACACCTATCTTTGGGCAGTTTCACCCATTCCTCTCAAGCTTCATTGGGTTGGATGGGAAGCGTCGGTGCACAGCCATTTTCAGATCTCTACAGAGATGTTCAATCAGATTCAAGTCTGGGTTCTGGCTGGGCCACTCAAGGACATTCACAGAGTTGTCCTTAAGCCACTTCTTTGATATCTTGGCTGTATGCTTAGGGTCGTTGTCCTTCTGAAAGATGAACCATCGACCTCAGTCTGAGGTCAAGAGCGCTCTGGAGCAGGTTTTCATCCAGGATGTCTCTGTACATTGCTGCATTCATCTTTCCCTCTATCCTGACTAGTCTCCCAGTTCCTGCTGCTGAAAAACATCCCCACAGCATGATGCTACCACCTCCATACTTCACTGTAGGGATGGTATTGGCCTGGTGACGAGGAGTGCCTGATTTCCTCCAAACATAACGCCTGGCATTCATGCCAAAGAGTTCAGTCTTTGTCTCATCAGACCAGAGAATTTTGTTTCTCATGGTCTGAGAGTCCTCCAGGTGCATTTTGGCAAACTCCAGGTAGGCTGCATGTGCTTTTTACTAAGGGGTGACTTCTGTCTGGCTACTCTACCATACAGGCCTGATTGGTGGATTGCTGCAGAGATGGTTGTCCTTCTGGAAGGTTCTCCTCTCTCCACAGAGGAATGCTGTAGCTCTGACAGAGTGACCATCGGATTCTTGGTCACCTCCCTGACTAGGACCCTTCTCCCACAATCTCTCAGTTTAGACGGCTGGCCAACTCTAGGAAGAGTCCTGGTGGTTCCGAACTTCTTCCATTTACAGGTGATGGAGGCCACTGTGCTCATTGGGACTTTCAAAGCAGCAGATATATTTCTGTACCCTTCCCCAGATTTGTGCCTCGAGACAATCCTGTCTCGGAGGTCTTCAGACAATTCCTTGGACTTCATGCTTGGTTTGTGCTCTGACATGCACTGTCAAGTGTGTATATAGACAGGTGTATGCCTTTCAAAATCATGTCCAAACAACTGAATTTACCACAGGTAGCCTCCAATTAAGCTGTAGGAACATCTTAAGGATGACCAGTGGAAACAGGATGCGCCTGAGCTCAATTTTGAGCTTCATGGCAAAGGCTGTGAATACTTATGTACATGTGATTTCTTAGTCTTTTTTTTTATTCAATTTGCAAAAATCTCAAAAAAACTTTTTACATGTTTGCATTATGGGGTATTGTGTGTAGAATGTTAAGGACAAAAATGAATTCATTCCATTTTGGAATACGGCTGTAACATTACAAAATGCTGAAAAGTGAAGTGCTGTGAATTAATTGTGAATGCACTGTAGATTTAGACACATCATCGGAGGAGTCAGATGATGCGCCGGGTTCTTCTCCAGGGTTTATCTCAGGAGAGGAGGACATCCTTTATTCAGTGGATGTCCCTACTTTGGTGAAGGTGGTGAATTCAATCCTAAATATAGAGGTTGATGAGCCAGCTCCTAGACCTAAGGCTCCAGTGTTTAAACACCAGAAGGTGGTAGAAGATGAGTATGAGCAAAAGGTCAGCCTTTCTCCAGACCGTCTAGTTCTTGCAGGACCACCAAGAAGCAAACTAAGAGGTCCTGGCTGGTCAGATGTCCAGCTTCAAACCCGGACGACAAACCCTCTGCCTGATGGGGCGTGCCTCCTGGGGGATCCCAGGGTGCTGACTTCTTCATTTTGCGGACTACTGGCATAAAACAACAACAGACACCTGGTTCAAGAAGTGGTCTTCCAGATGCATCCTCTCCAGAAGTTTTTTTGTATAACTCCCCCATCAGATTCTATCAAGGCCTTGGCCCTCCAGGAGGCCATTTACTCCCTGCTGCAGGCTGGGGTGATAATCCCAGTCCCTGTGGTTCAACTAGGAAGGGGTTGTTATTCCAATCTGTTTTTGGTTCAGAAACCAAATGGGTCTCATCGCCCTATTCTAAACCTGAAACTCTCAACAAGTTTATCTGTGTACCCAAGTTCTGTATGGAGACTCTTTGGTCAATTATTTTGGCAATGGAACCTGGGGATTTTATGGCTTCCCTGGACATTTTGGATGCATATCTGCATGCGCCTATTACACCATCCCACCAAAAATTTATACGGTTTGCTGCCCTGCAACAACATTACCAATTTCAGGCACTGCCCTTTGGTCTATCAACGGCCCCTCGGTTCTGCAAAAAAATAATGGTGGTTATGATGGCCTACCTCAGGCATCAGGGAGTCAGAATACCTGGATGATCTTCTGATATTGGCACAATCTCCAGCTGTTTTACAACACCATCTCCAACTGACCATTGCCTGCCTACAGATGCACGGCTGTATCATCAATTGGAAGAAATTCTCTCTCCCATACAGTGGGTGGTACATCTGGGGGCACTTCTGGATTCTCAGGCACAAAGGGTGTTTCTGCCAGGGGACAAGATTTTATCCCTATTATTGCGAGTGCGCAAATTGCTCCGCATGCGAAGGGTATCTATTCTATCAGCGATGCAGGTCCTGTGGTCAATGGTATCCACCTTCGATATGGTGGAATATGCTCAGTTCCACTCCAGGCCTCTGCAACAATTGATTATCTCCCGGTGGAACGGGCAGTATCAGCTAATGCAGTTCCAAAAGATCTTTTTCACTCTGGAGGTTCGTCTCTCTCTCTTGTGGTGGCTATAAAAGGCTCATCTGGACAAGGGTCGCCCATTCTGGATTCCAAACTCGGTGCTCCTCACCATGGACGCCAGGCTTCGAGGATGGGGGGCGGCGACAGGTCATCATACCTTTCAGGGAAGATGGACAAATCAGGAAAGTCACCTGTCCATAAACATCCTGGAGCTTCGTGCAGTATACAAAGCGCTCATCCTGTCACAGGACCTACTTCAAGGCAGGCAGGTCCAGATCCAGTCCAAGAACGCGACCACAGTAGTTTATCTCAATCATCAGGGAGGCACGCAAAGTCAGGTAACCATGAGGGAAGTGACAAACATTCTGATCTGGGCAGAATGTCATCTTCCAGCTATCTCGACAATATTCATCCCTGGAGTTCTCATCTGGGAAGTGGATTTCCTAAGTCGTCAGGACATACATGCCGGGGAGTCGGCTCTCAACCCGGGGGGTTTTCAACTCCTGGTGAACAAATGGGGCCTACCAGATGTAGACCTCATGGCCTCATGTCACACCACAAGGTCCCCAGGTATGGGTCCAGGACCAGAGATCCCTCAGCTGCATTCATGGACATGCTGGCAGTGAGGTGGGACTTCAAGCTGGCATACCTCTTTCCTCCAATTTCCCTCCTCCCAAGGGTCCTCAGGAAATTCAAGCAGGAAGGTGGCACAGTAATACTAGTTGCCCCTGATTGGCCCAGGCGCCATTGGTTCACCGACATACGGAATCTATCCATAGACACTCCATTAACTCTTCCTCTAAGACCAGATCTGTTAGCGCATCCACACTTACCTCATCTGTCTTTGACGGTGTGCATCTAAAGTCTTCCATCTTAAGAGCCAAAGGTTTCTCCAGCTCTGTGATTCAGACAATACTTAGGGCACGAAAACCTTCCTCTGTCTGCATCTATTACAGAGTTTGGCAATCTTTTGGTCAATGGTGATCTCACAGAAAGTATGACCCTAAGGGTTTTAGGGTTTCCCGGGTAGTTGCTTTTCTCCAGCCTAGGTTAGACCTCGGTCTCTGCCTGGCCACCCTGAGAGTACAGGTTTCTGCGCTGTCAGTTTGGTTCCAGCAAAGGACCGCTTCTCTGTTGGATGTTAGAATTTTTTTTCGTGGTGTTCTCCGAGTGTCAGTGGCACCGTGGGATTTGTCTTTGGTTCTCAAGGGGCTACAGGCTCCCCCCATTTGAACCTCTGTACTAGATTTGAAGTGGTTGACAGTGAAGATACATTTCTCCTCGCTACCACGCAGAGTCTCTAATTTGGCAGCGCTCTCTTGTCGCTCCCCCTTTTTCAATTTTCACCAAGATAGAGCTGTCCTCCCATTTTCATGTAAATGAAGAGATTGTGGTTCCAGCTTTCCAGTCTTCAGACCTTTCTGGATGTGAGCCTTCCTGGATGTAGTATATGCTCTCCTTATCTATGTGGATAGTTCAAACTCTTTTGGAAAATCAGACACTCTTTTTGTGTTGTATTGTTTTCACAAATGAGGCTGGCCAGATAACAAACTCTGGCTTGATGGTTGCATATGACTACTCCCAGGCTTACACGCAGGCTGATCTCCCTGTTCCAAACATGGTGACAGCACATTCTACCCGGTCTGTGGGACCATCGTGGGGGTTTCGTTGAGGTGCCTCTGTTGAACAATTGTGCAAGGTAGCCACAAGGTCTTCTGTGCACACCTTTCTGAGGTTCTACCCCTTTGACACTTTTGCCTCTCAGGATGCTTCCTTTGGGCGGCGGGTTCTCCTTTCTGCTCAGTAGCATCTCCACCCTTAGGGGAACTGCTTTATTGCATCCCCATGGTATCCCAATGGACCCACAATGGACCCTGAAGAAGAAAATAAGAGTTATGGTAGACTTACCTTTGTTAACTTTTTTTCTTCAAGGTCCATAGTGTCCACAGGGCACCTATCCTGATGCACCTGGCTGCATTGGGTAATTTATCTTGTATGAGAGTGTTTCTGGTGTACTTTGTCTTTCCTTCTCCTGCCTTGGGCTTGTTTACAGAACTGAATGCATGTGGCCAGAGGCGGGGTATATGTGGAGGAGGACCTGAGGCATCCTGGGAGCTGAAAGCTTAACTGTTTGGTGCCTGGATCACTCCAACCACATTTCCCCATGGTATCCCTGTGGACCCTATGGACTTCGAAAAAAAGAGTTAACAAAGGTTGCGTACCTATATATTTTTTATATTTTTTTTTGGGGGGGGGGTCATTGCAGCTGTAACTAGAACTTGGCAGACAACCACTAGTTTTTAGCTTTATAACAACAATCCCACTGGAATATAAAGACCTTAATGCTTCAGAGAAGTTTATTATTAAGGTTTTTCATCCATACTGAGGCAAACAAATTTTTAGCAACTGGGTATGTAATTATTATTTGAATTTCAATTTACTGTACATCTCCATTAAATCCATTTAAAATGTTTTCTGTTTGAACTACAGTATAGTAAAAATGCTTATTTTGTTCTTTAATTTAATTTTTAGCTGATGAGGCCACTCAATGCTTTGGATGAACTATATCGGTTGGTGGATTCATTTATTCACTCCAAACGTACAGCAGCTTGTGCCTACACAGCTTGCGGTGCCTCAGGAGTTGGACTGCTCTCAGTGACTTCAGAACTTTGCAACCGGCTTGGAGCATGTCATGTTATAATGTGCAATAGTGGAGTGCACCGGTAAGTACATTCATTCTATTACTTTTTCAGTTACAGCACAAATATGTATAGATTGTATGCTCACACGAGCAGGGGCCTCTATCCTCATGTGCTTTGCCTTCCCTCACTTATACCATCATCTCCTTCTCATTGCCAACAAACCTTTGGGTACAGCCAGTGCTGCTTTTGTGGGTATTTTGGCTGCATATTTAGCAATATTTATATAGCTGGTATCCTGAGTTCTGCAGTGTTTTGTGTTCTTAGTCTTTGTCACCTTTTTCTTACGTTTGCACAGTTTCTGTTCATGTACTTTGTTAGGCGCTGAAGAAACTCTTGCTGGGCCATATAATTAATGGATAATATTAAACAATAATAGATCACACACACACACATTTCCAAACAAAAATATGCCCAATTTTATCCAAAGTGCAAAGATTACATCCATGACAATGGCGGCTTTATGCAAACATAAGTATCTTGTTATGGCAAGAGCTGGTCAGATCAGAACATTCTGTGTTGGGTGTTGGCAGGCATACCTTGCTAATTTTCGCTCGCACCTCATAAAAGTGTGACCAAAAGCAAGCAAGGTTTACCTACGGTATTAACCTACTATGTGTGCGGTCTTGCACCGTCAGAACCTCACGCTTATTTAAATCTCCCCCTGTGAATGGAGAGTACAGTCCCCAAATACAATAATACAATAATACTATTTCATAGAAAAAAACAGCATGATAAAATCACATATAAGTCATACTCCAAAATAGTCTATAGTATCCAAACTGATAGGCATGTTTTTAAAACTTAACGTCAGATGGTTCCACAATGGTTGGAATTGGTGCTTACCAGCACTGGGGTCTTAGGTTCATCTCCAATCAGATCCCAAATGTGTGGAGTTTGTAGGTTTACTCAGTTTCGCCTGAGTTTTCTCTAGATGCTCCGGTTTCCACCCACATTCCAAAGACACCTGTAACCCTGGTTTAGGGTTAAAGAAAAAAAAAACATTTAAATGTATACTTTTGACATACGTTTCATAGCATACTGAGGTAATTTAAGTCTGTAATTGCTTAAATAAATAAGGTATATATGTGGGGAGATATGAAGGTACATTAAATTCCTACTGTACATGTTTATGTATATGTTTAAGTAGTGTGCACTATACAAGTAAGTGCCAGAACTGGCCGGCAGAAGCTGCTGACAGGTGGCCCCTGTTTAACATAAGCGGAGTGATACATGTAGGAGTGAATTGGTTCCTGTCAGGAAAAGAGGGTCCGGTGAAAGGGAGGTGATATAACTGACAGCCAGTCTGGTGTTCTCTTCCTTGGGTGCTCAACCCCCCCTGTGGGGGTGGAGCTGGTGAGGAAGCCTGTCACAGCAGGAGCTGTGGGAGAGCAACTACGGCTGACAAGTGGTCAGCATCTCCCAGGGAAGAAGTAAGCGGCAGCGGCTTCTAGAAGCTTTCCCTGGGGTGAGTGAGTGAGCAGCAGCGGGCAGCTGGCAGTAAGCATCAGCATGTGTTGATCGGCCAGCACTAGAAGGCAGGATATGAATTGGAGACAGTGGCGCTGAACAGTGTAAGTGTGATGAGCCTTCACACAATTATCTAACTGCACAACGCATAGCTATCCCAGTATAGAGACCTTATTATGCAGCATACGGCTTCACAGATATGAATATGAAATAAGGAGTCACAGAGGCATGGCCCCTCCTATATTCAGAACAGCGTCACTATTTATAAGAGGCCTGAAAGAAGGCAATTGATCAGCTGATTAGGACAGGCACTACATTGCTATTTGGGGATTTGGAGTGGCATTTATACAGACTTTATATAAGCCTTCGCACTAAGCTGCCCAGAGACTATAATGCTACCATTGAAACCCTCTAACTATATGCCAGTCCTACAAAGTACTGCATTACTGCTGATTAGAGAGATACTGTTAGTGTCTGAGCTCTGGTGGATACAAGAAAGGACTGTATCTGTGCATATTGCAGATTATCCAATAGTTGTAGCAGAATGGAGAAGAGAAAATATATCTATAGGATACAAATCATCTCTCTAGTGCAGCAGGATTAAGAAAACTAAGCTAAGGATGCTCTAATCTACAGCAATAGACTCTACAAATGACGCTATAGAAGTACTGATAACCACCTTTTTAATAAAGGATACAGGAGCCTTAGTCAACTTAGCCAATTCAAAGACTTTTTCCAATTGATCAGATATAAGGGCCAACGTACTGCAGTGTTTATAAGGGACCAATAATACCTAAGTGTTACAGAGTTCATTGTTTCTCCATATTATACTTATTTTGTTGCATGGCATGCAGAAGTATATGTATAGAAGGTATATTGATATATTCTAGGTTGTGGGGCATATTGTATTGTCCTAATAATTGTTATGTTTCTTAATTGGAATAAATGAACAATTACTTGTGTATGTTCCACCGGTTCACCATTATTGAAAGGACCTGGAGGTTAATGAGGAGAGAAGGAAGGTATTTTATTTTTAAAAAGTGTAATTAGTATACTGCATATATAATACCTTCAGGTTACATAATTACATTGATTGGCTTACCCAAGCAAGCCTGAATAGCATAGCTATGGGTTTTCCCAAGTAGGCCCATCCATACAACCAATACTTGGGTGGAGGCACTGATAAAACTAAAGGATTTTCAATATTTAGCGGAGGAAATAAGTGGGTACACTAAACCACAAGGAAGTTAGTAACCTGGTAACCATAGAGAGGGTAAAAGGGGGGTTACACACCAAACACTTGCATATTAATCCCTTTGCTGCTAAAGATGAATGGGACTTGGTAAATGGAGGTAAACACTTCAAAGTCTCCTCCTTATAGTTGCTGTCCAGGGAGGATGGGCTTGATGATACAGTGTAATTAAGCCCTGCCGTTTCCAAGATAAACTTTGCCAACATTTTTAGAAGCAACAAAATAGGAGAGAGAATATTAATAGTGCTATATCTCCACCAATTCTGGCATCTATATACTCAAGGATACTCTTGTTTGAAAGAGAGGAGTCCCAGCTTTCAAATAATGTAACTCCTGATAAGTTATTCTTTATTGATCATATGTGATCACAAGAGAACATCTTTGCACCGCTGTGGTTTTCAAATCATTATGAAGTTAAGGTATGGGGGACTCTCTCTCCCATCCTGGCTTCAATAAACTCAAGGTCACTCTTATTTGAAAGAGGAGAGTCCCCTCTTTCATATGATGTGGACTCTTAGGCCTTCATTCAGAGGCGGCCGTATGGTCTACGACCGCACGGCCGCCTCGATGTTTGTCAAGTGCGTATGCGGACGAGGGAGCCGGCTCCTTAGTACGCATGCGTGAGACCCGCTACGACCAACAGCGCCGGTCGTAGCGGGTCTCTTTCCAAAGGGGGCAAGCTGTCGATGTTGATTGACAGCTCACCCCGTTTTGAAGGCGGACCGGGGGGGTGGCCAATTGGGTAGCCAATTGGCCGGCTAGCAGCGCACTCCAGGTCATCGTGACCCAGAGTGCGCTGTTCTTACAGCAGGGTTTCACGGGCTACGCCCGTGTTAAGCCCTGCTAGTTACCTGGGTTGGATTGCCGGGTCACTCGACCCGGCGATCCAACCCTCTCCCCTTTTACACCAGGGAGCTGCCCGGGTTAACCCTTCAAAAACGCGGGTTTTAGCTCTGGTGTAAAAGGGGTATAAGTGGTGTTAGGAAAACAAATACACACATTTACTTTTAGCTAATTTTCTTGCAATTTAATTAAAAAAAAAAAATAAAATTGCCCATTTTGGGTGGATTGCCCTGGTTGTGTCAGGAGATATAAGCAGTCTAATGGTATTTTCTCACAAGTCAAAGCTTTTGGAAAAAAAGAGGTACAATCTGTTGATGCTGCATAAATTACTGATATTGATGTAGGAATGTGACCAGCCCAAAAAGTGCCACAATTGCTCAGCAGTAAAGGGGTAAATGTAGCAATCTTAATGATCAGTCACTTAGCTGTAGGGCAGCTTTATTGATTTTAATCAATTTTCAATTATTTAAAAATCAATGAAAATCAGTCAGCATCGATGTTGTGTTACTGGGGCTAAATTGCACATTTACTAACACTTAAAAAAATAAAAAAAATGTCTCTGTTAGTTAATGTCTATACTTGACAAGTAAAAGGAATAACTACAAAGAAAACAATGATAGAATGGCGTTGTGTATGTGAAAAAGTATTATTGAGCAGCTCTCTGCTTAAAATGCTTGTATTTCTGCCTACATTTACACATGCAGGACCTCATTCCCTGAGCTTAGCTGCATTCCGAATACACAAGCAGCAAACTTATGTACATGAAATGAACTTTACTTGCTCATCATAATGGCAAAGTGCAATAATTAAAGTCTGTTTTGAAACTGTAGTAATTTCTAAAATGAGGTTGCTATTTAAACTGGATTAAAACTGTTTGTAAGTGTTCTTGTTTCTTCTCATTAGCTATAATGATGTGCAGCCTTTGGATTACTAGTGACAGTGTGCTTGCCAATTAACATAAGGATTTACCATCTGACAAACAGTGAAGACACAGCATGATGATACTTCATAGATGGGCCAGTATTAACCATTACATTCATGTTTTTAGACACTAAGGGCTGAATTGGTGAGTTTGCTATAATTTAGGACCTGCCGGAACTCGCGTAGATTGACGGCAGGTTCTATTCCAAAAAGACAGTGTTTACCAAAGGTTGTTTTGACCTTCTAAATAGAACCTGCCGTTTCTCCCCAGCAGTTTCTAAACCCATAACCAACCACAATCCCGCTGTGGTTTGCAAGCCTGTACCGATTTAGATTAAGGGCCTGATTCAGGTAGGATCGCAATTGCAAAGCTGCACGCAAGCTATAGATATATGATGTATGCACGCAGGCAGTTTTGCAATTGCGATACTTACAATTATGGTAATGCAGCAGGAGGCATCACGCCCCCTGCTGCATTACGTATCCAGGCTGCGTTGTCCAACGCAGCATCGGATTCTCTGTGGACCATCGACCGGCTCCATGGCCGCAGTTTAGAGGAAGTGGCCAGGAAATCTCTGTCAGCTGACGGAGATCCTGGCTTCTTCCCTCCCCCCCAATGGCGGCGACACGCCTGCGTTTCTGGAAACGGAGGGCATCGCCCACCCCTGCTGGGCCCCAAACGGCAGCAGACTGTGAATCACTGGCCGTCTGCAGTCTCCATGCGGGCAGATTTTGCTTAGACTGGTGGCTCTTTCCTCACCCCAAGACTTTGGATATGGAGGTAATGCATTCAATATTATTATTACTAATTTTGTTCTACTGGTCCCAGCAACCTGCCAGGGCATGATGGCACTTGGAGAACCATAAATTCCAGCATGTCTGGACATCAAGGGCCGGGTGGCACCTGTAGTCCACCTGTAAAAAAAAAATGAAACAATTGAGAGGGGACACGTACCGATAATTTTTAAAGACACCTCCACAGTGGCGGAATTTACAAGTGGTGGGCCCAGGTGCAAATATATGCTTTGGGGCCCCTACACCCCTGCATGGAAGAGGAAGTTGGTGGTGAGGGAGGCAGAGTGTGTCTAGGGAGTGGCAGTGGGTGACGGGGAGAGACAGAAGGTGACATGGAGAGGCAATGGTTGGCTGGGAGAGGCAGTGGGTGTGAGAGGCAGGGAAAGGCAGAGGGTGGCAGTGGGAGGCAAATGGTGACAGGGGAGGCAATGAGTGACTAGGGAGGCAGTGGAGTAGTACAGGTAGTGGGTGCATGTATATAAGGTTCATGGGGAAGAGGTGTGAGAGTGACTATGCTATGGCAGTCCCTAGTCTCCCAAGTGGCTGCTGGAATCTAAGATAAGAAAGTCCAAGTATGTACCAAAGTACCAGGTCGTTCAGCAGGGTCCGGTGCCCGCAGCCTGCAATAATAGGCTATCTGGGCACAAGCTATGCTGTTAACACGTGGACAGGAGTCAGACAGGCTTCCCGGGACCCAGATGGGCAGCTGTGGCAGGCGTGCAGGTACTAGCTGCAGAAAGGTTCAGTGGACACCAACAGGAACCGTCTGATCCCCCACACTGGATGGGCTACCTGATGCAGGGCTGGTAGTGGTCTGGCTCTCCAGCGGGAGCTGTACCTGCGTCTCACAAAGGTGCTAGACTGGGCTGATTAACTTGCAGCAGCAGTTGGATCACCGTTGTTACACTGCATACTCTATACTCCCTGCTGGCTGCCCAGGCCAGCAATGAGTTCTCCCCCTCATTGCTGATCAGGGCAGCCACAGCAGCAGACCCCTTTGTCGCCAGGGGTCCCGGTACACCGCACCTGCTGCATCGCTGTTAGTGCCACCCCTGCACCTCCACACCCCTTGTTCTCCAGTTTATTACTTACAAATGTTTTAATCAGGTCCTCTTCTGTCCATGCAGCAACCACAGTCTTTGCATAAAACAAACGGTTATACTTCTCACCATGCGGGAGCTCGGCACTACTAAGAACTGTCACTCGATGTCAGACCATAGGAAGCAATGGGGCTAAACTGATTGGTTAGAGCTACGCGTTTCAGCTACCACTGTAGCCTTTTTCAAGCTGGAAAAACAATGGTAGCCGAAAAGCGTTTAACACATCCAACCATCCGCTCAAAACTTCATGCTTCTAACCTATCTCCAAACGGCTTCCTGCCGCATCTAGCAGCTCTCGTGCTGCCATCGTTCACCATACGGCTTCTTAGCCGCTCCAAGTAGCTTTCCGTGCTACCACCAATCTCCAAACGGCTTTCTAGCCATATCCAGCAGCTCCCGTGCTGCCAACATTCACCATACGGCTTCCAGGACGCTCCAAGTAGCTTCCGTGCTACCACCAATCTCCTAACGGCTTCCTAGCCATGACCAGCAGCTCCTGTGCTGCCAACGTTCATCCTAGGGCAATTGCCCCAACATCAGCACCATCGCTGCCAACATCGGAACACTTGCCGCACCATCGGCTCTCAAAGCCACTATTAAACCATAGACTGCTTGTCTACCGCAACTGCCTCAACATCGGCACCATCGCTGCAACATCGGCACACTTGCCACACCGTCGGCTCTCAAAGCCATTATCAAACCATAAACTGCTTATCTACGGCAACTGCCCCAACATCGGCACCATCGCTGCAACATCGGCACAGTTGCTGCACCATCGGCTCTCAGAGCCATTTTCTAACCCTAGACTGTTTATCTACGGCTATTGCCGCACCATCGGCACCATTGCCGCACCATCGGCACAGCTTCCACACCATCGACTCCAAAGCTATTGCCCAAAAAACCAAACTGTACTCTCACAACATCTTTACCATCGATATCCTTAAAATCATCAACTGCCAGTACTAGCGGGACATTCTTTACCTGTTGAATTCCCCTGTATCTCCATGTGAGCCGCTACTACCTAGAGCATAAGTCCAGGCGGCCGCCTAAGTACCGGTGAACTTATCCCAGTTCTAAGGGAACAGCGGGCGGTTGTTATTGGCAGAAGATCTCACTAGCCGGGTTCTAAGGGTCTCATATGGAGCAGGCAGTGGGATTCGTAACACTGCAAAATTTCTGTTTATTATCATTCTTGCTTGTAGCTTCCTCTTACTTCATATATTGTATGTATATAATTTTACATGTGGATTCATATATGAGTAAAACGCTTACTAGTAATGTGAAAAATTTACAGATAACATACAATAAAATACAAATGGGTTCTTTATTTTATTAATTGTTTGATAAATTTATTGAATAAATATGCTTTATACATATAGCCCAGTGCTGGGTCCTAAAATACGGGGTAACCCTACTCGTTTTCCCCCCCGTATTTTTAGTAGAGATGAGCGGGTTCGGATTTCAGAGATCCGAACCCACCCGAATTTAGAGATCCGGGGCGAGATCCGAACGTGCATTCGGTTCCCCTGCCGGCCCCGGAACTCAAACCGAGGCAAAACCATAGAGACTAAATCTCGTGGCTCGCGAGCTTTTGTCTCTGCTATATAAGGAGTCCCCGCGGCAGCACCATTTCACTCCGGCTGTGGAGAGTGAACAGGGAGGGTGGGTAGTGTATGGCTGGTGCTGTCTGCTGTGTCCATCTGGGCTTCTGTGCTGAATATATCTGGACTGGTAGGGTGCTGCCTGTGTCGTCAATCGCTGCTGCCTCGGTCAGGGGTGCTCCGGGCCCCAAGTTCTGGACAAAAAAAATAAAAATAATAAAAAGTGTATTTTTTTTTTCTGTGTGTGCATGTGCTGCACTTATTATGAGACAGCAGCAAACTAGTGCCCCTTTTATTTTTTAAAAATGGCCACATGTTAGTGCTGTCACTTAGTCAGCCAGCTTGCTGGATGCAACAGTTTGGCCCTAGGCCTAACCTAGATGAAAAAAATCAATATTGTGAGCTGTGAGGAGGTCAAAATTTACTGCAAATGACTGGGAATAAATGTTATTAAGGTTAATAATACTGTAGGAACAAAAACAAATTATGTGGTTATAACTGTTTTTATAATTTTTTGAAAAAATGCAAGGGTGGTTTTGCAAAACCAAAACCAGATCCAAAACACGAAGCAGATACAGATCCAAAACCGAAAACAAAAACAAAACACAGGAGTCAGCACGCATCCCTAATTTTTAGGACCCAGGACTGGCTGAGTAGTCCTGGGCTGGTTATGCTTTTTTTGGAGGGGAGGCTGCATAAATGTATTTATTTATTTATTTTAATATTAACCATTTAGATAGTGTTTACATGCAGAAACATACACAAATCACAATGATCTGTGTATGCTTCTGCCAAACTCGCAGCTCAGGAGGTGGTCTATTTGAAACTTCAATTTAGCTGCGAGTTTGCTACAAATATTCCCGAGTTGTATCTTTTTCATGAAAAAGTACTTCAGAGTTTGGCCGATGGTGAGTTTATTCAAGTTTGCTGTCTCACCCAAGTTTATCAGTGAAAAGAGAGAAATCTCACCCGAAGTTGCCTCTAGTGAATTTGCGAGTTGCAAAAAATGTCTAAACTCACCCGAGATTGCAATCTCTAACCAATAGGAATCTTAGTAAATTTACCCCTCTGAGTTTTTAGGGCATCAATGGTGGAGATCTGATAATTCTCCACAGGGGCGGATTGGGATGGAAAACCAGCAAGAGAAAGATGGGGGAGGGAGAGAAACAAACTAGAGAGATAGAAAGATTTATCAATGTGCAATAACATCTCCTCTATATAATAATAATAATGCCATATATCAGGGTGTGCTGGGGGCTGTTTTATTCCCGCTCATATCACTGTATAGTGCCTTCACCTCGATATAATAATAATACCACATATCAGTGTATGCTGGGAGCTTTGTTAATCCTCCTCATATTTCACTGTACGATCGCCTCTCCTCTATATAATAACACTACCACATATCAGTGTGCTGGGAGCTGTACTGTTCCCCCTCATATATCACTGTACTGTCCTCTCTCCCCTATAGAATAACAATACCACATATCAGTGTGGACTGGTGGTTGTGTTATTCCCCCTTCTATATCACTGTACTGTTCCATCTCACCTCTAGAATAATATCACATATCAGTGTACTGGGAGCTGTGTTATTCCCCCTCATATATCACTGTACTGTTCCCTCTCCCCTATATAATAACAATGTCACATAGCAGTGTGCTGTGTTATTCCCCCTCATATATCACTGTACTGTTCCCTCTCCCCTATATAATAACAATGTCACATAGCAGTGTGCTGGCAGCTGTGTTCAGCCCCACTTAGGGGGTCACTTACCAGCCTCTTTCTAGCGCTGGTCTCACTGCTCCCACAGTCACATCGTGGCCCTGGTGAAAGAGGAGTGGTGCCTGCTTCCTTTGGAACTTTCAGGAACCACCAGTGAGACACTCCTCCGTGTCTCCGCCATCGCGCTCCAATCGAAGAGCAGGAGTTCAGCCAGTGACCGACGCTCAAGCTGTGCTGTCTAATGAGGAGGCCACACTGGAGTGAGACCCTTGGTGGTGGGGAGAGGTAACTACATGGCAGTGTTCCTGGCAGCCGTGAGAGACCGAGCTGTCTCTGCACAGCCCAGCCGCCTGACATCTCCGGCTTTCTCCAACGCCGCTTCACATGCGCGGCCACGGCAGTGAAGGCTCTGAAGGGGCTGCTAATGAGAGAGATGTCTGGCCCAGCCGGAAGTACCCCGGTTTCCCGGTGGCCCAATCAGCCCCTGATTCTCCACCATATATGCCTAAAAGGCAGGAATGGTTTTTTTCCCCCCTTCTTGGCATGGGGGAATTGAGCTTAGCCCCCTCTCATAGCTATACCACTAAGCCCCACCCTCTTCAGTGATTGGCCCCACGCCTGCCATTTCCCTCTGCAGGGATGTCCATTGATGGTTCAAACCATTGACGGTTCTTCGCCGATGGTTTCATGCCTTCAATGTTAATCACTGATGACCTCATCAATGATGGCCATCCCTACCATATGCTTTTCATGTCTCAAAACTGTCTGTTTATGCGGCATTATCTGGATTTGAGGGGACTGCCACACCTCCCTGATTATCAGGACATTGCCCAAATTCAGTAGCGGTTGGGAGGTATGTCCCCCTGGTGTATGCCCTTTAAATGATGTGCAGGTGTTATTTCTTGAGGGAATGTTGGGACGTCGTACTTTGAATGGACTAGACACATCTCTGGGATGGCCAGACTCACTATTATTTGTATACGACCCCTATTGGCTGTGTCCTGATTTAATATTTTCCAACATTGGGAAGTAAGTGCATCCTTTTAGTTCTCAAGTAAGATAAAATAAAATACATAGTATCATTGCTTAAAGTGGTCCTAGAGAAGTGGTCGAACTCACCGCTCCCCCTCGGTGCAATGTCAATAAAAGGCGTGGTCTCAAAAGAAAGGGGCGTGGTCACATAATAGTATTTCCGAAACAAATTATGCCACACAGTAGCACATTCTTGATTCACATTACACCACATAGTAGTGTCTCTTATTCATGTATGACACACAGCAGTGCCCCTTTTACACAATGACCACATTTGTGCCCCTTACACACAATGCCCACAGAAGTAGTGTCCTTTATACAATGCCCACAGTAGTAGTGCCCCTTATACAATGCCCAAAGCAGTAGTGCCCCTTACTTATAATGCCTACTGCAGTGGTGCCCCTTACCCATAATGCCCACTGTAGTGGTACCCCTTATGCAGTGCCCTCAGTAGTGGTGCCCCTTATGCAGTGCCCCCAGTAGTGGTAGTGCCTCTTATGTAGAGCCCACAGTAGTGGTAGTGACCCTTATGCAGTGCCCTCAGTAGTGGTGCCCCTTATGCAGTGCCACCAGTAGTGGTAGTGGCCCTTATGCAGTGCCCACAGTGGTAGTGCCCCTTATGCAGAGCCCATAGTAGTGGTGCCCCTTGTGCAGAGCCTCCCTTATGCAGTGCCCCATTAGTAACCCCCCTGTAATAGTGCCCCCAATAGTAATGCCCCTAGTAGTAATGCCCCCTGTAGTAATGCCCCCAGTAGTTCTGCCTGAGTAATGCCCCCAGTAGTAGTGCCCCCTGAGTAATGCCCCCTGTAGTAATGTCTCCTATTGTGAAGCCGCTAAAACAATAATAGGTGTCCGTGTGACTTCTCAGCCCATTTACAAGTATGCAAACATGATTAAAATGATCATATGTGGTAAAGAATGGCATATTTCTGCTTCCTGTCATTCAGCTATTGACATATATTTATAATATGCTGCCAAGACCTGCTTTAATAATGTAATGTAGTAAAATAGTAATAGCCATATATCTTTACCACCAGTACACACTGTGTGAAACTCTCAAGCAAAACAATCTCCTGTTAGTGGGATTTGGCAGATGAGAATTTCCACTGTGCTCTGATAAAGATGTTAAAGGCTGCTAAAAGCAAGATGTTATCAGGAAGATTTCTGGCCAGTCTCTGTACAGTACTTATCTGTGTAACATGGGGAAGCTGCTGATAGGATTCAAAATACTGACCTTAACCTTGTACACTAAATGACATAATACATATTACTGACAACACAATTTTAACAGTACTGACCTTAAAATAATTTTTTTTTTGTTTTTGTTTATAAAAGGTACTGTTGTTTTCAAAGCCATACAGGCATACCGATATCCTGAATCTGTTTGCAATTTCATGTATTGTAGTGAGAACATTTTTTACAGTAATGGAATATATATGAGGAAATCACCTGACACTCTTTTGGCTTTTAGCCAGGTGGTGATATATTTAGGCACCGCACAAAATCTTTATGTGGCATTTAGTCAATTCACATATTATACTTTATTGAGAGCCTGCTTGTATAGATCTATTTTGTGTCTGTAAGAGCTAGTTAACACCATTTTTGTTCTCTACATGGAAAAATTCTCATTAGCACCTTACGTGCTAGTCTGCATATGTGCACGCCAATACAGACTTCCAGGTGTCTGGCACTCGCACCTAAGGAGGTGCAACTGGAGCAGCTGAGAGTGAGGTTTGCAAACTCTAGCCAACTGCAGTCAGGGTGTGTTCACAGAAATGTGGCTTATGCAGACATGCAGAAACACACATACTGATTCAGAGTGATCAATGCTGCATCCTAGGTAGCAGCGGATCTGAGAAGGTATGTAAATGATACAGGTGTCACCTTTTGAAATGAGACGCCCACCTGTGGCTTTTCAGATCTATGTCCGAAGATCATCATCTACTGTATGTCCATCAGATCACCATCGAACATCGGCGGACCATCAGACATCTGATTATCCCTAAGATTACTCAGAATGTCCACCACATCTAAGCTGCCGAGGCTAGTGAATCTGCGTCGGAAGATGCAGTCGCTGGCTTTGAGCCGGCTCACCCCAAAAATGAGGCCGACGCACCCGTTTATGAAAATGCTCCCCCTTTCTGGCCCCAGATGTCTCTAGTGTGTCAATCACATTGCGAGTGTGACCAGAGTTGCAACACTATCCCTGCAGATGCGCACTGCGGCTCCGGCTCATGCACAAATAGAAAAAAATCGGTCAAATGAGAACGTATCCAAATAGCATCTACCTTTGAACCTGCCTCATATACTCCTTGTTAGAGAGACCAACTCTTGCATCTGCTACAGGGCATGTGCAAATGCACACTGATGATAATGTAAGCCATGCCAGTATGCTTCCAATGTGCAGCCAGATGCATCTCCAGATGTGTGTAGTTTTGCATATGGGTGTGCGACAAGTGAAGTGTATGTGTTACAGAAATGAAGGGGGGGTGATCGTCCTGATACACCATTGGCTGGAATGGACTCGTCTGGTGATACAAGCCCCGTGGAGTAGTGCTAGCATAGTGCTAGCATAGCACTAGAAATAACAGAAGAACAGATTCTTGTTACCAGGAAAAACATGTACAGGTACTCGGTACCATTAAGGGGCCTATTCATCATCACTTAATTTTCACCAAAGTAGGTGAAAATGCACATTGATCAAGAAGGTAAAGCAGGAGATATCACAGATATCTCTACTTACCTTCCTTTTGCGGAATGGCCCGCTGTCCCTATATACTAGTATGGGGACAGTATTCATCAAGCTCTGAAAATATAATATATTCGGAGCTTGACTGCGGGAGCATTCGCCATCTTCAGAAGGTGAATGCTCCTGAACCAGCAATGCAACCTACTCCTTCCCTATGGGAAGAAGGTCCGGGTTGCGAAGACGGATCCTTTCAGATCCCTCCGCCGCTGTCCGGCTCCTTCCAGTGGACATCGAGGCTCTTGTGCGCATGCGTGACCTGTAGGTTGCTCATGTGCACTCCCGTCACTGCTCTGACAGGAGCAGTGCAAGGATTCACTGCTCCGAAAAGTAGCAGTGAAGCTGCTTGCGCGGGCAGATGTTTTCGCATCAGCTGTCACCGCGCCGGAGCAATGATGAATTGCTCCGGCTGCCGTGGCAAGTTAGGATGTTAATTATTGGGGTCCGTTAGGACCCTGTTAATTAACATGATGAAGTGGCCCCTTTGTACCATGAGAAAAAAAGCTCGGTTTGTAGCACATATTTCTTTTTCCACCACTAGGGGGCACAGGGACAACTCTGGGTATAGCCTGGATAAGAGGGAATGGGAGGCCGCTAACGTAGTGACGATCTTGTCCAGTTCCGGACCAAATAGGATCTCACCTGAATAAGGAAGAGCCTCCGGAGCCTTCTTAGATTCTGTATCCACTTTCCAAGTGTGCAGCCAAAGAGCTCTTCTGGCAGCAACTGCAGAAGCTGAACCTTAGCGGTTAAAAGTCCAGAATCCATTGCTGCTTCAGAGAGATACAAAGCCGCTTCCCTAATGTGTGCAACCATAGCCACTTAGTCACTCCTATGGGCGCCCAAGGTAACAGTCCGCTCTAGCGGCCTACAGCTGTCTTTAAGAGATGCCGTATTTGGTATAGGTAGGAGGGATGAGCGAATAAGACAGGTGTAACCCCCAGGGAACATGGCGGCTGCTGCTAACAAGCAGCCCCTGTTCCATATATTAATCCCTGGTGGTCTAGTGGTAAGCGCGGTCAGACCGGGTGCTTCCACTAGCCAGCACCACCAGAGGTCTCCTGCTCTGGTGGTGACAGCCAGAACACGCGGCTCCCTGCATGCATTCGCCCAATGTGCACCGGCTGCAGGTAGTGGCTCCTGCTGTGTGGGAGACCACAGCCAAGACACTGACACAGTCACCGGTGCTGGGGCGGTAGAGGGGCAGTGGGGGCGTCCTATAGGATGCATTTCACTGCACACTCTAAATAAACTAGTTAAAAGAAAAATTAAGAAAAATGGAGGATCATCTAATAGCCGGTGCCCAGCTCTTGCTGGCACCAAACTTAAAACTGAGGTCCAGTGCCTGGAAACGGGATATAGAGGAGAGGAGCCTGGGCTTGTGGGTAAATTGCTTTAACCATTTGGTGTCCAGTCTCTCCTCACCAGGCTATACCCAGAGTTGTCCCTGTGCCCCCTATGGAGTCAAAGAAAGAGACTTAACAGGTAAGACATAAGTCTATTTTTTCATCTTGAATTGTTCTTATTACACAACTCTTTAATACCATTACTTCCAAAACTGTGCCTACCAGTACCGTGTTGTATAATCATTATATTTATTCAGAGTCAGACAAGCAAAAATGCAAGATTTATTTGACAGTAAAAAATGTATGTGAACTAAATATTGCAGATCATTGCAAAGCTGATTAAAATACATTTATCTTCATAAATACTCAATACATAGAGAATTCTGCTGGGCAGGAATGAACTAATGCATCCAATATGCACGGAGAGTGAGTTTGTTATTGTTGCCTCTGTCTCCCTAGCATGATGATTGTGCCGAGTTGATTCTGCATGGCGGAGAGCAGGCATAGCAATTCAAGATGATCTAGTATTTCAAGAGCAGGTTTATATAGATTGCTTGGGGCTGATAGGGGACCTGTGGACACATTTGTGGTCTTGACATTATTCCCCAAGGGAATCGGCTGTGTGTCAGCAAGTGACTACATCGTGCTCTGAACTTATTATTGCAAGTTTTCATTGACACAGCTGATTATTTAGGGATCTTGTGGTTTCCATTAAAATTGAATCAAATGGTTATCCTGGGAGAATGGAAATTGCTTTCAGGAATAAGGGGTCATTTAGTATAATTTACGGATCCTGTACCACAAGTAATATAGCTACTTGCTTACGCCGTATCGTTATTTACTTCATTATATAATTTATTTTTATGACAGAAATGTTTGAGTCTAGTACAGTAATTCAGGTAAGATTGCTGCCTCATTGTAGGCAATGGAATTGTGTTTCATATGACAAAATAGAAAGTAACTCTGCAATGACGATGGGCTTACCTACCAAGCTATGAATATAGGGCCTGATTCAGCAAGGATCGCTGATGCGATCGCGCACGCAGTTCTGCTGCAAAGTATGGTAATAATTGCAATCGCAAAGCACTCGCACGGACAACATGCAGACACCCACTTCCCCTCTCACACATCTGTAATAACTTGCAATCCACCCAAAACATCATTAACATCGAAGTACATCAGAGGCACTCGCACATTTAAGGCAGGTCTGATCCTACCACTAAATTGCTAACTTTCCTGCATGCAGTGAGTACTCAGGCTGCGTATACCATCTCAGTGGCTAATTTGTGCATGCCCCTGTAATGGCGTTCAAACGCAATGGCACACCTGCGTTTCTCCCCCCGGTCACCACCCCCAAACGGTGCTTCCTGTCAATCACTCTGCGATGGGTCTGCGTACGCAATACAACCGGGAATGATGCATACACATGCGCGGTACCAGGGCCGAAACTAGGATATCTGTCACCCGGTGCAAGGTAGCAATTTTGCGCTCCCTCCCTTCCCGTACCTGGATTTTGTCCTTGCTTCTCCATAAGGCAGTGCACTAGTCAAACGTCCCTGGAATAGTGACTTACATTATTCCACACACAATAATGCCCATTACACATTATGCCACACACTGTAATGCCTATTACCAAAGTGCCACTTACATATTTGCCCAACACCATTTTATGCCCCACAGGCTTCTAATTACTTTAAAATTACCTGCTCATTGTCTGGGGTTTTATACTCGTTGCCAGGGGTTACATGCTTGTTGTCAGGGGTTTTATGCTCATTGCCAGGGGGTTCCATGCTCGTTGCCAGAGGGATTCATGCTCATTGCTATGGGATTTATGCTCATTGCCAGGGGTTACATGCTCGTTGCCATGGGTTTTATGCTCGTTGCCAGGTGTTTCACGGGAGAAGATGCAGCTTTCAGCATCTTCTCCCGGCACTTGCGCTGGCCTAACAGACACTAGAGGTCCAGTAAGGACCTCTAGAATCTGTCTCCTCCTTGGCGGCGCCCATTTTTGGATGGCCGTTTTCTGACTCTCCAGCCCCCAAGCCACCGTGAGTCATCCCTTTTTCACCCCTGCATTCCGGCACCCGGTGCACATGCACCTCTAGCCCCCCCTTAGTTGCGGCCCTGGCAGTACGCAACAATCAACCATCTGCGTACGCTTTAGCAGTTGCGATCCTTGCTGAATCAGGCCCATAGTGTAACATAAAATTGCAGCTTTTGCATCCACTTATGTTCCTGCTATACTATTTTCCTAAGAGGCATGCAACTTTAATTTAGTGTAGAGATACAACCTCTTCAAACACAACATACTGCAAGAAGGATTTAATTAAAAGATATGTATAAGTTAAATGCAATTTTATGCAACTCACATTTCTATGTTGTGCTGACACCATTACTGATGCATGAAGTATGGGGAGCACACACCCAAAAATGGTAAGAGATGCGACATTCGTGTACTCCAATTGTAGTATGCCCCGCTATCTTACTCATACAGGATCATGCCTGTAGCAATATTCAATGAGAAGAGATGCCACTTCATCTTATTAAAAGTTATGTTTAACCAAGATATAGTGCACTGGACATACCAACGTTTCAGTGGGACTGTACCAACTTTCCTCAGGGTGCAGAAAATGGAATACACTGATTTTCAATAAGTCAAAAGACATCTTATATAGAACTAAATTAGTACTTACCTACACCATGTGCAGTCTTCATTCTCAAAGGCGGTGGCCAGTGACGTCAAGTCGATCTGCACCATGCATTAATTCTGGTATGTGGTTGTTAATCTTGTACTTAAGGAACACTACAGTAATTTGTGTTCTGTCTCTTTGAAGTGCTTCACCACTGAATGTTTGTACTGTTTTCCTTCCACAGCTGCTAAAATAGAGGAATGGTGTAATGCCATCCTTTCTTTGAAGTGTCTGTTCATTTTTCCTACATAGATCCGCAAGGGAACACTATACTATAGATGACACATTTACACACAGGTTACCACATGTTGAATTGGTAAGATCTTACCACTGTGTGGATGACGAAATGTACGAGTTTTCCTGACATTGGTAATATTTGTTTTGACAACAGTCACAAATGTTTTTCCCTCTCTTGAAGCACATAATTGGTGCCTTATTGGTAAAACTACTGAACCCAAGGAATTCCATTTACTTCAGTTTGCTTTAATCTTGGATTCTGTGGTAAATTTTAATAGTTGTTCTCTGGGAGTCGCAAGTACTCTATTTGTTTGTTTATTCAAAACCACTTCAGAGTAACCCTTTTGGGCAAGTTTGGAGATAGTATTATCCAGTTGTTCTGACAATAGTTGACAGTCACCATTAATTTTTGACACTCCGAGTATTTATGAATATGGGAGGCCGGTCTTCAATACTGGTGGAGGATGGTGATTATTGTACTGTAATAAATTGTTCTCATTACTTGGTTTCTGATATACTGAAGTACAGAGCTTATTGTCACATACAATGCTTGAGTCATACTCACCGAATGTCACAGAGACTCCATGAAATAGTGGTGACCTCCCTGACTCCATTTGGTGTCTAGTAATATCCTTGAAGCTGAGCCTGGTGGGCACAACATAGTGATGATGTCTTCAGTCTCTGCTCACCATAGGGATAATACTGGGGAGCAGTGGCGTAAGTTCATCCCAGACGTCGGAGGCAAGATATAATTTGGTGCCCCCCTCGTCACAGCCGCTGACACTGTAATGTAGCAATTTGCATGCAGACAGGCTATAGATAGACAAAGGCAGCAGCTGATGGTCTGACATGGAGCTCTCCACTAGTGTATGGTGGCTTCTCAGGTGGTGGTAAAAGGTGCTATGTATTGGGCAGCCGTGACGGTACATAGTTACAGCCCTAAGTGGGGTGAATATGTTGCAGACAATGGAGTAGGTGCCCCCCCTCAGAGCTGGAGCCCGGTGGCAGGTACCTCCATTGTCTCCCATAGTTCTGCCTCTGCTGGGGAGAAGAATAATAAGCTATGTTACAAGAAATGGCAACAAGAAAAGGCCATGGATCTGCAGCACACTGATGGGTACACAAGCAAAGGAGTGGTTCATTGAAAATTCTTCTGCTTCTTCATGTAATCCCAGACAGACTCGATGATGTTGAGATCAGGGCTCTGTGGGGGCCATATCATCACTTCCAAGACTCCTTGTTATTTACGCTGAAGATAGTTCTTAATGACATTAGCTGTATGTTTGGGGTTGTTATCCTGCTGCAGAATAAATTTGGAGCCAATCAGACGCCTCCCTGATGGTATTGCATGATGGATAAGTACCTGTCTATATTTCTCAGCATTGAGGACACCATTAATCCTGACCAAATCCCCAACTCCATTTGCTGAAAACCAGCTCCAAACTTGCAAGGAACCTCCACCATGCTTCACTGTTGCTTGCAAATGCTGATTATTGTACCGCTTTTCAGCCCTTTGGCGAACAAACTGCCTTCTGTTAAAGCTAAATATTTCAAGTTTTGACTCATCAGTCCAGAGCATCTGCTGCTATTTTTCTTCAACCTAGTTCCTATGTTTTCATACATAGTTGAGTCGCTTGGCCTTGTTTCCATGTTGAAGGTATGGCTTTTTGGCTGCAATTCTTCCATGAAGACCACTTCAGGCCAGACTTCTCCGAACAGTAGATGGGTGTACCTGGGTCCTACTGGTTGCTGCCAGTTCTGAGCCAAAGGGCTGGACAGCGGTACAATAATGAGTGTCTGCAAGCAACAGTGAAGCATGGTGGAGGTTCCTCGCAACACTGGTGGACGAAAATGTTGTAAGGAACATTGAAACGTTGGCCACACTTGTGTGGAGTGGACTTATTTCTGAGTGGAGTGCCTCCACTGGAGGGATAATATAAATATAAATATATATATATATATATATATACCTTTGTCTGTTTCTCCACATAATCACCTTGTCAGGGCTCTGCCGGGGATCAGCGCGGCCTTACCTCCTCGCCGGCTTCCTTTGATCTCCCGGGCGGTCGGGCAGCTGGCGCGGCGGCTGAGAGGACGCTGAGCATTCTCCCCATGCGTAGGGGACTGCGGGCGGTCCGTGTCTGGAATCGGGCTTCCCGGCATTGGCGCCGCCATGTCAGTCGGCCCATGTGACTGTACTTCCGGCCTGGGATAGGTGAGCATCAGCTGATCGCTGTGCACCTATCAAAGGGTTCTGTGGGGTATATAGCCTGCTTCCACCTTTCTGCAAACTGCCTGAACAACGGTTGTCTCCTAGTCCCTAGTTGAGTTCCGGTCCAGGTTCCTGGCGTTCTATTTCCTCTACAGTGTGTTCCATCTCTGCCTGTGTGCCAAAACGTTACTGTGATCCCTGTGCAACAGTGAGTTACCATCTGCCTGTGTGCTAAACGTGTCTCTAGTGAACCTTGTGCAACAGTGAATTACCATCTGCCTGTGTGCTAAACGTGTCTCTAGTGAACTTCTTGCAACAGTGTATTACCATCTGCCTGTGTGCTAAACGTGTCTCTAGTGAACCTTGTGCAACAGTGAATTACCATCTGCCTGTGTGCTAAACGTGTCTCTAGTGAACTTCATGCAACAGTGTATTACCATCTGCCTGTGTGCTAAACAAGTCTCTAGTGAACCAGGTGCAACAGTTAATTACCATCTGCCTGTGTGCTAAACGAGACTCTAGTGAACTTCATACAACAGTGAATTACCATATCTGCCTGTGTGCTAAACGTGTCACTAGTGAACTTTGTGCTACAGTATTGCCAGACTTCTTTACGTTGTTTGTGGATCACTCCACAGTGCCTTAAATCTTAGGCATCTCTTATTAGGGCCACGGTTATTTGTGTCTCCAATTCCCACTGAGCTCGGGTACCTGGTCAAAGGACCGCGACCTGCTCACAGGGTGCAGCTAAGCCCAAATCCCGATTGGAGGGGTCACTGGCAAACACCATCCTGTGGGTTAGACTCCGCACCATTGCCCAGGTCTCGTCAACACTCGAGAGCTGTGGATGAGGAGAACATATATCCAGGGCCCTCGCCTTCGTTTCCTCCCACAACCCGGACCTAGAGTTTCCACTTCCCCAGCGCCAGGCGTGACACACCTCCTTCCTTTAAGCATTTATCATATCTGTCCATGAGCTTTAGAATCCCCCTGTTGTACTCTGCTGCCTCCAGTCCATTAAACCAGGTTGCAAGCTTTAACTCATAACTTACAAAACGTTTTCCATTATTTGACTTTGAGCTCTTTCAGGTTAATTTACGTAAGGTTTTTTAATAGATTTAAAATCGATTGAAATCAATGTTGTATTTCTGGGACTAAATCACACATTTATTAACAGACAATTTTTTATATGGTTTTTAAGTATTAGTAAATGTGTGATTTAGCCCCAGAAACACAACATCGATGTTGATCGATTTTCATCAATTTGAAATCGATCAAAAATCGACCCTTAGTAAGTATATGATTCTATATGATGGGTGTATAGATACACACCATACTTGCCTACTCTCCCAGAAGCTGTGGGAGGCTCACAATTTTTCGGGTAGCCCCCCTGGTAAAGTAGGCACTTCTCCTGCATCCCATCCAAGCCACTTCCTAGTGAAATGTGCTGAATGGGGAGAATAATACCGGGAATCTGAGGTCCAAGAGGAGGGGGCGGGTCCTAATAACGCAACTCTATGACAAGCGCTTCATTTGGCTCGCTTAATGACACAAATAGTCCGGTCCTGCCTCCATCACCGCCAGTGGCGGGCTGAGCCGGGGGGCAGGGTGCCATGTGCCCCCCGGGCCGCAGCGTCATGCGGGCCGCGGGCAGTCTGTGTCACTGTGACACAGACTGCACCGCGTGTGTAGCGCTGACCGGACAGAGTTCGGTCAGCGCTACACATGTGAGAAACACACAGCCGCCGGCTCCGGCAGCTGTGTGTTTGTTGTGATCAGCAGCCAATGAGAGTCTGACAGACTCTCATCGGCTGCTGCTCCCACTGCCAGAGCCGGACATCTTTCGGCTCCCGCAGTGGGTAATGGGAGTGACGCGTCACTCCCATAATGCAAAGCAGCGGACGGAGGAGCTGATCTCGGCGGCGGGACCAGGAGCAGGAGCGGGTGTCAGTTAAGTGTTTTTTTTTTAATATTATGTGTGTCTACTGTGGGGAGTCTGGCACTATAAGGAGGAGACCACTACTGGGGGCACTACAAAGGGGGGACTACTACTACTGGGGGCGCTACAAGGGGGGGGACTACTACTACTGGGGGCACTACAAGGGGGGGACTACTACTACTGGGGGCACTACAAGGGGGGGGACTACTACTACTGGGGGCACTACAAGGGGGAGACTACTACTGGGGGTACTACTACTGGGGGGGACTACTACTAGGGGCACTACAAGGGGACTACTACTAGGGGCATTGCATAGGGGGGAGGGGACTACTACTAGGGGCACTACATAGGGGGGAGGGGATTACCACTGGGGGCACTGCATCGAGGGACCACTGCTGGGGGCTCTATATAAAGAGCAATAGTGGGGGTACTGCATAGGGGGAAGACTACAACTGGGGCCACTATTTAAGTGGCACTGCATAAGGGTTACCACTACTAGGGGCACTATATAAGGGGATTACTACTGGGGGCACAAGGGGCACTACATAGGAGGAATCACTACTGGGGGCACTACTCGAGGCCTGCATAAGGGTGTCCTCTCCTGAGGGGGGGGGGGGCGCCGTAGCACGCACTTTCTTTTGGGCACCCTGGCTACACGCTTCTCCTCTGCCAGGGCCGCCTGCATGCATTTGCCCCCCAGGCTAAAAGTTGTCAGCCAGCCCCTGATCACGGCCCACCTGTATCTACTCTCCGGGCTACTCCCAGAGAGGAAACCTCAAAAGTAGGTAAGTATGATACACACTCTTGTCAAAGTGGTACAAATCCTATTCACACCATTCACATGTGTGTGTATGTGTAATACTGCAGTTTAAATGACCAAGATTCTAAGGCAGTCATGTAAATTCTGCTTCCTGACTAAAGATAATTAGTTGCAGGGCATGCCCTACATCATCTGCATACATTCCCAAGCCTCAAAACATACTTGTCACTTTGTCAGCAATCTGGAATTAGCAGGGACTCTGTTTGCCACTTTCATTTCCAGCAGTCTTGTTAAGCAGGTTTGATAAATTAATCTTTCCTACTTGTACAAGCTAACTGCATGTGGTCAAATCAGCATTGTTATTAAAAAAAAAAAAAAATAGTGTGGCTTATAATTATTGTATTTTGTTATACTGAACATCAGAATACAAATCCGTTTTATTTTCATAGGACACTACACCTAGCCAACATGACAGGACACAGGACATGATCAGAATACAATTTTGTTACACGCTATATAGACATACAGTATAGTAGTACATTAAACCTACACAACAAGACATAACTACAGGACACGATCCAGTGCATCCGGAAATTAATTTATTCCATTTTGGAATACGGCTGTAACATAACAAAATGTGGAAAAAGTGAAGCGCTTTGAATACTTTCCGGATGCACTGTACATTCTATTATATGCTATATAGACATAGGAAACTGTAGCTACCAAACATGACAGGACACAGCACATAATTGGAATACATTTCTATTACACGGCATGTAGACATAGGACATTACACGTACCCAACATGACAGGAAATGATCAGAATACAAATTTATTACATACTATAGATATAGCAGACTACACCTACAGTACCCAAATGATACTGCAGGAGCAAAGGGGTTACTTCTGAGGACATTACCCAGCATTAGGGGGCGGAGCGGGGACGTGACCACGTGATTGTGTCATTCCCCTGCTGCGGGTGTGTGTATTTGGGGGTTCAGAGGGTAGGTGGCCGGCTGGGAGACTTGCCTGCATTTCTGGGCCTGATTTTCGTGAGCCTCCCATTATGGTAGAGAAGGCAAGTATGTATGTAATACTTCATACATACACAGGGCCAGCTATCACAGCAGCAGCATCGGAACCAGGCTGCCTGAGGTGAATGGTTTCTTTTTCCGGGTGGGAGCACCATTCCGCAGTCCAAGCCTCCTGTCTGCGGAGCATTAAGGGAAATCCGGGAGGAGCGGACACATTCTATTTTTTTGTTTGGTTTTTAATAAAATGTTATTAAGGTGTACATATAAGATTCCATTGCAGAGGTGAACAGAAAAAAGAGGAGCTGGGGAACAGGGAAAGTGATACAAAAAAGTAACATTTTGAGTATCCACATGAACATGACAACAGATGAGCAAAGGAAATGATGTGATTCAATTAAACTTCTAGATTCACAAAAAAATCCACAGATCATCCAGCTAGAACAGGAGTACAAGGAAGGGGATGTAGTCACCATTCCGGCGGTCGGGATGCTGGCGCGCAGAATACCAGCACCAGAAACCTGACAGCAGTAGGAATCCCTGCTCCAGGATCCCAACCGCCGGCATCCCGTCGGTAAGTATTAGGGTTAGGGGGAGGGTTAGGTTTAGGGGTTAGGCACTAGGGTGATGGTTACAGTTAGGCTGCATGGGGGGAAAGTTAGGGTTAGGCTACAGGAAAGGTGGGTTGGGGGAAGGGTTACAGATTAGGGTGAGGACACTTACCTACCTGCTGTTGGTATTCTGACTGCCGGGATCCTGTACCCAACCCCAATGGAGAGCTCTATGGAGACTAAAATAAAGGGAGCATTGCATACATCTCTAACTCAGGCCCTGTGTTTGTAACATCTCTGAGTGTGCAAAAGGACCGTGTCAGGAAGAGTTTGAAAAAATATAAGATTCCCAGTAATACATTTGTATTTATATTACTTCTGCCTATCCAAGAGCTAAGTAGGGTCATGATTCGAAGCTAGCAATTCCATTGAGGAGGACAGGGAGCCGGGATGGTAGGATGTCTCGGAGGCAGCAAGGCAGCGAGGGGAGTGACAGTCCTAGTGTCCTCAATAAAAGTCCCAAGTGTTGGATAGACCTAACCCACTCAGTGGTCTTCACCAGTGACTCCTCCTGTTGGGATATGGGTTTCGTCACACGAGTGAACAGGTCGCGGCCCTCTGGTTAGGTACCCGGGAGTGACGAGGAGACCAGGAAATGTCACTGCAATAATGAGTGGAATGATGCACTGGTATGCACTATGAGACATTGCTGGATACACCAAGAAGTGACACAGGACAGACACAGACTAGTTGTGAGTGACGATGAATAATGGAAGATCAGGCCTTGGGTAACTCAGAAGATCTGGACACAGGGTAGTGTAAGGAAGCTCGGGAATCCAGACACAGAGAGTCACTGGGTGTATAGAGGATCCAGACGCAGGATAGTGTACTTGGTGCACTGTAGATCAGGACACAGAACACAATTACTACAGGGAACTCAGACGCTGGTGAGTGTACTTGAAACATTGTAGAAACAATCACGGAGGACAATTACTGCAGGGAACTTGGATGCTGGTGAGTGTACTTGATACGCTGTGGAAACAATCACAGAGTACAAGTAGCTGTGCAGGGAACTCAGGTGCAGGTAGTGAACTTGATACACTGAAGATTCAGACTCAGAATACAGTAGCTGTGCAGGGAACTTTGGGCCTGATTCAGAGCTGAACGCTGTGACCAGAGCGCTCACTCTGAATCAGGGCCCTCCTACCTGTTTTTGGAGCGGCCTCATGGACTCGTATAGCTGTGGGTTACCATCGGGCTTGCGACGGAGACCCTGCGGTAGGGTCTCGCTGCCGCAAGCCCAGGAGTGATTTTGGCTCTATCAGAGCCAAAATCACTCCCACTGACATCACTAGTGATGTCAGTGGGGCCAGCTTCAGACGGTAGGTGTTCCCATGGGAACGCCTCCTTCTGGAAGGCACGCCCCCGGCACGCCCACCAAAGGGGTCATGCTGTCAAACAACATCGACAGCACGCCCCCTTTGGTGTGAGACCCGGAGCGATGGAGAGCCTGTCGCTCACCGAGTCTCGCGCATGCGCACGACGGAGCTCCCTCCGTCGTGCGCATGCGCAGTGGGGGAGCATCGACCCGCTTGCGAGCGTCCTGCGCTCGCGAGTGGGTCTGAATGACGCCCTTAGATGCATGGAAAGCTACTGAAACTAGTGCATGGGAACAGTACTGGAGCAGACACAGGGAACTTGGTAAATGAACCAGAACTGGATAAACACAAGCGGATAAACTGAAGCAGGACTAGAGGTGAAACAAAATAAGACACTAGGAATCCAGGCGTGAATATGTTCAGGAGACGCGAGCCGGCTCCAATAGTACTAAAGAGCCAGACCCAGACTAGCTGTGGGATACGCTAAGAAAGTAACCTAGAGCCTAGAACAAATACTGTCATCATAATCACTGGGAAAGCGAAGTTGAACAGCAGCTTCCTGTTCCTGGAGTCAGGCTAAATACCCTTAGGTAGCTTGTCATTGGATCAGAGGATCAGCTGTGTGACCGCAAGACTATCATTGGGAGAGACTAGTCAGGTGATATGGACCAACATGGCTGCACCCATGCCCGCCACCACGGAAACCAGGATGTACGCACGGAAGCAGACTCAGCCACCACTCACCTCCACTCCCAGTGACTGAACACCTAAGCCGAAGGATGCTGGTGCGGAGGTGAGTAGCGGCCGATCCAATTTCGCATCCTGACAAGTAGCTAATGTCAATCAGCTAAGTTTTTTTTGTTTGTTGGTTTTTAGAACATTTATCGGGTGTAAGTTGTCTCGAATAACAGATCATATTGTCCGGTCAGGAAGATACCCAGACATTTCAGTTTGTGTGGTTGGAATTTGAAGTTATAGTTTTGTTGTATCCATTGTTGTATGTAAGAAGAAAGATTCAGACTCAGTAGTAGAATTTCTGATTTGTTTCTGTTTACTTTAGAATTAGATAAGTGTCCATACAGTATATAGAAAGTTATTTTTGTAATGAGGGAAGTATGGGGGAATTTTATTATAAGTAAGACTTAGGGACTTAGGGGCCTATTTATCAAATCATAATTATCACATGTGATAATTATGGTTTGAACTCACCGCGAGTTCAAACAGAGTTTAGGAGGCATTCTTCAGAAATGTGAGAAACTTGAAGATAGGCTGCGGACTTCACTGCAAACTGGTGTCCTCCGCCCCACCCCCCTTCCTGCGGATGTCCGGCCCCCCTCCTTATCCTTGGCGCGGCTCATCTGTCTTCTGTCGGTGACCGGGCCACATATCTGAAGTATCCCGGGGCTCGGCAGTGCAGACACAGCAGGAAGGGATCTGAATCATAAATATTCACAGGGTTATCGGGGGCTGAACGCCACCTGAAAGTGGAGTTCAGTAACATCATCAAGTTCCGAAAAGATGCTTTTTTGGAACTTGATGGATAGATGTTAATTTTCACATGCTTTTGTGAAAAATAAGTGATGATGAATAGGCCACATTGTCTGTATATAGAGAGTTTAGATTCTCATCAGCTGACTTGAATACAGCATCTGTGATATTGGGATTCTTTCTCATCCTAACTGCAAAGGGTTCCTGACCAACAAGTAGAGGATACAAGGAATGGGTGTCTTGTGTCATTGGTGATAGAGAAAGGGAAGGATGCTTTCTCATTTACCAGTGGGATTATAGTATAGGGACGCTATCTCATGTAAAAGGTCTCCCTGAAAGCCCATGGTTTTTAGAGTGTCTCGCATAAAGGCAGACAGTATCGGCCCATCACTGCCACCACCCCTTTCCTCCCCCTGAGCTTATATCATGAACTCTGATGTGGGGATGGTGGAGGTCGGGGACACCTCTGAAGTCTGGAAGGTGACTTCCAACCTGTGGAGCTACAGCCGGCCCTGAAGCCATCAGCAAGTGCAAGATGGCTAGTCCGACTCTGTCTACACTAGTCAGCTGTCTGGCTTCCTGGAAATAAACAACTGTGTCCTTATGAAGGCAGGGATGTACTGGGCAAGTCTATTTGCTAATAATTTCACATAGAGATTGAGGTTGGCATTAAACAATGATATGTGTATAAGTAGTTGATAGTGGGGATGATTCTGAATCGCATGCAAAGTGGCTGTAAATGCTAATGCAAGTCTCCATAGGATAATGCGGGGTTCTTATGTCTGCAAGTGGAAATCTGTATTAAATCCGCCCACTGATTTAATACAAGCCCACGCAACAGTCAACATTAGTACTGGCACTTGCAAAAAGCCAATGGGTGCAATAGATCTGTCAGACACAGTCTTCCCTTCCCCAAACGCATGACTCAGAATTGCACAGACCTTTAGATACACATCTATGACACTCCCGCAGGTCGGTTCCATGTGATCACATTGTCACCACCCAGATCCCTGCCTGAAATGTCTAATTTCAAAGAAAGACAGATTCGGCCAAGTTCCGTCTTAAATAGGACGGACACACTCGTCATTTTCATGAGTGCACAGAGATCCGTCCGACTCTGTCCCAGAGTGCGATGTCTCTGTATGACAGTAATTCCTGTCCTGGTGGTGTTCCTTAGTCACCCTAAGCATGGCGTTACATAGTGTTATGATCATGGGCATCAAATCATCTGTCAACATTTTGTAATAAGTTCGGGAGCAGTTGTATATCTAAGGAATTTAAGTTTCCTCCTTATAGAGGACAGGTCTTCAAGCCGGCGGAAGCCTTGGAAGATTACATGTGTGTAAGAAATCCATTATCTGCCGGTTAAGTTGGGTTCCGGGGTTTAAAATATATATAACATTATAATACCACCATAAACTCTTTCTGGCAGTCATATATAGGGTGATAAATGTTTGATAACCCCCAAATATGGTACAGTTTCCTATTGGCAATCTTTTTGTTGTACATATATATATATACAGTTCATAATTATTTTCTAATCTGAAAACAAGCTGAATAAGCTGTAATATTGATGTCATTTTATATAGCATTCTTATATATCCAAAAATTGTGAAAATACATTTAGATTTCTTATAACCGTTCCTCTTACACTATTTCCTGCTATTCCATGACACAGGACAATTCTTAATTAACTTTTTCTCCTTATCTCTTCCTGCAATATATTTTCTTCAAACCTCACATTTATTTGGGTTAATATATTTTTCTTAATCTTTTTCCTCTTTGTGCACAATTTATCTCATAAAGTGCTTTCCAAGTTTTTATACAGGGTTGCCAATTATAAGCTATGATTTATATTACTGTGTATTTTTTTGTGCAAGTTTTATCTGAGTTAAACACATCTACCTATCTCAAACACAAAGTTAACCATAGAGGGGATAGCTATCGTCCATCGATGGTTATTAATCCTTGATGGTTAACCACCAATGGCGGATGGTTTTGCCATTGATGGCAGAAGTCCATTGGTTTTCGATCTACAATGGCATAGAGCCCTGCAATGTGTTTTTTTTTCAGCCTGGTGCTGGGACATGACTTTATACCATCAAGGTTTACCACTAATGGTACTATTGTGACCATCATTGGTTAACCCTTCGATGGCCATCCCTAATCAATAGTGCAAACAACTCATGGAAACCAATTTATGGCCCCAGAAGTATGTTATAAATAGGTGTTACTTTGCACTTTTTCCAGAGTATGGTCTATATGGATAAAGACATTTGATGACATTTTCATACATGTATGCCCCCAATGTTAAACATTCCTATGCCTTCCTGCAGATTCCTCAGTTTACGCTATAGGATTGTAGTACACCACAAATGATTTATGGGTGCACACAAAGAGCACCCAAAAAACAGCTTAAGGAAAGTGGGGTTATCCCAACACACCCCAACACTGGGGACTTTGAGAAAACAAATATTTGGCGCAAAAATGGGTGTAAATCCTAGTTGGTGGTCTTGGTGGTCTAATCATAGTAAGTGAGCTGTGAATAGACAGAACTTTACTCACCATGAAGGAGAGCTATATATGTAATGAATCTGTCCAGTGTGTTATTACAGCCCAGAGTGCACATAATTATTAGATAAATAGAATTGTAAGCTGAATCACATCTATTGTGATTGTCAGGCATCTGATCATTGGTTCTCATAGTACTAAGGGCAGTGTCAAGTTACGGCCTAGGATCGGCCGTTACTCACCCCACCGTCGGCTTTCCTTGACTTCTCAGGCAGTCAGACGTCTGGTGCGGCAGCAGGTGACGTGCTGAGGATTATGTCTAGGGACTGCGTGGACATTCATGTGTTGCTCCGTGACTTGGTTCCTGTGGGTGCCATCATGGACGCAGCCATAACAGTCTTCATCATCTGACTGGCCTCTACCCAATGGTTGTTGTCAGCTGACACTCTCCTCCAATGGACCGCTACCTTAGGGCATTTAGCTGGGCTCTGGACAACAGGAAGTTGCTGTACAATGTTGTTACTACTGGTGTATAATTGCCATTACATCGTTCCAGGTCCTTGCTCCTTTCCTCTCACGAGTCATCTCTAGTGTTACTCTCCTGTGCCAGTGGTATGTTTGGGTTCTCAGCCTGTGTACTCAGTCCCGAGTACAACACAAGTGTCACTCTCCTGAGCCAGCGGTGCATCTGGGTTTTTAACACGTGTTCTCAGTACAATATCTGAGTACTGCCCAAGTGTCACTCCCCTGTGCCAGCAGTGCATCTGGGTTCTCAGCACGGGTACTCAGTACACCTATCAAGTACTATCCTAAGTTTCACTCCTCTGTGCCAGTGGTGCGTCTAGGTCCGTAGTGGACCTTATCCATTTCCCTCCAGTATACTATTCCTGGAAGTTATATTATTGTGCCAATACAGTACCATCAGGGTACAGGGTTCTCACTAGTGCTTCACACTGAAGTACATTCTCTGGGCCTCCTTGGTGTTACGTTCATCCATTTCCCACTTGTATTGAATACCTGACCAAAGGGCCACAACCTGCTTGCTGGGTGCAGCTTAAAACCATATCCTGCTTGAAGGGGTCACTGGTGAACACCTCCCACAAGTTAGACTCCACGCCTTTGGTCAGGTCTCGTCAACATCCGGTACTTGTGGATGAGGAGGACATACCCGTACATCCAGGCACCTCGCCTCCGATTCCTTCCTCAACCCGGGACCTCAGCTTTCAGATCCTCAGAAGGAGATGATCCTGAGCAGAACGTGCCAGGCAGACTCAGAGAGGGGAAATACTATACTGAAGGGCTGTTGTGTTTTTTTTTTTTTATTATTTTGCTTTGAAATGACAAATGACCAGACCTAGTAAAAACATATGTCTTCATATTACTTCAAATTTGTAAGTCTAAGAAACATTTAGCTGTCTTGCTTCCCCATAAGTGATCTGTTATTTATTGCCTTCATACTGTATATCACAATGCAGCTTACAGTATGAGTGCAATATATCATTTTAAATAAAATCCCACTTAGTTAAATTGGCTGGTATAGCAAAGCACATAGAAACCTAATTGTGCAATCCTTTCTGCCTCTAGCTAAAAGGAAATTCTTCAATAAAGAAAATCTTTCGAAATATGGACTTTTTCAGGGACATCGATTTGTCACTGGCCTCAAAGATTTTCAGTTTTAATTACAAATTGTAGTAAATTCAAATAACACGATTTAAGTAATGCAAGCGTTTTGCGATTTTGAGATGAAATCTGTAATTTGTTAAGCACATATAATGAAATAAATCGAGCATAGCTCCTATATTTATGTATGACTTCTTTAAATGCTTCAAAAGGAGCTTTACAAATTATGGATCTTGGAGATTTTAGCTAAGCAGTAGAATAGTTCCCAGCCAATGGTAGTGCAAATTATTTTGGCATCCATGGCAAAGGTGCATCTAAACCTTCACCTATACATATGGCATCATTGCATAGTCACCGTATAGCAGAGCCGGAACTAGACTTTATGGTACCCTGTGCCAGAGAGAGCATTGGTGCCCCCCCTCATTTTTTAAATAGGGAAATAAGATAGTGCACCTGAAAAAGGGCCATGGCCTCATGGGGAAGAGATAGGGGAGGCCAGGAGTTGCTGGGGATAAAAGAAGAGGAAGCTACAAGCGAGAATGATAATAAACAGGAAAAGCCCAAACAGCGCCCCCTGCCCTGCTGTGCCCTGTGCCATGGCACTGGTCGCACCTCCCTAGTTACAGTCCTGCTGTATAGCAAAGCTGAACAGGACCAGATTAACAATGGGGCGGATGGGACTACTATTGTCAGATCACATAGGTGTTAATAGAGGTGTCAGCGGTGTGTGATGGTGGCCAATCCACATGATAGATAACTTAACCAGGTCTTTGGTTTATCAACCAGGGAGAACAGGTTGGCAGGATGACACAGGGCTAATGCAGCAGGATGACAACAGGTACACAGTGCACATGTACAATGGATGCACCAGATCCAGCCAGGAACGTATGGGGTAGCACAGGTGGTGGACAGACAAATGGAAGAACAGACCTGTGTGTATACATACAGTAGTGGCAGTGGAGTATGCACACACTGGCGTAAATATGTAGCAGTATGGCGGTGATACAATGGAACATGCAGGGTCACTGAGTAACGCCATCTCTTCTTTATGGAGACTCTAGGGACATGTCCTTCCTCTTTGGAGGAAGGAGCTGAAGATGTGAGGTATGCCGGGGTACTAATGCTGCCAGGAACGACACAGCGCAGTACTTTCTTCCTTAAACAATCACAGCCCCAGGATTCTACATAACCATACGCTCATCCTCCTGACATTATGATGATGACCAGCCTCCCAGAGCCACACGGCCAGCCATAAATCATATGTATTAAACTTGCATATCTATTTTCCTCATACAATTATGCCATATTTCACATATGTAGGGAGACATTAGGGCTGATAGTGTAGAAGGTGTATACACCCACAGTGCACTGGACACAGCTCTCTGCTTCTCACAATAGGCCCTTAATCATTTTCAGTCTGCAGAATAGACTAAATCTTATCCCTCTGTGTATCACGATCACGTTAAATAAATCTAAGAAGCCATTCAAAATGCATGTAGACCTGGCTGACGGTGGTCTGATGCCCACAACACAATGACGACTCCAGCTGATAATCTAAAGCAGGGAAAGCTGATCGTGTTCTGTGCTGGAACCTTTTGTACCTAACACAGCTGCCTATTCTCCTTCCATCTGATCCCAGACATCACTACTAAAGAGAAATAGAAGCAAGGACTCGCAAGCCTGAGATATTAGTTGCAGAGATCATGTCTCTCCTTGTTATTGTATTATGCCTCATTTTTATCTTACCGAATGGTGCAAACATATATTTTTTTAAATTCTCTTTTCATTGTTATTGCAGCACATCCCTTGTTAGTTTACATTTCAGAGAAGCCTATGGTAATCTATATGATAATATATACAGTATCTTAAAAAAAACTGTTTCTTTTGATTCAAGACAAGTTAAAGCAAAGGGGGAACACAGTGGGAAGAATGCTGTTTATGCAGTAATGTATTTTTCTACAGCGGGCTAAGAGATACAGTACAAGCCTTTATGCAGCTTCAGTCTCTACTCTGTGAAATTACACAAGGATCGAGGTAAAGCGGGCAGCATTTATACTGCAATAGCCTGAGGAATGTAATTGAGTAGGTATAGCCAGCGTCTGGGGTACAGTGAATCAGGTCTTCTCCGAGGTAGCTGGACAGGAGCCAGCTTTTTTTCATTCAGCTAAAAGCCTTAGAATCTAATCTTTGGAAATGACTTTTATATGCTGCAGTGTAATTCACATCTTGAAATCCTCTACTAAATGTACTTGCCTGGGCAGAATGCTAGTATTATTTCCTTTACTCCTTTCCTCTTCAGGAAATGGCAATAAAGGTATCTGCAACTGAAGGCTCAATTTGGTTTCTATGTAACAATTTTAGATAAAGGTGTTACCTTTATTACTGAAAACCAACTATACTATATCATTTTAATAACACAGGTATCACAGCTGAGAGATGCATGGTGGGTTAACGTCAGAGATTGCTGAAACAAAGATCAGGTTAAAATGCATTAAATGTGAAAGTGAGTAATACCTCTTTTATACCAAAGTTTCGGGTCTGACCCGGGGGTTGGAATAGGGTTCCAATTCAGATCAGACCCAAAAGTTTCCCCTTTTAGACTGTGGCGCCAAGCCAGGATATTCCCGATTTGGCGCCGTGTCTGCAGTGACCTGGCTCTTCTGGCGTTGCAGTGGACGCTTGGAGATATTGTCATCTCCAAGCTCCACTGAAGTCAGCCAATTGGGCACACACTGCATGATCCGGGTCATCGTGATCTGGATCACGCTGTTTATACTGCAGAGTGGCACGGAAACGACCATTAGTTAACCCTGCAAAATACCAGAGTTGGATCACCGGGTCCCTGGATCCATTTACACCGACAAAAATCCCGGGTTGATGCGCATCAACCTGGGATTTTTAGGTCGGTGTAAAAGGGGTATAAGAAGTACATTAATTCTGAGAGACGAGATATAAGAGGCTATGGTGGGCAGTGAAGGAGCCCATTGGCTGATATCGGCAAATGATGCAACATTGGGGTGGATATGCTCATCTCCATAGAAAAGTAGTTCTTCACCTTACTTAGGTAGTTTAAATAGCAAAATTTACCCTTTGATTAATTGATATAAATAGAAAAAAAAGTCACAAAAATGTGGGCAATTCCTTTAAGGAAAATGATACGTTTGGTAATCAATGGAATAATTTTATTGACAGTGACAGAGGAGCGTTTCTACTTTAGAACCGATCCTACTTTCCAGGCCGAACATTTGTCCTGTGACACAGGAAGGAAACTATTCCCAATGATACTTCAAAACAGCCCATGACTAACAGCATGTGGTTACACTTTATTAGATTTCTATGCATTAACCCAGTATGGAGAGCCTTGGGAGTATACTTATTAAAGTGCAGTCTTATAGAAGTTGAGATGTTGCCCAAAGCAACCAATCAGATTCTAGCTATTATCTTCTAGAAGGTGCTAGATAAATAAGTAGAATCTGATTGGTTACAATGGGCAACACCTCCGATTCTATAATCACACACTTTAGTAAATATACCCCTAGGTGTATGCATGTAAATCACCATGGTACTATAGTTGGAATGGAGTTTCAGTTAACAAAAACAGTGTATATTTGGCCGTCTTCTGTTATCTGGTTTTGTAGCATGCTGTATGAAATATAATAAATATAAAATCCTTGTCCACTGTGACAGATGCATTGGCAAAAGACTGTAATCCTAACCTTTTAACCCCTTGCAACAATCTTACCATCAAATTCCATGAATATGTATTTGTGGTATACATTTATATTGATGAAAAGTAGGATAATGTTCTCTTACAATAACAGACTTTATATGAATCAATACTATCTAACTACAATCTGGTGCGTTATGCTCATCAAAAGACAATTACTTGCTAAGCGTTTTCATTTGTAACGTGCTTCAAATAAGTTAAGTGTTCCTTTGATTCATACTGTTAGCATGAATAGAGCCGTCAGATATTTCCATCCAGAGGACCACTTTGTTTTTCCAGTGTAATCAGTAACATTTCAATTTTAGCACAACTTGGTCTGTTTTAATAAAAGACAAAGGGCTATCCCCAATGGAGCTTGAAAAGTGCAGCCTTAAAATAAATTCTAGTTTATCCGCCAGACAGTTAATGCTGTGTGCCCCCTGCAACTATGTGGCCAGAACAATTCCAGCATTACTGGAACATACAGTGTATAAGAAAATGCACAATAGAGATTCTATCGATTTCTAAAGGATCATTAGCCAGCATTATAGTGGTCTTTGGGCAATACATATAGTACTGTGATATCTGTCCAGTTGCAGTGACCAACATTAAGAGAATAGAACCCAGGTTTGAAATACAGCAGCCTGATCTTTGAAGTACATTGTTGCTTAATCAAGGTGATCCTAAGATCTTCTGGTACAAATATAATAAATACTAACCTTAACTTACCTAACCTAATATAGGAGCTGATTCTGAGTTGGGAGCAAAGCAAATAAACCAAGTAAATGTGCATATCCACTAATAGACGGAGAAACGAGAGCACGATTACGACATTGTAATCGTGCTGTCATTTCTCCGTCTGTGATGAGCCTACACTGAATGTTCAGTCGTTCAGTGTAGGCACAGCCATCATCACCATACATGCTGAACCTGACATGATCATCAGGTTGACCAACATGTACGGGCGATGATAGATGTTGGAAACGACCAGTGGGCGCGCGCATCTCTGGTCGTTTCCGACATAAATGTGCCCGATGCATGCACAATTTGCACGCGATTGAACGATAACGACGTCGTTATCGTTCAATCGCCTGCAAATTTCGCTTAGTGGATACGCACCTTAACTTTGCACCTGGAACAAACCATGTTGCAATGCAAGGGGTGCAAATACATTTATTTTATTATTTTTTTGCATGCAGAGTAAATACTGGTAGCTTTCCATGTAGCCCACAAATGTTGGACAGCTTTATTTTTACACAGCAATTTAGATTTCAGTTTGGACTCTCCCCTTGCAAATCGGAAATTCTCTCGTTTTCTCACATTTTACATCTGCCCCACCTGCCATGCAACATGGTTTTGCCAAGGTGCATAGTTACTTGCTCTTTATTGCTTTGCTCCCAACTAGGGATGGCCATCGGTGGGTTAACCATCGATGGTACCACTGGTGGCTGACCGTCATGGTAGGAAACCATCAGCTGAGAACCGTTCATGGTTTTATACACCAATGGTCATCTCTGCTTTAATTCTTGCCTGGCTGCTGGACAATCAGTAAGTGGAGTTGGGGCTTCGTGTGTCATGTCGGAAAGCTGAGGAAAAACAAATACCGTGCAGCTCTGTGCCATTAATGGGGGAGAGTCATTGGATCTCCACCATAGATGGCAAACTATCACCCATCAATGAGTAACCATTGAAGGTTCACAAAATGATGACCATCTCTACTTTCAAATCAGAATCAGGCCCATAGCCTTATCTCTTCTCCCCAAATTCTAATTTTGTAAGAAATCTTCCTGCTGAGCAATTTGTACCAGTGAAACATAAAACGTGTACTATTCTCTCCTGAGCAATCTTGTCACACTGTATTTTTGGGATTTAGCTGCAAGTAGCCTCTTCAATTTTTATATGGGAAAAAACCGAGTCATGGCATGATGCAGCCCTAATTACAATTATCGCAATCATGAATAAAGCATTACAGTCAATCAAGGTATGTTCATCACATTAATTCTTAGGGCTAAATTTACTAAAGTGAGAGTTTTTAAAAGTGGAGATGTTGCCCATAGCAACCAATCAGATTCTAGCTATTATCTTCTAGAAGGTGCTAGATAAATGTTAAGTAGAATCTAATTGGTTACTATGGGCAACATCTCCACTTCTAAAAACTCTCACTTTAGTAAATGTACAGTAGTACTTAGTGCAGTAGTTCCCAAACTTTCCCAGTTCATGGCACCCTTATTGTTTAAAAAAATTTTCACGGCACCCCTAGGCCAAGGGGTAGAGATCTAAAATGTCTAGCAACAGAACGTTTGCTTTCTTCCATAGCAATTGGCAGATTGATGAGCGCTCTATAATGAAGCCTGACAGGTACCTGACAACTTTCCTAGGTGGGTAATGAAACTTGCCCACTTGACCCAATCCATAGTATGCCCTTTACCACCAGGCTGCACTATAGAAGCACATGATTACTGGCAGCAGCAGTGCGCATTGAGATGTCTGTTTTGGGGTGGTGTTATGGGGGGCGATCACCCTGATCGCTCTCCCCCTTCACCCTGGATCCATCCCTGGTGCTCGTGTATGGGCACAAGTGGCCCACAGAGTGCTAGTTTACGCAGGTGGGGCTGCACAGTGCCAATCAGTGGGGCTGCACAGTGTCAGTATGCACAAGGTGGGGGCACAGGTAAGCTGTACACAGTGTGCTTCTTACCTCTTCTAGTTTGCAGACAGTTGCTGCACAGCAGCACTCCCACTACAATCACTCCGGAGGTGAAGCAGATTCTTTGTGCAGAGGGTTCCAATAACAATATTTCAGTGTGACAGTGTCCTCCTAACTCCATTGCCCTCTGTGACCCCCAGTGCTGGCTGCCTGTACAAACTCCGGGAGCACGCAGAGCAGCCAAACGACAACCAGTGCTAGGGGAGGGAGAGGGGAGTACAGCAGTCTGCAAAGTGCGAACTCCGGGCCTGATTCAGAGATGTACACTAATGTGATCGTAACTGCGCTTCTGTATGCAACGCAGTTGCAAAACTATGCTAATGTTATCAAAGAACACCCGAGCATAAAGACACCCACTACTGCCTTTTCATCTGCGTGTGACTACGCATACCTACATAAACATCGGTACCATTGAAGTTCATCGGCGGCTATTTTACCCAGTAAGGCCTGCTGCAGACCAGGGAGCTCTTCAGCCACGCAGAGTTGCGTATGTAATTGTAGTGGCTAATTTATGCACGCCCACGTAACGGCGTTCAAACGGCCAGGCACGCCTGTGTTTCGCTACCCACCCCCTGTTAACACCAACACCCCCAAATGGTCACTTCCTGTCAATCAATCTGCAATGGGCCTCCGTGGTCTGCGTAAACGCAGGGCGATCACACTGCTGCCTTCGCGCACATGAACTGCAATGCATACGCATGCGCAATAGCAAACAATCGCTCAATCTGCGTGCAATTTGCAGTTGCGTTCATCTCTGAATCAGGCCCTCTGTCTTGCAGAGATTCCATTACTCCACGGAGGGGGAAGACCACTGCAGGCTCACAGGGGGAGAGAGAGGCATAATCAGCCTAGAATCGGGTCAGCCTCAGCCATGCAGGGAGGAGGAGAATGGAGGGGGCGGAGCTAAAGCTTGCAGCCCTCTCTGAGTCTGTGCAAATGGCCACACGCTAAAGCTGCTATGGCTCAAATAACTTGCCGGCCCACATAATCTAATTTGGGACCCGACTAGACCACCAAGCTGCGGCACCCCTGCAATAGCGCCGCAGCACCCAGTTTGGGAACCACTGCCTTAGTGTGATAAGAATTTTATCATAATGACTAGATATGGAAACGGACATAATATGAAGCAGAACTGATTAAGGCAACAGTAACAACTTGGAGGTTTTCCTTCTAGGATAATAGCTTTAATTTGTATTCCATATACAGTATATGTCAAATGTGTGAACATTTTTTTCTTTCCATTTTCAGTTTAACATTATTTTCATATATTTAGCACTCTGGAAAAATACAGCTAGCTGAGATGTAAATTGATCTGGCTGTGATGTGAAATCTGGTAGAACAGTCCCAGAGATCATTTATATGCAATACAGGCAGCTGATAACTGGCTGTTCTGTGCCAAGCACCAGCTATTCTATTCCGGCACAGAATATATCTATGATGTATGGCAGCAGTGACATAATCAGTCAAGTAAATGCAGTTAAATATCTACCTGTTTGCATTTTGCAACATAAAGCATTGTAATTATACCGTGTGTGCCTATAAATTTTTTTAGATATTAATGGATAATCCCAGTTTGTAACCTCAGCAGCAGTGGTGGATTTTCCCTAGGGGCTGCAGTCCTCCCCTTCCCTCCACAGTAAAATCCGCCACCTCCTGTGAGCCAGTTGCAGTCTGTGCACTGGCAGTGACTTTCCATGGGAAGAACTATTTACTAATCATAACACAGGTTAGGCAGTCCAAGAGAGGGGTGTTTTGTCCACCCTGGTACTGCGGAAACACAAAAACAGAGAGAGTGCTTCCAGTGGGAACTCACTCCCCTGTCTTTCCATCTGCCCCAGGGCCGGATTATAGGCGGGGCGTTAGGGGCGGTCGTGCTGGGGCACCCACACATAGGGGGCCCCCACACTGTTCCCAGACATGCCACTGCTACAAACATGAAGAACAGCATTTAGCTGTCTCCGCTCTGGTCCTCTTCGGCGGCTTAGCTGTCCGCGGCCGCCGAGGAGCTTCACTAGTCAGAGCCACTGAAAATCTCTTTATGCTGAAGCCTCGGCAGCTCGGCTCTGACTGTCAAAGTCTCGCGAGATGATGATGTCAAGTCTCGCGAGAGTTTGACTGTCAGAAGCCGAGGCTGCAGCATAAGGAAGATTCTCAGTGGCTCTTTCGTCCTCAGCCTTCCCCCCGCGATGCCGCTCAGACTCAACAGTGCAGTTATACAGAGCTGACATGCAGGTAGCCCACATACATACATTATAATATATATATATATATATATATATACACACACCCAGTATATATAGCTATATAATACATATTCATATATATATCCTATGTGTGTGTTATATATATATATATATATATATATATATATATATTGTGACACAGTTAGGTTAGGGGGTCCCTCTCCTGGGTAGAGGACTCCTTCCTTACACACACACACAGCAGCAGGGAGGCAGCACACCAGTCGGGATGCAAGTACAAGCTGGTCGGCGCCAGTCTTTATTGTACAATGACAGAAATATAAAGAAAACATAAATATAAATCCTAGCCCTGTCGGGGCACTAACTTCACAGGTAGTTCCCTCACTACCAGAACCTGGCAGGGCCTAATGCCCTCGCCAGCAACAAAGCACAGCACAGTACTCACAAATAGGTTTTTTCAAGTGTCTCTGAGCAAACTCCCTGCCTGCTCTCCCAGGTGAGACAATCAGCCCTAAACACACTAGGCTTATATTGGCCACTCTCAGGTGGAAAACTAACAAGCCTGTTACCAGGCTGCGAGAACCAAAACCTGGAGTGGCCGTGGGTGGAGCCCTCCCTCTTCTCTCACCCACAACCCCCAGGTCCCAAACCGGCTTTTCAAAAAGCCGAAACTCAAGCCTGCTACACTGCAGACTTTCTCCTGGGGGTTTAAAACACAAAAGACAGGAATCTGGGACAAATGTACCTGCCACAGACCACTTTACCAGTGATCCTATCACATATTGCCCCCCTTTGTTTCGACCTGTGGGGCGGAACAACTGAAGCCCCCAAACAATGAACGCGTGACAACGCGTCAGCATTGGCCAGCTGGCTTCCTGGCCTGTGTTCCACTGAAAATTTAAAAGTTTGTAACTCCAAGAACCATCTTGTAATTCTCGCATTACTGTCCTTATTTTCAGACATCCACTTCAGAGGGGCATGGTCAGTGATCAATTTGAACTTTCTTAAGACCAAGTAGTACCTGAGAGCCTCTAACGCCCACTTTATGGCCAACGCCTCCTTCTCCACTGTGGCATAGTTTCTCTCATGTACATTCAACTTTCTGCTAAGATAGAAAATAGGGTGTTCCTCACCCTCCTTGTTCTGGGACAGGACCGCTCCTATACCTACTTCTGATGCATCGGTTTGTACTATGAATTCCCTTTCAAAATTAGGAGTCATCAGGACTGGTTGGGAACACAACGCTACTTTCAACTCCTGAAAAGCTTTCTCTGCCTCAGGACTCCATTCTACCATGACTTTTTGTTTGCCTTTGGTCAGGTCAGTCAGTGGGACTGCCATGGTGGCAAAGTTGGGTATAAACCTCCTGTAGTACCCCGTAATTCCCAAGAAGGCTCTCACCTGCTTCTTATTCAGAGGCCGTGGCCAGTTTTGTATGGCATCAACTTTATTGAGCTGAGGCTTTATCAGGCCTCTGCCAATGGTGTATCCCAGATATTTTACTTCCTCCATGCCTAGACAACACTTTTTTGGGTTCGCTGTCAAACCTGCCTTATAGATGGAGTCCAACACTGCTTGTACCCTGGGTAAGTGAGACTGCCAATCAGGACTATGAACGACCACGTCATCCAGATAAGCAGCCGCATACCGTCTATGGGGCCTTAGAATCCTGTCCATCATTCTTTGGAAGGTAGCAGGTGCCCCATGTAGCCCGAAGGGCAACATCTTGTACTGAAACAAGCCCTCTGGCGCTGAAAAAGCTGTCTTTTGTTTGGTGCTCTCGGTTAACGGTACTTGCCAATACCCTTTGGTTAGGTCAAGAGTGGTTAAATACCTTGCCGTCCCTAGTCTCTCAATCAGTTCATCCACTCTTGGCATCGGGTAGGCATCGAATTTTGAAACACTGTTCAACTTTCGGAAAGTCATTGCAGAAACGCACACTCCCGTCGGGCTTTGGAATCAACACAATGGGACTTGACCATTCACTATGTGATTCTTCAATAACCCCTAACTCTAGCATATTTTTAATTTCTTTCGATACCGATGCTCTTGGTGCTTCTGGTAACCTATAGGGCTTTAGATTAACTTTAACACCTGGGTCAGTGATTATGTCATGTTTAATGACCGAGGTTTTCCCAGGTACGTCAGAGAACAGCACCCTATTTCTAATCAGAAACTCCTTGACCTCTTGTTGTTGAATTGCCGACAGGGTTTTTGCCACTGTCACTTCGGGAACTAAGGGCCCTGGACTTACTGGAGGGTCTCGGACGGCCGACAGTACCGTTCTATCTTTCCAGGGCTTTAACAGATTTATATGGTATATCTGTTCCGGCTTTCTTTTCCCCGGCTGGTAAACTTTGTAATTGACCTGCCCCACTCTTTCTAAGATTTCAAAGGGCCCTTGCCATTTAGCCAAAAGTTTATTTTCCACAGTGGGAACCAATACTAACACTCTGTCCCCAGGAGCAAAGCTGCGTAACCGAGCATTGCGGTTGTATACCCTCTGCTGTGCCTGTTGAGCCTGTTCCAGGTGCTCTCTCACTATCGGCACTACCGCAGCAATTCTCTCCTGCATTTGAGAAACATACTCAATCACTGTTTTGTAAGGACTAGACTGCCCCTCCCATGTCTCTTTGGCAATGTCTAGTAACCCCCTTGGGTGTCTCCCATACAACAAGTCGAAGGGTGAAAACCCGGTAGAGCACTGGGGAACTTCTCTTATGGCCAACAATAAATACGGCAATAAGTAGTCCCAATCCCTACCATCCTTGTCGACCACTTTCCTAAGCATGTGTTTTAACGTCTTGTTAAACCTCTCGACCAGCCCATCGGTTTGGGGGTGATAAACCGAAGTTCTTAACTGTTCGATTTTGAACAGGCGGCATAACTCTTTCATGACTTTGGACATAAACGGTGTACCCTGGTCAGTTAGTATCTCCTTAGGTATACCCATCCTGCTAAAGACATGAACTAGCTCTCTGGCAATGGTCTTGGTTGACGTATTGCGCAACGGGATCGCTTCCGGGTACCTGGTAGCGTAATCCATTATGACCAGAATATACTGGTGTCCCCTGGCAGACTTCATTAAGGGTCCAACCAAATCCATCACTATTCTTTCAAACGGCACCTCTATGATAGGCAATGGAACTAGTGGACCCTTAAAATGTGGCCTGGGAGCATAATACTGACACTCAGGGCAGGATGCGCAAAAGTCAGATACCTCTTTATGAAGCCCGGGCCAGAAAAACCTCTGCATTATTCGCTCAGTGGTTTTCTCTACCCCTAGATGGCCTGCCGTTATATGACCATGGGCCAGATCCAACACTGTTCTTCTGTAGGCTTTGGGAACTATTAGTTGTTCCACAACATCTTCCCCCTTCTTAGTCACCTGATATAACAAATCCTGACACATTGCCATGTGGGCATAGGACAAAGGACTATCAGGGTCTACGGGTTTACCATCAACTACTTTTACATTCTCCCTGGCTTTTACCAAAGTAGGGTCATTCAACTGCTCCACGGCAAAGACCTCTCTTCTGACCTCTAAATCAGGCAGACGATCACCTGGCCCAACAACACTTCCCACCTCAATGGGAGGCACATCAGTTGGCGGGCCACCGTCACGTTCCGCATTCTCTAGGTTGCCAACCATAGTAGAAAAAGGGAATAACTCTGACTCAGAAGAAACTCCCTCCTCCACTACATCGACAACCTTCTCAAATGGATCGGGGTTGTTCACCTCTGGAACAAAACGGCTTTCCCACAACTTCCAGAAGTGAGCAAAGTCTCTCCCCAATATTCCATCGTACACCAGACCATGCACCAAACCCACAGAAACTATAGCAGAGCCACATGGTGTCTCGATGTTCACCTCGGCCGTAACATAATATCGAGTATCCCCTTGTATGCAGGTCACACCAACAGTTTTCCCTGTATGCCTCAAGGGGTTCACCAGCTCAGCTTTTATAAGTGTCACCAAGCTACCAGAGTCTAACAGTGCCTCTACTCGGTTGCCATCTACAGTGAGTACATACATGTGCTTATCAGTCTCAGCCTGCCGGTCAGCCGTACAGGCTATCTGTGCAAAGAAAGACCCCCTGCGGTAGACATGAGCAGTATCACATTGCATAGGTTCAGTTGTAAGTGCACAATTAGCGGCAATATGGCCAAAGCCACCACATCGGAAACACTGAGTCATATTAATGTCTAGTCGTTTACGGGGCAAGAACCTTCCCGGCCTGGCAGGCCTGTCTCCAGGTTCTACACCCTCAGTCTTAGGTACATTCCACCACCCAGCACCCTTCTCCCCTGGAACAGTCTTACCAGTGTCTCTGGGAGTTCGCCGGTGCGCCATCGGGGCTCGGTGGGGCATACTCATCAGCTCCTCAGCCGCCACGTACCTCTCCACCAGCTCGACCAACTGGTCCGCGGACTTAGGGTCTGCATGGCTCACCCACTTGCGCAGAGTCACAGGTAATGATCGCAGGTACTGGTCCATCACGACCCTTTCCACGATCTGTGGTCCCGTCAGCGTCTCGGGCTGTAGCCATTTTGAGGACAGATGGACGAGGTCATGCATCTGTGAACGTGGAGGCTTGTCCTTATGGAACTCCCAGCAGTGGACCCGTTGGGCACGAACAAAGGTGGTGACTCCCAAGCGAGTTAGGATCTCCTGTTTTAGTTTTTTATAGTCCTTGGCAACAGCCAGGCATAAGTCGAAATATGTTTTTTGTGGCTCCCCAGACAAAAAAGGTGCCACCAGACTTGCCCACTGCTCCTTGGGCCAACTCTCCCTTTCGGCCGTTCTTTCAAATGCGGCGAGATAGGCCTCCACATCATCGCCCGAAGTCATCTTTTGGTGGAAGTGACTGGCTCGTATGGAGTGAGTGGGGGTGGGAGAACCAGTATTAACATCGCTGGGTCGGGCGACCAGGTGCTGTATCACCTCTTTTATGGCCTGGCTGTTTTCCTCAATGGAGACCTGTTGAAGTCTGTTAGTCACATGCTGAGCCCTGGTAGCTTCCTGCTGAGCTGCTGTAGCTTGGAGCAAGGCCTTAATAATTTCCTCCATTTTGTCCTGGGGTGTAGATTGGAAGCTGAACCTTGCCTCTCTGAGCATTGGCTGATGCCTCCTCTATGGGACTTCAAGGACACAGTGTTATTTCCACTCTCACAAATTGGGCATCTGTCTCCTTTAATTTTTAAATGGAAAGTTTTCCTCTTGCTGCAAGTTCAGTGTGTGTGGTTGCCCGCATTCTCCACCATATTGTGACACAGTTAGGTTAGGGGGTCCCTCTCCTGGGTAGAGGACTCCTTCCTTACACACACACACAGCAGCAGGGAAGCAGCACACCAGTCTGGATGCAAGTACAAGCTGGTCGGCGCCAGTCTTTATTGTACAATGACAGAAATATACAGAAAACATAAATATAAATCCTAGCCCTGTCGGGGCACTAACTTCACAGGTAGTTCCCTCACTACCAGAACCTGGCAGGGCCTAATGCCCTCGCCAGCAACAAAGCACAGCACAGTACTCACAAATAGGTTTTTCAAGTGTCTCTGAGCAAACTCCCTGCCTGCTCTCCCAGGTGAGACAATCAGCCCTAAACATACTAGGCTTATATTGGCCACTCTCAGGTGGAAAACTAACAAGCCTGTTACCAGGCTGCGAGAACCAAAACCTGGAGTGGCCGTGGGTGGAGCCCTCCCTCTCCTCTCACCCACAACCCCCAGGTCCCAAACCGGCTTTTCAAAAAACCGAAACTCAAGCCTGCTACACTGCAGACTTTCTCCTGGGGGTTTAAAACACAAAAGACAGGAATCTGGGACAAATGTACCTGCCACAGACCACTTTACCAGTGATCCTATCACAATATATATACATATGTGTGTGTGTGTGTGTGTTTATTACTTTTGCCCTCAAATGTCAAATTGCTGGAATGTCAGGTTCATATATATGTTTATATATACTGTGTGTTTATATGTACACATACAGTATATATAGGTGAGTTTGTATGTATATATATATATACATAGTATATATTCAGTAGCTTTTATATATATATATATATATATATATATGTGTGTGTGTATGTATATATGGTATGTGTATATATATATATACACACACACCATTTGGGGTTTGGACTGTATATATATTTAGCTGTTTCATAGGGGCCCCCACAAGCTTGTTGCCCAGGAGCCCCCACAGACCTTAATCCGGCCCTGATCTGCCCTACCCGGCTTCTAGGGGCTGCAGCCAATGCAGTCTCTAGAAGCTGATACTTCTGTGCCAGTCTGCCAGTGTGCACATGTGTTGACCAGGCATCTGCCAGATCCTCTGTGCATGTGCAATGGACCTGACAGGTAGCGCAACACAGGCAGTCTGTAACTCCGAACATCCAGGCTGTAGCACAGCAGACAGCCTCCTCATCTAAAAGGATAGAAGCTGCTGCTGCTCAGTGATGACTGTTGTAAAACCACGTTCTTCAGAAACTTTGTTACATCATAACAGAGGTCGACACCCGCGCACGCAAGGGGGGTTTCCGAGTACCTAGAAATTCCCCCTGGCCGCCGCTCTATTAACAGGCAGCTGAACAACAGCAGCCGACTTTGAAGACAGGCTGGGACTGGGCTGGGCTGGGCTGGGCTGGCTGATTGAAGGGGGAGCTGCAGGTGTGCAGTGCGCAGCTCCTCCCAGGCTGTTCCGAGGATGGTGCATCGTGAGAGGCTGCCGCCCAGTGACTCGATGATTGTATCCATGGCGCTTTCCCCCGAAGCCCCAGAGGTGTGTGAATTACATGTGGGGATGCGCGACAGAGGAAAGGAGGTGCTGGCGGGGATGTGTATGTGTTGTCTTGCCAGCACAGGGTGGTTGCCGGGTGAGGGGACGGGGGTTGTTGGCGGGGGAGGTGGGAATCTTTAATAAATGATGCTGTATTTGCCTACATTAACTTTTTAAGTGAAAGAGGTGTGTGTGTAGTCTTTGTCAGTTTGTGTGTCAGAATGTGTGTGTGACAGTGTGTAGTCTTTGTCAGTGTGTGTGTGTCAGTATGTAGTCTTTGTCAGTGTGTGTGTGTCAGTATGTAGTTTTTGTCAGTGTGTGTGTGTCAGTATGTAGTCTGTCAGTGTGTGTGTGTGTCAGTATGTAGTTTTTGTCAGTGTGTGTGCATGTCTGCAATGCTGAACGGTCTATAAAAAATATATATATATCTGTGTGTGTGTGTGTGTATTAGGGATGTGCAGGCTCGGATAGGTTCGAGTTTGCACGTGGAGTTCGGATTTTTCCCTCCAAAAAAACGGAACTCAGAACGAGGCAAAACGTCATCTTACATGGACGAACATCATCATTCCTGGACAAAAGACCAGGAATGATGATGTTCGTCCATGTAAGATGACGTTTTGCCTCGTTCTGAGTTCCGTTTTTTTGGAGGGAAAAATCCGAACTCCACGTGCAAACTCGAACCTATCCGAGCCTGCACATCCCTAGTGTGTATATATATATATATATATATATATATATATGGTACTTGTGTACTTTACGGACTCATTGCCTTATTATAGAGAACTTTCAGTGAAAGTTGTCCCCTCGCGGGCTCGCCACGCTTCGTGTTTGGTGGTTCACTACGCTCGCCACATGGTTATATTCCCTCTCTGTGCCCACTTGGATGGTAGGGAATGATGCTGGACACTTAATAAGGTAATAAGTCTGTAAAGTACACAAGTACTATATAGATATACAGTATGTGTGTGTATATATATATATATATATATATATATATATGTAAATCAGTTTGGAAACCCCCCTTTCAAAATCCTGCGTTTGCCACTGGGTCAGATTATTTAACTCCTTCGTTGCTGAGCCTGTTTGGGCACTTTTTGGGCTGGTCACATTCCAAAATCATTAATAATTATTTATGAGGTACCCACACAATTTTTTTTTTTTTCACAAGACTTTCAATTTTACTGAAAGTAGCATTAGATTGCTTAGTTCTCCTCACACAGCAAGGGCTATCTGCACAAAATGTGTTTTGTTTTATTGAAACTAAATGAAAGTGAACTAAAAGCATAAATTGAGGTATAAAATAATAATTTAAATATAGGGCATAGTGGGGGTTTTTCAGTGTTATCAACAATAGAATTTCAAGTAAACATATTTTTCTTTTTTATTGGTTTGAACCAGTGACTGTGAGTCTAATACAGTTTACTTGCACAGTAGTCTTTAATGCTGGCCACATACCGATTCTGCCACACAGGGCTCAAACACTGACTTACAGGATCAGCCTCCAGCTTGGCCACTTATGTAGTGGTCAATTTTTTTATATATACCGTATATATGGCCAGTAAGTACAGCTAGGATCTATTCAGGCTTCACCAGGCTCATTTATTGCAGCTGCTATATGGCCACACTGAGGGCCTGATTCAGAGATGGACGCTCTGAACGAGCGCTCACTCTGAATCAGGGCGTTTTTGTTTTTGTTTGGCCTCCTGGCCGCTCGCATAGCTGTGAGTGACCACCCACAGCTATTGCGAGCGGCCAGGTTGATGGTCGTGATGGTCAAGACCATCGGGCTTGCGACAAGACCCTTGTGGTAGGGTCTCGTGGCCGCAAACCCCAGAGACCTTCTGGCTCTAATAGAGCCGGAAGCTCTCCCACTGACATCACTGGTGATGTCAGTGGGGCCGCCCCCAAACGGCCGGTGTTCCTTCGGGAACGCCTACGTTTGGCCAGCCACCCCCCCTGCCCGCCTAGCAAACGGGGCGAGCTGTCAATCACCATTGACAGCTCGCCCCCTTTGGTGCGAGACCCAGAGCGACGAAGCACCCTTCGCTAGCCGGGTCTCACGCATGCACACGACGGAGCCGGCTCCGTCGTGCGCATGCCCAGTCGGCAAACATTTACCCGGTTGCGAGCGCTCAGTGCTTGCGACCGGGTCTGAATCAGGCCCTGAGGCCAACAGTCATCATCTTATCTATGCTGCACGGATTCAAAGGTATGCACAGTGGGCCTGATTCAGACCCGCTTGCAAGCACATACTGCTCGCAAGCGGGTCGATGGTGTGCCAGTGCGCACACGCGAGCCCCAGAGCGAGCGCAAAAAGCACTCGCTCCGGTGCTCGCATCCAAAAGGGGCGGCTGTCAATGTTGATCGTCAACTCACCCCGTTTGGAAGTCTGGGAGGGGGAGTGGCTGGGCAAACGGAGGCGTTCCTGCAGGAACGCCTGCCGTTTGTGGGCGGCCCTACTGACATCACTCGTGATGTCAGTAGGTGGACTTCCTTCTGTATTAGAGCAGGAAGTCCACTGGGGCTTGCGGCCACGAGACCCTACTGCAAGGGTCTCGTCGCAAGCCATCACCTGGCTGCTCGCATAAGCTGTGGGTGGTGACCCACAGCTATGCGAGCGGCCAAGAGGCCGCAACTAAAAAACAAGCGCCCGCCCTGATTCAGAGTGAGCGCTCGCTTTTTGCAATCTGCCCATGTGTCCCTATGGTAACTGCCGAAAGACACAGAACGAAGCAGAGAGAGACAAGAGAGATGCAAACAGAGGCAATTTCTGGGTGGTAACAGGGGGATGGCTGCAGATGTGGCCGCGTCATGGTCAGTGATGCATCATTTGCCAGAGTTGCACCGACACCCGTGGCCAAGTTCAGACAGAGATTCTGTGCCTCCATAGGGCTGGTGCAACCCCTGATGGTGCGTCTTAGTATGCACAGAGACGGATTAGCGCCACAGCTGGTAGGTGTTTCTGAGAGAAAACAGTCGGTTGCAGCATTAGGATAAAGACATAGTCACGCTGCGGCAAACTATTCAGTTGTGGTTGCAATAGCGTGCACCTCTGTATCAGGCACAGTATGTGATCATTCACAACTGTCCCTGCCCTGTCAGAGCGCACATTACAAAGGACGAATGAAACCAGTACCCCAGCGCTGTAACTTCATTTCCCAACATGTCCTATTATAATATTTTATTGATTTGTTTTATTCATACTTGCCTGCGATGGCTGGTAGACTCCCAAAAATCATATGGCGCTCCTCAGCTGCCCACAAGAGAGGGCAAGTCTCCTGGTCCAGCTGCCACCGTAGAAAAATGACCCCCACCCTCCCCGAAGCCGCCCACTTAACTAGTGAAAGTGGGCAATCCGGGGGCGATGACGTGATTTGCGCTGAATTGCGTTATTATAGCCCTGCCCCCTGCTTTACAATGCTGAAAATATCTACATTGTATAGCAGGGGGCAGAGCTGCGATGATACAATCGCGCTGCCACGCCCCCTGCACCGCCCTGAGATTTACCATGTATGGTTTGATTTTATTGTATTATTTTCAGTCCTCAGGCTCAGCACACACTCTGCATTATTGGTCCAGTTTCCCATTTATTTACACAATGCCGGATAATTCTGTAACACGGTACAGTGGGTAAATAGAGCATAGCACATAAAACATGGACGACAAGCAAAATACATAACAAGCTAAGGTAAATTTCTGAACATTCATGAAGCATAATTCAATAACAAAAACAAAATACAAAGGTGTAAATGGAAGTTTCAGAACAAACAGTACATCTCCATTTGTGGCTAAAGGGGTGTAACTGGTTGGTAATAGGGTAATGTATTCTCCATTTAGTGAGAGCAGGTAAACAGGACTGCGTGCTGTGCAAAGTTGGGTATAGGCAAAATTATGTTCATTTTCGGGGCCTGATTCCCAGATTTATGCAATGCAATATTTTTTTGCAGATCGAGCGATTGTTTGCCATTGCAAGTGCACAATTGCCATTGTATTGCGATTGCGGTCATACAGAGTACTCATTTGTAAAGTGAGTGACAGGTTCTCAGTTTTTGGGGAGGTAAACACCGGCATGTCGGACCGGTTGGACGCCGTTTCATAGGTGTGCATAAATTAGCCATTAGCCATCTCTGCATGTCGGGAGAGCTGCATTGTTTAAGACAGGTCAGAGTTGACTTACATGCTGCGTAACTGCCCGATCTGCATCAATGTTACCGATGTTTACTCTGTTTAAATGTTTACTCTGTTTTACGTCATCGGATGGATATGAGAAGGCAGCAGCATATTTTAGCAACTGTGATCAGTGAGAGAATGAAGTTGCAATTGCATTAGCGTCAATCTCAGAATCAGGCTCGCAGTGGATCTCTTGCAACACTAATAGGGCTGGTGCACTTGTGCACTGAGGGCCTGATTCAGCAAGGATCGCAGTTGCAAGGACGCATGCAAACGGTCGTTTAATTCACATTGCGCATGCGTATGCATCGCAGTGTGTGAACTAGCAATAGTGATGGGAAATGCATTTGCAGAGGCAACGCAGACCCCGAGCACAGTGATTGACAGGAAGTGCCATTTGTGGGAGGTGGCGGGGAGGGGAGGGGGGGGTTAGGCGAGTGCAGGCATGCCAGTGCATTGGGACATGCATAAATTATCCACTGCAATACCATATGCAGCCTGAGGGCTCATAGCGTGTACTGAAGTTAGTGATTCCTTAGTGAGGTCTGACCTGCCTTAATTGTGCGTATGGGTCCGATGTTTATTCGATGTTACCGATTATTTTGCTTTGTTGCCCAAGTATACGGATGTGTCTAAGGGAAAGTGGGCGTCCTTATGGTAAGCTGTGGTCGCAATGCAATAGCAAACATTTACATATCACCGCTAATAATAGCAACTGCAGTGCGTGCGTTCTAGCAGAATAGCGATCCTTTCTGAATCAGGCCCTGAGAATGATGACGGCTATGAAACCAAGCATATAAATTGAGCTGGCGTAGTCGCATATAACTCTACATAAAGGTAAATATCCATATTTTATTCTAAATCAGCCCCTTAGTGACAACAGAAAACTGCCGCTCACTGGATGTTTTTTGTTGTGCACACCATTCCCTGTAAACTCTGTTGGTGAATGGTTTTCAGTTGGAAACCACTTTAGCGGTAACCAACTCTGGCTATGAGAAATAGAAGTTACTGTAATACCTTTTGTAGGATTCTCCCAGGGAATTATGCAGCGTGGGACTGAGAAGAGGTGAGTATAATATATGGATGCACTAGGCACTTATTATAGATACACCACTGATCCTATTGTATATTCAGAGCCATAACTAGTGATGGCCATGCAGTGCTGCCACCTAGGGAACAGCATTGTTGTTCCCATGTGGCACCAGCATGTGGCTTCCAGGGTGCCTAGAAAGCTGCCCAAATCATCCTAGGGACACTTAGTCACCACCGCAGCTCAGCTCCTTCCTGGTGCTGAAGGTCCTGCCTCCTCATGATGCTCACATGTTTGTACTGTAAACATGGGGCTTATTCATTTATAATTCACAGTTAGGGCTGAATTAAATTCTGAGCATTATGATGTAAATAGCAGTGACAAATGCAGGATTTCTAGAGGGGGGGTTTCCAAATGCGTTTTAGAGTGAGTGTGGCCAGTCCTTGAAGAGAGCATAATTAGCACTTAACCAGCTTTAATATGCGTCAAACAAAGTGTATTGTGTGTCATAATTCCAGCATATACAGGACCAGAGATTATAAGCCATTAAATGCGGCAGTAGGGCCATCCTGCCTGAGCTGATGTGGGCACCATTCCAGAGCATTGGAGCAAGTCCCGGAGTCTGGGGGAGCAGCAGAAAACCCTAGTACTGCTCTTGACATATATGTAGATATTGGTCTCCTTATGCACTGGATAGTGTACTGTATTATTATACAGTATTAATAATTAACCCTATTGATGGTCTATAGCGGTGCACCCCTAACAGTGCATGTTTTCAAGATCTCCTAGTTGGTGCGCAGGTGTATTTATTAATGGCTGACACATGTTAAAACATCCACAGGTGGTGCTAATTATTTCATTCGTGATACTGAGAAGAACATCCAGCACTAGCAACATTCTATTATATTACTATCTCTATTGTGGTAATGGTGTACAGGGCCGCCATCAGGGAGGGACTGCGGGGACTCCAGTCCTGGGCCCAGCAAGAGGGGGAACCCGGGTGGCAGAGGTGTTGAATGCAGTGATGTGCGGTACACAGCCGCGGCCGCTGCTGATTGGCTGCCGTTACGTGAGCTGTGATTGGCTCGCGGCCGGCTCCATGTTTTAAATGCCACCAAGACTCTTCTCTTCCTCTCTGGCTGCCGGTACATTCCACCAGAGACATTGGTACCGCACATCACTGCATTCCACACCTCTGCATGTCTGCTACCAGTGCCCTCTCTCTCCGGAAATGCAGCCGATGGTCTTTCTCCCTGGCTGCCGGTGTCTACCAACATTTATAAGGTCAGTTAGATAACACAGTGCTTGAAAGTATTTCTTTTTTTCCAATTGCTGCAGATGTCGAATATGTAAAAAAAAATAATTAATGAAATAATAATAATAATAATATCAGCCTTCCCTGCACCCCCCCAGTCCAGCCCAGTACCACTCCCCCCTTGTCCAGCTTTTCCTGCCCCTCCATTAATGTAAGCTCTTACCACCAGCCTCCCGGCAGTAAGGACCGGGAGGCTGGTGGTAAGAGCTCACATTTTACCATTATATGGAGTAACCTTGAATTTTCCGTGCGGGTCACGGAGAGATCTGGACAGTGTTTGTCTAATAAATTGGGAGATTGATATATAAAGAGGAACATTGAATCGATTGAGCCCCCTTTATTTTCATATTTTTTATCCGGATTTTATATGAGATATTCAGCACGAGCCTGTACAGCTGATCATCAGTACTACCAGGGATTAGTTACCAGCTGCTATTTGATATTTAGTCTCTGTGCTGTTTAAATAACTCAGGACATTTGTTACAGTATCATTTATTGTTGATCATTTTAAAATGCATATTTTATAGTAGTGTCTCATTGGCCAGTGATGTATGTTGTTTATATGTGCATTATACATTTTAGTAAATAAAAGGTAACATTTTTATCTGATATAAATGAATATCATTGTATCCATTCAATATCAATTTAGTTGCAGGTGTCCCACAGCGCTGTTATATTTTTTTCTTTGGGGTTTCTACGTACTTGGAAACCCCACTGCATGCGCGTAACAATTTCTGATGGCAGTCCTGATGGTGTGGGCTGGGGAGGGAGGTTTCCAGGCAACCAGAAACCCTCCCCTCTCCGTTTGCCTATGTATAGTATGATGGTAATTTTGGGTAGTTTAAATGCTAGTCATTATGGCTTTGAGTTTATACAGTAATATACTATAAAGTTTTAAGCTGTAATCACTGTGGTTGTACAATAATATAATAAAAAATCAATATATTATACTGATAATGCCGCATCAAATTGAAATGTAATATGTTCTAAAAAGTATTGTGTATGTTTAATTTATTCTTTACATCTGTCATTGTATCTATGCTAGAATACCTCTGATGATCAGTCACTAGGCAGATATATTACTGAGGAAATGTAAGAAAAGATGTGCATGTCTTGATGAACAGGTGGGTCTTTAAGGACCATTTAAAACTAAGGCTGGTGGAGAGCCTGGTTAGGCATGGAAGTGTAATCTACAGGTGAGGAGCAGGTCTTTGGCTGTATGGAGAGGGTGGGAGGGAATGTGGAGAGAGGCAAGGTCAGAGATGAAGGGGGTTTGGGGAATCACAGGTGGCTGTGTAGCTGAGTGTGAGGTGTTTGAATTGTATTCTGTAGATTAGAATAGGGAGCCAGTGTAGAGAATGGCAGAGCAAGGAGGAGAAAGTGCCACATTACAACATACACTAGTATTAAATAGTGTAAAGTGGTCTTTATTCTGACATTTCATTATATTCAGAGAAAAAAGTAATCAAATAGAGTAGCTTCTATGATATTTTCTTAATCAGACTTTTTCACTGGTATATAAACGACTCTCTATTACTAGAAATTGGGAGCTACTCTCTGCCAGGTGATGTAAAGCTAATTAGTGTGCTTTGATTTGTGCTGCAGCAATGTGGACTCATGTTTGTACCATCTTTGGATTAGGGTAATTCTGCTTGCCCGGCCTGTAACGGCTTAGCTTTGAGAGTGTGCTAGTAAACCATTCCTGAGAAATTAGAAGTCATATACTGAGTAGCTTAAAAGTTTTATAATTCTTTTTTTTTATTTTCTTGCAGATGCACTTTGAGTGTTACCCTTGAACAGGCCCTAATTCTTGCCCGGAGTCATGGTCTTCCTCCCCGTTACATCATGCAAGCTACAGACGTCATGAGAAAGCAGGTATTGTACATTTACCTGCAGTTATCCTTTCATAATAATACAATAATCACATTGGACACATTTGCTTCTTCGTAGTCAGCTGCGCTGCTTTGGTGTCTGTCAACCAATGGATCACAATGTTGTGCAGATCTAAGAATAACTGTCTTCCAAATACAGAGCTAATAACAGGGAATCAAACATTATATACTTTGCCAGTATATACAGGTGTTTTATATTGGGACACACTAGCATTGCTGTACACTAATTATAACTTTTATTAAACAATTTAAAGCTGCAAGATACATAAAGTTCATTGGGTATGATGAGCGAAGAAAATGCTAATAATGTACTGATAAAAGATGAGAAGTAGTGGCTTACTTCATTTTCCTGTACTGCTTTATTAGAATATATCTGGTATAATACAATAAACCGGTGGTTCCCAAACTTTCTTGAATCACAGCGCCCTAGAGTATCAGCATTTTTTTATGGCACCCCTGAGCCAAACGTTTGTTATTGAGAAATTCAGAAAGAAATTATTAATTAAATTGTACTTAACTGTCATCCTTAGGTTCAGTTATGTGGTGATGAACAGGGTTGCACTTCTGTTTGTCCATATACTTTATGTTTTTGCCTGTTATATTGACCATAAATAATTGATTTGGTGCTGAACCACCAACCTGAGGCACCCCTGCATGTGTCCCGAGCAAACTTACTGACTTTTAGGCAGGTCGGCTCTCTAGTCACAACAGGTGGGTGCGGGGGGCGTGGCGGCTCAATCGTATAATTGTGGCCCCACCCTCCTCTGTACAGAGCCAATAATACAGGCATTATAAAGCGGGGGGCGGGGCTGCAATGACGCGATTCAGTGCAAATCGTGTCATCGGCTCCCCCGGACTTCCCACTTTTGCACAGTAAGTGGGAGATCACGGGGGAGGGGGAGTGTTGAAAGCATCGGTGGGTGCAGCCAGCAGTGGCCGGCTCTGGGAGACTTGCCTAGTCTTCCAGGTGGTTGGGAGCGCCACCCGATTTTCGGTAGGCTCTCGACCATTTCGGGAGAGTAGGTAAGTATGTTCCCAAGGCACCCTAGGGTGCCACCCAGTTTGGGAACCACTGCATTAAACTAATTATCTCAAATGGTCAAAGTAGCTGCCAGATAGTAGTTAGTGTTATTTATTCAGTGATTGTTCTGATTGTCTGTAATACAAGTGCTAATAATTTCCTCTACGCAAATTAGTGAGCTGCACCCTAATAAAATAGACCCGCTACATGGCTTTAAGGAAACACCACGTTTAATATAGAGATGTGAGATGGACCATTTTTGCAGGATTTGGATTTGGCTCTGATTCATCGCCTGGTTTTGGATTTGGATTTGCCAAACCGGCGTGACTAGTTTTGGTTTTGGATTTGTATCTTTTTCAAAAATGTACAAAAAAATCTAAAATCACATAATTTGGGTAATTAGTACTCGCTCCCCCCTCTCGGTGCACCTGATAATACGTTCACAAACATTCATAAGTAGTTCATGTAGATGTATGCTCCAGGAAATATACATACCAATTTTTATGCAGCAAATACAGACACCCCCATACATTGAATCAATTTCTATTTAGAAATCTAAAAAAATATTATCTGAAATCTAACTCAGACAAAATTAGTTTGAGAACAATAGCTCATCAGATATGTCCTTAGTTACATACAGTATGTTTTGCAGTAGAACTGCTTTGGAAAATGAGCTAACCCATCCAGACAGTTGTGAGTATATTTACATGTTGGTCCACCAATCAAATTGACAGATTCTAATCCTTTAATAAAAGTACCTGTCCAAGTTAAAGTGTTCTGTTAGCCATGTTATATTAACCATTACATTGCTGGGAAGTGCTGTATATTGTAGTGACACAATTACTGTATTTTAACCGTTTCAACAGTGATATGTTTTGCATATGTATATATACGTCAGTCAGCTTCAAGTCAGTCTTTTTGTCAGAAAACATTCCACCTAATCTGTGCTATCAGTTTGGTCACCTGCATTTGATCAAATTTGATTCATGGTCATCTACACATGCCAAGACAACCACCATATCCATAGCTATGAGAAACCAGCCCTATCCTGTCCAGTATTCCAGCTTGTTTCAGTGAGCTGTGAGCATCTATTGTTTTTCCTCAAGTTCCATGTGTAAGAAACTTGGAATTGTATCTGATTAAAACCAACCTGTAGTCAGTCAGTACTTATATAGCGAAACTAGCTTGTAGCGTCATACTATGATGTCTGCACTCAGGAGAATCCACCTGTAGTCCTGTATCATGTAATAGGCTGACTGTGAGTTGGACGCATCTGCAGGCACTTTTCTGCCTGGCAGTGGATGTCTGCTTACTGCATGAGGCAGTCAATCTCAGCTAATGTTCTTATGTCTGCTGCCGCAGTCATCATAATTAATACCTGGTCTACAGCAGCCTTGTGTTGGGTACAAAAGATCTGGCTGATGTCGGCCAACAAGGCCACGATGCTACCATGAAACTCCGGCGAGATGGAAGAATTCCATGCGATCACATGGTCACCTCCATAGCTACTGCCCATAAATTCCCTTTTCACACAACGGATAGATCACTCTGTACACATTAACAATCTCCATCTGTGTGCGGATTCCTGATCTGTTGTATGTGCAAAAGGCGATTTCTTTCTTTGGTGCATCCATGGTATGATGAAATCAGCGAGATATGTGCACATTGCGACTTGCATGTAACGCAAAATCAGTCCCATAGTCTTACAAATGTTGAGCAGGATATGTGAATCAAAAGCAATAATTCCACATTATGAGAGAAGGGTGAGAGTAAATCAGTAGGTTGTATGGGATCCACTGATTTTGATTAAAAGGAAACCAGGTCAAATTTTTGGATATTTTTTTCTCTTTTTGAAATAGAAGTATAGTAAAAAAAAATTGTGCGAAATGCGTACATATGTATAAAAAAGTTCATACATCAAACTTCTTAAATTAATAACCATAGGCATAAGTTAAATGAATATTTCACTTTTGGACAACCCACTCAAGCACCTGTCCACACATTAGGCATGTATGGGGGGCCCTCCTTAGACCTCCCACCCCTCTACTACCTTGAGAACTGAATATGACCAGTACTTTTTTACAATATAAAAAGTTTAAATAGGGTATTCTTATTCAGTGCTATACGGACCAAATTAATTCAGATCTCCTACATTTTATAGACAGGTCATAATGGGTGCCACTGTCAACTTTTTTTAAAAAAAAAAAACATAACACTTGTCTATCACCTATGTTTTTATTTGTCTTTTATTGTTAATTTTGTTCTATTTGTATTTGTTCATCATTGCTAATCAGACACTACAAAAGTAATATAAGTAATATAATTTAATAAGTAAAACATCCTGTTATAAATGAGTGTATTTATCATTATTATAAGTGATGGATATTATACAGTACATTTTATAAAATAAACTGATTTATTCCTTTGCACACTACAAATAAACTGACCTTTAACTTTTTTATTTATATTTATTTACATGTTTTAAATTTAACCACAGCTATAGATTACTCCTAGACAATTGATTTTTAAGATTTTAGATAATCATTTAGCAACCAATTAACTTTACCCCTAAGTACAATTCCAGCAGTAGAGTTGAATCTACGCATGGCAATTTAATTGGATATTTTAGTGATTTATAATAGAAAACTGGTTGAGAATCTCTGGAAAAGACATCCTGTTGACATCAGCACTTATTGTAATGGATACACCACTAATGCAATTTTTGGCAATGTCTGTTAGCACTGATGATCTAATCAATAGTCTTGGCTTTGTTCACAACATACTTGAGTAAATCTATTTTAAAAGCAGTGAAGCTTTGGAATTTTCAGAAATCGTTTTAGAATGGTTTTACATTTGTTTATATATTTTTAGCATATAAGATTTAAACATTTAACCCACTTAGAAGGAAGCAATTGACAAAAATACAATTTGGTCTTGAAAATAGCTTTTCAGAGACTAGACATAAATATATTACAGAATTTAATTGAATAAAAAAAATAGAAACAGTTAAAGTCTAGGGAGGGCAAATTTAGCAAGCAGCCATTAAAATTTATGCACTAAATGTTTTACACTACATGGAATTTGGTGAGAATCAGCATTGTCATTTTTTTAGGCGCTACATATTTTACTGATATTTTTAACAATATATTATTTATCTCCCATAAACAAAATTAAATTATCAGCATTCTAAAGGACAAATCCTTCAAAAATGTCAATACATACCGAGCAATTAAGGATAGGTGTTGGTTGCCTGCAAGGAACTAAAAGTGATCTATTGTAGATAACATACCATACATGGGAATGTATTGTTTATTTTCTTTGCTTTTTTATTTTAATTTATTTCTATATATTTAATATTATTGTTTTTACCAATGACTAGTCATCAGTTGTCTTAGTATATATGCAAGTAGGTACAAAGGTGTTGGTTATAGAGACATAAACATATTGGGATGCATGGTAATTTAGGGCATATTTTCTCCGATCTGTGAGTTGCTTAGAAGTGTCAGTTGGATATTATTCATCTCACTCCCTGTATTAAATGGATTTACCATATATTTCTGTCAGTTAGCAACCATGGTTAGTTTGGTACAGTGCAGAAGTAACTAATCAGATAATGCTACAAGGGACAATCTCACAATTTAAATATGTGATCCAGATATAACTACTGACTGACAAACCAGTTTTTAAAAAAAAAAAAAACTGTTTTGCCTCTGGGGTTACTGATTTCTCATCCAGCTGGATACTGTAGGTTGAATTCATATCATGGGCATTCTTCCAGCATGCAACATGTGATTCATAAGTACAGATGAGCAAACTGATTTGTCTTGATTCATATTAGTGACCTGTAGAAGGCATATCGTTTTATTATTAGTGAGCTGAAAATAGCTTGTAAATAATGATGGAAGTAGACAGGAGCCAATCAGAATGGAAGGATCCATCACGTTGTTTCAGATTTCAATAACTCTTTTCCTAAACATAATATTTCATTACACTGTACACTAGTATCAGGGATGTGTTGATGCCTTTATTAAAATTTAGGGGCATATTTATCAAATGCAAAGAGTCAATTGTTGGCAAAAAAGCATGTTTTCACTGGGCCAACGGCTTAATCCTATAAAGAGCAAGAGATTACTGTATGAGTAAGGTTCCAGAAGCCGATGAAACAAGTAATGTGATGGAAAATTTACTGCCACAACATTTTAATCTGTAGTCACCATCTCAGGATAGAAAAAAAAGTAAAGAAAACACTTTATCCGTTGAATTTTTTTCCATTGTTTACAGGTTTTAAAAAAATACTTTTTATTTTATAATTATTTCTTCCACCAAGGAAAACTGAATGCCAAAGTCTGGACATGGGCATGTGAGATTGGCCCAGCAACATAGGCAACTGCAGGGGGGTTCTGGTTGCCTGGAAAACTCCCTCCCCATCCACACTGTGACCACAATAAAAATAGTATACTGTATAATACTATTTTACTAGTGCTGCATGTTCTCCCCAGTATCACAAATTAAATGATCCGTACCACATGTGTCAGCCAGTAATAAAAGAATCGGTATGAAATACCGAATGTGGGGATGCTGGTTGCCAGTACACTGACAGCAGTATCCCGATGGTTCGAATCCCAACAGGGGAATGGTGAGTACTGTTCCCCTGTCCTATTTACTCCCTAGCCTTACTTTTTTATACCCTCATACTAACCTACCCTACTCCGCACCCTAACCCTCCTCCCATAGTGCCTAACCCTAACCCTCTCCCCTTAGTGCCTAACCCTAACATACCCCCAGTGATGCCTAAACCTAACCACCCCTGTCTGGAGCCTAGCCCTAACCTTCCCCATCCCGCAGCGTAACCCTAAATCCCCCTGGGGTGCCTAAACCTAACCCCCACCCCCTGCGGCTGATACTTACCTTGCCCTGGTCGCCTTACGATCGGGCTGCCGGGATTCCGACATCGGCCTCCCCAGTCATGTCGGGATTCCAGTGACAGTGTTTTCTCCGTGATCAGGATTCCAGGACCAGGATTTTGGCAGCCGGTATCCCGATGGTAGGGATATTAACTGCATCCCATAATACACCTGTGCACCAACTAGGAGATCTGGAAAACAAGCACTGCTAGGGGTGCACTGCCATCAATAGGGTTCATTATTAATACTGTATAATAATACACTATCCAGTGCATACGGATACCAGTATGTACATATATGTCCAGGGCAGTGCTAGGTTCAGCATACTCCTGGACTTGCTCCAATCCCCTGGAATGGTACCCGCATGTGAAATAAAAACATTAAGCTCAAGCAGGATGGTCCTACTGCCACCTCTAATGCATACTGTGATAGCTGATCCTGTATATACTGGAATTATGACATACACTATACTTTGTAGGACGCATAATAAAGCTGGATAAGTGCTAATTATGCCCTCTTCATGGACTGGCCACACTCACTCTAAAATCAAGCATTTGAAACCCCCCTCTAAAAATCCTGCGTTTGCCCCTGCAGCAAAGTATTATGTTAACACTTACCACCCTAAGAAGTGTTGTTGAGGCAGCTGAGTATTGCTCAGCTGCACCAGCAAGATTTTGTGTATTGCAGAAATTAAAGAAAAAAAAGAATCCTTATTAATGCATATTGATAACTATACCTTTTACTTCAGTAGCCCTGACATTTGGCCACACCAAAACTGTTACTGGGTAATCCTCTGTAGTGGACAAGTGAGGGATGAGGGAGAAAATAACAGAGCCATAGGGGCCTATTTGTTAGAAAGCAGTTCACTAATGAACTTTCTCCTCACTGTGCACAGAGCCTTAACTAGACTTTTTGGTGCCCTGTGCCAGAAAGAGCACTGGCGCCCCCGCCCCCCCATTTTTTAAATAGGGACATAAGATAGTGCACCTGAAACAGGGCCATGGCTTCATGGGGAAGGGCCAGGGAAGAGATAGGGGTATTTCTGGGGCAGCCAGGAGATGCTAGGGATGCTTTTCCCTTAAGTTCAGTGAGCTGCTCAGACTTAGGAAACTCAGCTTTTACCACCTTCTGGTGTTTAAACACTGGAGCCTTAGGTCTAGGAGCTGGCTCATCATCCTCTATATTTAGTATTGATTTGACCGCCGTCACCAAAGAAGGGACATCCACTGTAGAAGTATGATCCTCCTCTCCTGAGATAAACACTGGAGAAGAACCCGGCACATCATCTGACTCCTCCGACGATGCGTCTGAATCTACATGCTGGGCAAACTGACAAAATTATATCGTCCGCTTAGGCTCTTTATTGGCTACCAGTCTATTCGCCTGCAACATTTGTTGAAACGCAGAAGCTGACTGAGCCGTACGCTGACTTCAGTGGGCCTAAACATCCACTCAGGAAGGATGTATAGGGGGGGGGGGGGCAAACAGAGCAGGCTGGAACTGCTGTGGAAATCCCATTATGGGAGGCAGCGTGGGAGCAGCCAAATGGTCCACTAGCTGTGTCATAACCTGAGACAAGGAGGACACCCAAGATGGCACCTGTACAGGGACTGGTAGACTGGACTGGTGAGGTGGTTCTTTATAACAAATAGCGCTGAAACCATCCTGTATAGAATCCTGAGGGGATAAGCCCACCAAACAGCTTTTACATGAAACCAGCACTGGGGCCCCAGCTTCCTGTTTACCCCTACCTTTAGACATAATAAATAAGTGTAAATGTGACTGCCTTCACAAATATCAATCAATTTTGAAGCACAACAGAGAGAGAATAAAATTGTAATCTTTCCCCACACTCCTGTAGCAAAGGGTTTGAGGAGAAATAGCAGTGATAGTTATAACTGACAGTAAAGAAAATAAAGGCAGTATCTCAATACAGCAGAGCTAGCATAAGTCACATACAATGCATGTACCATATACTTGCAATGGCCCTGAATCAACTACTCAAAGCACAAGGCTTATAACCTGGCTTCTGGGGAGAGCTATACAGGGAGACTAGTCCCAAAACCTCCTTGGACAAGCAGCTTCATCAGATCACTGATAGTGGACGCTGGGCGTCTCATATATAGAGGAGGGTAGGAGGAGCAACCCAGATGCGGGAAAACTTCAGCTGGATCGGCGTCTGAGCTGGGGGAGGGGCTGCTGGGGAGAGCCTACCTCCCTTATGCTGTATTTACCCCCGGGTGCGCTGGCCTTATAACATGGCCGCCATCACTGTCCCTGGCAGCAGACTCACTTGCTGCGGTGGTCTAGTGGGGGAGCGGATGATATGGTTGCCCCACTACAGCAACCTCCGGCAGGTCTCTAACCACCAGAGGTATGGACTGCCACTTGGTTCCCCTCGAGTGGGAAATCACTGTACCTGCATCCCCGTGCTTCCGGCTGCAGTGCCGGGTTCCAGCATTGCCGTTAGTCAAGCTCCGCTGGTGCCCGCCGAAATCACCAGTCCAGTTACTGGTGTTGCGGCGCTAGTGGGGGTAGTTGGAGTAGCAGCACAGGCGTCCTGTAGGATGCCTAGCGCTGGTTGCTCTGAAGAAAAGATAAATAAAATAAAACATACAATAAAAAGCTTGGGACTGCCTGAGCAAGCCCCCCTGTTATAAAGGTGTGTCTGTATCCTGTCGCACCAAGCGAAAAACTAAACTGAAAGCCTTTGGCCAGGGGCGGGTATACGTGGAGGAGGACCCAAGGCATCCTGGGAGCTGAAAGCTTAACTGTTTGGTGCTTGGAACACTCCAACCTCATTTCCCCCCATGGTATCCCTGTGGACTCCTTTGGACCCTGAGGAAGTATTAACAGAGCCATAGGGGCCTATTTGTTAGAAGCAGTACGCTCATGATCTTTCTCCTTATTGTGCATACATGCTGGTCACTGTCACCCAGAGTCTGCAGGTAGGTCTGTCCTTCAACCTCATGTGCTATGGCATATGTGACAGCAGCCATCTTAGTACTGTGTAGAAGTGACATGGTGGGAGACAGAAGTCTCCTGCTTAGCTCCATGTGAGATGCCACAGTATAGCATACGTGCCGACTTCTGAATTGTCCTTCCCGGGAGAACCCCGGGGTGGAGAAGCAGATGGGCTGTGTTGGGGGCGGTGCTGGCTGGGTTGCGTAATTAAGCCCCACCCCTTGCAAGTATTTGGCGGGAACACCGCATATTTAATTAGGGGGCGTGGCCAAATGTTGCAATTGTCATAAAATCGCTTCGTTAGTCCCTGGTAATATTCTTCCCATTCTGTCCACTTTACTAGGGAGTGGGCCAAATTCGGGAGAAGTGCCTACACTTCCGGTGGTGCAGGGGGTTACCACAAAAATTGGGAGCCTTCCGCTGTTCCCTGGAGGGCAGGCAAGTTTGCAGTATATACTTGCATAAAGCTCTTCCAGCATCCTTGCACCTCTACTCGTTAGCAGCATACACTCACTGTCTGGTGAGCTGCTTCGCTAAAGCTAAGCTCCATCTACCAGTGACCACGGCTGTACCTGTTATCTATCAATAAACCAACTCAACTGTTTAAGTAACTGGGCTGTTCATAGTTTGAGTCTTCTGCTGGTGTGTGCCTATATTAATCTGCAGTATCAACACCTGCACACACACACCATTTCCAATAGGTTATAGCCCAGGCACAAAGGTGTAAAGTACCTAGACACCCACAGACCCAATACAAAAAAGAAAAGTGCACTGGATTCAAGTAAATATAGTTTAATTAATCAATAAAAACCAATAAAGGAAAAAAAATAAATATAACATATATAATATATCAATAAAATAAAACCAGGTTTGTATAAACTGCATAGGAAGCAATAATACTTGGTGCTATTAAATTGTCAGTATAGACATCATATTAAATGAATGCAAGCAGACAGTCACATAAAAGCAGTCCATGATTTATGGTTAGTAGCAACCGGCAGACCTTTGGTTAATAAAAGCAATATATAGTCCTTTTGTTAATCTCTACTCAAGAAGATGTTAGTGAGTAAATCATTCAATAGCAAGAAGAGTCAGTACAGCAGGTTAGTAGGTTGGTATATTCTAACAATGCTCCCGTGATTCTTGGAATGTTTGATTTACCTTACAATGCACCTGTGTACCCGATCAGTGGTGGTCAGCCGTGATAGTGGGGCACTATGTGGCTAGGCGGGGCTTAGTCCAGACGTCGTGGTCACTTGAGCACTGCTGCTGTAATGTGGTGTTAATCGATGTTCCCACACTTGGCAAACCGCTTGTGCTGACTGCAGCGGCTCTGTAGGTAGAGGTCTGATAAGACTGTGTTCTGTGCTGCAGTGGAGTGGTTGTGTGGCTGCCAAGCATCTCCTTGCTTCTGTTCATGGTATGAGTCACAGTCTACTGACACATTTCTCAATCTATCATGTGGGTTGTTTCATAAAAGGTGTGTGCTAGACATACAAGCTATTAGATGTCCAGAGCAGCAAACGGACACTATCTTAGCCACATGTGTAGTGCAGACTACATAAGGACACAGAGGGCCTGATTCAGAGCCGGACGCTATTTGCGAACGGTCGTTCAGAAAAAGGGGCTGGCTATTTAAAGTGAGCACTCGCTCTTTGCGGTCTGTTGACGCCTCTATGTCTGAGCGAGCGAACAAAACATGGGCTCGCTATTTTGTAAAGACGCCCCCTGGCCGTTCGCATCATACGTCATCTCCGCTATTTATTAGATTAATCGAGTACATCGAAAGGCGTCTGAACTGCTCGCAGTGCTTGTGGTAGATTTTACTTCCCGCAATCACTGGAAGCAGTTCAGGCTAAAAGACAACCAAGTGACGTGGTCGATGACGCTGCTTTGTTAATTATGCACACCCATTAAACGCCCATTTTGACCGTTTGACACGCCTGCGTTCTAATCTCCACTCCCCGTTTTCAAGCACCTTCCCCTGTTACCACCCACAAACGCCTCATTCTGTCACTCAAATTAGCAGGCCCTCGCTGTTTTGCGAGCGCACGATTTCCGACCGCAATGACTGGTTGGCGAAGATGCAAACATCACTCGGAGTGAACGAGCGGCCGCTTACGAGCGGCTCTGAATCAGGCCCAGAGTGAGGACATCACAGGGCTTTCAGTGCAGTGTGTCAGCACAGAAGCTAGTCGGTGCATAGAAGCTAGTTGCACAGAAGCTGCATAAAAACAGAGCGTATAGACAACTCAGAGTGTTTCCAGTGCAGTATAACAGCAGTTAAGCTGCTTAAAGTACAGAAACTGCACAGTCATGTCTTTAAGAAGCATAAATACAGGAGCTAAACCCATAATGGAGTTTATTAAGCTAAAGGGTGCAGAAAATTATACAACTTAGATGTTTGCTATGGAAATGCAATTAAAGAGTGAAAGGTTGTGGAAGGTCCCTGTAAAATCAGATGCAGATTCAAGCCCAGATGATATAGAAAGTGCCATACAGACCATAGCCTTAAATGTAGAATAACATGTGTACTCATTAATACATGGGAAAGAGTCAGCAAAAGACATGTGGACAGAACTGCAAGCACTGTATCAAGATGGAGGTCTCATGAGGAGGATAAATGTAAGATTTGCATTGTGTAACACCAAATTGAATGAATATAGCAGTATGTGTGATTACATAGACCAAATGATGTCTGTCTCTCAGCAACTAACATCCATTTGAGTGCAAGTGGATGATGAAGAGATTGCTACAGCAATGCTGCAGAATTTGATGCCTGCGTTTGGCTTCATGGTTGTGGCATTAGAGGCAAACACAGCAAATTGACAACAGACACAGTAAGAGCAAAATTATTACACTTTCAAAAACGAATGCCTTGTGATTTGATTGCTAAGACAACTGCATTATATAAAAAAGTGAAAAATTCAGAAAATTTTAATTAAAGTGTTACAATTGTCACAAGATAGGTCACAAAGCAATTGAGTGCAAGCAGAAGAAAGTGAATCCTATACACAAACCAAGAATGCAATGGCAGAGATGAGTCAGCCCTAAATGTTACACATAGCCACAGAAAGGATTACTGGTATATTGATTCAGGCGCAACAGGGAATTTCAGCTGCAATGGGGAATGGTTAACCAAATGTGACGCTATCACTATCAAAGACATTGGCAATCAAGTCCTTAAAGCAACTAAAGTTGGGACAATTAAAGCTTGTTTAAAAATTGAGATAAGAACAAAAGTCACAGAGATCCAAGATGTGATTTATGTACCAGAAATGGGAACAATTCTAGTACCCATCAGTGTCCTAGCACAGCAAGGTCCCAGGGTTCACTTCACCAAATGAAAGTGCAATATGAGAAACAGAAGAGGGACTGTCCTACCTACAGACACAAGCTGTCATCAATTGGAAGTCCTTTATACACAGCACTGTCACGGGATGATGACAACTGAGTCACAGTCACTGGAGCTGTGGCATAGAAGGTTGGTCACCTTGGATATGACAGTATTCAGAAGTTACAGAGCAGGATGGTCACAGGAATGTTGGTTTCTATTGCAGAGAAACCTGTATGTGAGAGCGGTATTGTGGGGAAACAAAGTCGTCAACCATTTCCAAAATTGACAGAGCTATAAAACCACTTGAAATAGTACATTCAGATGTGTTTAGTCAAATGGAGGTAGTCTGTGAGTTGATACAGATACTCTGTGACTTTTATAGATGGCTTCACAAGGATGAAACGTGTACTTCATCAGAGAGAAATCTGAAGTGGTATAAAGGATTGCAGATTACAAGAAAGTTGTAGAAAATCAACAGGTTACCATTGCCTATACTGCTGAGCAAAACGATATCAGTGAATGAGCAAACCGTACACTTGTAGACAGAAAAAGATGTACAGTATGCAAGCATTGACAATCGGTTTTGGGCAGAAACCTTGTCCACAGCAGTTTATTTCAAGAACCATTCTCCTACAGTTGCCCTTAAGGACATAGCACTGATTGAAACATGGTCTAAAAGAAACCCAAGTGTAAGACATCTCAGAACTTTTGGAAGTACGGCCTATGTGCAAATATCAAAATAGAAAAAGCAACAGTGCTGGATTCAAAGTAGATTAAAGAGAAGATCTGCAAGATCAAATTTCGGCAAATCACATAGTAGATATGATGATGTATTTGCAAACATTGAATTCAGTGAGTCTCAAGATCAGGGGCATGTCTATAATGGGTGCAGGGTGTGCGGTATACACGGGTCCCTGGGCCCAGGGGGGCCCACACAGCACATCCTGCACCCTTATTTAGTTAAACTTACCTTTCTGCAGTATCCAGTGTGCTGTTCTGCAGCATCGGCCCGGTACTGCAGAGCAGCAAAATCACAGGGAAAATTGCGGTGACTCGCGAAAATTGGTGACTCACGCATGCGCAGAAAAGGTGTCCCCGGGTAAAAGGCGCGGGCGCCATTTTGCCATAGACCCACGCATTCATAGTAGATTCTGATATTAAGGAGCGGGCCCATACGAAGGCTGCACAAGGGTCTCTTCCTCTCTTAAAATGTCCCTGCTCAAGACAGTGGCAGGTTGGGAGTTTGACTGGGGCGGTACACCTGTCAAACCGTAACGCAGGGGTCCTAAGGTGAGCTCTGGGAGGACAGAAACCTCCCGTGGAGCAGAAGGGCAAACCGAAGTCTGTTTGGTGTGAATCGAAATCCGCGATAAGCAAAGAGACTTTGCAAGATTTAAATTCCACAAGTGAAGAAAGCATCAAAAATTGTGATAGTTGCAGCATTACAAAGCTTGTGAGTCGAGAGACTGTTGTTAAGACCCATGCTATCAGTGAAGGAACGTTTGCTAAAGTATCCGGTCCTCAGTTTTTAAGTTCCCACGGGTGCCAGCAATAAATGATACACTATAGCGGACTCACGGATGGTAGTCTGGGTCCAGCAGCATAGGCACCATTATTCAGGCTTTTTCAGCAGGTGTAGCACGCCGCAACCACCCTCACCCAAAATTAGCTACTGGTCAGATACATTAAGATAATTGGTTTAATATCACTTACCCTTCCAAACCATCAATTAATTTATACATTTAATTACTGTCTATTTAAAATAAAAAATAGCTTACAGAATAAAGATTTTTACATGATGTTGATGGGAGCACTGAATACTTTAAGACCCCATTAACATGCTAACTTCTATAAGTCAACCATAACACAGTACTAAATGAAATAGATGATATAACATAAATAGTGAAAATGTTGGTGTGCTTTCGAAGAGTCGTTACTTAAAGTACATGCTAATGAACTCATTGTGCTCTAAATATTTGTGATTTAAATTTAATTAAACTTCATGACAGTTTGTAACAATGCATTATAAAAAGTATTAATGTTCCTGTCACTAATAACAACTATGGAACAGGACTAAGAGGACCTTGATTGAGTGATAGAACATGGTGAATCCTTTTCTTATAATCAAATGATAGGATAATTAGCATGGTTATATCATCACACTACAGTGTAGTTTACTATGTATCATTTACCAGCATGTCCTTGCAAAAGCTCTTATGATAAAGTATATGTCACACAAAAGTGAATCCTTCAGTAGGTGTTGAACTACATCTCTCAGCATCTTCTGTCCAGCAGATGGACAGTCACTGGTTTGTATAGGCCTGTGTCAAGCTTGTAATGTATCATTATTTTATCCTATTAAATATCAGCAAAATTGAGCAGAGCAGTTATTAAAACTACACATTAATCATTGCTTATATCTGCAAAATATCCTGTAATTTTGTTCTTTAAATTAGTAATGTGAAGTCATTTACTGATATTTTTTCTTTTCTATTTGCAGGGGGCAAGGGTTCAGAACACTGCCAAGAATTTGGGTGTTAGGGACAGAACTCCAGCTTCTGCTCCAAGGTATATTATTGTACAGCTTTAGGTGTAGAAGGTGTAGAAAGTATTTTAAGAACTGTGCTTGCATATTTTTAATGTTATATTTATATGTTTATCTACCTATGTAATACAAGTCTATCTATCTATCTATCTATCTATCTATCTATCTATCTATCTATCTATCTATCTATCTATCTATCGCTGATATGGTTGGATGGCGCCCCTTTTTACTTTGTGCTATTTTTTACTCCATTATGCTACTTTTTCCTCAGTTTTGTGTCTAGGGCCTGATTCAACAACGAACGCAGTTGCTTATACACCGCTATTAGCAACGCAGTTGCGTGTGTATAAGCAGAATAGCGAGGCATAGTGAATCAGGCCCTTAGTTTGCTTATAGTGTAGTATGTACTTAGAATTTGTGTTTGCCATGGCTAAGTCGCAAAGTCCGTGGCGCAATAAACAGGCCTGTTTGGTGCTATTTGAGGATAGGTGTATTTGGGTACATCTGTATTATGTGATGACAAAACCTACATCTTTCTAATCTGTACATTTTTGTGGTTGAGTGATGTTTTCTGAATGTTTTTATAATAAGTCTGCATGTGGCTATTACATGTAAAAGTGTTAGGGGCCTGTTCATCAACACTAAAATAACGTTTTCAAGGACATTTTCCTTAAATACCGTTATTTTAGTATTCATGAAGTATCTTAACCCAGGAGATATCACTGATATCGCCTGGTTAAGTCCTCCTGCGTTAATTTCCACACTCCCCATACAAAATTACCGCAGCTGCAGGTAGTGCTGCGCATGCGCTGGTTCTATGAATGTAACAGCGCATGCACAGCACAGATTCCAGCTGCGGTAAGTTAGTGTAGGCAGGGAAAACTATCCATTTCCCGAAAAGCTGTCATCGCAAAAATCACAGCTTTTCGGAATAGATACTGATGGAGAGGAGGAATGATGAATTCCTTCGGTAATTAGGTAGAACTCCATGCAAGTTCTAAACCTTATTACCTCCAGAGAATTGTAAGTTATGATGAATAGGCCCCTTATTCTTTAAGTTATCACCCTGGATAAATACACTGAAAAGGTAAGACCACACATCGTCTATTCATTGGGTCTATTTACTGTATAATAAATTGATCTTCAATTTACGTACAGTATACCTGGAATCACACAGGGGTCAACTAATCTCTGTCATGCCCTCCATCATATGTTGTCTTATCACTTTCGACTTGGAGTACAATGAGATAGATTTCCTGGAGGAGCCTATATGGCTGTATTGAAGATGTTAGGGTTAAATGTAAATACTCAGTTAGTGCTAAGCAAGTGTTTGCCAGGACCAGGGGCACCGAGAAAGGGGAGAGTAGGTACAAAATTCCCACGCCGGCCACGATTAGGCCACACACCCTTTTACCTGGGAATTAATTAAATATGGTGGTGAGCACTATGCTTCACTAATTAGAACTCAAATACACTATTATCACACCTGGGATTGGTGCAGTTCTGGAGCGTTAACGTCAGCTCCACTGCCAAGCCTGAGCCTTTCCTTTTATACCATAAACTACTGACCTGATGTAGGCACACAGTGATTGAGGCCTTTATGTCAGCGCATTATGGTTACTCATTATTGGGAGGACCATATTTTAACTAATTCCCTACTTTTCTGGCCTGCAGACGAATGATGATGTTCGAGTGAGGAATATTAAAATAATATATAGTAATACAAAGTACATAGATTATTTACCAAACCCAAATGCTTATCCTGTCCAAGCCCCATCATTTTAATATAAAATACATAAAATATTCTGCAACTGTTATTCTAATTACTATGGACTGGTCCTTCTCCAATTACAAAAACCAGCAGTTTCTAATCTTCCTTTTTTCTACACACTCTATACACTAAGGGGCTGATTCAGAGATGTGTGCTAACTAGATGGTTTGAACACATCTGCAATTGTGACTCTTCTGCGCTGGCGTATGACCCGTACTGCGCATGTGCAGTACGGGTCTGCGATCCCGCACGCAGTCCGGCAGCAGACTGTCAGTGTTGGATAGTCTGCTACCATTTCTCGGGGGGAAGAGGCCTGCAATGTCCTCCGTTTCACAAAACTGAGACGTGTCACCGCCGTTGGGTGGGGGGAGAGGCCAGGATCTCAGCCGGTGGTTGACTAGAGGGACCCCATTTCAGGCTTTGGTATCATCGCTTACTATTCTTCTGATACGGAGAAATTGTGAAAACGATAGTCCTCTTTTTAAAGATACTGTAAGGCAAAGAAACCAGATACAGTACCTTCAAAACAGCATCAATTCTTGTAGGTACACTTGCACACAGTTTTTGAAGGAACTCGGAAGGGAAAACTAACCACAGATCTATTGTGGATGTAGGCTTGCTAAAATCCTTCTGTCTCTTCATGTAATCCCAGACAGACTCGATGATGTTGAGATCAGGGCTCTGATATTACCAGTTAAATATATAGCGTACACAAATTCAGCAGCGCTTTACAGAGAATATTTCTCCATTCACATCAGTCCCTGTCCCAGTGGAGCTTACAATCTATATTCCCTATCACATGTACACGCACACACTTACACACTAGGGTTTATTTTTGTTGGGAGCCAATTAACCTACTAGTATATTTTTGGAGTATGGGAGGAAACCGGAGCACCCCCATGCAAGCACAGGGAGAGTGTACAAGCTCCACACAGTTAGGCTGTAGTGGGAATCGAACCCACAACCTCAGTGCTGTGAGGCAGTAATGCAAACCATTACATCATCTGTGCTGCCATAACATCACTTCCAGGATTCCATGTTCTTCTTTATGCTGAAGATAGTTCTTAATGACATTGGCTGTAAGTTTGTGGTCGTTGTCTTGCTGCACAATAAATTTGGAGCCAATCAGACACCTCCCTGATAGTATTGCATGATGGACAGTGGCGTAACTTCATCCCAGGTGCCCGGAGGCAAGATAAATGTTGGTGCCCCTCCACCCCCAAATTAAAATCCCCCCCCAGCACCTATGCCAGTCCCAGCTGCACCCACCCCCCTATGCAGTTCCTTTTATACAGTGCCCCCAGTAGTGGTCCCCCTATGCAGTGCCCTCACCCTATGCAGTACCCGCCTATGCAGTGCCCCCCAGTAATGGTCCCCCTATGCAGTGCCTCCAGTAGTGGTCCCCCTATGCAGTACCTCCAGTAGTGATCCCCAAATGCCATGCCCCCAGTAGTGGTCCCCCTATGCAGTACCCCCAGTAGTGGTCCCTCTATGCAGTGCCTCCAGTAGTGCCTCATATACCGTGCCCACAGTAGTGGTCCCCCTATGCAGTGCCTCCAGTAGTGCCCCTTATACAGTGCCCCCAGTAGCGGTCCCCCCTATGCAGTCCCCCTATGCAGTGCCCCCAGTAGTAATAATGCCCCCTGTAGTAATGCCCCTGGTAATGTCCCTAAAAGTAATGCCCCCTGTAGTAGTGCCCCAGTAGTAATGCCCCTTGAAGTGCCCCCAGTAGTAAGGCCCCTGTAGTCCCCCCATATGATGCCCCCAGTAGTAAGGCCACTGTAGTGCCCCCATAGGATGCCCCCAGTAGTAAGACTCCTGTAATGCCCCCTATAGTGCCCCCAGTAGTAGTGCCCCCAAGAGTGAGCTCCGTCCTTAGGCTGCCGCCGGGGGGAGGGGAAAGCGGAGAGAAGGAGCGCCGATCAGCGGCGCACCTTCTCAATGCAGCTTCTCCTCAGCAGTGCCCAGATCGGCAGGGTGACAATGGAGCCAGTTGCCCCCTTCAGGGCTGGCCCCTGGCTGCAAATGATTCCATTGTCTCCAGGAGTTCTGCCACTGACGATGGATAAGTACCTGCCTGTATTTCTCAGCATTGAGGACACCAATAATCCTGACCAAATCCCCAACTTAATTTGCTGAAATGCAGCCCCAAACTTGCAAGGAACCTCCACCATGCTTCACTGTTGCCTGCAGACACTCCAGCCCTTAAGCGAACAAACTGCCTTCTGTTACAGCCAAATATTTAAAATTTTGACTCATCAGTACAGAGCACCTGCTGCCATTTTTCTGCACCCTAGTTCCTATGTTTTCGCGCATAGTTGAGTCGCTTGGTCTTGTTTCCACGTCAAAGGTATAGCTTTTTGGCCGCAATTCTTCCATGAAGACCACTTCTGGCAAGAATTCTCTGAACATTAGATGGATGTACCTGGGTCCCACTGGTTTCTGTCAGTTGTGAGCTGATGGCACTGCTGGACATCTTCCAATTTTGAAGGGAAGTAAGCATGATGTGTCTTTCATCTGATGCACTAAGTTTCCTTGGCCGACCACTGCATCTATGGTCTTCAACGTTGCTCGTTTCTTTATGCTTCTATAAAAAAGCTTGAACAACACATCTTGAAACCCCAGTCTGTTTTGAAATCTTTGCCGGGGAGAGTCCTTGCTGATGCAGTATAACTACCTTGTGTCTTGTTGCTGTGTTCAGTCTTGCCATGGTGTATGCCCTGTGACATGAAGCTGTCTTCCACAACCTCACCTTTGTAGCAGAGGTTGGCTGTTCCTCATCCAGTTTTAAGCCTCCTACACAGCTGTTTCTGTTAATAACTGTTTTTCAACCTACATATGAAAATGATGATCATTATTACATTTTTGGTATGATACACCCAGGGGCGTAGCGAGAGCAGAGCCAGTGGAGCTCATGCTATAGCCGTCTGCTCTAGCCAAGGGCGCCATCTGGATCACATTTATTATCCCCCCCCTCCATCAGAGCCGGATTAAGGCGGAAGCGCAGGGGGCGAGTAACCCCAGGCCCCCTTCTCTCTGCAACCTGCAACAAACCAGCTCATCTCCAGCCGTTTCGTGCTATTGTTAGCGCTGGAGGCTGGTGAATAGCAGAGTTCTCGTGATCCCGTCCCCGGCCAGTGTGATGGCCGGCACCTTTCTTCACTTGCTCTCCTCGGTGGTGATGTGACAAGCAGATCTGAGTTACCGAGACTGAACATGATGATAACGAGGTGCATGAGGCTGGACTCTGGAGCTGGCCTGCCCCTTGATGTTGGCACTCTGAGAGGAGGAGGACTGAACACAACACATCATGGTCAGTTAGAAAAACTGTAAGGATATGGGGGTGAGCTAATTAAATATATCATATAAGGGCTGGGGGTGGGGAATCCTTAAATATATTATATAAGGAGTTGGGAGGGGGGAAAATGACAAAAATAGTGGGAGACATTTACAACACATAATAGAATGGTTTATGTGTGTACTGTATATATAAACATTCAGTGTATATATATATATATATATATATATATATATATTTATATATACAGTCAGGTGCATAAATATTGGGACATTGACAGAATTTTCATATTTTGGCCTCTATTCACCACCACAAATGGCTTTGAAATGAAACAAACAAGATGTGCTTTAACTGCAGACTTTCAGATTTAATTTGAGGGTAATTACATCCAAATCAGGTGAACAGTGTAGGAATTACAACAGTTTCTATATGTGCCTCCCACTTTTTAAGGGGCCAAAAGTAATGGGACAAACTAAACAATCCTAAATCTAACTTTCACTTTTTAATACTGTGTTGCAAATCCTTTGAGGGCAATTACAGCCTGAAGTCTGGAACGCATAGACATCACCAGATGCTGGGTTTCATCCCTGGTGATGCTCTGCCAGGCCTCTACTGCAAATGTCTTCAGTTCCTGCTTGTTCTTGGGGTATTTTCCCTTCAGTTTTGTCTTCATCAAGTGAAATGCATGCTCAATCGGATTCAGGTCAGGGGATTGACTTGGCCATTGCATAACATTCCACTTTTTAGCCTTAAAAAACTCTTTGGTTGCTTTTGCAGTATGCTTCAGGTCATTGTCCATCTGCACTGTGAAGCGCCGTCCAATGAGTTCTGAAGCATTTGACTGAATATGAGCATATAATATTGCCCAAAACACTTCAGAATTCATTCTGCTGCTTTTGTCAGCAGTCGCTTCATCAATAAATACAAGGGAACCAGTTCCATTGGCAGCCATATATGCCCACACCATGATACTACCACCACCATGCCTCACTGATGAGGTGGTATGTTTTGGATCATGAGCAGTTCCTTTCCTTCTCCATACTTTTCTCTTCCCATCACTCTGGTACAAGTTGATATTTGTCTCATCTGTCCATAGGATGTTGTTCCAGAACTGTAATGGTTTTTTTAGATGTTGTTTGGCAAACTCTAATCTGGTCTTTCTGTGTTTGTGGCTGACCAATGGTATACATCTTGTGGTGAACCCTCTATATTCACTCTTGTGAAGTCTTCTCTTGATTGTTGACTTTGACATATATACACCTACCTTCTGGAGAGTGTTCTTGATTTGGCCAACTGTTGTGAAGGGGGTTTTCTTCACCAGGGAAATAATTCTTCTGTCATCCACCAAAGTTGTTTTCCGTGGTCTTCCGGGTCTTTTGGTGTTGCTGGGATCTCCGGTGCGTTCTTTCTTTTTAAGAATGTTCCAAACAGTTGATTTGGCCACACCTAATGTTTTTGCTATCTCTCTGATGGGTTTGTTTTGATTTTTCAGCTTAATGATGGCTTGCTTCACTGATAGTGACAGCTCTTTGGATCTCATATTGAGAGTCGACAGCAACTGATTCCAAATGCAAATGTCACACCTAGAATCAACTCCAGACCTTTTACCTGCTTAATTGATAATGAAATAACGAGGGAATAGCCCACACCTGTCCATGAAATAGCTTTTGAGTTGATAGTCCCATTACTTTTGGCCCCTTAAAAAGTGGGAGGCACATATAGAAACCGTTGTAATTCCTACACTGTTCACCTGATTTGGATGTAATTACCCTCAAAGTAAATCTGAAAGTCTGCAGTTAAAGCACATCTTGTTTGTTTCATTTCAAAGCCATTGTGGTGGTGAATAGAGGCCAAAATATGAAAATTCTGTCAATGTCCCAATATTTATGCACCTGACTGTATATACTGTATATGGCACAGCCATGCCCTTATATTAAGGCCGCGTGTAAAAAACTGCAATTCTCCCATAGAGAATTATGGAGGGGCATGTTATTTAAGGGGCTACACCTCAAAAGCTATTTGAGGTACTGAGCTGAAATTTGGCACGGGCGGGTAGAATTGTCATTCGGTGTTGCATGCCAAATTTCAGGTCATAAACATAAAAAATGAGGACTTGGGAGTAATCTAAAGTTCCAACTGTCAAAATTTTCTGACATTCTCAATTAGGACCTCTTTTCTGCTGTAGTCTATGGGATTTTTTGGGAAGGTAAAACTCAGGGTAGAGGGCGAATTTTGACTTGGGGTTTGTTTTATTAGGTAGCTATTGTGCCAGGGTAGGGCCTTTTAGGGTTCAGGTAAATTAGAAAGTTACAGTTTTTAAACTATTACCTCAAGAATCCGCCACTGTATAGATAGGACTTTTCAACTTGTTGCGCAGCCGCATTAGGAGCCTTCAGCAGGTGTAATCACTGTGGCTTCCCTTGGGTGTACCAAGATGGCCGTCGTGAGTACACGTGTGTGCGCAGGTATGTTTTAATAAAATTTTACTTTTCTACAGTGTATTGTGTGGTTTTTTAATGTTGCTTTTGGTGTGGAACTACAGTTACCGAAAATAAGTTTATGATCCCGCACTAGTTTCATAATCTTTAGAGTTTATATCATAATAAATGGCATTGACTCAGTAAATAAAGGGTGTAATATTAAACTATAATTGTTTGTTTTTGGTCCTTATTACTGATGTGCTACCACAAGCTCTATATATATATATGTTCCAAAAAATTAAAAAGAGAAAAAGTAGAGCAATTATTGTAGTGCACTATGTTGCCATTTCATTGGTCTGTTATTTATTAAAACATATTGATCTTTATTTCAATTCGATTAAAATATTTGACATATAGGGGTCATCACAACTGGCGAAATATTTTATTAAAATTAATTCAGTATTCAGTAAGATAGAAAGATGTGCATAAAGTATGAAATTTGGTGTACAATTATAAAAGAAATTCACACATGCCGCTGGTCGCGTATAGCCGTATTCCTATATGATAGAATAAATGTTAGTCTCCCCGTATTCTATTTATAATAACATGTGGATAGTGGATTTATTGATCTATACCCATTTATCCTTGATAAATGATATTAGGGAGAGATTTGTGAATCTACTGCAGATAAAATGTAGCAGTTGCCGTTATCATGAGCTTACAATGCAACTCTTCAGAAAGTAGCAATCTCTATTTTAGCTACTTCCGTAACATTTCACTCAGATACACAGTAATAGTTTGTCCACATTGTAGCTGTTACTGCATAAGGGCTAACTAGCTCCATGTAGTAATATAGAGCTAATCAGATTCTATAAATAACCCTGCCGTTTATCTTAATCAGGGAATATTGTGTACATAGTATCCCCTTACTCTGCTGCAGATATACACAGTTGTAATATCACATCATATTTGGTATTATAATTAAGTGTGGTCAGTCGGCATGTGGAAAGAAACGCCTTTCCACATGCCGACTGACCGCACTTAATTATAATACCAAATATGATGTGATATTACAACTGTGTATATCTGCAGCAGAGTAAGGGGATACTATGTACACAATATTCCCTGATTAAGATAAACGGCAGGGTTATCTATAGAATCTGATTAGCTCTATATTACTACATGGAGCTAGTTAGCCCTTATGCAGTAACAGCTACAATGTGGACAAACTATTACTGTGTATCTGAGTGAAATGTTACGGAAGTAGCTAAAATAGAGATTGCTACTTTCTGAAGAGTTGCATTGTAAGCTCATGATAACGGCAACTGCTACATTTTATCTGCAGTAGACACACAAATCTCTCCCTAATATCATTTATCAAGGATAAATGGGTATAGATCAATAAATCCACTATCCACATGTTATTATAAATAGAATACGGGGAGACTAACATTTATTCTATAATATAGGAATACGGCTATACGCGACCAGCGGCATGTGTGAATTTCTTTTTTAATTGTACACCAAATTTCATACTTTATGCACATCTTTCTATCTTACCGAATACTGAATTAATTTTAATAAAATATTTCGCCAGTTGTGATGACCCCTATATGTCAAATATTTTAATCGAATTGAAATAAAGATCAATATGTTTTAATAAATAACAGACCAATGAAATGGCAACATAGTGCACTACAATAATAGCTCTACTTTTTCTCTTTTTCGTTTTTTGGAACTACAGTTACCAGCAGGTCCGTAATGCCCCGCATGCTGATACTTGTGGTTCTCCTGCTCGGAGGCTTGCTGGGAACTGTAGTTACACAGCAAAAGCCAATATTCAAACTTTACTTGCTTCACACTTTACATAATCAACTGCCGGGGATAGCCCCGGGCTATCAGCATGGGCCTGGGGTGCCCTGGAGAGGGGGACCCCTTTTTTTGGGGAGGGGGGGTCCCCAGCTCCCCAGGGATCCCTGGCCTGACTAGCAGCCAGGAGTGATGCTTCGGCCGGGGGGCCCAGGTGAAAGGGCTCCCCTGGCTGTGGCATCACCCCCCTGCTAGAAAGGGTCCGGTGCTGGTTCTCGTAAATACGGGGGGACCCTACACATTTTTTGAGCCCTCTGTCACCCACTGATGCCCCCATTGCGCTGCACCGCTGCTACTGCTCTGCACAACCGCTGCTGCCGCTACCCCGCACGCCTACAGCCATCTCGCACTCTCACCTCCCAAACCACCTCCTGTGTGCTGTCCCCTCTTCCACCTGTGCTAGTGTACCATTTTGTTGCCCTTCTCTCCTGCAGGTGGCCCGGTTTGCTCATCCAAACCCTAATAGTTAATACATTTTAAAAAAGCTATGAAATTCCATAGACAAAAAACCTTACAGTTTCACATGTCCCATTAAGGCTGCTTAGACATGATCTTAAAATTCACAAAACCTATTGAATTTCTACCACTCAAACTCCAAAAAGCAATGAAATTACGATCATTAAGGCTGACGCCTTAATGGATGTGTTCCTTACGTAATATAGATTTGGTATGCCATGACACCTTGTGGTTAACTGCAGATTCAGCACTCTCACAGAGTGAGATTGCTGTCACTCAAAAAATGGTGGAGCTGCTAATTCACAGAATTGTGTGCTCATTGGAATACACACATGCAGTCTATGCAATTGATGTCTGAGCAGAACATACAGCTGCGTAGATGGGATAAGAGTATGGTGGATGGGGGAACAGGGGCAGAACTATGGGAGACAATGGAGGCACCTGCCTTCAGGTGCCAGCACTGAAGGGACACCTCCTCCATTGCCCATAATATATTCACCCCACTTAAGGCTATTTTATATTAGTGTTTTTGTGCATATGTAATAGATAGATAGATAGATAGATAGATAGATATGCACAATATATATTTTCCCTTTTTTATAGGGGGGGCACCAAATTAAAACTTGCCTCCGGGCGTCTGGGATGAACTTGCGCCACTGTGGGGGAAGGAGATATAGCGGTGTGGATGGGGCAGACAGAATAGCGTGTAGAGGGGAAGATTAGGCAGTACAGATGGGGGCGAGCCAAAGTGATGCAGATTGGTGGAAAATGGTGCACATGGGTGAGAGACAGAGTAGCACAGTTTGGGGGAACAGAGCAACATGAATAGTTGGTACAGAGTGGCATGGATGCGGGAAAACAGAGCAGCGCAGATGGGTAAAGCCAGACTGGTGTGGATGATGAATACAGACTAGCACAATGGGAGAACACACAACAGAAGGGATTGGGGAAGAAAGATTGTTGCAAATGGGTGGGAAGACAGAGTGGTATGGGTGGGAGGGACAGAGTGGTGCAGATGGAGGAATAAAGAGTGGCAGAGATGAGGGGAAGACAGAGTGACGTGGCTGGGGGCAAGGCAGTGGTGCAGATGGAAGGAAACACAGTGGCACGGATGCAGGAAGACAGGGCGGTGCACATGGGAAAAGACAAATTGGTGTGGATCAGGGCATGCAGACTAGCACAGTTGGGAGAACACACTGCTGTAGGGATTGGGGAAGTTATAGCAGCATGGAGGCTAGTGTACATGTATAGATAGAGTATGATAGTTTTAGCAATTTGGAAGCTGAATGTGTATAATGAATGAGATGGATGTATGGAGTGAGCAGGATGTTGGAACTCAGTGAAATTTTTGTGGTGACTGAATGGAATGATTGTGGGCACTGAGTGGGATGTGTGTGCCACATAACTGCTCAGACATCAGTTGCATAGACTGCATGTGTGTATTCCAATGAGCACACAATTCTGTGAATTAGTATCTCCACCATTTTGTGAGTGACAGCAATCTCACTCTGTGAGAGTGCTGAATCTGCCGTTAACCACATGGTGTCATGGCATACCAAATCTGTATTATGCAAGGAACACATCGGAATTTGCTTTGCTATATAATTAGATTTTTGTCTATGGAATGTACATATATACACACACACACACACACATATATGTGTGTATATATATATATATATATATATATATATATATGTATGTGTGCCCGCATTGCAGTAGTGCTGGTAGGACCTACCTGGCTAACTCATATAGATGCAGGGGTGGAGGCACACACACACAGCGGTCACAACTAGTGTTGACACCGGGGAAAGGGCCCCTCTGTCTTAAGTGCCCCGGGCCTCCTGAAGACTTAATCCGGCCTGCCCCCTGTCAGCCACTACTGACCGCCATGGACAGTTAACCCTGCCTGGCTCCTTCCCTACACCCTTCTCCTCCATCCCACCTCCGTCCCTCCACCCTTATACTCTGTCCTCTCTCCGACTCTCCTCCCTTCTGCTGAATCCCAACTTCCCCTGCCAGGGCTCTAATGCCGGAATCACTGTAGCGTGAATCTAAGTCAGCAGCTGGACTGTGACTGGAGAGGAGGCTGGGGTTTGGGAACGGACAGATGTGAATGTGCCCAGTAAAGAAGTGTTGCCTGTCCTCTAGGCACATCACAGTGGAGGGAAAGGTAGGTTGCAGCACATACATGGTGGACGGGTTGTACAGTGAAGGGTGAGTGTGTCCATTAGTAGGGGGTAGTGGTAATTGTGCCTAGTAGGAGTGGGAAGTATGTGTACCAAATGGGGAGTGTCCAGTCAGAGGGGGGTTTCAAATTGACGACCAGAACATGCACTATAATTACTTACTTTGTATCCTGCCTGTGCACTTCCAAACACTACTTTTATGGTCACACACTTTAGGTGGCGCAGGGGGTGGCAAAAAAGTGCTTGCTCCAGGCGCCGTGGCTTCACACTACACCTCTGGATACACCTGACTATAATCCTACAAAATCCCTGACTTTGTGCAAGTGTACCTAGAAGAATTGATGCTGTTTTGAAGGCAAGGGGTGGTCACACCAAATATTGATTTGATTTAGATTTATTTTCTGTTCATTCACTTTGCATTTTGTTAATTGCTAAAACTAAACTATTAACACTTTGCGATATCTGTGATAAGAAATTATAATTATCGGCTCTAAAATGTGATAATAAATAAGCCACTTGATATGGTATCTCTCCTCCTTACTGTCTATCCCCTCTGTGTCTCCCTCCCAACCTGACCCATTCTAGGAGGGATGCTCTGTTCCTGGACATCCCACCATTCTAGGTGGGAAATTGCTCTGTTCGTGGACATCCTGCCTAATTTATGATTGCTGTCACCTGTGTTGACTACTGTAGTTAATTGATAAGAAAGGTGTTTCACCACAGGTGATGGCAATCATAAATTAAGCAGTAAGTCCAGGAACAGAGCATTTTGTCCCTGTTGGGTGGTATGCTGTCTGTCTTTTTCTCCCCTTCAGATTGTAACCCTCACGAGCAGGGCTCTCTTCCCTCATGTGATTTTACCCTCCCTCGGTTATACCATCATCTTCTCCACACTGACTACATCTGTACCAAACCTTTGGGTTCAACAGCTGATACTACTTTTGTGGGTATTCTATCGCTTGTATCCCATATGTCTTTCGCACTGTTTCTGCTTATGTAGTTTGTGAGGTGCAGCGAAACCCCTTGTTGCACCATATAAAGTACAATATAATAATAACATAGTATACCAAAATAAAGGCAAAGCTGATGGTGGAATGGATAAAGGTTTGTCTATGGAACAGGAGACAGAGGGGCCAATTTATCAGGACCTATCAGATGATAGATAGATAGATAGATAGATAGATAGATAGATAGATAGATAGATAGATAGAGGTGTGTGTAGATAGATAGATAGATAGATAGAGGTGTGTGTAGATAGATAGATAGATAGATAGATAGATAGATAGATAGAGGTGTGTGTAGATAGATAGATAGATAAATAGATAGATAGAGGTGTGTGTAGATAGATAGATAGATAGAGGTGTGTGTAGATAGATAGATAGATAGATAGATAGATAGAGGTGTGTGTAGATAGATAGATAGAGGTGTGTGTAGATAGATAGATAGATAGAGGTGTGTAGATAGATAGATAGATAGAGGTGTATGTAGATAGATAGATAGATAGATAGAGGTGTGTGTAGATAGATAGATAGATAGATAGATAGAGGTGTGTGTAGATAGATAGATAGATAGATAGAGGTGTGTGTAGATAGATAGATAGATAGATAGATAGATAGAGGTGTGTGTAGATAGATAGATAGATAGAGGTGTGTGTAGATAGATAGATAGATAGATAGATAGAGGTGTGTGTAGATAGATAGATAGATAGATAGATAGATAGAGGTGTGTGTAGATAGATAGATAGATAGATAGATAGATAGATAGATAGAGGTGTGTGTAGATAGATAGATAGATAGAGGTGTGTGTAGATAGATAGATAGATAGATAGATAGAGGTGTGTGTAGATAGATAGATAGAGGTGTGTGTAGATAGATAGATAGATAGAGGTGTGTGTAGATAGATAGATAGATAGATAGATAGAGGTGTGTGTAGATAGATAGATAGATAGATAGATAGAGGTGTGTGTAGATAGATAGATAGATAGATAGATAGAGGTGTGTGTAGATAGATAGATAGATAGATAGATAGATAGATAGATAGAGGTGTGTGTAGATAGATAGATAGAGGTGAGTATAGATAGATAGATAGATAGAGGTGTGTGTAGATAGATAGATAGAGGTGTGTGTAGATAGATAGAGGTGTGTGTAGATAGATCGATAGAGGTGTGTGTAGATAGATAGATAGATAGATAGAGGTGTGTGTAGATAGATAGATAGATAGATAGATAGATAGAGGTGAGTATAGATAGATAGATAGATAGATAGATAGATAGATAGATAGATAGAGGTGTGTGTAGATAGATAGATAGATAGATAGATAGATAGATAGATAGATAGATAGATAGATAGATAGATAGAGGTGTGTGTAGATAGATAGAGGTGTGTGTAGATAGATAGATAGATAGATAGATAGAGGTGTGTAGATAGATAGATAGATAGATAGAGGTGTGTGTAGATAGATAGATAGATAGATAGAGGTGAGTATAGATAGATAGATAGATAGATAGATAGAGGTGTGTGTAGATAGATAGATAGATAGAGGTGTGTGTAGATAGATAGATAGATAGAGGTGTGTGTAGATAGATAGATAGAGGTGTGTGTAGATAGATAGATAGATAGATAGATAGAGGTGTGTAGATAGATAGATAGAGGTGTATGTAGATAGATAGATAGATAGATAGATAGAGGTGTATGTAGATAGATAGATAGATAGATAGATAGATAGAGGTGTGGATAGATAGATAGAGGTGTGTGTAGATAGATAGATAGATAGAGGTGTGTGTAGATAGATAGATAGATAGATAGATAGATAGATAGATAGAGGTGTGTGTAGATAGATAGATAGATAGATAGATAGAGGTGTGTGTAGATAGATAGATAGATAGATAGATAGAGGTGTGTGTAGATAGATAGATAGATAGATAGATAGAGGTGTGTGTAGATAGATAGATAGATAGATAGATAGATAGATAGATAGATAGATAGATAGATAGAGGTGAGTATAGATAGATAGATAGATAGAGGTGTGTGTAGATAGATAGATAGATAGATAGATAGAGGTGTGTGTAGATAGATAGATAGATAAATAGATAGATAGATAGATAGAGGTGTGTGTAGATAGATAGATAGATAGATAGATAGATAGATAGAGGTGTGTGTAGATAGATAGATAGATAGATAGATAGATAGATAGATAGAGGTGAGTATAGATAGATAGAGGTGTGTGTAGATAGATAGATAGATAGATAGAGGTGTGTGTAGATAGATAGATAGATAGATAGATAGATAGAGGTGTGTGTAGATAGATAGATAGATAGATAGATAGAGGTGTGTGTAGATAGATAGATAGATAGATAGATAGAGGTGTGTGTAGATAGATAGATAGATAGATAGATAGATAGATAGATAGAGGTGAGTATAGATAGATAGATAGATAGATAGAGGTGTGTGTAGATAGATAGATAGATAGAGGTGTGTGTAGATAGATAGATAGATAGATAGATAGATAGAGGTGTGTGTAGATAGATAGATAGAGGTGTGTGTAGATAGATAGATAGATAGAGGTGTGTGTAGATAGATAGATAGATAGATAGATAGATAGATAGAGGTGTGTGTAGATAGATATATAGATAGATAGATAGATAGATAGATAGAGGTGTGTGTAGATAGATAGATAGATAGATAGATAGAGGTGTGTGTAGATAGATAGATAGATAGATAGATAGATAGATAGATAGAGGTGTGTGTAGATAGATAGATAGATAGATAGATAGAGGTGAGTATAGATAGATAGATAGATAGATAGATAGATAGATAGAGGTGTGTGTAGATAGATAGATAGATAGATAGAGGTGTGTGTAGATAGATAGATAGATAGAGGTGTGTAGATAGATAGATAGATAGATAGATAGAGGTGTATATAGATAGATAGATAGAGGTGTGTGTAGATAGATAGATAGATAGAGGTGAGGATAGATAGATAGATAGATAGATAGATAGATAGATAGATAGAGGTGTGTGTAGATAGATAGATAGATAGATAGATAGAGGTGTGTGTAGATAGATAGATAGAGGTGTGTGTAGATAGATAGATAGATAGATAGAGGTGTGTAGATAGATAGATAGATAGAGGTGTATGTAGATAGATAGATAGATAGATAGATAGATAGATAGAGGTGTGTGTAGATAGATAGATAGATAGAGGTGTGTGTAGATAGATAGATAGATAGAGGTGTGTGTAGATAGATAGATAGAGGTGTGTGTAGATAGATAGATAGAGGTGTGTAGATAGATAGATAGATAGAGGTGTATGTAGATAGATAGATAGATAGATGTGTGTGTAGATAGATAGATAGATAGATAGAGGTGTGTGTAGATAGATAGATAGATAGATAGATAGATAGATAGATAGATAGATAGATAGATAAATAGATAGATAGATAGAGATGTGTGTAGATAGATAGATAGATAGAGGTGTGTGTAGATAGATAGATAGATAGATAGATAGATAGATAGATAGAGGTGTGTGTAGATAGATAGATAGATAGATAGATAGAGGTGTGTGTAGATAGATAGATAGATAGATAGAGGTGTGTGTAGATAGATAGATAGAGGTAAGTATAGATAGATAGATAGATAGATAGATAGATAGATAGATAGATAGATAGATAGATAGAGGTGTGTGTAGATAGATAGATAGATAGATAGAGGTGTGTGTAGATAGATAGATAGATAGATAGAGGTGTGTAGATAGATAGATAGATAGAGGTGTATGTAGATAGATAGATAGATAGATAGATAGAGGTGTGTGTAGATAGATAGATAGATAGAGGTGTGTGTAGATAGATAGATAGATAGAGGTGTGTGTAGATAGATAGATAGAGGTGTGTAGATAGATAGATAGATAGAGGTGTATGTAGATAGATAGATAGATAGATGTGTGTGTAGATAGATAGATAGATAGATAGATAGAGGTGTGTGTAGATAGATAGATAGATAGATAGATAGATAGATAAATAGATAGATAGATAGATAGAGATGTGTGTAGATAGATAGATAGATAGATAGAGGTGTGTGTAGATAGATAGATAGATAGATAGATAGATAGATAGATAGAGGTGTGTGTAGATAGATAGATAGATAGATAGATAGATAGATAGAGGTGTGTGTAGATAGATAGATAGATAGATAGATAGAGGTGTGTGTAGATAGATAGATAGAGGTAAGTATAGATAGATAGATAGATAGATAGATAGATAGATAGAGGTGTGTGTAGATAGATAGATAGATAGATAGAGGTGTGTGTAGATAGATAGATAGATAGATAGAGGTGTGTGTAGATAGATAGATAGATAGATAGATAGATAGATAGAGGTGTGTGTAGATAGATAGATAGATAGATAGAGGTGAGTGTAGATAGATAGATAGATAGATAGAGGTGTGTGTAGATAGATAGATAGATAGATAGATAGATAGATAGAGGTGTGTGTAGATAGATAGATAGATAGAGGTGTGTGTAGATAGATAGATAGATAGATAGATAGAGGTGAGTATAGATTAGATAGATAGATAGATAGATAGATAGATAGATAGATAGATAGATAGATAGATAGAGGTGTGTGTAGATAGAGGTGTGTAGATAGATAGATAGATAGATAGAGGTGTGTGTAGATAGATAGATAGATAGATAGATAGATAGATAGATAGATAGAGGTGTGTGTAGATAGATAGATAGATAGAGGTGTGTGTAGATAGATAGATAGATAGATAGATAGATAGAGGTGTGTGTAGATAGATAGAGGTGTGTGTAGGTAGATAGATAGATAGATAGATAGATAGATAGAGGTGTGTGTAGATAGATAGATAGATAGAGGTGTGTGTAGATAGATAGATAGATAGATAGATAGATAGAGGTGTGTGTAGATAGATAGATAGATAGATAGATAGATAGATAGAGGTGTGTGTAGATAGATAGATAGATAGATAGAGGTGAGTGTAGATAGATAGATAGATAGATAGAGGTGTGTGTAGATAGATAGATAGATAGATAGATAGAGGTGTGTGTAGATAGATAGATAGATAGATAGAGGTGTGTGTAGATAGATAGATAGATAGATAGATAGATAGAGGTGAGTATAGATTAGATAGATAGATAGATAGATAGATAGATAGATAGATAGATAGAGGTGTGTGTAGATAGAGGTGTGTAGATAGATAGATAGATAGATAGATAGAGGTGTGTGTAGATAGATAGATAGATAGATAGATAGATAGAGGTGTGTGTAGATAGATAGATAGATAGATAGAGGTGTGTGTAGATAGATAGATAGATAGATAGAGGTGTGTGTAGATAGATAGAGGTGTGTGTAGGTAGATAGATAGATAGATAGATAGATAGATAGAGGTGTGTGTAGATAGATAGATAGATAGAGGTGTGTGTAGATAGATAGATAGATAGATAGATAGATAGAGGTGTGTGTAGATAGATAGATAGATAGATAGATAGATAGATAGATAGATAGATAGATAGATAGATAGAGGTGTGTGTAGATAGATAGATAGATAGATAGAGGTGAGTGTAGATAGATAGATAGATAGATAGAGGTGTGTGTAGATAGATAGATAGATAGATAGATAGATAGATAGATAGATAGATAGATAGAGGTGTGTGTAGATAGATAGATAGATAGATAGATAGAGGTGTGTGTAGATAGATAGATAGATAGATAGATAGAGGTGAGTATAGATAGATAGATAGATAGATAGATAGATAGATAGATAGATAGATAGATAGATGTGAGGCATGACGAAAAAAAACACATTTTTATTATAAAGCAGCCTCTTACACAAGACCATCGGAGGCCAGGGGAATGTCAAAAGAAAAATGAGTTTTAGATTGTTTTTCTTTCTTTTGTTTTTTCATCTCTTTTCTTGTCCAGTTGACAATAAAGCTTTGCAGTCAGGTTTATTTTTTTTTATGACATGCACAGAAATGTTTATGAGACTGAGAGCACATACTGTTTGTTCTTTTTTCGTACAGTAATAGGAAAAATCTCTTTCATAATAGATTACAGGATTTATGGCGCAGCTCGCCTGTGTCAGGTATCACATTAGAGAAAGCAGAGCTGCACAATATTAGATGATTATTTTCAAAACTGTAAACAAATAATGTAATAAAACAGCAGGGCAAATCAGCAGGGCCCTGGCTGTAATGGACACAAAGTTTGACCAGCTCAGAGAATGATGTGCTGATCCTACATCATTACTAAAGGATTGCCTAGAGACGTGTGTCTTTTCCAACTCGCAGCCATCTCCATCACATTGATCACTTTCTAGTTTTACAGTTTCAGATTATCCTCTTCCAACTAAAGCAATACTTAAGTATCTAATGTAACTATGATACATGATTCAGACAGTATGATACGAGTACAGTCAGACACTTTAGCTTTGGAAAAAGAAGTTCAAGGTCTTTCATTTCCTGTACTATTTGCATTAATATATACGCCATTAATTCATGCAGTACATTGGATAGACATATATATATATATATAAATGTGTATATATATCTATATATATATATATATATATAGCAATAGAATAGCGGCACTCAGGAGACTCCTTAATGCGGTGAAAAAGTGACTTTACTACAGCAGTGAGAGGGGAATATGTTATAGAGGTGAGAGAGGGGACTGTGTTAATACACAGATTAGGGAGGGTAATGTGTTACTATAGAGGTAAGGGATGGAATGTGTTACTACACAGGCAAGGGTGGGAAGTATGTTACAAAACAGGTGAGGGAGGGGAATGTCAAATGTGTTACTACGGGGTAAGGGAGGGGAATGTGTTACTACAGAGGTGAGTGTGGAGAATGTGTTACTACAGGGATGAGCGGGGGTAATGTGCTACTTCAGAGGCGAGGGAGGGGAAGAAGTTACTACAGGTGTGAATCAGGGTAATGTGTTACAACAGGTGTGTGGGAGGAATAGTTTTTCTTCACAGGTGGGGGAAGGGAATGTTGAATGTATTACAAAACGGGCGAGGGAGGGAAATGTGTTACTACAGAGGTGAGCGAGGATAATGTGTTACTACAGAGGTGAGGGAGTGGAATGTCTTACTATAGCAGTGATGCATTACTATAGAGGGGAAGGATTAATGTGTTACTGGAGTAGTGAGATGGAAATGGAAACAGTAAATATCTAAGGTCTACCCGGGTAAAACCGAGTACATCAGCTAGTATACAGTATATATATATATATATATATAAAACAAATATCCTGACTGACTCATCAACGTCCAGCTCAAACCCCAGGACCTAGAAACATAAAAATTGGGGAGTACATGACTTTCCTGATGTAGGCACCCACTAAGCAGGGATTTTCTGAAAGTCGACACCTAAGAGGTTGAAAAGGGCTAAAATGTTTCCTACCCCTGTGCAATGTCCTGACTTGACTGACTCATCAACGCCCTGTCCAAACCTCTTGACCTATAAACATGAAATTAGGGGAGTATATTTCTTCCATGATACAGGCACCCACTATGCAGGGATTTTTTGAAAGTTGACTCCTAAGGGGGTGAAAAGGGCTAAAATGTTTCCTCCCCTGTGCAAATTTCTGACTTACTGACTCATCAATGTCCTGCCCAAACCCCTTGACCTAGAAACATGAAATTCAGGGAGTTTATTCTTTCCAAGCTCATTGTCTGGGTCGAGTGGAGGCTTCAGAGGTGGGGCTGCCACGCAGTCCAATATTCAAATAGCGGAGCCACACCAACTGCCAGTTGTTTTTGGCAGCATTTGGGATGACAGTTGGGGTGGCTCCCCTATTTAAATATTGGACTGTGCTGCTTCCCCACCTCTGGAGTCTAAGGACTAGATTCAATCCACTTGGATACTTCACTCGCTTTGTATTTGGCTTTTTCATTTTCTCGAACATGGCCATTGAGGCAGAGCCTACCTATTCCGGTACCTGTCGTGTCTCATGTATGACACTCAGCTAATGGCTACCCGGGTGACATCGGGCACATCAGCTACTATGTGTGTACATATATATGTTGTGATATATCTGGGGTAATTAGCTTGGTAAAGGGGTCAGTGGTGCAGTGTCTAGGTGCACAACAAGGGTCCACACACAGCTTTGCAGGTATAAATGAGATTAAATTAGGGATGTGCAGGCTCGGATAGGTTCGAGTTTGCACGTGGAGTTCGGATTTTTCCCTCCAAAAAAACGGAACTCAGAACGAGGCAAAACGTCATCTTACATGGACGAACATCATCATTCCTGGACAAAAGACCAGGAATGATGATGTTCGTCCATGTAAGATGACGTTTTGCCTCGTTCTGAGTTCCGTTTTTTTGGAGGGAAAAATCCGAACTCCACGTGCAAACTCGAACCTATCCGAGCCTGCACATCCCTAGATTAAATGGTGCTTTACTGTCAGCATTTCAGTAACAAAATGATAAGCGATCTAGCCCCCATCCAGGGCACTACCTCACGTGTAAGTCCTAACTAACAGGGCTGTATGTATTACACTTATTTATCAAAGTGGCTAAAACAAGTACCTGATTAATAAATCGGCCTCATAGGATTTGGAGAGGTTTTTCATCAACTTCATAAATCTAGAACAGACTCAGAAAAATGACGTGACCACAATTATCGTAAAATTAGAAATTCCACCTTAAATCTGTGTACTTAACTAATCTTAGTATAATGGAACTGGCAATGCTAGAATACCATTTTGCACAAAACGTACCAAGCAGATAAAATTAATGATTTGTATTTCAGAAGTGTAGCCTGTTAGGGGAAGCACTGTCTTTGAGGTATTAGACCTTAAACACAATGTTAATATTAATTTGATTTGTTTATATTGCAGAAATATTTTAGACTCAGTCAGAACTTGCCTAATAAATAGCTTAATGCCAGGAGTTTTCTTACTGCAGTTCATCAATTCAGATGTAGCAAAGGAAATCAGTATTTATCAGATGGATAGAAATGAATCTCTATAATAAAATTGTCAGACCTGATACCAGTGAATACCCAGCATTCATGTTTCACACCAAGTAAGACGCTCTTCTGTGATCATTTTTCTGTATGCCCCACCACCTGGATCTGTGCTTAGAGAGAACTGATTGATATAGTGCAGCTGCAGTTTAGAATAGGAATAGATGATAGAACATTCCAAAGCATGTACAGTACCAGTAAATAAAAAAATCCCTCAATAAAATATTTATAGAGAACCGTACATCAGTAGTCTACGTTCACAGAAGGAATGTGGAGAAAGTATGTTTTTTTGGAGGGGGGTGAACACCTATGGGTAGATTTACTAAACTTTCTAAAACAGACATAGCAATCAATCATATTCTATAATTTTCTATGGAAGGAGGTAAGCAAGTTAGTTATTATAATTCACAGAATAAGTAGTCTGTTTCCAAATGCTGTAGACAACAAATAACACAGTGAGATGTTAAACTGTGTGAAGAATGTGTACAGTATAGCCAGATCAATCATTAGGCAACCTAGGCTCCTGTCTAGGGTTCAGTTTACACTGAGAGAACCAGATTAGCCATACCCAGGGAAGCAGCGAGGGTGGTTCCAGTGGAGCATGAGCTCCAAACGCCAAAATGGACAGAGGGCACCATTCAGGGTTCTGGAATTCATGGGGAGCTGCACAGTATGACGGCCGCCTGTTAGTTTTATCTCGGTTTGTTTGCTCTATATCCTAAATAAATTAAGGATCTGAGATCCGTTTCTACATTTCATGTACCCTCAAACTGCCCAGATTACCTCCACCCCGGCCCTCCCTCCTCTGTGATCATCTTCTGTCACCTCCCATTTCCTGTCAGATTGATTACATTCACCTCTTTAATTCCCTCCCCTATCTACCATGGGATCGGCTCCCCTGTCCTCTACTTTGTTATTAGCTTCTGCCACCACCCCTCTCTGATCAACTCTTTGTCCCTCCCCTCTCCTTTCTTATTGGTTTCTGCCACCTCCCCTCTCTGATCAACTCTTTGTCCCTCCCCTTTCCTTTCTTATTGGCTTCTGTCACCACCCCTCTCTGATCAATTCTCTGTCCCTCCCCTCTCCTTTCTTATTGGCTTCTGTCACCACCCCTCTCTAATCAACTCTTTGTCCCTCCCCTCTCCTTTCTTATTGGCTTCTGTCACCACCCCTCTCTGATCAATTCTCTGTCCCTACCCTCTCCTTTCTTATTGGCTTCTGTCACCACCCCTCTCTAATCAACTCTTTGTCCCTCCCCTCTCCTTTCTTATTGGCTTCTGCCACCACCCCTCTCCTCTCCTTTTCTTTTTGTCAGGTACGAGTTTCAAAAAAAGTCACTGCTTTGCTTTTTAAAGTAATGAGGTGTTCCCAGGCATGACCACAAAGTGTTATTTGAAAGGTCTTTTAAAAAATACTGTATTAGGAGACCTGAACTAATGGTGGTAGACAGAACATGACATGGTTAGTAGTACTCACATTAATATACAGTAGGTGCAATGTATATTTGCGAAGTAGGAGCATAGATGAGAAGGGAGCTTCCCATAGGTGTTCCCACTCCAGTGATAGCTGCTTGGGGCCACAACATGCACTTTCTCCGGGCGCCATGGTTCCACGCTACTCCCCTGGCCATACCCATATTTATGTTTTGTTTTCTTTATGACAAATGGTGAGGAGAAGGGGGAGCCAAACCAGTAGGTCACCTAGGGCCCCATCATTGGCACACCTATAACAGGAGCAGGGAGTGCAGTGCACACGGGCCCCTGGGTCCAGGAATACCCACACCAAACACCCTGCACCCATTGATATGACAAGCCTACATATAAATATACTTACTCCCTCTGGAGTCCCATGTTAGCCGGCACTGCGGCCATTTTCCAGCTCGGTAGAGAAGTCTCAGGGAACATAGTGCAGGCGCCATGTTCCTGGGGACTTGAGCAGCAGACTGACTGTGGCACAAAGCCAGAGTCTACTGCGCTGCTGGAGAGGATGGAGGCTGCCCACGGACCCCCTCCTCTCTTAAACCGCCCCTTGCCTCCATGAGGTTTTAATCCGACTCTTGAGTCAGTCATAACAAGAGCTGATAGGAGGAGATCAGTCTAGGTGTAGTTTATTCAATGGAAGAAACTGCTGAAAATTTGTCAGTTTCCAAAAACAAGAAACTCTTGCCTCAGTAAAGGGGTTATTTCTGTACTGAATATGGGAGCACAGAAGATGTACATAGTAGCATTCAATAATAATACTACTGTATAACACTGCAGGGGCAGCACAGTCATTCTTTTAAAGAAATGCATTGTTGTGAACCAACCTATACACCATAACCTAATATATATGGACTGCTCATTAAAAAGCGCATATTTCTGCTTTGTCATTCCTGCTAGGTTGTACAAGCTGTGCCAGCCACCGCCTGCCGATGATGAGCCCTGAACATGTCCACCGTTGAATCAAATGGATAATTGCAAATAGAACTTATTTCATGACCGCTCTTGCAAATGTGGTTATTGAGTATGCAAGAGGCCTCTCATCTGCTTTCACATGGACAAAACACATTCACTAAAACCTTTAAGGACTATATGCCGACAGCATATATTGTACACTGGAATCCCATTGGATAAAGCACTTATGTGTTGTAAAGAATTTAAGAAGGACATTGAATGTAGAAAGATTTTGGATTGCGATTCAACATCTATTTCCACGTACAAACAAACGGGACCTATTCTAATTTCTTTTTTTGTATTAATTATGTCAGAGAAAATGGAAGTATTATATTTCAAAATGGAAGCATTTATATCCACTTTGTTATCAATAAACTGCAACATATCTAATATATGTCATCATTCTGTATAACTGTATACAGAAATCCAGATGGACCTTCTTTTCACTGTGCATCAGAAAATAGATCTTGCTAATTAGAGAGCAATAGAACACTAACCTATTAATAATGTAAACTGTATTGGGATTGCCAGTCAATAGACATGAATTCATGAGAATGTATGAAATAATATTATTTTGCTAAAATATGTCACATTTTCATTTGTTCAATATACTAGTAACACATTATATTAGATGTAGTGTTTGTGCTCAGCTGATCTGTATGTGTCTTAAATCCGAGCCACCTACTTGTGTGGCATAATTCTTTTAAGACTCTGCTTTGTTATAATGCATCATAGCATGAACAAACTGGCCATTTAAAGTCTTTTTCCTATCAAGTTATTTTCAACTAATAGTCTGCTCTAATGAATGTATTTTTTTTTTAAATCATTGTAGGTGCTTAAACCGTTTTATAAAGATATATTTAACTTACTAGCTATATTGTAACAGAAGAATCCTTGAGCATGGCTGCTGCTGCTGGGAGTGGATTTTCTCATCCCAGAAGGGGACCAGGAAGACTTCTAGTAGTGCTTTTAATATGAAAAAGCATTTCCCATCCTGTACAGGGACATTAAAAAAAACATAGTTAGTTAGTGGCCTCAAGCGTAAGATCTATGATTTAAGGCAGGGGTAGTCAACCCTGGTCCTCGAGAGCTACCAACAGTGCATGTTATCCAGGTCTCCTCACAGCATCACAAGTGTGATAATTAACTCCACCTGTGGATCTTTATAAATGTGTTGGAGAGTAATGAATACACCTGTGCACCAGCTAGGTCATCTGGAAAATGTGAACTGTTAGTAGCTCTCGAGGACCGAAGTTGGCTACCCCTGATTTAAGGCCTTGCGTTGTGTCTTTCTTGAGAATCTTGCGCCTGCTTCTGTGGCTAGGAGTGGATTTTCATCCCAGAAGGGGACCAGGAAGAGTGGTTTCCAAAAACAATTGACTGTTATATAATCCTTTGCAAACCTTCCAAAAAAGCATTTCCCAAGCTGTACAGGGACATAAAAAAACATAGTTAATTAGTGGCCTTCAAACTGCCATTGTACCCACTGTCCACTTAACCAGAGCAGATATTGTGGACAAGTGGAACAGAGCAGAAAATGCAACATTTAAGATCTAAGGTTTAAGTCTTATGTTGAATTCTTGAGCACCATGCCTGCTGCTGGGAGTGGATTTTCATCCCAGAAGGGATGAAGACATTGTTTCGTCTTCCCAACGGACACAGATAAGAAGAGATGTAAATAACTACTGGCAGGAAAAAGAGGCAATTTGGAGGCCCTTACAGAAAACTGCCTTTGCTTTACTTGAGCTGCCCACCTTCCAGTGTGTACTCAGAAAGAGTTTTCAGCACAGCCTGGAACCTTGTCAGTGATCAGCATGAGACTATTTCCCCAAAATGTGGAAATGATTATGTCATCAAAATGTCAATTACGTGCAAAAATTACAGAGGTACTTGCAATGGCGGATTCCAGCGGGGACAAATTAATATTGTGTGAAGAGGATGATGTATATACATCACCCTAGATTATGCCATCACCCAAGCCTATATCGTCACCCTAAGGATACTGCCTTTGAACCTCTATATACCCCTGCCTATACCTTCTAATATCCTTCCTATAAACCTCTAAGGATGACACTAATTTGCGTACGCAGTCATCCAGTAAATAAAGACTCCAGACTTAGAACATGTGTTTCCAAAGCACAAAGTATTAAGTAAAATACAGCAGTTACACGCTAGGATCCTCATATAATCTTAGCGCAAAGAGATTATACTGACCCAAGTACAATTATACATACGCAGCGCTCTATGGTCCAGATGTTAGGCATCAGCAAGAAACCCCTCATCAATCAGCATTCAGCACAAAGACTAGGAACCCAGGGTCAGCACACATATTTATACCCCCCAGAAATAAACAACCTAAAGGAGAGGGCATATGCTACAAGGCATTTAACAGGTTGATTCAAATAGACACAACCCAGCCTCTAACAACTGTGGGTCTCTGGTTTCCTGCCACATGCAATCATCCTAACAGTTGTTCATATTATGTACATTTTGTTGCTTGAAGTCTCTGCGGTCCATAAGTTGAGAATGCATGATGCGATCTCCACACCGATGGTACCGGAATACTGTTGAAAGAGTACGCATCAGTACAATACCAATCACTGCTTACTTATCATGTATAATATCTTAGTTACCAAATAATCTTTATTTCACAGCATCTATGCTAAATGAACAAACTTAAATCTTATACTTTAAAGCTTATTAAACCTTTTATGTGAATATGTAATGTGTAAGTATGCGGGGTGTGATGTAAAGATGCTCGTTAACTTGGGGCAGATGCATGTGCATGAAGCTAATAAACAGTGTTTTCATACAGGATCTTATGCATTCGCTAATATGCAATTGTGCATATTAATGTGTGTATGAGAAAATGGTGCACTTAAATCTCAATTAAACTAAGTGAACACCTAGCAGTGTGGAATGCTGAGCATTATAGTTCCACACGCCCCCCCTCTCTCAGCAGCCCCCACCCTTCCCAGGCTCAAAAGCACAGTCCTTTGTTCTCCCAGGTTTTTGTGTAAATGCAAATTAGCACAGCTACAAGACCCAAACCTCAGATAACACTCTTGGCTTTGAAGGTATTTTATTGCAGGAAGCCTGCTAATGTAAGGTGCTAAAAACGACCCTCTTGCTGTATTCGAGCAGGGCCACCTGGAGTGAGAGCAGACGTTATGTCCAGGAAGCTTATCTACACAGGCTAGTTGTCACGTGGCCATTTGCACTGTTTAGCTAATGCAATCCAATTTTGAAAATATATACTTTAGGGGAATTATAATAATATACACTTTATCCAGAGCACCGAAACTACGTAAAGTCATGAAATGGGCTTTTGGTGAATCGCCGTAACTTATGGCGATGGTCACAGATGCAATCGCATGATGCTAATAGTAATATCGCCACATGTACTAAAATGTGAGTTTATCTAAAATGGCGCTTAGGCGGCCATTCGCAAAATGGTGTCTTGCGATCTCATTTCCAAGATGGCGTCTTTTGCGACCAGTCGCAAGATGGTGTCGCTGCGATTCAATTTTAAACTGATCTTGTCTCAGCCAATAATCCAGCTTTGACAACCCCATCCTGTGTTGTGTATAAATTACAGCTGTGCTCCCTGTTAGATTGGGGATTCATTGTCCACTATAGTGGATGTTAGCTCCATTTTAGTCCATATCAACACCACACCCCCTACACATCTTCTGACCTGGGCTACAGGAGGAGCAGCTGCACTCTGGAATATGGTTGCATGGAGTTGCCCCTCTGCCTCGCTGAAATTCAGGTAGAGGGGCCATGGGTAGGGAGTAGGGACACTATAATCAGAGAATGCAGTTTTAGCTGCTTTGTTCCATTTTTTAAACCATATCCTCTATTTTCACCTTTAAAAATGTTTATGCAAATCTCAGCAGAGGCGTTTTGTGATGCCATGGCTAACACGCACACACACACACAAAACACATTGATTGATTGAATTAATTTTTGGAGGGCACTTGGGAGGGAGAGCACCTGAATGAGGAGGCAGCCTCTTCATAAACAACAAAGGCAGCACCCCTGCGCACCTATGTGGCTAACAGGTGCACACACACACACAGAAAAAGTTGGTTTTATATTTTTAACACTGGTGGTGTGGCAGGCTAACATGCACACACACAAAAAAATTATTTTATTTGAACACTGGTGGTGTGGCAGGCTAACACACACACAAAAAAATGTATTTATTTTTTTTCACACTGGGGGTGGGTGAAAAGCACCCCTGAAAGAGGCAGCACCCCTGCATACCTACGTTGATGATATGTGTGGGTAACACGCACACAGAAAAAAATATATAATTTTTTTTTTTTTACACTGGGGGTGGGTGAAGAGCACCCCAGAAAGAGGTAGTAGCAGCCCCTTGGCAGACAGCACAGCACCCCTGCGCACCTACATTGATGACAGGTGTGGCTAACGCACACAGAAAAAAATTATTTGTTGTTTTTTTTCACACTGGGGGTGAAGAATACCCCTTATGGACAGAGCACCCCCTGGACAACACAGCAGAACAGCCACCCTCTATGGACAACAGTCAGCCAGCCCCTATGGACAGGACAACAAACAGACAGCCCTTATATATGGACAACAGACAGCCCCTATCCCCTATGGATGGACAGGACAACCTGAGACACAACAACAGCCAGCCCCTATATAGACAACAGCCAGCCCCTATGGATATTACGCAACACAACTGTAGCCAGCCCTATGCACAGCAGCACAGCTCCCAGCTCCCTCCCTCTTCACTATCCACATCCGGAATGAAAAATGGCGGCGATCGTAGGACCTTTATAGAATCCAAAACCTGCGAGAATCCGACAGCGGGATTATGACGTTTTGCCTCGTTTTCAGATCCCAGTCAGACAGGAAGACCCGAGCCGACTCGGATCTGACTTGGATCCCCTTAGTTCGGGTGGGTTCGTATATCGGAGATCCGAAGTAGATCAAGTTCAACCTTTTCTAAATTATTTCTGCATTGATCCAGCCTGATGGCAAAACAGTGGAATCAGCCATATTGCTATGTGCATTCTGTTATTTGTAGTGCCACAAATTGACACTATAAATTGTGCCCACATCATGAAAAAAATTGTTTTCCACTTATCATTAATTATAATTAATGTATAATGCCACCATTAAAGTATAATGAATAATACTGCCTCCATTAACCGTCACATAATATATTATTGCTGCCATAATTTCATTGAAAATTAATCCCTTCTTAATATAATGTAAAAATAATATTGTTTTCTTAATAAAATCATACAATAATAATATATTCTCCTTTAAAGATAATTAACAATTTTGTCCTAGTAATTAAGAAATAATCATTGCCAGCAATGGTGGATGTTACCTAGGGGCTGCAGTGCTGCAGGTCCCCCCAGTAAAATCCCCTACTTCATTAAGCCAGTTGCAGTCCGTGACTGCGCTGGCTTCACTGTGACTGAAGGTGGCTTCCCATTGGAAGCGCCACCTGCCAGTTACGCACAGGACAGGCAGCCCCAGGGGGCAACCAATGCAGTCCCCAGAAGCCGGTGTTATGCGCATGTGCGGCACCACTGCCGCTCATGTGCATGCGCTGGTCCCGGCGCCTGCCAGATTCATTGCGCAGGAGCCGGGACTCGGCTGTCACGGCCAGACCCCCTCAGTAGGGCAGGAGCAGCTGCTGATTGGCAGCAATTCATAAGTGTATTGTGCCTCCTTTTTAGCCAGATAGCATTATCTGCATGCCCTCTCGCCACTCACAACCACCTCTGGCGGTTTCTCCAGCGGATTTTGTGGCAATTTGTGAAATTGCATCTTCATAAATCCGCCAAGTTGTATTCCTAACACACAAAAAAAGTTAGCTCTGCAAAAGGGCAGGTTTAAGGATAATGCAGGGTACAAACCTGACCATCATGCTGACCGAGCGACCGATTTGGTAAGCATCACCCTTTCCAATCATTGTCGCCGGCTCATGTGGTCAGCATACCGGGTCGATTAGTTGGTCGCCCATACACACAGGCAGATGTGCACAACGTATCATTTATTTATATCGCATCTGCTGTGCTGCAGGGCCGACACATTATACCTGTGAAAGACGTTGTTTGTACACAAGGCCAGATGCACTGAATGCTATATCGTGCAGTGTGTACCCAGCATAAGTTTGCCTTTGATAAATCTGGCCAAATAAAGCTGAAAAACTGGTGATCTTAAGAATTTACTGCATAACAAATCTCATATTAATCTTGTTTTGATAGAACTTCATACCTACCTTGATTTGTTGCCTTATCCTAATGACGTCTTTTCCTAGAATTATCATACTGACATCTACTTTAATAGCTAAAATTATAGGAAGAACCATTCTTATGCTGACCTTAATTCAGGTTTACTTTGCTTTATTACAAAAAAGAAAGAAAGAAGAAAGATTTGTCTATGATTAAATAAATAAGTGAGCTTCTTCTTTAGCCAGCTACCTCTATGTATAGTGTACAGTATATAAAAGGAGATATAAAGTAAACCATACTAGATTAGTAGATAAATATGCAGTAACTTTCATATGTATTCAATGGAACTTCAGAATAGTTCAAATTGATGTGTACTGTACACGTCCTAAGAGTCATAAAAAGTGAAATGTGGGATTTTTAAAAAAAATCAGTACTATGACTAATAATAATTACAATCTGACATTTTAATGAGACACTATAAAAATGTGACCAGAAACGACAGCACAGTACAGACCTGGCTGTGGGAAAGAATAAAGCATTGACTATTTATTACACACAAGCAACAAGAAAGAATAAGCAATAATAATTTAATAACTAAGTACATACTGTATGCTCTTACACAAATGAGGGCAGAAAGTGTACTTAGAATATATGGAAGGACAGTTAGAGGTTTCCATAGCTTTTACACACCAAACTTTTTTATGCACTTACAGTGCAGTGTTTAACATTTCTTGTCTACCACATATGTAAATATGCTCCCTGTGGATCAAGGATCTCATTCAGAGTCGCTTGCAAAAAGCGAGTGCTCGCTCTGAATCGGGGCTTGCTTTTTTTTAGTAACCTGGCCTCTTGGCTGCTCGCTAAGCTGTGGGTGACCACCCACAGCTTTTGTGAGTGGGCAGGTGATGGTCGCGATTATAGCGACCATCGGGCTTGCGACGAGACCCTTGTGGGTATGGTCTCGTCTTCCGCAAGCCCCAGTGAGCTTCCTGCTCATATAGAGCAGGAAGCTCACTACTGACATCACGAATGGCAGGAGTTCCTTCAGGAACGCCTCCGTTTGACCAGCCAACCCCCCTCCCCGCATACAAAACGGGGCAAGCTGTTGATCAACATTGACAGCCACCCCATTTGTAGTGAGCCCCAGAGCGAGTGAATTTCTACTCGCTACGGGGCTTGCACACGCGCGCAGTGCCCCACCATCGACCCGCTTGCGAGCGGGTCTGAATGAGGTCCCAAGTGTTTATACCTGACATCCTGTGTAAAAGGTGCCCTGTCTACAGATGATTACTAGGGTATTGGGCTCACTACCTAGTTTGTGCATACTGAGACACATATGATCCGGCTTGTTAGTGACTTCACTCTGCATTACTCCTGTGACCAAATCATGATCTCTTGGTATCCAGACATTGATGGAGATGTACTAAGCCTTAGAGAGTGATAAAGTGGAGAGAGATAAAGTACCAACCAATCAGCTCCTAACTGTCATTTATCAAACACAGTCTGTAACATGACACTTAGGAGCTGAGTGGCTGGTCGTTTATCACTCTCCACCTTATCACTTTTCCAGAGTTTCATACATCTGCCCCCTTAAGTGTTCCAGACCCTGTCTTGCTGACATCTCTTAGCAATTGCTACCCAGTGGCGTAAATATGGTATTTGGAGCCCAGAGCAAGATGAAAAATGGAGCCCCCTCCCCTATGTGTGCGTGCACCGAAAAGTGCTCCTTATGCAATGTCCCCAGTAACAGTGCCCCATGTAGTAGTGCCCCCAGTAGTGCCCCCCTATGCAGTTACCCCAGTAGTGGCCACCCTATGCAGTGCCCCCAATTCAGTCCTCCTTATACAGTACCCGCAGTAGTGGTCCCCCATATGCAGCGCCCCAGTAGTGGTTCCCCTTATACAGTACCCCCAGTAGTTACTCTTATACATTGCCCCCAGTAGTGGTCCCCCCTATGCAGTGCCCCCAGTAGTGGTCCCTCTTATGCAGGTCCCCAGTAGTGCCCCTTATACAGTGCCCCAGTAGTGGTCCCCCCTATGCAGTGCCCCCAGTAGTGCCCCTTATACAGTGCCCCAGTAGTGGTCCCCCCATGCAGTGCCCCCAATAGTGATACAGTGCCCCCAGCCAGGAGTGCCCCCTCACATATACAACACACAGACATGCACACACAAAACACTTACCTGAATCCCCGCTCCTGCCATGCCCACGCTGTCTGCTCCTCATCATGACATCTCTCCCATCACCCACTATGGGAGCCGGAAGGCGGAGCTCATGAGTGAGCTCAAGCCCGACTACGGACGTGGGTGCAAGAGCCAATGAGAGTTTGTCTGACTCTCATTGGCTGCTAAAAGAAACACATACTGCCGCCGGTGTGTGACCTACACTACATTGACTGAAATGGCCCTAAACCGTGGCCGGCGGCGCCCAGCGCACGAGCCCCGGCCGACCCCCCTGGTTACACTACTGTTGCTACCACCTATTTATCATGCTAGTAACCAGTACAGGGGACTGCGACCTGTGTACTGTACTTGCGGTGGTTCCTGGCAAAAATCACTGCTGCGTTATACTCCAGACCCTTGACACTGGTAGTGCAAACATTGGCTGATTGCACTGAATCCATTAATTCTCATAGGATCATGACATTTGGGAAGTATGAGAAAATACTATACTTATGTTGACTTTTAAAGTCCTAACTTTTAGCTAGTGAGGTCCATTAACCCATCTCTCACAAGTTTTTACTTTTAACAGTATGAAACGGTAACCGATGCCTGTGCTGCTGCTGCAGTGATAAGCAGGGTGCAGGCATGTACAGGGCCCCTGCTGATCACTGCAGCAACAACGCAGGCAGAGGTCCAAGGTCCGTCTGCCGGGGAGCCACTGTATTGCACCCAGCTCAGGCAGTGGGCAGTGCAATAAAGTTTTTTTTAGTTTGTTGCGGTGCAGCACACGTGACATCATGACACTGAAAGACCAAGCAGAGGAACAGCGGCAGGCAACCAGAAGACATAGAATAAAGTAACAAACAACAAGACAAGAAGGCGCTGATAGTGTAGTATTTTCAAAACCTGTTTGATTATTATGGTAAGTATTGTGCGTTCATTAAATAAGAATTTTTAAGCTTATCTCAATTCCATTTTGATCGATGGTATGATGAATCAAGACCCAATACTTCTTTAAAGCCTCCAAATTCAAAATACAGCCCAGCACCTAAAACAAGATCAGAAAAAACTCATAGGGTAGTATGTATCGACTATCAAAAAAGTAAGGATTAAAAACACGTACATGAAAACCACTTGACACAATGTATGTAAAAAAATATGAATCACCCAACCCGGGATCTGGGTAGTCCAACCAAAATGGTACCAAATTCTGGGAACTCCAGATAGCCATGGTATTTCTTCAATGGGTGCAAGCTTTGGAAAACCATGAGCAGGAACCCTCCAACGCGTTTCGTTTGAACCAAACTTGCTCAGGGAATAAGGTAAGTAAATGTGGGGGCTGGAGGGACAGAAGGGGTCTCAGGATGGAGAGAAAGAATGGGGTCTAGGGCTGGAGAGACACAGGGGGACTGGAGAGACAAGGATGATGAGGTTTGGGGACCTGTATCTGTCTGGGACCCGAGGATGGGGGAGCCCTAAAAAAATGGATGTACAGGGTCCCATGATTTCTCTTGCCAGTCCTGTCCACTTGGCTGTGTAAAAGTGTGTGAACAGATTTGATCTAGTCCCCTGGAATTCATCCAGATAACTGCATTCTCCTTCAAAAAACAAAAAAAAGCTTTGCAGCATCATTACATATGCCTGGCACACTTTAAAAAACAAACCATGGCTCTACATATGCATGGCATATATTAATTTAGCTGCCATTTGAGACCAATGTACCTTCAAGTTCCAAAATAGTAATCATAAAAAACTAGCAAGATCACTGAAGGAAAATAAAAGACTGTACTGTGTTTCTTGACAGAAAACAAACCGTTAGATATCTCTACACATGCTGTACACAGAGACGTGCCAATAATATTGAAGTATACAAGGCTTTTAGGTTTAGAAAACACAGGTCTGTTTAGCTAGAAAAACTCTGCAAGAAAGGTAACTATCACCATAATACAGAAGTGCTTACAAAGGAAGATGATGAACTAGGATGCAAGAAGATGGCCCTCTATAACTAATGTTATATACATACCAATATGGCTAGAAGTAATTCTGTGTAAAAACAAAGATATATGATGTTTATCAGGCTCAAAGAAGAGTAAAAGAGTACAGATAGCATCCGGAAAGTGTCCCTCAGTGCAAGCTGATACAGTAGCTAAAGAAATTGTCTATGAAATGTTTCACGATAAAATATGACTGAATATTTGAAATGATCCCCTTATGTGTACATTTGTAAATATGTTTAAAATTATAATACCCAGCATTCATATGGTATACATGAAGAAAACCGTAAAGGACAGCTCTCTCGGTAAGAGCTATCCTTTGCGAGTGATCCAGATGTCCCACTGGCGTCTTTTTGTAGGGAGTTCTGGGAGGGATCTGATTGGATCCCTCTCAGGGGGAGCCGCAAATAGAAGCCCATAGGCTTCTATTGGGCAATGCCATCTAAAGATGAAGTTGTCCACCGCATCCAAGTCCAGAATATATCGCATCCCGGGGCTTGGTGCATACAAGAAATGTGGTCAAACCCCCGAAAACAGCATTTTTGGGGGTTTGATCATATTTCTAGCATTGTTGCATCCCAGCCCCAGGTAAGAATTTTTCTCAAACTTATTGAAACACATTGGAATACATGTGTTTCTTGCCGGCCCATAGTACATCAGGCAAAGTGGAACAAAATAGAGGTTATTCCTCTGACATCAGACATTATATATTATGCAAGTTCCTCAAGAATTCTGAGGAAAAAACAAAGCTAAAGTTGGAAGACAATCCAGTCTCTTTTATGTGGAAGACACTAACGAATGCAGAGGGAAATACTTTTAACTCAAACAGTGCCAGCCCAACCATTACTAGGTCATGCTGCTGGTGGCTCAGATCCCAGCCCATGCAGGAGATGCAGGCCAAGCAGTCTTGCCTCCCTGTACACATTCACTAAATTATTCACATTGACACATTTTGGATGCAATGTGGTTTACTGTACTAATTATTGGGGACAGTGTGGCATGGCATACTCTGTATTGGAGGCACTACAATGTGACATACTATGTATTTGAGGAATAGTGTTATGGCATATTATGTATTGGGGTGCTACGGCGTGACACCATGTATTGGGGGCACAATGTTGTGGCATATTATGTATTTTGGTGCTACGGTGTGACATACTATGTATTAGGGGCACTACAGTGTTACATTAAGAATTGGGGCACTGTGGTGTGTCATACTATGTATGTGGGGCACAGTGTTATTGCATACAATGCATTGGGGCACTATGTTGTGACATACTATGTAATGGGGGAACATAGTTGTTGCATACTATGTATTGGGGCACTATAGTGTAACAAACTATGTATTGGGTGTACATACTAAGAATGGCGGCACTGTGGTGTGGCATACTATGAATTGGGTACATTTTTTAAATTGGGCACTGAACAGGGGCATATATCTGGGTCTGATAGCATGTGTGAAGCTTGTGGGGCATTGAAGGGGCATGAGTGATGTTCTATAGAAATGTTTGTATATTTTGGTTGCAGACAACAGTTTGGCTCATAAACATTTCAGTTGGCTCCTACATTTTCGAAAAAGGTGTCAAGCCCTTGGCTAAACACTTGACTATGGCCACAGTGTTGTGGCATACTATGTATTGGGGCAAAACTGAAATAAGTTATAACTTTACCAGATTAGAAAATAGAAGTATAATGATTAAGGTACTGTACCTTTGGTTTTATATACATCATTGGAGATCCTTATCAAAACGAGAGATGTGTGCTGACCCCTTTTGGTTTTGGTTTTATTTTTTGATCTGTATCTCCTTGTGTTTTGGATCTGGATTGATTTTGCCAAAACCGCCCCTTGTATGTTTTGTGTTTGGTTTTGGATCTGTATTTTGTATTCAAAAATTATAAAAACAGCTAAAATCACATAATTGGGGCTTTTGTTTGTTGCTACAGTATTATTAACCTCAATAATATTAATTTCCACTCATTTCCAGTAAATTTTGACCACCTCACAGCTCACTATATTGTTTTCATCCAGTTTAGGACCAAAATTTGCACCAAGCTAGCTGGCTGACTAAGGCCCTGATTCAGACCCACTCGCGAGCGGCTGTCCGCTCGCAAATGGGTCGATGGTCTGCACTGTGCATGCGCACGACGGAGGGAGCTCCATCGTGCGCATGCGCGAGACGCGACGAGCGAAAGACTTTCCTTCGCTCGTAGTGTCTGATCAAAGGGGGCGTGCTGTCGATGTTGATGGACAGCACGCCCCCTTTGGTGGGCGTGCCGGGGGCGTGCCTGCCAGACGGAGGCGTTCCCAAGGGAACGCCTACCGTCAGAAGCCGGCGCCACTGACATCACTAGTGATGTCAGTGGGAGTGATTTTGGCTCTGATAGAGCCAAAATCACTACTGGCCTTGCGGTTGAGAAACTCAACCGCAGGCTTCTGCTCGCACTGGCGATGGTCGCGATGGTCAAGACCATCGCGACCATCATCCTGCACGCTCGTATATGCTGTGGGTGGTGACCCACAGCTATACGAGCGTCCAGGAGGGCGCTCAATATTTATGGAGGTGGGCCCTGATTCAGAGCGAGCGCTCTGGTCAGAGCGTCCGGCTCTGAATCAGGGCCTAAGCTAAGTGGCAGCAGTGGGCGGCACAAACACATGGCAGTCCAACTTCCAACATGGCACTACAGGAAACAAATGTTTTTATTATTCAAGGGGCCTGAGGGAGTTGTAGTATGTATGTAGTTGAAGGCAGGGACAGTAAGGGTTGATTGGTAGTAGGTTTAATTTCATTTTTTGATTCCAAAGTAAATTTATGAGGGAGAAGGGGAGAGGAGGAGCGGAGGCATTTAAAAAAAGTATTTTATGCATTCACATCAGTTCTTGCCCCAGAAGAATCCTTGAGCGCCATGCCTTCTGCTGCTGGGAGTGGATTTTCATCCCAAAAGAGGGATCATTTGCAAAGATTCCACTTGAAAAGCATTTCCCAACCTTTACAGGGACATTAAAAGAAACATAGTTAGTTAGTGGTCTCCAAACTGCCGTTGTACCTACTGTCCACTTAACCAGCACAGATATGTGGACAAGTGGAAAAGAGCAAATGCAAGATTTAAGGTTTAAGTCTTATGCTGTGTCTTTCTTGAGAATCCTTGAGCGCCATGCCTGCTTCTGCTGCTGGGAGTGGATTTTCATCCCAGAAGGGGACCAGGAAGACTACTAGTAGTGCTTTTCAAAACAATTGACTGTTAATCAGGGCCGTAACTAGGGTAGTGTGACCAGTGCCATGGCACAGGGCACCGTAGGGCAGGGAGCGCTGTTTGGGCCTGTCAATTTTCTGTTTATTATCATTCTCACTTGTAGCTTCTTCTTCTTTTATCCCCATGATTTACTGTCCCTATTTGAAAAATGGGGTAGGCACCAAAAAGTCTAGTTATGGCTCTGCTGTTAAATAATCCTTTGCAAAGATTTCACTTGAAAAGCATTTCCCAACCTGTACAGGGACATTAAAAAACACATAGTTAGTAGCCTCCAAACTGCCGTTGTACCCACTGTCATCTTAACCAGCACAGATATGTGGACAAGCGGAACAGAGCAAATGCAAGATTTAAGATTTATGTTTAAGTCTTACGTTGTGTCTTTCTTGAGAATTCTTGAGCGCAATACCTGCTGCTGCTGGGAGTGGATTTTCATCCCAGAAGGGATGAAGACATGGTTTCTTTCTTCCCAATGGACACAGATCTGAAGAGATGTAAAGAGCTGTTGGTAAGCAAATTGTCAGCTCAAGTAGCATGCGATGCAGCGATGGCTTCTCCTTCAGTTTCTCCAGCAAGTGCATCTGCTGAGAAAAAGTAAACTTTCGAAACACCCACTGGTGATGCAGATAAGTCAACACATCCAAGTTTTAACTTTTGATATCAGGTCAGGTCAGAATTGCCTACAATTAATGACACCTCTACCATCACTCCATCTAATACAGTCACCATTCAAAGAATGGTTGAGGACTATTTAAGAAAAATGTAATGATAGCATCCAAATAGGCATGTCAGACAGTCCATTTGACTACTGGCAGGAAAAAAGGTAATTTGGAGGCCCTTGCACAAACTGGCTTTGCTTTAGATGATGTCCATCAAAATGAACTACAAATTCTACCAGAAAGACCTTTACCGTCAATTACGTGCAAAAATGACAGAGGCACCTGTAATGGTGGATTCCAGCAGGGACAAATTAATATTGTGTGAAGATTATGTATACACTAATGAGGGTGAGGAAACGGATGATGATGATGATGGCAACATCTTGCCTCGTAAAGCCAGTTTTTGAGTGTAGAGATCATTGCCAGCAATGTCAGCTGCCCATTGATAGCTTATTTTGTGGGGGCCCAAACAAACCAATCGCTTCATAATTGAGCATGTTGTTGATGAAGGTGTTGGTGGTGAAGATGGTAGGTGCTTGGATCTAGCAGAGAGAATGGAGCTAGCTTGTTAGCTGATGCTGGAGTGCTTGTTGTTACTTTTTAGCCACAGTTCCTTAATTTTGCAAAAATGTTTTTGATGGATGCACTGCAGATGACGTAACAGGGTGGAGGTAACAAGATATGGCTTTTCTGGTCTTATGCCCAGGCATCACCCCAGCCTATAACCCGTTATAACCCCCAGCCTATAACCAGTTAATATCGTTACCCCAGACTATAACATCACCCCAGATTATACAAGCACCCAAGCCTATATCTTCATCCCATCCTGTGTTGTGTATAAATTACAGCTGTGCTCCCTTTTAGATTGGGGATTCATTGTCCACTTTAGTGGATAGGAGCTCCATTTTAGTCCATATCATCACCACACCCCCTACATGTCTTCTGACCTGGGCTACAGGAGGAGCAGCTGCACTCTGGAATACGGTTGCATGGAGTTGCCCCTCTGACTCTCTTAAATTCAGGTAGAGGGGCCATGGGTAAGGAGTAGGGACACGATAATCAGAGAACACAGTTTTAGCTGCTTTATTCCATTTTTTAAACCATATCCTCTATTTTCACCATTTGAAAATATGTTTATGTGAATCTCAGCTGAGGCGTTTGTGATGTCAGTATGTTTAATATATTATGCACGTTATTTAGCACTTTGTTGTGGTCTTGTAGTCGGCGTGTAGACTAATCATTTATTCATGACTGAGGAAAGAAGTGAAATGTTGCATTTTTTATTGCTAACTTTGTGTTATTAAATTGTAAAATTGGGAAGTTTACACTTACAGTGTCACAAGATTTTTTTATGAATAAGAAAAGAATAACACATTGCGCTACCACTTACAGTGTCACAATATTTTTTAACGAATACACTGCATTTCCACTAAAAGTGTCACTATTTTTCATGAATACACTGTGTTTTCCACTAACAGTGTCACAATATTTTTTACGTATACACTGCATTTTCCACTAACAGTGTCACAATATTTGTTAAGAATACACTGCATTTCCACTAACAGTGTCAATATTTTTTACGAATACACTGCATTTTCCACTAACAGTGTCACAATATTTTTTACGAACACACTGCGTTTTCCACTAAGTGTCTCAATATTTTTTATGAATACACTGCGTTTCCACTAACAGTGTATAATAATATAGTACACTGGGGTATAAAAAATATATATATTATTTTTTTATTAATTATATTACTATTATTAGCTTTTATTTTTTTATACACTGGGCAGCCTTGGATGGACAGAGCCCCCCCCTGGTTGGACACAGCAGCCCCTGCCCCTGGATGGACACAGGAACCCCTGGATGGACACAGGAACCCCTGGATGGACATAGCAGCCCCTGCCCTAGATGGACACAACAACCCCTGGATGGACAGAGCAGCCCCTGGATGGACACAGCAGCCCCTGGATGAACACAGCAGCCCCTGCCCTAGATGGACACAACAACCCCTGGATGGACACAGCAGCCCTTGGAAGGACACAACAGCCCCTGCCCTAGATGGACACAACAACCCCTGGATGGACACAGCAGTCCCTGGATGGACACAACAACCCCTGGATGGACACAGCAGTCCCTGGATGGACACAACAACCCCTGCCCTAGATGGACACAACAACCTTTGGATGGACACAGCAGTCCCTGGATGGACACAGCAGCCACTGCCCCTGGATGGATACAGCAAACCCTGGATGGACACAGAAGCCCCTGCCCTTGATGGACACAGCAACCCCTGGATGGACACAGCAGCCCCTCTTGGATGAAACACAGCCCTGACAGCCCGGGACTCAGCAAGCAAATGGCGCTGATAACTGTGGGGAGGGACTATTATACAATCCAAAACCCACAAGAATTCGACAGCGGGATGATGACATTTTGCCTCGCTTTGAGATCCGAGTCAGGCTGGAAAACCCAAGCCGGACTCAGTTCTCATCATGGAACTCATCTCTAGAAATAACCAGTCTTGGCCAGTCTGGTGAGGTGAGTGAGGCCGTACTGTGATGTCATAATGGTAACTGCCTGTATCAGAGCTTTGCTGGTGCTGCCTCTCTCATATACATACAGGACACTGACAATGCACAGCTCACTGTCACAGATACTGGCATAAGGTTAGTAACTCCACAAAGACAGGGGGCAGAGGCGTCACTGGATCTGTTGACACTCGGTGCGCACTCTGGATACCCCCCACGCGCGTGTGCGTGTCGGAGGTGAGCCCGACTGAAAATGGGGAGTGGCCTAAATAAAGGGGAGTGGCCCAACAGGGATCCTGATAACATAATTCCGAGAGCAGCCCAGGTGCCCCCCCCCCATGACACCACTGCAAAGGGGGCATATTTATTAAACACATTTTGTGGGAAATCCTACAAAAACATATTTTGAGGGATACCCACAAAATGTAAGCATCCTCAGAGTGTGCGATGGGGTTTCTGTAGAAGATATCACAGATATCTGTGGTGGTTCCTCCATTTCTGATTACAATAGCAGCCCCTATAGGGTTCTATGGTGGCTGATGTATTGTGAAATTTACCAATCTCCAGAATAGCTTGGTCAGGGTAGCTAACACTGTCTTTAATCTATAGGCTACATATCCCACAATCTACTGGGAGAAGGATATATATGTTCCCTCCCTCGTAATGGCTGCTCGCACATGCTCAGTCCAATGACCGCACATGAGCCACAGTGTGCAAGAGGGGTCTCGTAACAGAAAGTAAAGAGAATCGCACCAGCAATCACTTTACTTTACACATTGCAGATACGGGCCTGTATCAGAGCCCCTGTCCGTGGTTGTACTTCTTAATACATCAGGACGGAACATAATTTCTTATTGATGCAAATAACAGCAATAAAAAATCATAATTATCTAAAACCCAATAATAAATATGCCCCAAGGGCAGCTCAGTGTGACAAAACTGCAGGCTTGGAGCATGACTTGTATAATATATGACATTATGACCTAGAGCACAGGACACTATCAGATAAATATAAGATCTCACACCTACTGGGACAGAGCTGCTACTGGGTACTGGGTACTCTGACTGGAGAACTTTGTGGAGTGCTGGGACTCTGTGTTCCTAATTATATCTGTTAGGCTCCGTCTCCTAAATCCCAGTATAGTGATATTATGAAGTTTTCCATTTTGATTCATGAGCAGAGTTGTGAGATAATTATATTGTGCTTTAGCCATTTCTTTTGCTTTTTTCTGATATTATCATTAATACATTTATCAACTATATGTTATACTTAGGGGTCTTTTTAACCCTTTCCTGCCGAGGACAAGTTCTTGTAATGTCATATGCACCCACAGTGAGCCCCACTCAACTGCAGCTGTGGATATAATACCCCCTGCTGCTGCTGCTGCTGCTAGATCTGGAAGTGCCGGTGGCACAATCATGCGCATCACCAGCACTATTGAAAAATAAATGAATGAAAGAGTTGGGGAAGGGAGTTTAAGTTCCTCTATCTCCCAGACCATATAACATAGACAGAAGAGGGGACCCTCATTTGAAAGAGGGGTGTCCCTTATAAAAGCTAATCTCTGGTGATCACACTGATCATCATACATTAATCCCCTGCACTACAGAAAATTAATGTAGTCCAGGCATGGGTAGATATCTCACCCAACCTGGCTATAAATAATTAAGGGGCACCCATTTTAGAAAGTTGGGGTCTCCGCTTTCAAATATTGGAGTATCTTATTACTTATTGTCAAGTGATCACTTGTAATCACCAGACAATGTTCCCCCATGATATGGAAAAGAAACATTTTCTGTATATGGGTGAAGGGTACTACAAGCCCTATCACCTCCAAAATAACAGCTGCCACTGCGTGGGCACCCATTTTGGAAAGTGGGGAGTCCTTTCAAGTTACATGGCCCACTAGTAGCCTGGAGATCCGCTATGTCTACGACAGCTTAGGCTTACTCAGAAGGCTGATGGTCAGTGGCATCCCTCCCCACGGTGACACCCGGTGCGGGGAGGGCTGGCGGAAAAAATGTGGCGTGGCCTTACATGTAGGGGCATGGCCTTGTGGGTAGGGGGCGTGGCCTCGTGAACTGAACCCCTGTTGTAATCACTCCATGGGCTCCCCTGTAATCACTCCAGGGGGTCCCCCACACCACCCCTTGTGAAGCTTCTGCATAAAAGCTATCTCTGGTGCTCACACTGATCATCATACATTAACCCCCATGTACTACAGCAAAATAATGAAGTCCAGGATTGGTGGATCTCACCCAATCTGGCTACGAATAAAGGGGCACCCATTATAGAAAAAGTGGGGGTCCATTATTTATTGGGACCACTTCTTACTTTTTGTCTGGTGATCACCTGTGATCATCACCAGACACTCTAGCATAGTGCTATGAGAGAAAAAATAAGTTTTCCATAGATAGAGCACAGTGTTCTCTTCCTCTATCTCCCTCATATTGGCCCACACAAACATGGCGGTACCCTACTGTGAGCCCTCTTAGATGTTATTGTCTGGTGATTACTAGACAATAACTGAAAAAGTGCAGAAATACAAATAACATTTTCCACAGACATGGGGGATATCCTGTGTCAAATAAAAAGTGTACCCTCATTTAATGCAGTAGATTTATTATTTTCAAAATTGGAAAGTTTAGTTTGGCTACCATTTTATTCCTACACATAGTAAGAGATAAAATTGACATGGGAAAAATTAGCAAAAAAATAAATAAAAATACATAATCATTTCAAGTGCACATTTCTTGGTGTAAACCTACACGTTGATGTGTTTCTTAATACTATTATATTTATAATTATACTATTAATAATTTGTTATTGGCATGAATACCAGAATAAGGAATAATTATCGGGTCTTGTCATATACAGCCACAGCGCAGAGGACGAGCCCCACTTCTACTCAGCAGCAGGTATAACATCCCCTGCCGCTGCTAGATCCAGAAGTGCCGGTGGCACATGCATGTGCGTTGGCAGCACTAGTTGGGAAAAAAATAATGAAAATGGTGGGGGCTTTCCATAGCTTCTTAATGCCCAGAGGGACGGGCAGTCCTTCAGCCATGGGTCCCCAGAGGTTTCCTCCACAGGGGGTTTTTCCTCTCCTGAGTGCTGAAGGATGACTCTTTGTGAGTAATGAAGCTTCCACTATCTTGTTTCTCTTATAGGACAAGTTTATATAAATTCTGGACCAATCTTAGTCCAGAATTCTCTATTTTATAATGCAGAATAAAAACTTACATTTTACTTGTGATAAAAACTATAAATAAATGTATTTTTTTAAATATATTTTGTTTGTCCTTGTTTTTATTTTCAAATAATTTACTCAAAAGGTGAAATTATGAGAATGGATGAATGCCTCTAAGCAATTTGTTATCAAGAATTGATAGGGGAACATTATGGGCCTGATGCAGAGGCGGTCAATCTCTCTCTATTACCCAAATGTGTCTGTGTGTATGAAAAACTTAAAATTTCCTATTTTAAAATGTTGGTGACCCCTTCTGAACCCCTTGAACACTAATTACTGAACCCCCCTCTAAAGGCTAATTAGGCAATTGGAAGTTTTCAATTAGCCTAATTTGTCCAATAATTACATGTAATTAATATTTGTTAAAACCAATAATGGCCTCAAATTACCCCTAATTAATATTGTTTGTTATTTTTTGCACCCCAAATTTTATTAAAACATTTATTTAAATGCAAAATAATTGATTTATTTTATTTTATTAAATTTGCCAACAATTACCCCAAATCACCGTGCTCTCTACTTTTGTTTTGCATTTTTAATTTTATCTGTTTGTAATAAAATGAAAGTTTATTTTTTTATATTTGTTGTACTTTTTTACCAAAATGCACACAACAGCAATACAATGCATTAAAAATAAAATATATATTTTTTCTTCTTTGGGACAGTGATAACCATTATTACTGTTTCCCTATATAAAAATAAATATATATATATATATAGATATACATTTTAGGATGCATGCATAGTTCCCCATTTTTAAAAAAAATTCCCAAGGGTTTTGTCCCAAAAAACCCCTGTAACTATTTTTTTTCAAACGGATGCCACGGGTCTGTTTGCAAGGAAAACGTTGCGTGCAATTAAATATGCCCCAAGACGCAGATCAAAATTGGGCCCAATGACTGCGTCTAAAGACGCAGTTGCACTGACACAGGTGGCTGTGTTCAGATGGGGAATTTGCGCCTTTATAGGGCTGGTGCAATCTTGATGGTACGACCGTTACTGCATCTTAATATGCACAGCAATGGATTAGCGCCGCAGCTGGTAGGCATCTCAGTAGGAAGACATTCGGCTTCAGCATTAGCATAAATATATGCAGTCACTGCAGCAAAAGACGCAAGACACGGCTGCAACTGCTCCCACCTCTGAATCAGGCCCATATTCTCCTGTGCTGGACAAAATTACGCAAAGAAAATTGCTTTTCCCTTTAAATGGAAAAATTTAGGCTGACTTTTAAGGTTTTCTTTAAAAGAAAAGGATATCACATCCACATTGCTTTATTTCCTGCCATCATCCAGAAAGCTGGGCAGCAGTGGGGTGTACCCACAGAGGAATGAGACACATGAGTGGATTACATATTGCATAACTGGCCCTTAGCCACTCACAAGACGCCTCCTTAGTCTGCCAAACCTTCCAAGCACTTGCTTGATGCTACGATCCTGCTATGAAGAACATTTATACTACCTGTAGAAAAATAATTTCTGTCTGTGCTGGTGCATACCCACCATTGAGACCATTCCCTGTATATTAAGTCTGTGTTTAGTGGCATTAATAAACCTCTGTCTGAAAAGGACGATAGGTATTTCCTGTATACAGATAAATTAGTTATGTTTCTAAATGAACCACTGCTGCTCAGGAGAACAGACTTCTGGGAAATTTCCATGGCAGCCTCTTTTCAGAGCGTGACATTGGCTATTGCTGAGGTGGATTTCTATCTACAGACAGGGGAGATCATTTACATTTTTTAAAATGTGCGCTCTGCAGTGGGAAAGCTGCTCTGTATGGTCCATTAGTCTCACTTTACTCAAGTGCATCTAGATTCCCAACAACCCGCATAGGATTACAAGATGATACATTTGTTTAGGAGCAGAAGTTTGCTCCAGAAGACCGGTGAAGCGAATGGAAGAGATGGATAGAGGACAGTGATCCTAATACAGAATACGACTCCCAAAATGGAGGCTGCTGAAATTAATTTATAAGTCCTAGAAGAGGAGTTATCTAGAAAACACACAGCAGACTGCTGTAACCAGTAGGAAAGCTGTCATTCTATATGTGAGTAATATGCAGATGTCTTAGTTATAAACATTTGCAAAGAGTGGTCCTAACTCTAAACAATGAGAATCCTATTACTGAGTCATATATTTATGTTTTTAAATATAGAGCTAATTTACCAGGAGTAGAAGAACACACACCTGTGGCGTTAAATAGATAAATAGTAAAAGATCTCCAATTATAAATAAAACAAGAAGAATAGCACAAATATTACTATATCACTACTTATTTTCAAAATAACAAAGTAGCAATACGAATATCCATAGAAACATGTATTGAAAGGTACTAAAATTTATGCATATTCAGTTATTCACACAAGAAATGAATAGAGGTGGCTCAGACTTATTGATTGTATATATAATTAGGGGTCAATCCTGTTGATTGACAAGGGTGCAAGTTGCCATGGCATGGCGTTAAAACACTGGCAATGGCACGGTATCTCGCACCCCTCGAGGCCCATTCCGAGCCCCAATTCGCACAATTTTGCTCGGAGCCGTTCAGGGCTGCGAGCACTTTTATGCAAATTCGGGCTGCAGACAAGTGCACCTGTTGCCGTGATATCTCGCACCCACGAGTGCATCACTTTTATTTGGACTGAGCCCTTAGTTTGATGTAAAAGTCAGAGCTCATAACGGCAGGTCACAAAGGGAAGAGGGTACAAAACAAAAAGTACATTAAATTTGGCGCTACACTTCAGAGCAGCACTTGGCAAACAGAATTAAACACCAGTTTATCAGTAGGTTTAGAACAAACAAGAGAAAGACAAATTTGTTTCACATAGAGATATTCATTTTCTTCAGCAGGGCATCCTATGTCTCTCAAATTTTCCTCCAGATGTTCATATTCATAGGAAATAAAAACGAATAAAGGTAATCAATGGATGGGTCAGAATTCAACCTCGTGACTATCAGGCTATGAAAGTTAAAGCAGAAAGGTCCTCATGCAGTTTCCTGGAGAAATGGAACTTCCAAAATCACCAGTGTGCACCTCAGGAAAACCGGGACAATTCCATATACCCACACGTGCATCCAGAGAGACATATACAGAGATGCTTACATCAGTAAGACATTCAGAAGATATGTAAAGGTATCTCTTTCCAATCTGTTACTTCTCCTCCCAAATGCATGGGCATATAGAAAAAGCAAAAATCTCACAGTGTTTATAAAAATCATATATTTATTAACAAATAAAAACACATAAACATGGAGAAGTGTATCCAAGTCTGTTGCTGCTGCCCGGATGCTTGCTGGTGTGCTGACTTGCTGTGCAGTGCACGTGTCAAACAACAACGCATTTCAGCCTGTCGGCCTTTTTCAAGTTGACATATGCTGTCCTCAATGCGGTATATGTGCATTGGTCCTCCAATCAACTAGTCTGTGGGCGTGTCTATCTGCCCCTCCTCCTTGAAAGTGTCCTGGTGAACGTACCTGTTATCTTCCATGTGGAAGTGCACATATTACATGGATGAGGTTCTATGTATAGCTACAATTGTATAATAGAAGTACTGGATATTAGCTTATAGTATCAAAGGTATACATGTGTTATATGTACAGATGAATAAAACGAATGTTGTATGCCACAATCTATATACATATGGAATAGATATTTTAATATGAGTATATAATGGGTGTGTGGAAAAGCAGGGGATATATGCAGGGATGGAACAAAATAGGGAAAAGGGAGGAAGGAAAGTGGGCGCAAGTAGGATTGTAATAGAAAGAAAAGGTAAAAAGAGTAGAGTAACTAGAGGGGATGCGTCCTATATGAGCTGATCATTGGCCTTATATCATGGTAGCAGTGGTGACCGTATCGGACAGATTATATATTGTTTCAGTGGTGCTTGTATCAGAAAAATTGTGTATTATCATTGTTGAGTCATCTCAATTTTGTGTGATAGATTCTTTAGTCAATATGGTAGTGTGTGTTCACAAAATGGTTGGAGTTATAATTTATTTCTTTTAATTGTTAATTATTATTTATGTATTGATGTTTTCATGTGTCTATAGCCGGCATTGACCGCCAAGACTCGATTGTGGGTTCTTCTGTGTAATGGATCCACTACATATGTGTATATGTATGTGTATATGTATGTATGTATGTATGTATGTATGTATATATATATATATATATATATATATACACACATACAAATACATATACATATATACACACACACACATATGCATATATATCTCCTTAGTGTGATCTCTATTTTCTTCTAATTGTAAGCATATGGCCCATTGATTTGAAGATTCAAGTGTGATAATAATCTCTATGTTCTTATTAATATACTGTTGTTGAAGTCTACATTTAGACCTGCTGGTGTCATGGTCTTCAAATTGAATATCCACTTCATCTCTTGTTTGTCTAAGTGATCCATGTGGTTTCCACCTCTCCAGTTTCTACTTGGTTGTTCTATTGCTTAGAAGTAAAGATTTGCTGGATTAGAATTGTGTACCCCTTTGAAGTGTCTAGAGACACTGTGATTGTCATATCCAATTTTTATATTGCGTATGTGCTCGTACAGTCTAGTTTTGAGAGGTCTCATGGTCCTGCCTATGTACTCAAGTCTGCATCCGCACCTGAGCATATAGATAGACTACACCTTTTGTCTCATATGTCATATGCTGTTTAATTTTAAATGTCTTATTCACCGTGTTAGAGTGGAACTCTATTTGTTTCTTTGTGCTAATATTCCGTATATTTTTGCATCCTGCACATTTGTTACATTAATGGAATCCGCTAGAGTGTACCGTGAATGGTAAAGTGGTCTGTTTGAGACAGGTGGGTTTAATGCGGTTTCTCACTAGTTTTTTATTTATGTCTGGAGCTTTCCTAAAAACAATGTCTGGTGTTGTGTTCAGGATTTTGTTGAGGTCATTATCCTGTAAGAGAATGTCCCAGTGTCTTTGTAATATCCGTTTAATTCTCTTTGCTGATCTGTTGTATGGTGTAATGAAAAATATTTGTTCTATGTCCCCTTTGTCATTGTTGACCTTCTCTAGAAGTGTTTGTCTATTTAATGCAGCGGTCTCTGTAAATGCCTGTTTCACAAGTACGGGATCATAGTCCTTTTCTATAAATTGTCTGCTAAATTCTTCTCCTTGTGTAATATAGGGCCTGATTCAGACCCGGTCACAAGCGCTGAGTGCTCGCAACTGGGTTGATGGTGGCCCAGAGCGCATGCACACGACGGAGCCGGCTCCGTCGTGCGCATGCGCGAGACCCGGATAGCGACGGGCAATCCGTCACTCCGGGTCTCGTACCAAAGGGGGCGTGCTGTCGATGTTGAGTGACAGCATGCCCCCTTTGGTGGGCGGCAGGGGAGTGGCTGCCCAAACGGAGGCGTTCCCATGTGAATGCCTCCGTTTGGGGGCGGCCCCACCGGCTCTGTTAGAGACAAAATCTCTCTAGGGCTTGCGGCAACAAGACCCTACCACAAGGGTCTCGTCGCCAGCCCAATGGTTGCGATGGTCTTGACCATCATGACCATCTTCCTGGCCACTCGCTATAGCTGTGGGTGGTCACCCACAGCTATGAGAGCGGCCAGGAGGCCATTCTAAAAAAAAATAGCTCGGCCCTGATTCAGAGCGATCGCTCTGTCAGAGCGTCCGGCTCTGAATCAGGGCCTTAGTCCCCTAGTTTGGAGCAGTTCCTTCTAATTTGTCTGAATTAGCCCTTTGGGATATTATTGAGCCATGTTTTATGATGCCCACTGGATGATAGTATGTAACTATTTACGTTGACGCTCTTTCTATAGGTCTTGGTGTGTATCTTATTGTCGCTTATGAAAATTTCTAAATCTAGAAACTCTACTTTATTTTGACTCCTATTTGTAGTGAATTTGAGGTTCTGGTTATTATTCTCCATGTGTGTTATGAATTCTTGTAGTGATGAATGTGTACCTTTCCAAATGAAAATGATATCATCAATATATCTCTGCCATAGGATGAGGTTCACACCAAAGCCATGCCAACTCCATATGTGCTCCTCCTCCCATTTCCCCATAAAGAGGATGGCATAGCTTGTCACAACCCTCGATCCCATGGCGGTTCCGGTTGTCTGCATATAAAAAGTATTATTGAACCATACATAGTTGTGGTATAGTATAAACTGAATGATGTCCAGAATGAAATTGATTTGTAGAGGGTCCATGTCTGTCTTGGTTTGTAGGTAGTATTTAGTGCCTTCTAATACCTGTGTGTGGTCTATGATGCTGTACAGAGATGTGACAACACGTGTGACCAACCAATAATCTGATTGCCATTCTATTTTTTGGAGGGTGGTGAGAATATCTGTTGTGTCTCTGATGTATGAAGGAAGTGATTTGACTAGATCCTGTAAGTATGTGTCTGCATATTGTGAAAGGTTTGCTGTGAGTGATTTGATCCCTGAGACTATCGGATGTCCTGGTGGGCTAATGCTGTTTTTATGGACCTTTGGCAAATGATAAAATACCAGTATTATTGGATGTGGAAGATAACAGGTACGTTCACCAGGACACTTTCAAGGAGGAGGGGCAGATAGACACGCCCACAGACTAGTTGATTGGAGGACCAATGCACATATACCGCATTGAGGACAGCATATGTCAACTTGAAAAAGGCCGACAGGCTGAAACGCGTTGTTGTTTGACACGTGCACCACACAGCAACTCAGCACACCAGCAAGCATCCGGGCAGCAGCAACAGACCGCCGGCGCACTTACACACTGTGCATGCTGACATCCATCCCGGCAGACAGGCACTGCGGAGGAGTGGTGACCGGAGGCTGCTTGTGGAGGCGGGAGTCGATTGAATACGCTGCACGAGCAGGACATTACTCTGCCCACGGTAAGGACAGGAGTGCAGGTCGCCACCCCTGTCTTACATTACCAGCTTGCACATCACCCTTTACCATTACCTTTAACCATTACCATCTTGCAGTGAGGGAACGTACAATACTCTCATACGGCAGGTAAGCCCTAATTGAGGGTATACCCACACCGTACACTATCCTGCATGGGACAGACTCCACAGTGAGACACGCCTATTTTATTGCTAGTACTATCACAGCCATGGGTTGTCACATAGGTGATAATAGGGAGACGTAGGCACATAGGACCTCATTCAGAGTCGGTTGTAAGCGGTCGCTCGGTCGTACGCCTAATCAGGGGCGCCGAGAGGGGGGGGGAGCGGGTACAGTTTACCCGGGCCCGGGCTTCCAGAGGGGCCCGGGTCTGGCGCCGCCCCCCCCCTCACTTCCTCCCTCCCTCTGCAGCAGCCCAGCACAGCTGCAGTGGGAGATTGCTTGCGGCAGCTAAGCAGCAACCACAGCAATCTCCTATGCCTGAAGGGGGGAGCGATCACACTGATCGCGCCCCCCACTGGCTTTGCGCCGGGCTGAGGCGGCGGCGCGGCAAAACACAACTTTTTTTTCAAGGGGGCGTGGCCACGCCTCCTGCAATTAGGCCATGCCCCCTCTTTACTGGGGCCCCGCATGGCTCTCTACGTCCCTGCGCCTAATGACCGAGAAACTGAAAAAGGAAGCAATCGCACGGCCAGTCGGTCGCAACCAAAGTGACGCCCATACGTGAACAATGCACCTCCTCTAGCTAACGAGTGATAGCAGCTAGTGATCGAGTCAATCGTTGTCAGTCGTTGTCAGTCGCTGTATGTTAATTTTCTTCTAATGGTTGCGGCCGCTTGTGTTGTGTTGATGCGCCCAAAAAAAAAAACGCATAGAAAAAGCCTTCCCCATGAAATGTATTTATTCTTATTATTTGCTAATGCAAATGCAGCTGAATTAATTACAAGCCAATTAGCAGTGTTATTAGCAACAACAATCGATTATTAGCTGCTTGCATTGTGTGGCTCAAAATAGAAACATCAATCCTAACATCAGTTACATTTGATACTATCGATTGTGTGGCTTGCGGGTGCTCCTACCCTACCTTAAGCCCTCTAACTTGCTCGCAGAGTGACGTTTTACTACTTCCGGCCTTCTATGTCGGTCGTAGCAGGTAATTTATGTACGCCCCTAAAACGTCCTCAAATAGCTGAGGCACGCCTGCGTTTTCAGACCACCACCCCCGTCGACACCCACAAACGGCCTTTCATGTCAATCAACTCTCGGAAGCCACTTCCTGCACGTAAGCCTAATTTATACATGCATATAACAGGCATTTGACTAATTTTAAGATCACTAAATACTATTATTAGGGCTATTAATACTCTTCTATATTGATTTCCAGGGTCAGTGAGGCTTTTTTTTGTGGTACAGACTCATTTCCCCAAATATGCTGTATTTTTCACTAGTTTCGTTATTAAATACATTCGCCTATCCGCGTCTTCGCCTGTTTTGGAATTGAATACGGAGATAAGTGGGGACGAGCATGGCGAAAACATTGCATCCAAACAGACGAATGAGACGAAATCATCGCGCTTTTTGCTGACCTTGGCTTTTTGCAGCTACTTTAATTCTCCCCTAAGTTGTGATGGTCTTTTGTGCTACAGCTGTCCTTCAGTGTGCTGTATGCATAATTGGGAAAGCTGAATCAGATGATAGTGTTGTTTTAAATCTACAAAAAATATAGAACACAAATGGCTGTACAGTATGTATTGATGACTTTAAATTAATCTGTGATATAATTTGACTAATCTATAGTGATCCGTGTGTGTGATCCATGTGTGACCTGTTTATAGTACTATAAACACACTATAGTATAATGTGTATCACGGAGTGACCTGTGTGATATCAGCGTATAGGGTTCCATTTCAGCTAACTTTATTAGCAGAACCTATGTTTTTAACAGGTGTCAGCAGTGTGCATTGGAGGTCTGTCCACATGGCAGATAATAAAACCAGGAATATCGGTTTATTAACTGGCATATAACAGGATGCAGGGTAACACAGGGTTAATGCAAGCATGCACATAGAGGAGTAAGAGATAGACCCAGCATAGATGGCATAGCACACACCTGTATATAAATACAGTATTGGCCCTTTAACAGTAATCTTTGGTGACACAGTGGGGTTTGCAGTGCCTCCACTGTGTAGCACAGTCTCCTGTGTAAAAAGAAGCTCAGGGGCATGTCCTCTTCCTATGGAGGCTAGGCAGAGAAGACATGCGGAGACGCATTGCATGGAAAGTAGTGCACTGGGGATTTGGATCAGATGTAGCGGCAGTAATGTGACTCTGGTAGTGCCCGGTATGTAATGAAGGGAGACAGTGCCCAGTGCCAAGCAATATGACAGATGCGTACATCTCTGATCCTGAGACCATTCATGTGTGGGGGTGCTTCTCAGCCAAGGGAGTGGGCTCACTCACAATTTTGACTAAGAACAGAGCCATGAATAAAGATGCCAAAACATCCTCCAAGAGCAACTTCTCCCAACCATCCAAGAACAGTTTGGTGATGAACAATGCCTTTTCCAGCATGATGGAGTACCTTGCCATAAGGCAAAAGTAATAACTAAGTGGCTCAGGGTTCGTTGGCAAAACGCAGGCGTGCCAGTGCGTTTGAACGCTGTTGCAGAGGTGTGCATAAATGAGCCACTGCCATGCCGTACGCAGCCTTAGGACTCATAGCGTGCAATGAAGTTAGCAATTTCTCAGTAAGGTCATAGCTTGTGCAAGTGTGGGTGAAACTGCAAAAGTACTCGATTGTACCAGAGGTTTTGTAGTCTTGCTAAACATTACGGATGTGTGTAAGGTAAGGTGGGCATCCTTAACTTGTGCTGCGGCGGCATAGTGATCACAGAGGATTAGCATACTATCACAGTGAGACTGCGTGCGTAATCGCTATTGCAATCGCAGTTGTGATCGGTAGTGAATCCGGCCATCAGTATAGTGTCATGCCATAAAATGACGAATGTCACAGTGCCTGCCATATAATGCAGAGTGTCACAGTGCCTGCCATATAATGCAGCTTGTTGCAGTGCCTGCCATATAATGCAGAGTGTCACAGTGCCTGCCATATAATGCAGCTTGTTGCAGTGCCTGCCATATAATGCAGAGTGTCACAGTGCCTGCCATATAATGCAGCTTGTTGCAGTGCCTGCCATATAATGCAGAGTGTTGCAGTGCCTTCCATGTAATGCAGGGAGTGTCGCAGTGACCCCCCATATAATGCACAGTGTCACAGTGCCGCTATATAATGCAGATTCTAATGCAGGGAGTGTCGCAGAGACCCCATATAATGCACAGTGTCGCAGTGACCCCCATATAATGCAGCTTGTTGCAGTGCCTGCCATATAATGCAGAGTGTTGCAGTGCCTTCAGTGGCGTCACAAGGGGGGAGAAGTGGGTGCGGGCCGCACCGGGTGTCACCCTCCAAGGGGGTGACACCAAAATCTGCACAGTCATGCCCGCCCCGCACCCCCCCGCCACGTCGCCACATTCCTGCCCGCACCCCACGCATGTGCTGCCGCCACTGCCTGCACCTGTTAGCCCGCTCCCTGGCTGCTATCACCCCCGCCGCAGGTGGAGGGGGAGGGGGGTTGCGATCAGAGTCCCTGCCGGCGCCGGGTGAAATTAGAGGGATTGGTCCGGGTTAGCCGGGCATTCGGCTGGTGACTGGTCACTTGCGCATCGTGACGTGATGATGTCACGGCACGCGCGCTCTTTGTGCGACTGTAGTGAAGAGCTGGACTCCGAGTACTGATACAGAGCACCGAGGGGGAGCGCCACTCACTATCAGGAGGATGCCTCTGTGACGGACACTGAAAGATCAGCTGTGACACAGGCTGACAGCTGCCTACAGCTGATGAAGAGGAGAGCTGAAGGGATCAGTCAGCTTTAAGCACTGCTTAAGGTTATAAGGTAAGCTTTTGCAGCTGTAGTAGAGGGCAATGAAGTATACATGGAGGGAACTTATATTCATTTGCTGCAAGTTTCAGTGAACTTATTTGTTTGCTTCAAAGGTACATTATATATATATATTTATATATATATATATATATATATATATATAATCAGCGGCACTTGATGATATGGACTCCTTGAAAAAAATACTGAGGCAGTGCCTCAGTATTTTTTTTAAGAAGTCCGTATTGAGTGCCGCTACTTTCTATATACACTGCTTCCATGAGACTGGCACCACGGCTGCTATTTAACGTGATATGGAGTGCCAGCTTCCATGCATATTATATATATATATATATCCACACAAAAAAGTCTGGCACTCTGCTGTTCCCTAGGGAGCTTTACCTTGCTCCGGGTGCCCTCATCCGGGAGTATGCGACCCCAATGTATAGGTAACAATGAATAGCGGCACTCCGGAGTCTTTGCTCAGTTTAGTGAAACAACATTGTGTTTATTAGCATCAACGTTTCGGGGTGCGGCAACACCTTCCTCAGCATTTTGATTGTGTATCCTGAGGAAGGGGTTGCGCACCCTGAAATGATGATGCTAATAAACACAATGTTGTTTCACTAAACTGAGCAAAGACTCCGGAGTGCCGCTATTCATTGGTACAATAAATATATATATATATATATATATATATACACACACACAACAGCTATATATATATATATACGACAGCAAATAAAGTGGCACTCTGCAGACTGTTCAAATGCACTTAAAAGTTGATGATTTTATTTGAACAGTCTGCAGAGTGCCACTTTATTTGCTGTCGTATATGTGGATGGGCTGTCATCCTAAAGAGAGCACCGCAGCATTTCATCAAGCATTAGCCATAAGGAGTGCCGGACAAAGATTGAGTGATATATATATATATATATATATATATGCACATATATTTGCGAGTACCAAAATTGGTTACCTAGTATGGGCCTGATCCTGAGTTAGATGCAGATGCTATTGCAGCTGTACCTTTTGCCACAGGCGTGCCTACAGTGTCGCCCTCCCTGCCTGCCATGCGCGCCACTCTACTATTTGAATACAACTCTCCAGCAGCGCCTCTGTATCCTCCTCCTTGGTTTCTGCACACCTTCCCCATCGCTCTCCCTGTGAGTCTCCCGGCTGCAGCAGCAGTGTTGTTGTCCACATCATAACCCTAACCCCCTCCCTCTCTCTGCCCCAGCTGCTATATATCCTAACCCCATTCTTGCCTCCAGTACTCCCTCAACTGCTATCTACCCTTATTCCCCTTTCCTACCCCAACTGCCACGCCCTTACCCCCATCTAGCCCCTCCCTGCCCCAGCTTTCTTAGCCACCAGCGCAACTCCAACTGCTGCATGGCCTTAACCACCTCTTTTTTTTATTTTGGTGGAGGGGGGTGTCACCATGCATTACAGCACCGGGTGACACCAACCCTAGTGATGCCTCTGAGTGCCTTCCATGTAATGAGTGTCGCAGTGACTCCCCATATAATGCACAGTGTCACAGTGCCGCTATATAATGCAGAGTCTTTTGCTGGAGAGTAGTGCACATTGTGGGTTACACCATCCTTTAAGAAATGAGCCAGCCAGCCCTTTACTTATGGGACACAGGCGCACGCTTGGCGCTGCTCCTTTGTTGATGCACGTGCAGCTACAGCCCACACAATTCACAAATGCAGAAAATATTTTTTAATTTTGTTTGGAGTGCCCTTTGGGGTTACAGCACCCTTTAGCGGTCAATCCAGCCGGCCCTTTATTTATGGGACACAGGCGCACGCTTGGCACTACTTTGTTGATGCACGTGCGGCTACTGCGCACACAATTCACAAACAAAAAAATATATATTTTTTTATTTTGTTTGGAGTGCCCTTTGGGGGTTACAGCACCCTTTAGCGGTCAATCCAGCTGGCCCTTTATTTATGGGACACAGGCGCACGCTTGGCACCACTTTGTTGATGCACGTGCGGCTACTGCGCACACAATTCACAAACACAAAAAAATATATATTTTTATTTTGTTTGGAGTGCCCTTTGGGGGTTACAGCACCCTTTAGCGGTCAATCCAGTTGGCCCTTTATTTATGGGACACAGGCGCACGCTTGGCACTACTTTGTTGATGCACGTGCGGCTACTGCGCACACAATTCACAAACACAAAAAAATATATTTTTTTATTTTGTTTGGAGTGCCCTTTGGGGGTTACAGCACCCTTTGGCGGTCAATCCAGCCGGCCCTTTATTTATGGGACACAGGCGCACGCTTGGCACTACTTTGTTGATGCACGTGCGGCTACTGCGCACACAATTCACAAACACAAAAAAATATATTTTTTTATTTTGTTTGGAGTGCCCTTTGGGGGTTACAGCACCCTTTAGCGGTCAATCCAGCTGGCCCTTTATTTATGGGACACAGGCGCACACTTGGCACTACTTTGTTGATGCACGTGCGGCTACTGCGCACACAATTCACAAACACAAAAAAATATATTTTTTTATTTTGTTTGGAGTGCCCTTTGGGGGTTACAGCACCCTTTGGCGGTCAATCCAGCCGGCCCTTTATTTATGGGACACAGGCGCACGCTTGGCACTACTTTGTTGATGCACGTGCGGCTACTGCGCACACAATTCACAAACACAAAAAAATATATTTTTTTATTTTGTTTGGAGTGCCCTTTGGGGGTTACAGCACCCTTTAGCGGTCAATCCAGCTGGCCCTTTATTTATGGGACACAGGCGCACGCTTGGCACTACTTTGTTGATGCACGTGCGGCTACTGCGCACACAATTCACAAACACAAAAAAATATATATTTTTTTATTTTGTTTGGAGTGCCCTTTGGGGGTTACAGCACCCTTTAGCGGTCAATCCAGCCGGCCCTTTATTTATGGGACACAGGCGCATGCTTGGCACTACTTTGTTGATGCACGTGCGGCTACTGCGCACACAATTCACAAACACAAAAAAATATATATTTTTTTATTTTGTTTGGAGTGCCCTTTGGGGGTTACAGCACCCTTTAGCGGTCAATCCAGCCGGCCCTTTATTTATGGGACACAGGCGCACGCTTGGTACTACTTTGTTGATGCACGTGCGGCTACTGCGCACACAATTCACAAACACAAAAAAATATATTTTTTTATTTTGTTTGGAGTGCCCTTTGGGGGTTACAGCACCCTTTAGCGGTCAATCCAGCTGGCCCTTTATTTATGGGACACAGGCGCACGCTTGGCACTACTTTGTTGATGCACGTGCGGGTACTGCGCACACAATTCACAAACACAGAAAATATTTTTTTATTTTGTTTGTAGTGTACTTTGGGGGTTACAGCACCCTTTAACGGTCAAGCCAGCCGGCCCTTTACTTATGACACAGGCGCACGCTTGGCACTACTTTGTTGATGCACGTGCGGCTACTGCGCACACAATTCACAAACACTGAAAATATTTTATTTTTTTTTGCACTTAGGGGGAGCACCCCTGATGGACAGAGCACCCCCTGGACAAGACTACAGCACCCCTTTAGGAATGGGACTCTGCACAGGACTTTGGAGTGGACACAGCCCCTATGGACAACTGACTGCACAACACAGTCCAGCCAGCCCCTATGGACTTTGGAGGAGTGGACACAGCTCCTATGGACAACACTACACAGCCCAGCCAGCCCTAACTCCCACCCTCCCTCTTCACTGTCCACAGCCGAGAAAATGGCGCCGACGCGGGTACCTTATATAGGATCCAAAACCCGCGAGACCCGGAAGGCGGGATGATGACGTTTTGCCTCGAATTCAGATCCGAGTCAGGCGGGAAAAGTCGAGCCTGACTCGGATCGGCCTCGGATCGGGGGGCTAAGGGGGGGTCGGATTTCAGAAATCCGAACCCGCTCACCCCTAATATATATATATATATATATATATATATATATATATATATATATATACACACACATACATACCACAATGTAGTTGCTGACGAGTGGGTGGTAATGAACCCGTGATTCATGGGAACCCAGGAAAGGGGTGGAGCTAACCATTTTGGCACTGCCCCTGCATGCAAGCAGCGTGGGAGGGAAGGGGGGGCACTTGTTAGGGAGCTGTTCGGCTGTGCCAGATGTAACCTACGCAGTGCCCCCCCCCCCCCCCGGATGGTTGCCTCAGTTGGTTCTTTCTTGGGCATAATGAACAACATGTGGATCTATTCCTTCAGTGCACATCGTATTAAACATGTTTCAGCCACCCATATATGTCTTAGTTTCTTGTATGGCTTATCTCACACATTGTAATCTTAGTAGTGCGCCCAAGATGACTGCAGTGACTGGTATGCCTGTAGGTTTGATGAAAAATACTTGTAACTGATGGTTATGTGAGGGTTCTTAACCTTTGCGATCTCCATAACCGCATGAGAGATCTCTGCGTGTCAGGAGAGCTGTAGTGTTTGCGGATGGTCAGACTTGACTTACATGCTGCGTGGCTGCCAGTTCTTCCGTAATGTTACCGATGTATACGCTGTTGCACATCATTGGATGTATATGAGAAGGCAGCAGTGGGCGTCCCTTTGCTCAGCTATGCATTAGAAGGTATTAGCATATTTTAACAAGTATAGGGGTCTATTTACTAAGCCTTCAATGGAGATAAAATGAGCGGAGATAAGGTACTAGCCAATCAGCTCCTGTAATTTTTCAAACACAGCCTGTGACATGGCAGTTAGGAGCTGATTGGCTGGTACCTTATCACCGTTCACTTCATCTCCATCCAAGGCTTAGTAAATAGAGCCCATAATCCATTAAAGATTGCAGTTGAGATTGCTTTAGCGTAAATCTCTGAACCAGACCCTAAGTTCATTGTCCCCGTTATATTCACTAAGGGCCTGATTTAGAGATGTACGCTAGCCTGCTGCTGCGCTGGGGAGGAGGAGCAGGCCTGTGGCTGACCACCGTTCCCAGAAACGGGCATGCGTCGCCCCTGTTTTCTGGGAGAGATGAGGCCAGGGTCTGCATCAGTGGATGCAGATTTCCTGGCCTCACAGCTGCCAGGAACCGGCCAGGCTGCGGCAAACTTCAGCTACTGCAGCCTGGCCAAAGAAGCAACTATTGTGACCATCGGTTGCTATGGTTATGCCAGGCTGTTACCTAGGTCGCAGCGCTGGGATCGCAGATGCAGCAAGGAGGTGTCTGTAACCTACAGACACCTTCTGTTGCATTTGCATTTGAGATGGACTGAATTGTACAGCCACTTGTGTGCAGCTCTGCAATTCCATCCATTCTCTGAATCAGGCCCTCTGTCCATTGTTTTTTGTTTTTTTTCTTCTTGCTGTAATACTAAAATCTGTGCTGTGCTTTTGTTGCTTGTAAAGCGACTTTGAGTCCTGCTGGAGAAAAGCGCTATATAAATAAAATTATTCTTATAGTTATTTTTCTTATTATATTGTTCCTAGTACATCTGCCGCAGTATTCTACTTCCCATCACCCCATGTGCCCAGGGCTCATTACCAATTTTTACATATTCTCTTTGGTGATCCAGGGTAATTTGCCCCAGGCTGCTTGTTTGTACACTCGTGGATTTGGTTAATTGCTCTTTTTCAGTCTAACCGAAATCTAGTGTCAGATGTTGGTGTCTATTGCAAACCCGAGTACTCTCTACCCCAGGGGTAGCCTACCCTGGTCCTCAACAGCTACCAACAGTTCATGTTTTCCAGGCCACTTGTGGATCTGCAGAATGTGTCGGTAAGGAATGAATGCACCAGGTTTGAAAATGTGACAGTTATACCCCTCTCACATATAAATACCGAGTTGCACCTGAGATTTTGTCCACGGTTCCATTCAGGGTGCGACCTCTTTCAGACTAGGGTCGTCATCGCCATCACGTGGAAAGCCGGCGCTTGGTCTTATCTCCAAACGCCGGCTCTTCCTATGCATCGACCCGGCATACTCGTTTACACTGCCCTGCAAGCCAGTTTGAATACGTGTTCAACCCTTCTCATGACCAGGTTTGAAATGCCGAGTCACTCGACCCTGCTTATTTCAACCTGGCCCCTTTCACACTGCACAGTAACCCGGGTAAGTGTGAAAGGGGTATTAGTAATAACTACACCTGTGTAATGAATACACCTGTGCACCAGCTAGGTAGTCTGGAAACGTGAACTGCTAGTAGCTTTCGAGGTCCGGGTCTACTCCATACAAAAAGACTAACTTCATTTTGATATCAGTTACAGTACACTGGGCTTGATTCAGAGTATTACGAGAACTGGACGGTTTGCATATACAGTCAGGTCCATAAATATTGGGACATTGACAGAATTTTTATATTTTGGCCTCTATTCACCACCACAATGGCTTTGAAATGAAACAAACAAGATGTGATTTAACTGCAGACTTTCAGATTTAATTTGAGGGTAATTACATCCAAATCAGGTGAACTGTGTAGAAATTACAACGGTTTCTATATGTGCCTCCCACTTTTTAAAGGGCCAAAAGTAATGGGACAAACGAAACAATCCTAAATCTAACTTTCACTTTTTAATACTTTGTTGCAAATCCTTTGCAGGCAATTACAGCCTGAAGTCTGGAACGCATAGACATCACCAGACGCTGGGTTTCATCCCTGGTGATGCTCTGCCAGGGCTCTACTGCAAAAGTCTTCAGTTCCTGCTTGTTCTTGAGGCATTTTCCCTTCAGTTTTGTCTTCATCAAGTGAAATGCATGCTCAATCGGATTCAGGTCAGGTGATTGACTTGGCCATTGCATAACATTCCACTTTTTAGCCTTAAAAAACTCTGCTTTTGCAGTATGCTTCGTGTCATTGTCCATCTGCACTGTGAAGCGCCGTCCAATGAGTTCTGAAGTATTTGACTGAATATTAGCATATAATATTGCCCGAAACACTTCAGAATTCATTCTGCTGCTTTTGTCAGCAGTCACATCATCAATAAATACAAGGGAACCAGTTCCATTGGCAGCCATACATGCCCATGCCATGACACTACCACCACCATGCTTCACTGATGAGGTGGTATGTTTTGGTTCATGAGCAGTTCCTTTACTTCTCTTCTCTTCCCATCACTCTGGTACAAGTTGATCTTTGTCTCATCTGTCCATAGGATGTTGTTCCAGAACTGTAATGGCTTTTTTAGATGTTGTTTGGCAAACTCTAATCTGGTCTTCCTGTTTTTGTGGCTCACCAATGGTTTGCATCTTGTGGTGAACCCTTTATATTCACTCTTGTGAAGTCTTCTCTTGATTGTTGACTTTGACACATATACATCTACCTCCTGGAGAGTGTTCTTGACTTGGCCAACTGTTGTGAAGGGGTTTTTTTTCACCAGGGAAATAATTATTTTGTCATCCACCACAGTTGTTTTCCGTGGTCTTCCGGGACTTTTGGTGTTGCTGAGCTCTCCGATGCGTTCTTTCTTTTTAAGAATGTTCCAAACAGTTGATTTGGCCACACCTAATGTTTTTGCTATCTCTCTGATGGGTTTGTTTTGATTTTTCAGCCTAATGATGGCTTGCTTCACTGATAGTGACAGCTCTTTGGATCTCATATTGAGAGTTGATAGCAACTGATTCCAAATGCACATGTCACACCTAGAATCAACTCCAGACCTTTTACCTGCTTAATTGATAATGAAATAACGAGGGAATAGCCCACACCTGTCAATGAAATAGCTTTTGAGTTGATAGTCCCATTACTTTTGGTCCCTTAAAAAGTGGGAGGCACATATTGAAACTGTTGTAATTCCTACACCGTTCACCCGATTTGGATGTAATTACCCTCAAATTAAATCTGAAAGTCTGCAGTTAAAGCACATCTTGTTTGTTTCATTTCAAAACCATTGTGGTGGTGAATAGAGGCCAAAATCTGAAAATTCTGTCAATGTCCCAATATTTATGGACCTGACTGTAACTCTGATGTGTGAAGATGTGTGTATGTGCAGATCTGTACTGTGTATGTGCACATCTCTTTCTGTGAGCTTGTTAGCAGTGCCCAGACACCACAGTCTAGTTGACAGACTTCGACTGCTTGGTGGCGGTGGAAGACATGTCCTAGAAATCAGGGGCATGCCGGCCTTGTTTTCAGGGCGCACGGAAGCCATTGGCTCTGTCCTTGTTCGCAGCCTCACTGCCATCATCTGTGTGAAAACACCAACCACCCTGAGTAACCTGAAGGTTACTCAGATGAGCGATGTTTGCACAGAGTGATCCGATGCTGCGTCTTTGGATCTGGCTGTGGATCAGAGAAGCCGGCAGAAGGCGTCTATTTACAGAAGTGGCCTCCTGCAGGCTCTAGCATTACCATATATTAGCATAGTAGCTGCGTCCAGCGTAGATTTATGAATCACATCCATTGGTAAGATTGGAGCTCATGACTTTGCTGAATACCCTCATTCACTACAGCAACTATTCAACCTGATCATTTCATTTCTCACAAAAGTCAAATCTTTCTTTGACAGATATTCTTCCATTAAATAAGAGAATGCAAATGTAATAAAGTCCCTGGCATCTGTCTCAGGTGTCAATATTTTCATAAAGGAATGCAATGACTTGTCAGTATTTTTTCCCAAATGACAATTAATTAGAGTAGGTAACGTCTAATTAAGTTTTGTATTATGGATCAGCCATCAGTGTCACAGTACAGACAATTGATTAAACCTTGACCTCACTGTAAATTTTACAAGTGTTGTCATATTATTGATTGTAGAAGATATAAACATCGGTGACCAGAATGATGTGATAAGATCAGTTCATGAGCTGCTTTTCACTTCAATATAGTGTATTACAGGTTGAGTCTCCCATATCCAAAATGCTTGGGACAGGGGCATTTTGGATATCGGAAAATTCCGTATTTTGGAATATTTGCATACCGTAATGAAATATCTTGGGAATGGGACCCATTATATATATGTATATATATATAGTGAGAAAAACACTGGGAAAAGTTGTCAAGGGGAGATATATATGCCCCAGGCTCCTACCTTCCTGGCTAATTACCAACCTTGATTGCCATATTACCTGTGAGCAAGGCCGGCAACAGACATCTTGGGACCTGGTAGACCAATGTCTCTGGGAGCCTCCCTCGACCCACCGAAACCCCCCCCCACACCACCATCCTCTACCCCACCATATTTGACTCCCTCAACCACAGATTACACCCTTGCATGTGCTAATACATGTAACAACAAATAAGTCACTGTAATACTGAGAATGTACCCCTTGTTCTGGACTTCAACCCACAAAAGATGTTGATAGATATATGGATTTCATTACAATGGAAATTAAATTAGTAATATATTCCAGTTCGGCTTGTTAATTGAAATTACTGCTGCGGCTTCCTTAGGGACAGGGTGGGTGTCTACAGTCAGCGGAGCATACAGAGGTGCTTCTGCACAATTTTGCAACAATTTTCTGAAAAATTACTATTTTTTAAAGGATTAAGGTGTTATAACCTAGGAATCATAATAACAATGTTGTTTTAAATGTTGATAATCTATTTACTGATATATTTTGTGCATAAAAGTGCCATGTCCAATTTTTAAGTTCTTAAAATATAACTGGAAAATCTCAGTTTCTTCTAAACGTAAACATAACATAAAACTTTCATTCACTAGCTTCTGCAATTATCGAGGTAATGACAGCCTTGATTCCCAGACCACCTGTGCAGAGCCGTATCTAGACTTTTTGGTGCCCTGTGCCAGAAAGAACATAATGCACCCAAAAAAGGGCCATGGCTTCAGGGGGAAGGGCCAGGGAAGAGATAGGGGAGGTCAGGAGATGCTGGGGATGAAATAAGAGGAAGCTACAAGCAAGAATGATAATAAACAGAAATTTGACAGGCCCAAACAGCGCCCCCTGACTTTTGGTGCCCTGTGCGATGGCACCGGCTGCACTACCCTAGCCACGGCCCTGCAGCTGTGAGAGGCTGATAAAAGGTGTGTCCATTTCTCTGGGCAGGCTTTCACTGCCTGGGGAGCAGGTTAACAGACCTGTTGAAAGACCCTACAGGTTGAATCTCCCATATCCAAAATGCTTGGGACCAGGGGTATTTTGGATAACGGAATATTCCGTATTTTGGAATATTTGCATACCATAATTAAATATCTTGGGAAGAGGACCCAAATATAAACACATAATGCATTTATGTTTTATATACACCTTATACACACAGCCTGCAGGTAATTTTATACAATATTTTCAATAATTTTGTGGCTCAAACAGTTTGTGTACATACATGAAATTCATTTATGTTTCATATACACCTTATACACACAGCCTGTAGGTCATTTTATATATTATTTGTAATAATTTGTGCCTTAGACAAAGTTTGTGTACATTGAACCATCAAAAATCAAGGATTTCACTATATCAGTCATGTCAAAAAAATTCTGTATGTCGGAATATTCCGTATTTCAGAATATTTGGATATGGGAGACTCAACCTGTACTATGGCTTTATGTATTTAAATGCTGGTTTTGTGAGTTGGACATTAGGTCCTCCCACCCTTAGAGAGGAAGACTTCTCTTTAGTTAGAGCCGGACAGGCTAATATAAACTTTGGGGATTTTTTTTATTTTGCTTCACAAATAAAACTAGCTGTGGATACTTATACCAGTCCTGGACTCACAGTACCAAAGGCATCTGCAGGGGTGCTCTTGCCAACTTGCATGCAGGCTTCACCATCTATGCAGGTAAAATAGATTCATTCACAGAGAGGCACTTACCATTCTTTTTATCATAGTAGCAACATCTTTACTCCTTAATAAATGTTAAAGGATAGACCAACGTTTTGACCCTATTGGGAGTCTCAATCATGATCACAATGCTCCTGGTCTGAATGCAGGTGGAGTCTTACTGCTTTTCACTCCACATGCACAGGACCAAAAAAAATTTAAAATGCGTTCACGTCCAACTTTGCATAAGGCCCATTATCACTTATAAAGTACATAATGCAGAGTTGGAAGTAAATTGGGAGCACATTGCTCAAAGAGGCATGCACGGAAGAAATGCAAATATTGGCACATCGGCAGAGCTTTAGGCCTATGCATTTTAACATTTGCCCACACCTGTGTCTTTAGCCTATGCACCTGGTTTTCTACAAGGAATGATCATCATCAGTGTGGACTCGCAGCTGCCCTACAACTGGTATAAAAGATACAACTCCAATAAAGAAGCGTTTGTTTTTGCATCCAGATCTGAATCGGACACATTTGCCTCAACACGCCTTCACTGAACCTTGCCTACAGCAAAACGCACCATCACACTCAGTTCCGCCTCTACAGTCGTAGATGCCATAGGAACACCTAGGACTCTGCATAGCCCCTCCTTGCATGCAGCCATTTTTTGGAGTATGTGTAATGCGAATCGGCACAAGCAACACTTGGCAAACGGGCGCACGTTCAACTCTAGATCAGGCTCATTGTATAAAAATGCTAATTATTTATATTTTGACATGTACACATATTAATACCAAATAAACCATGAAAATATTCAGAAATAGAAATGTAATAAATACAATAAAATAAAATAAATATATGAGTTAAGAATAACATAGCAACAAACCATGTAGCTACTGCGCAAGGTGGAGAGTGATACTAAATATCTATACAAATAAAAAGATCGTATTTTCTATTGAAATGAATAGGAGACTGGGTAAATAAGAATCTCTATTTAATATCCAATAAATACACATATATTATCAAAACTGATCACAATCCAATATAAGTAACTGTTTCTCTAGATAACAATATATATTGATATGCCAGTAACTGTTTGAGTGGCAAATCTGATGGAAATAAGTGTCATCTAGATAGGAATCACAATTGGTAAACAAATATGTAATAAAAAGATAATGGTAAAAGGGTGCTGGCGTCCCAGCTCCGATGTATAAAATATAAGAAATAGCTCTGTCTCTAAGTAACCAATAATGAATACTCTAAGCGTGGCCATGCTATTGATATACATACGGTCCCATGGAGATGTTCAAAGTCACAGCAAGTGATATCCAAATGGGTATAACGTGGATCTCACGGGATGCGATGGTGGCTGCTGGTTGTGCAAACCGGGAGCACTGAATGAGACGCTCTCCTATTCCTCCAGCAAATGCTGCGGACAAAAATAAAATGGCAAGTACCGCTGTGTGTATGACGTGGAGGGCTTGCTGGGCGATAAGCTCTCCAGTGACTCCTGGCCCAAACACGTCTGTAGTGTAGCGGCTCCGGCCGCTGAATGAATTGCAAGCAAGGCAAATGCTGTGGAACCAGCTGATCGGCAGATCCCGCTATGTGTGTGTGACGGGTAGGGCTTGCTGGGCAATAAGTCTTCCAGCGGCTCCTGTCCCAGGCACGTCTGTGTTAGAGCGGCTCCGGCCTCTATTCAGCTAGAGGCCGGAGCCAAAGATGGCACTATACTATTTAATATAGACATTTTGATGGTATTATAATATTTAAATGCTTTGGTTTTTAATGTTCATATGGCAATATATTTATCATGTGTACAATAAAATAAATACCTCCAATTATGCCCGGCGACAGGGAGGTACGTGGGGTACACCCGTGCCGGGCCCCAAGGTCCTGAGGGGCCCCGTAGTAAAGAGGGCTCAGGGGCACAAACGCCATCTGCCGTGGATCCACGGCTAGTAGCTAACAATAAATTGACTGCCCCCCACCCCCTCCCTGCGGCTGCGCGTATTCTATGAAAGCCGGTGGCATCATCACCGGGTCCAAACAGAGTGCACTGCGGTGTGGTGCTGGCGTATATCACATCGTGACGTAATAACGTCACTCTGCATGACGCAGCATGGCTGCGCAGCTCCTTCCCTCTCCCTGGACTGTCGCTGCCCATCCACCGAGGAGCAGCAGTGAGGGAGGAAATCAAACTGGCCACCGCTGGGCACACACGCAGAGGGCACACTAGTTCAAGTTGTGATGTGCCTGCAACGCTGCACCTCCGCTGTCCCAGAGGCTATTTGTGGGGATAAGTGTTACATCCATCACAGGGTATTTCTTACTTTATTTTAAGATTGATATTGGTTATTGACATGAGAGTGAGTGTCCCTTTGCCTCATTTTACATATAGGTCCAGTCTCTGGCTCAATATGTGCATACGTGGAAATAATTTATACTAAAATAAAGTGAAAAGGGGTGTTTTCACACCCTTTTCAAATTATTGAAATATTACATGAATGTACTAAAGGGCAATTGTACTAAAACTCCAACCCCTAATTATCACATATATTTAGTAAGCAGATCACATTTCCCATAATTGTAATGGGAAATGTGTTCTGGCCAAAAAGTTACTAAAAATAAAAATGCGAAAAAAATACCTGGGGGACAGTGAGTTCCGTGCATATTTGCAGTGTATTTATATTGTCCACTATTGTAGATTTCTGTATAACACACACTAGGTTGGATCTCCCTGTATGTATCAAATAATATTTGCAGGTTTTTTCCTGAAAACATGTTTTCAGGGGAAACCCGCAAATATTAAGTATCCCCGAATGTACCATGGAGGGACCGCAGCAGATATAGCTACATTTCTGATCACAGCCAAAAGCCCCATAGGTTTCTATGGGGGCTGCAAAGTTATTAGATTTACCAAGCTCCGCAATATGAAGCATTCCAGGGTTTGGCTCCTGCAGCTTACACCATCTGAAGATGGTGTTAGCCCGGAATCCTCCCCAGCAATGGCCGCTGCACATGAGTAGTCAGCAGACCAGGAGTGCGCAGGAGTCTCAAAAGAGGAGTGAAGATATCGCTGATGCAGTCACTTCATTCCTAATGCTGGGCATACACTGCCAGATAAAATGCCTGTAAGACCGACAGACATTTTATCTGGCAGCCTGACAACCAACAGATATTGCGGGCATACACTGTGGGGCAGATGTACTAAGCTCTGGAAAGGTATAAAGTGGAGCGTGATAAACCACCAACCAATCAGCTCCTAAGTGTCATTTTTCAAACACACTTTGTTTCGTGACAGTTAGGAGTGCTTGGCTGTTTATCATGGTTTATCGCTTTCCAGAGCTTAGTACATCTCCACAGTAACTGAGAAATCTGCGCTCTTCCCCTGGGCAGGAGACATTTCCCCGTTCCTTCCCGGTGAAGGGAAAAGGAAATGTCTGTCAGTAGTCCGCATACACTGCCCAATTTGGCCGCCATTTAACTTACAGAATATTGCATAGGATGGCCATGCTGGACGATCCACCATGCCCGACCAATCGATATTTTACCCTCGGTCGCCCGCACATACAGTGCAATTATCAGGGCGATCTGCTATCGGTCGGATCATCCCGATAATTGTATAGTGTATGCCTAGCATAACACATCGCAGGGACTAGAGTTGAAGCTAGAAAACTTTATCTATGCAATGGTCATGAGACAGGGTGGCAAACTGTCAAGGTAACAAAAGTTCTGGTGATGGGTTGGAACTGGGACCCAGAATGATGGGCACAAAGTACTTACCTCTCTTTAGGGGCACGGTAGTACAGGAGAGGTGTAACCAATATCTCCAATATACAGCAACCACACACAAGTCAACTCACACCCCTGCTTCACAGCAGCTAACACTATAACCATGCTGTAAATTAGTGGGAGTTGCCATGCCCGCCCATGTAGTCAGGCACTCTCACTATACTTGGGCCTGCTCAGTGTCTTGGCAGCCCTGCTGAGAACACTCATTACCAAATGTCTAGTTTCACCTATGTGTGTAAGGGCCATTAAGATGTGTGGCATAATGTGTAAGGGACACTACTGTGCGTGTAATGTGACTAAGGGTCATTATTCTGTGGCATAATTTGAATTGTGGGTACTATTGTGTGGTCACGCCCTTTCCCAGGGAAACTACAACCTGGTTTTTTTTATAAGCACGCCTATGGCACGCTCTTCCCCTTCTTAAGGTGTGGAGGGGAGCACCAATGCTCTTTATGTACACAGAGCACCAAAGTGTGTAGTTACGGCTCTGCTTTGGTATGTACAGATGTGTCCTCCTCTGCCCTAAAAATTACTACAGCGAACGTTATCTAATCTTCTACAACTGCTAAGCTAGGGCTTGGTCAATTGGGAAAATGCCTTCCCTAGTCTTTAAGTGTGACCTACACCAATGAAGTGCCAGCTTTACCTAACAGAACCAACCAAAAATTCAAATATCTGACTATGGCACATGTTTGAATCCCCTGGATGCAGTGGCGTCACAAGGTGGGTGCGGGCCGCACCGGGGTGTCACTCGCCGAGGGGTGACACCATGGTGCAGATTCCCCCTGAGTGACAGAAGCCGGGTGCTGCACTGTAGCATTAAGTGCAGCACTCTGCTCCTGACACTGTGAGGGAGCCAGCTGGCCAGCACTGCACACACAGGGCAGTCCCCCTTTTATCCCCTCCAAATAATAAGCACAGGGGGTTCTGGCCGCATGGCCACACCTCTTTCATGCATGGGCTTACCCCTTTTTGGCGGCACGCGGCTCAGCCACGCACACTAACATCCCTCCCGTCACTGGGTGATACTGCAGGGAGGGACGCCATTGGCAGGATGAGTTCTGTTGTCTGTACTTTAATACAGAGAATGATGTGTACTTGTATGTTGTTCTAATATTAATTATATTTGTAAGAGCATGGACTAAGAAGTGGGAGGAGTCAGGAATAGTAATTAGAGGAGTCTATGCCAGGAGCCTGATGCTGACGCCAAGGTGGGCCTGTGTGTTCTTTAAATGCCAGGGCCTATTTTTAGTCCCAGTCCGGCCCTGCGTGAAGGATGTGCTGTGTGGGGGCCCCATGGACCCAGGTATAAATATATAAAAGGTTTCCTAAGCAATTTATTTTTAGTCTGCACATGGTGATATCAAATAGAAGAAATGTGCAACACATATAGCCAACATCTCTGCTTGAGCAGCAGCTGCCCTAAATGAGTCATCTGTCTGTGTTACTGTAGCTGCAGCCCAAAGACACCGCGGTAGCAGGATACAGCGCTCTCTATGACAAGCACAAGTCTTGATTTGATTCATCATTAGGAATCTTTATAGTGGAACAAAACTTACATTATAAACCTCTTCACCTTCTGTCGATTTATATTCCTGATCAAATTGGGGATTTTGCTTAGATGCAAGGCCAGAAACAAGGGTAGTTAACATTTTCCTATCAGTTCATCTTACTAAAAGCTGGTGGCTTCTAACATCTTGGGCAAGCGGGGCAGCCTGTCCTGTAGTCTGGACAGTCAGTGTTCAGAACTGTCAGTATCGCGGTGCATGTGCAATGGATCTGTAAGGCGCTGGATTAACAAGTCTACTGCGCTCAGGGCTCGATTCAGACCCGCTTGCTAGATGCATCACACGCAGCCAACGTATGGAAATCCGGCTAACTCACAGCAAGGCAGGCGATCGCACAGCAAGGCATTAGCATGCCCACTATGTCTTGGCGTGCGCAGAGCTGGATTAAGGCTTTGGGGGGCCCGGGGCACTTAAGACAGGGGGGCCCTAAAGTCTAAAATTAAAATCATTCATCATCAATCACTAGAGAGAGAATTACGGTACAATTCGGTGGTAAATATTAATATTATATATAGCATATAGGTATCCTGTAGAAAGGAAAAAGCTGCACTCCACAGACTTTTAAAATAGTTCAAATTTGTTTAAATAGTTACCGATATTTCAAGACCTCTATGAATCTATTCCTCAGGGTACATATTTACACGAATTTAAAAGTATGTGGAGTGATGCTTCTTTCTTTCTACAGGATACTGTACCTATTTGCGTCTACTAAAGTAGGAGTGCACTCCGTCATACTGTTTCTTTTCCAGAGTGCCAAACTTCACATTTAAAAAAAAGTGACTTACCGGTAACCTACATCTCCAACTAATTTAGCCAACTGAAGCCTTTGTCACTTTTGTGGCATCATAGGCATTGTATAACACAGCGTGGTTGCTGCGTGCTGAACAGCGATGCTTTCCACCCGCGGCACGCAAACCCCTGCGCACGTGACCAGTATGTGTTAACCAATGGGCGCTTCAAAAGAGAGTTGCTATGCAACATGATAAATACACAATCTCGGTATAAAGAAGCAGGGATAAGCACTCAAAAAAAACCTGTATAATCCAGGCAGACTATCTTGTCAAGGGGGTAAAATAATATAGGGACACACAACCCCATCTCCAATTATTGTGTTAAAGTACAAGCATATCACTTCTAGCTATACCAGATACATTATATATATATTATACATACACACACACATGTACATATACTGTGTATATATATATATTTTATATATATACACACACACACACGTACATATACTGTATGTATATATATATATATATATATATATATACACACACACACACATATATATACACAAAATATATATATATTTATATATATATATATATATATATATATACACACATACACATATATATATATATATATATATATATACAGTCAGGTCCATAAATATTGGGACATTGACAGAATTTTCAGATTTTGGACTCTATTCACCACCACAATGGCTTTGAAATGAAACAAACAAGATGTGATTTAACTGCAGACTTTCACATTTAATTTGAGGGTAATTACATCCAAATCAGGTGAACTGTGTAGGAATTACAACGGTTTCTATATGTGCCTCCCACTTTTTAAGGGGTCAAAAGTAATGGGACAAACTAAACAATCCTAAATCTAACATTCACTTTGTAATACTTTGTTGCAAATCCTTTGCAGGCAATTACAGCCTAAAGTCTGGAACACATAGACATCACCAGATGCTGGGTTTCATCCCTGGTAATGCTCTGCCAGGCCTCTACTGCAAATGTCTTCAGTTCCTGCTTGTTCTTGGGGCATTTTCCCTTCAGTTTTGACTTCATCAAGTGAAATGCATGCTCAATCGGAATCAGGTCAGGGGATTGACTTGGCCATTGCATAACATTCCACTTTTTAGCCTTAAAAAACTCTTTGGTTGCTTTTGCAGTATGCTTCGGGTCATTGTCCATCTGCACTGTTAAGCGCCGTCCAATGAGTTCTGAAGCATTTGAATGAATATGAGCATATAATATTGCCCAAAACACTTCAGAATTCATTCTGCTGCTTTTGTCAGCAGTCACATCATCAATAAATACTAGGGAACCAGTTCCATTGGCAGCCATACATGCCCACGCCATGACACTACCACCACCATGCTTCACTGATGAGGTGGTATGTTTTGGATCATGAGCAGTTCCTTTCCTTCTCTTCTCTTCCCATCACTCTGGTACAAGTTGATCTTTGTCTCATCTGTCCATAGGATGTTGTTCCAGAACTGTAATGGCATTTTTAGATGTTGTTTGGCAAACTCTAATCTGGTCTTCCTGTTTTTGTGGCTTACCAATGGTTTGCATCTTGTGGTGAACCCTCTATATTCACTCTTGTGAACTCTTCTCTTCATTGTTGACTTTGACACATATACATTTACCTCCTGGAGAGTGTTCTTGATTTGGCCAACTGTCGTGAAGGGGTTTTTCTTCACCATAGAAATAATTATTTTGTCATCCACCACAGTTGTTTTCCATGCTCTTCTGGGTCTTTTGGTGTTACTGAGCTCTCCGATGCGTTCTTTCTTTTTAAGAATGTTCCAAACAGTTGATTTGGCCACACCTAATGTTTTTGCTATCTCTCTGATGGGTTTGTTTTGATTTTTCAGCCTAATGATGGCTTGCTTCACTGATAGTGACAGCTCTTTGGATCTCATATTGAGAGTCAACAGCAACTGATTCCAAATGCAAATGTCACACCTAGAATCAACTCCAGACCTTTCACCTGCTTAATTGATAATGAAATAATGATGGAATAGCCACACCTGTCCATGAAATAGCTTTTGAGTTGATAGTCCCATTACTTTTGGCCCCTTAAAAAGTGGGAGGCACATATTGAAACTGTTGTAATTCCTACACCGTTCACCCGATTTGGATGTAATTACCCTCAAATTAAATGTGAAAGTCTGCAGTTAAAGCACATCTTGTTTGTTTCATTTCAAAACCATTGTGGTGGTGAATAGAGGCCAAAATCTGAAAATTCTGTCAATGTCCCAATATTTATGGACCTGACTGTATATATAATATATATATATCGGTCTATATTTATATATAGTTGTATATATATATATATGTCTATATATATATATAGTTATATATATATATATACACACACATCTATCTATCTTTCTCTAAAGATCTATATATAGATATATATGTATAATATATAGATATATATCTATATATAGATCTATAGATCTATATGTATGTATATATATATATATATATATATATATATATGGAGAGAGAGATCTATATATAGATTTATATGTATATGATATAGATATATATATATATATATATATATATCATATACATATAAATCTATATATAGATCTCTCTCTCTATACATAGATCTATAAATATAGATCTATACATATATATATATATATATATATATATATATATATAGAAGTCAGTGATTGCGCATGTTCATAGAAAGACACTGTTCATAAGTCATATAAAATCTCTCATGAGTCCAGCAATAGAAACACCAATATTGGGTACAAAAGTACTTGTTCTTTTCTGTAACACCAGGTCCCTATAATAACGGACCGCAGCTCTCCACAATAAAAAGACCGGATGCCAGGTCCAAAGGTTCTGTTAATATAAAAGGAGAGGAGAGCGCTCCATGGTGCAGATAAAATTGGTAATTTTAATAGACAATCAATAGGTGCATTACAATGTCGGCGCTCCCCCAGCTGTACGTGGTCCGACCGGCTGTGTTTATTTCTGTGGTATCCAGCAGCAGGGTGTGTGAGCCCGGCGGTCTTCTGGGTCAGCGCCGATGACTTCTGGTGGAGTATTGTATTTACACATCACGTGGTAACCAGCCCACACAGTTTGTTTTCAGGTACGGGCGGCTCCACTGAGCGCCGACATTGTAATGCACCTATTGATTGTCTATTAAAATTACCAATTTTATCTGCACCATGGAGCGCTCTCCTCTCCTTTTATATATATATATATATATATATATATATACACACATAGATATGTATACATAGATATATATATATAGATATATAGATTTATATATATATATATTTATATATATATATAAGAAAAATTGAGCTGCCTAAACGAATAAGGTCTGTCACTGACTTACCCTAACACTGGGACAGACAGTGCACAGACCAGGATGGTGCAGCCCAGACCAACAGGTGGAGGTTGCCGGGTGGTGGGTAGGCGGCGGTGGCGGGTGTCGTCGGTGACTAATTGGCTCCCTGCTGTTGTTGTTGAGCCCAGCGCCCGCTCCTCAGTGGTGAATAAGAAAGGAGGCCAGGGTGGAGGACCGGCGCAGGCAGTCGCGCAGCATCATGAGATGGGAATGAGTTCATGACGCTGACGCGGCGCCGCGCATAACGTATGCGCAGTGCAAGCATCTGACCTCCGGCGGCGGTGCCGACAACCCGTTCAAGTAAGAAAGACGGGGGCCAGGGCCGGCGGTGGAGGCGATGCAGAGCCTCCACTTGGAGCCTGGCCTGGGGGGTGTTTACACAATCCGCGGAACCGCGGCAGAAAGGTGCTTGGTGCCCTGAGCACTCGGGGCCCCTCTGAACTTCGGGGCCCGGCACAGGTGTGCCCCTAGTCCCCCCATCGCCGGGCCTGGTGGCAAGGGGCCCTCTCCGAGAGGGGGGCCCGAGGGTACATGCCCCCAATGCCCCCCCCTTAATCCGGCCCTGGGCGTGCGATCGCGGTGTGTATTTAGATGCCCACTATCCTGTCTTAAGACGCCCACATATGCACGTCATCTCCAGGAAGTGTATGCAACCATCGGTAACATCGTGTACCATCAGAAGCGAACGCAGCGCTTGAGGTAGACTACACCCTACCGCAAGCACTGCGAGTGCTTCAGTGTGAAATTCAGCCATGTGACGTGTACTATGATGCTCCATCTTAATTATCAGGGGCGTATCTACCCATTGGCCAGGATGGCACTCGCCAGGGGCGCCGACCAAAGGGGGGGCGCCGTCCGGCAGTGCCACCAGTAGCCAAGGGGTGGACAAGTCCCCCGGCCCCACAAGTGTAGGGCAGACCGTAGTGATAGCGGTCTGCCCTACACCATTTACAAACACACAGCCGCCAGTGGTGGCTGTGTGTTTGTAATAGCAGGCAGCTAATGAGAGTCAGACAGACTCTCATTTGCTGCTGCGTCGTCTGCGGAGGGAGCCGGCTGGAGCTCACTAATGAGCTCCGTATGCTGGCTCCCCCCGCAGCATGTGATGGGAGAGACGTCATACGTTATGACGTCTCTCCCATGCAGGAGAAGAGCGTCAGGGACTCAGAGCAGACAGCGGCGGTCGCGTCAGGAGCAGGGATCAGGTAAGTTGAATTTTTTTTGTTCTCTGTGTGTGTGTTTGTGTGTGTAAGCCTGGCACTACAGGAGGGCACTAAAATAGGGGGTGGCAGCTACTGAGGGCACTTTATGGGGGCGTGCCTGTTACTGGGGGGCACTGTATACGAGTGGCCAATACTGGGGGCAATTTATGGGGGTGGCCACTACTGGGAGCACTGTATAGGGGTGGCCACTACTGGGGGCAATTTAGGGGGTGGGTGGCCACTACTGGGGGCACTGTATAGGGGTGGCCAATACCGGGGGCAATTTAGGGGGGTGGCCACTACTGGGGGCACTATATAGTGGGGACTACTACTGGGGGCACTGTATAGGGGGGTCTACTACTGGGGGGCACTGTATGGGTGGACTACTACTGGGGACACTGTATAGGGGGGCTACTACTGGGGACACTGTATAGGGGGGGCTACTACTGGGGGCACTGTATAGGGGGGACTACTACTGGGGACAATGCAGCATAGGGGGGATTACTACTAGGGGATTACTATTGGGGGCACTGCATAGGGGGATGTGGGGGGCGCCAGTCCATTACATTGCCAGGGGCGCTTGGATCACTAGATACACCCCTATTAATTATGCACGCCTCTGAAACGGGATCGGTATGAATTCAACTCCAGACGGTATGGTTCAACTCCTGACGCCGGAAGACTGGCAGCATTGAAGATCCCGACAGCTAAGTTAACTAACTAAACCTAACACTCTCCCCCTCCCTAACCCTCCCTTAGGGGTGCCTAACCCTAACCTCTCCCCCTAGTGTCTAACCAAGTGCCTAAACCTAACCTCCCGACTCCCGCAGCCTAAACCTAACCCTCCCGTCGAGGGATTCCTAACCCAATTCTCCCCCCGGGGGTGCCTAACCCTAACCCCCCCTTCCCCTAGCCTACCCCCCCCCCCCGCCCGGCTTACTTTCGTTCGGTATGCCGGGCGTTGGGCTAATGATAGGCATCGGGATTTCGATGCCTATCATTAGTCCCCTGTCGGGATTGCACAGTCAGGAAGCCGGCAGTCGGCATTTCAACCGTCGGCTTCCAGACTGCATACCCACTGACGCTCAGACATGCCTGCGTTTGCACCATCACTCCCCCGTTTTCATCGACCAACCTGTCACCACCCACAAACAGATTGCCCTGTCACTCATTCTGCTGGGCTGGCTATGTGCAGCGAGCGAACGCTTCCCGATCGCATGGACTAGTTCGCGCACTGCAATGAGCGAACGCAGCCTAGCGAGCGGGTCTGAATCGGGCCCTCAGCCCCTATGTATGGCATGTGTGGATCTGATAAGAACTAGTAATTCTTGGTAATATCTTTATTGAGTGATAAAAGACACATATATATATATATTCACTGCAATCAGTGTTATACATTGTTTAGAAAGCATAGTCGCAACATTGTAACAAGGTAGGTGCAGGGGAGCAGTAAGGGTACAAAGTTTCCATTGTTGGATATAGAACTAAACAAAGGAGACCTTTGGTGTGAGGTTTGAACAGTTCCTGTTGTAGACAAAGTCATTAAATCTTCACAGAGCCATCTTCACTGTGCCTAACCACATCTGAATATGTGGCATGGTGGATACAGTCTCCAGGTGGGTAATAGTATTCTCTCCCTACAGGGTAGTGTCTAGTTGGTCAAGTAACAGTACCTTATTGATGTGCAGTAAGCGGCATCCCACTTATCTGCTGTGTCTGTGTGTTCCACCTGGTCCTGTGGTGCTGCCAAACATGCGGTGGTGGGCGGCAGTGTCACTGCTCTGGTGTGCTGATGCCGTCTGGTGCAGAGGTTTGGCGGAATTACTTCTCTACCGGAGATGCTGCTGGCGGTTCTCTTTGTGGGGATCATCATCACGGCTTCGATATGGTGGGAGTGTACACTTTTCCAGGAGTGCCGACCATGGCTGTCTCTGTTGAAGGACCTACCGCAGAGCTGTGCCCATGGGCATAACTACAATAGATGCAAGGGGAGCAGCTGCTATGGGGGCTACAGCTGAGGGAGGCCCATCTTCCTTGTCAAAGTTACATGTGATATATATTTTTCACCATTGGATGGTACATAAGGGCCTTTACAAACTTTTGCTGGGTTGCCTTCAAATACCTTGTTACGTCTCTGGCTGCGCCCCATAGAAAAACATGGGCCCAATGGTGACACAATAGTCACAAACTCTGCTCTGAAAAGCAGATAAGGGGCCTCTGCTGTGCATGTGCCATCCAGCATGTGCACCCATTGCCCATGTGCCACTCACAAGAGCAATCCTCTCTGCATTTCTCAAAGCACAGCAGGGAGCCTTGGGGAGTGCTTTGGAGGGCCACTGTGTAATGTGTGCAGGGGCCTTGTGCCCTCCTCACCACATGGGCACTGTAGTACCACACCCTGTTACCCATAGTAGTTTCAACACTACTCTTCTTAATGTTGGATGCCTTGTGCCAGTATATGTGGACATCTGCGGTTGCCAGAATTACTACCTCATGCATTGCTAATGCAAGTACCCGTACGTCTATGCGAGTATCTGGTGTCTGCTTCACTCTGCCCTGCATTATTCCATCCAGACCAGCAGCCATTATCATTAGTATCAGCACTTGCATCCACCCCATGCTGGATTCAAAAGAGCCATCTGAGACAGGTGCCCCATTTCCACCCACATGCCACAACTACATGCCCACGACTTTTCCATAACATTCCCTGAAGATGCATTTGTTACATGCATTATAGTAACTGCCCAGATGATGCCCAGAAACACCCAACTGATTACACAAACAAAGCAATCCGGCCATTCACTGAGCGAACCATCCTCTCTCGTATACGCCGTGCAGATTCATATGCATGGTGCAGGCCATTCGCTGTATGCAAGTACTTCTTGTGGCGCATGTGTAATAAGCTGATAACTGCGAGCAGCATCAGGTTTAGGTGCGCTCCTAGTTGCCTCTGTTAATGACCTGCAGCAACTGCGAAAATATGCTAATGATACCAAACTTATTAGAGGACAGGGACGCCCACTGCTGCCTTCTCATAGCCATCCGATGACGCGCAACATCATAAACATCGGTAACAATGACGCAGATCGTCCAGCGACACAGTTTGTAAGTCAATTTGACCAGCCTCAATCACTGCTGCTGTCCTGACACACAGAGAGCTCTCATGCTGCAAAGGAGATCACAATGGCTAATTTATGCACGCTCATGAAACAGCGTTTAAAAGATCAGACACGCCTGTGTTTGCTTAGCCACCCCTATCACCTCCCCCGAATGCTGACTTCCTGTCACTCAATATGCAATTGAATCCTCTGTGCAAAACAATAACTGTGCATGCGCAGTGCAGCTTACACACATGCGCAACGGCAAACAATCGCTTGATCTGCGTAAATATTGGCATTGCATAAATCTGAATCAGGCGCAATGTCCACATAAATGCACTTTTGCTGAAAACCAAACACACATAAATTTTGGGGTTCCGAGAAGAACTGAGGAGCTTATTCAGACCCGCTCGCTAGATGCTTTTGCTCACTCCCAGCGTATGCAAATCTAACGCACGTCCAGCAAGGCAGGCGATCATACGGCAAGGCATTAGCACGCCCATGCGATCACTTTGTGTATGCAGATGCCCACCAGCGAGCGAACACTTTGGCGTGTGATCACTTTGTGTATGCACCCACCAGCCATTCATAAAACGCCCACTTGCGCACGTCATCTCCTGGAAGTGCATGAAAACATTGGTACATCGAGCACCATCGGATGTGCTCGCAGTGCTTGAGGTTGATAATACCTTTCCGCAAGCACTGCGATCACTTCAGTGTGAAATACAACCAGTGCTATGACGCTGCCTGTTAATTATGCACGCCTCTGAAACGGCGTTGAAACACTCAGGCACGCCTGCGTTCGTACCTCCACTACCCCGTTTCTAGTGGCCTGCCCCTGTTACCACCCACTACCGGCCTCTTCTGTCACTCATTCAGCTGGGCCGTCTATGCTGGGCGAGCAAGCGCTTCCCGATCTTTCGCAGTGGTTCACGCACGCGCATTACGATACATGCATGCACAGATTGCAAATATCGTCCAGCTACGAGCGATCACATCCTAGTGAGCGGGTCTGAATCAGCTCCTGAGTCCCTAATGGGGTCTTCTCGCCAAGTTCGGTCGGCATCTTGCATATTTTGGATTGCATTTAAGTCTCTTGCTCGTGATTTTAGGTGCTGTGAGGTGATCTAAATTGACTGTAAATGAATGTTATTGATGAAAAAAATACTATAGGAACAAAAACAGGTCCAAGTTACATCATTTTATCTGTTTTTATCAATTTGTAAAGAAATCCAAAATCATAACTGAACCAAAACACTTGGAGGTGGTTTTGCCAAAACCAAAATCACAACATGACGATGATTTAAAATCAAAACCCAAACATGGGGGTCTGCGCACATATCTACTTTACAGCATACTTGCCGACATTGGAGTTGTCCTCCCCGAGAAGCAGGTGGGAGGTGTTGAAGGTGGGGGCGGATGGATCGCGTCATTAAGCCCCGTCCCCTTGCTGCAATTTAATGCAAATTATGCATATTTAAATAAGGGGTGTGACCAAAATTACGCAATTATCATAGAACCGCGTCATTAGGTCACGCTCCTACCCGCAAGAAAATTCTTCTTATTCTGCCCACGTCACTAGGAAGTGGGCAGAATGCGTGAGAAGTGCCTACTCTTCCGTGGGCGCGGGCAGGTTACCCGAAAAATCGGGAGCCTCCTGCGACTTTCGGAAGGGTAGGTATGTATGCTTTAAAGCAAAGGTTCTCAAACTCGGTCCTCAGGACCCCAAACAGTGCATGTTTTTCAGGTCTCCTTGCAGAATCACAGGTGAAATAATTAGCTCCACCTGTGTATATTTTAATATGTGTCAGTGAGTAATGAATATACCTGTGCACCTGCTGGGTGACCTGGAAAATGTGAACTGTGTGGGGTCCTAAAAACTGAGGGCCTGATTCAGAGCCGGACGCTCTGACCAGAGCGCTCGCTCTGAATCAGGGCCCTCCTACCTAAAAATGGAGCGGCCTCTTGGACGCTCGCATAGCTGTGGGTTACCACCCACAGCATATGCGAGCGTCCATGATGATGGTCGCGATGGTCAAGACCATCGCGACCATCGGGCTTGCGACGAGACCCTGCGGTAGGGTCTCATGGCCGCAAGCCCTGGAGTGATTTTGGCTCTATCAGAGCCAAAATCACTCCCACTGACATCACTAGTGATGTCAGTGGGACCGGCTCCAGAAGGAAGGCGTTCCCATGGGAACGCCTCCGTCTGGGCAGCCACGCCCCCGGCACGCCCACCAAAGGGGGCGTGCTGTCAGTCACCATCGACAGCACGCCTCCTTTGGTGCGAGACCCCGAGCAACAGCTTGACTGTCGGTATGCGGGTCTCGCGCATGCGCACGACGGAGCTCCCTCCGTCGTGCGCATGCGCATTAGGGCACCATCGACCCACTTGCGAGCGTCCTGCGCTCGCGAGTGGGTCTGAATTAGGCCCCGAGTTTGAGAAAGACTGCTTTAAAGTATTTAAAAAACTTGGATTTTGATGTTTAAAGGCCCCCATACATCAGCAATTGATTGCAGCAATTCTGCAATCTGCAATCGATTGAAAAAGGGAAAGAATTTTATACACAATCGATTGCAAATTGCAGAATTGCTGCAATCAATTGCTGATATATGGGGGTCTTAATCTTCATTTGTTCTGAAAGCAATTGATAAAGAGAACATAAGATTGAAATAAGATGCTAGATCATTCTGGCAGGACCCATGCAGATTCCACACACTGACCCCATTTTATTAGGTGTCCTGCTGTGCTAAAATGCAGATACAACAGTTTTGCTTGTGGAGATAAAAACAAGAAGAGTACAATTTGTGTATTAAAGTTCAATTTAGCTAGTTCTGGGAAAGTTTATTATTTTGCATTATTCATTGGATGCATTGAAGATGAAAGTATGCCTATTAGTTTTGGTATATGTTGTACATAAATATCAGTTCTGAAACACTGCTGAATACAAGTTTTTTATATTATAGTGTATATTGCTGTATATGTAATACTTACATACACTGCATATTATAAATCAACAACAAGACTTATATTATACAGTATAGCCACAACAGTGCCCGATTTTATGCAGCAACACAGTAGGTTATACATTATTTAGCTTTAAAATTCAACATGACCAAAATTCAATATAGCCACATTCAAATCTTCTGCTGTATATGGTGACATATTAATAATGCCCAGCAACACCTAAATCAATTACGTAATATATAATATTACATTAATTAATATACCCATTACTAGTGCCCACATACTGTACACAAACCTTTTACTAATAGCCACTTTGTCTTCTGTCATTCCTGTTTCCTAATTGCAATACATTCCCAGCAGCATTTAGTGTAACAAGACACAATACAATAATATTATTCTGATTGGTTCATTGGCAGAGCCAGTTAGAAGATAGTGGTGCATCATCTGATGGCTTGGGCTTAGCGCATGTGGGGAAGTGATTTAATCAGTTCTATACAATTTACAATAAAATATGTATATTAAAAAGAAAAATGTGAAACTTTCCCCAGGCCCCAGTTCACACAACACAATATAAAAGAGGAATCAAGTCAAACTGTAGACATTTACAATGTCGACTTTCATAATGTTGACATCACAATGTCGACAGTTATGATGTCGACATTGTTAAAATGTTGACGTTGTACAATTAGGCATGTGCATAATGTCCACATGTTCATATTGTCGACGTGTGAAACACCGACATTCTGCACAGTTCGGCAGTGTAGGGTTAGGGTTAGGCTGTGAGAGGGGAGATTAGGGTTAGGCTGCGAGAGGGGAGATTGGGGTTAGGCTGTGGGAGGAGAGTTTAGGGTTAGGCTAAGGGAGGGGAGATTAGGGTTAGGCTGTGGGATGGATGGTTAGGGTTAGGCTATGAGAGGGGAGGTTAGGGTTAGTCTATGAGAGGGGAGATTAGGTAAAGGCTGTGGGAGGGAAGATTAGGTTAAGGCTGTGGGAGGACAGGTTAGGCTGTGGGAGGGGAGGTTAGGGTTAGACTGTGGGAGGTGAGGTTAGGCTACGAGAAGGAAGGTTAGAGTTAGGCTGTGGGAGGGGAGGTTAGGGTTAGGCTACGAGAGGGAAGGTTAGAGTTAGGCTGCGAGAGGGGAGGTTAGGGTTAGGCTGTGGGAGGTAAGATTAGGCTACGAGAGGGAAGGTTACAGTAAGGCTGTGGGAGGGGAGGGTTAGGCTGCTGGAGGTGAGATTAGGTTTAGGCTGTAGGAGGGGAGGTTAGAGTTAGGCTACGAGAGGGGAGGTTAGGGTTAGTCTGTGGGAGGGGAGGTTAGGGTTAGGCTACGAGAGGGAAGGTTACAGTTAGGCTGTGGGACGGGAGATTAGGGTTAGGCTACGAGAGGGAAGGTTAGAGTTAGGCTGTGGGAGGGGAGGTTAGGGTTAGGCTACAAGAGGGAAGGTTAGAGTTAGGCTACGAGAGGGGAGATTAGGGTTAGGCTATGAGAGGGAAGGTTAGAGTTAGGCTGTGGGAGGGGAGGTTAGGGTTAGGCTGTGAGAGGGAAGGTTAGAGTTAGGCTACGAGAGTGGAGGTTAAGGTTAGGCTGTGAGAGGGGAGGTTAAGGTTAGGCTACGAGAGTGGAGGTTAAGGTTAGGCTGTGAGAGGGGAGGTTGAGGACATTGATGGACATTGAGCCGCTGCATTGCTAAGAGCTACAGGGAGCAGGGCAGCCACGTGATCACCACCCCTACTGGGATGCCAGGAGGCATTTAACAACAACAGCTGACATGCGGCCCATGTGCGGGGGTGCCTGCTTACGGTAATTGAGCACAGTCAGCTTCCATATTATCAGCTGGTGCTGCTGTGGACTTGCATACACACACTACAATACTAAATTTTTTTGCTCTCTCTCTCCCCCCCCGACTGCATCTACTAACAATCCCCATGCCCTGGCATATTAACTGTTGCACTACTGCATACTAATAGGGCTGGCTATTGGATGTTTGAAGTGAATGAGGTGCTTTCAAACTATCTTCAACACTGGTTTATAACACTGCTGTCTGAGTTACTCCTGGACTTTTATCATTTATTCATATTGGCTTTTACTTAATGAATTATTATCCATTTGTGTACTATTCTCACATATTGTGATTGTGTATTTTATGGTTGTTTATTAAACTATATACCATTGTCCATCTCTCTCTAAATTTTCCTTTTGTGTATTGCTATATGGGGTACAGCATTCCCATGTTTTTCTTGAGGTGAGCAGCAGATTAAAAGGTATATTTTATCTCTTTAAGGTTGGACACTTATACACTCTAGCGTCCGATTAATTTCTTTATATATTTTTTGAGGTTAGGGGTTAGGCTAGGAGAGGGGAGGTTAAGGTTAGGCTGTGGGAGGGGAGGTAAGGGTTAGGCTGTGGGAGGAGAGGTTAGGGTTAGGCTGTGGGAGGAGAAGTAAGGGTTAGGCTGTGGGAGGGGAGGAAAGGGTTAGGCTGTGGGAGGAGAGGTTAGGGTTAGGCTGTGGGAGGGGAGGTAAGGGTTAGGCTGCGGGAGGAGAGGTTAGGGTTAGGCTGTAGGAGGGGAGGTAAGGGTTAGGCTGCGGGAGGAGAGGTTAAGGTTAGGCTGTGGGAGGGAAGGTAAGGGTTAGGCTGCGGGAGGAGAGGTTAGGGTTAGGCTGTGGGAGGAGAGGTTAGGGTTAGGCTGTGGGAGGGGAGGTTAGGGTTAGGCTGCAGGAGGGGAGGTTAAGTTTAAGCTGCGAGAGAGACGTTTATAGTTAAGCTGTGGGAGAGAAAGATAGGGTTAGGCTATGGGAGGGGAAGTTAGAATTAGGCACTAGGGGGAAGGTTAGGGGTTAGGAATACTCAATGATGGAAGTCATCATCAGATGGCCACCAGACTTGGAAGACATTGCTGGATCTGCCGGACTAGCAGTACCCAGAGCCGCCAAGACAAACGGTGGGCCTGGGTGCTAGAGGAAGCGTGGCCAAACACAGGTGTGGCCACACCCACTCATTAAAACTTTGACTTAAAATACTATGTTTCATGGGTGCATGCATCTAGAAAGGGTGCATTTCACCTCCTCCATGTCTGAGCGCCCTCCAGACGAGCCTGGGCACAGGCAATCATTACCCTCTCCACCCCCCTCTTGGCACCCTTGGCCATACCAGGTAAGTCACCACTAGACCGTCAGGAACATTTTGTCAACATTCTAATTATGTAGACATTTCATCAGTACCAACATGACGAGAGTCAACATTATGACCATGTCAACATTCTCATATCGACATTGTGAATGTCGAAAAAACTATAACATACCCGTAATAGCCAATATGACAATATCAAGGGTCAAAAAGTTAAAATATCCAAGACCTGCTACCTTAGTTGTTGCAGCTCAAAACAAATATGAAATATCACCAATCCTTCTAATACAGTGCATTATATATAATTATTCCAGTCACAATTCCTACCAGGAGAGCAAATTTGAGGCCTTTGGGTCATAGACTCCGGCTAATAAACTTCTGAAGCAACTGTAAGTCCAAAGCACATATATAAAAATGTAAAATATAATTGTGTCCATCACTTGTATTTCTCTTTGATACTGATACCCAATTTGTAAAATATAACAAATTAATTAATTCTGGAATATATTACTTATAAGGTGTAAGTCAGAGGTTTCCAAACGCGGTCCTCAAGGCTCCCCAACAGTTCAGGTTTTAGAGAAATAGGATGGGGGGGTTAGGTTTAGGCACCCCAGGGGGACTTAGGGTTAGGCACCCCCCCTGGGAGGGTTAGGGTTAGGCTAGGGGAAGGGGGGGTTAGGGGGAAGTTAGGGTTAGGCACCCCCCCGGGAGGGTTAAGTTTAGGGTGCAGGGAGAGAGGGTTAGGCAGCATGGGGGGACTTAGGGTTAGGCACCACCTCCCGAGTCTTAGGGTTAGGCACCCCTAAGGGAGGGTTAGGGTGCTGGGAAAGGGGGTTAGGGTTAGGCACCACGGGTTGACTTAGAGTTAGGCACCACCGCCCAAGTCTTAGGGTTAGGCACCCCCAAGGGAGGGTTAGGGTTAGGGGGGGAGAGGGGAGGGATAAATATACTTACCAGCCGGCATCGGGATTATGATGTGTCGGGCTTCCAGGGTCGGGATTTGAAACGGCTTTTAAGCCATCGGTATTTCATACCCAACCCGGCAGTATAACTGTAAACATAATGAATTACCATCATGCTTACAGTTATACTGCTGGTGCACATAAAATGCTTAAAGTAGCATTTTACACTTGTCGACACTGTGGCGCCTGCCTGGCGGGGTCCCCATAATGCTTGTTGATATTTTGATTGTCGGTAAGCCATTTGTATCTCCCCTGGAAAGAAATCACTTGCAACTGGTCCTGTTTTATATTTTACACCAGCTGAAGTGGAATTTTGATATCTCAAGGAAAGAAAAAAGACACAAATGTTAGTGAACTGCTCTGGGATATTTAATTTTTACAAATAACTCTAAATTAGCTCTTTCATTAATTAAAATTTCTGTAGGCATCTCAATGGTATCTTTTTATATTCCTTCAGTTTTTCCAACTTATCAAAGTGCAAATTGGTTAGATCGATACAGTATTTAACTAAATATATGGATCCTGTTGGAAATGATGTGTGTACAGGTGTTGTTATTGCAGAGTTATGGAGGCACACACCAGCGAATGACTCAAATTATGAACAGCCCAGTTACTTAACCAGTGGTGTTGGTGTATTGAAGTATAATAGGTACAGCCGTACTCACGGTTACATGCACACTTGTAATGGGAGCGGAGCAGGGTTCTATACAGCTCGCCAGCTGGTGGGTGTATGCTTCAAATGGGTAGTGGTACAGAATGTTGGAGCAGCTTTATATTAGGTAATAACCTTAAAAAAATAAAATAACCAGGTCTCTCATAGGAGCTAAGTAGGAAACTTCTGTCTCCCACCCTGTCACTCTACACCAAGGGTGGGGAACCTTTTTTCTGCCGAGGGCCATTTTGATATATATATTATTTGTGGGCCCGGTGCAGGCCACGCCCCTCCATGTGATGTCACATGGGGGTGAGGCCACAATTGCTGGTGATTACAGCAATGCCCGGAGCATCCTGAGGATGCTCAGGGTAGCTGTAAGGGCAGTGATGTCACAGTCTGATGCGTCCTAAGGACGCTCTAGACGGCACTGCTGCATAGATTCTGGCTGCAGTGTGCCATTCTAGGCACCCTACTAGCCAGATGAGGCTAGCAGAAAAAAGCTCAGAGGGCCAGACCAAATGATTATGGGGGCCTTATATGGCCCCCGGGCCTGAGGTTCCCCATCCCTGCTCTACATGGTAAAGACGGCTGCAGACACATGTGCAGTAGTAGATCTGGTTGGATGCAGTGCAAGAGTGCACTGCTTTCCTGCAGATCCCTCTCCTAGTACTTATTGTGATCGGTAGCCTATAGGGTACAATGGCTAACGTCATCTCAAGATGGCGTTAGCTACCGGGCGATTCATTCTGGAGCTTGATGAATTCGCCAAAAAAGCAGCCCCTATTGAAACCTATGGGGGGCTTTTGAGAGCAAAAACAGGAGACTGCAACATTTATCTCCAATATCTACTGCAGTTCAGTGTATATACATTTGTGGGATACTTATTATTTGCAGGTGTTTTGGGGGTTTATCCCACATATAATAATTAATAAATAGTCCCCAAAGAGTTAGGTTTGCTTAAATTCCAGATGGGTTCACAACTTCACATCAATAAGTGTGAACTGTTCTCAATGGATTGATGCATGTTTGTTTATAGAGTTTGTTCAGACTGTACTGGTATGTTGAGGAAACCTGCACTGGAGGTGACAAGTGATCAGACTTGTTTGTGAAGCAGGAGGACTCTGAGAAATATTAGAATTACCTGGATCTGTTCTGGAAAATCTTCAATAAAAAAGTCTCCCATACCAATGAAATCAAGCACAATTTAAAGCTTTTATTTGCACAATGCCTATCAAATAGGCCATAGCAGAGGTTAATTTCGGCATGGTGACGTAATTGCATTTCAAAATCATTACAGGGTAACTATTGGTGAGGAGACATAAATGTAATTATATTGACAGGCTGAAGAGGCTGAGAGAAGCATCAGGAGGCCGACTCAGTATTATGCTTCTCGCAGTATGCTCTGCAAGTCATGTCCTCCTTCAGGGAGCCCTTGATTTCAGCAACAGCTTGCTCAGTATAGAGGAAAGTAACCTTATGTAGGACCCACTCCATTTAGATAAGGGAGATAAATACATTTTTAATACAACTTTTTGGAAAGTGTTATGAGCTTTTAAAGTGGCATCTCAAAACACCCAATACCACTGTTCTATGGCTTTATAAAACAAGAGAATTTTGGATAAGAGAAAATAACATGCAACAGAGGTTTAATAAGCACCTATAGTATTTAGACCAAAAGCTGGTTTTACAGTGCAAATTTACAGCGGGGGAAGGAATGTTGATAAAATCACGTATGCTTCGGAGTATTTTTTATTAAAAATAATGAATCTAAAAAAATGCAGTCAGGTGACAGCACCATTAATGGACTTTTTTATTGAAGGTTACAAGGTATTTTTAATGTTTCCCTATTTTTGTGATATTTACTGCATAAATTATTGAAAGGTAACAGGTATAAATGGATGTGTGGGATTTCATTATCTAGGTGAAAATCAATTTTAGGAAGCCAATTACTATGAAAAAGCAAAGCATCTGACATTTAAATGTCATTCTTAAATGTGTTTGCATTGATATTACCAGTAACATTTCTACATAGAGATTTATTCTGTTTTATTGGCAATTTTGTTTAGTTTTTGATCACCTGTGCAGCTAAAGGAAATACAAAGGAAAGAGCGATGCATTACTGCTGGTTCTTGGATGGGTCTCCGCCAGGTGGTGCACCCGGAGGGTCCCTCGCCAGGGTTGACAAGGTGGCGTCCTCTTCTATGTGCCAAAATCTGCCATTACCTCTGAGATGGCGGAGGTCAGCTCTGATGCCCTTTTCAGCAAAGCTGTGTTATATGTAATAACTAAATATTATACATGGCGCTGCTCTGCTCTAAAAGCTAAGCACTGGGATTCTACTTAGGGCCGTAACTACTGTTTGGCAAGGGTGGCACTAGCTAGTGGTGCCGCTTGAGGAGGCGGCGCCCCCAGATTAGCCTCTCACAAATTTTAACTACTGGGGGCTTGTGGCTGCCTGATGCTGGGGAAATTATTGCAAATTTCCCCAGCCTTGCCTATTTGTCTGGGTGCCTGACTCAGGGCTTCATCACCGATCCCACATGATGTTATGGCCAGACATGCACACGTAAAATCTTAAACAAAGAGATTTAGGGCTCTATTCATGTAAAACATGAACCAGCTAGCAAAAAATATCACTATATATTGCATCACATCGATGCAATGTATAGTAATGCTTTGTAGCCACAGAAGAACTTACTTGTCCAACAATGTATTCTGGTAAACAGCCCCTCTGCGATCCTGGGAAGCAGTGTGACTACAGACATATCTTGAGTCTGCTATGTCCACCGGCAGTGCTTGTGCTTCAGTGTTCGCTCCAGTCCTTTCCTGTACCTGGCTGTGTGTGACTGCACGGGAGCTGCTGCCAACTGATCCTGGCCACGGGTAGGTTGGCCCGGTACCTCCGCTCGGCAGAGGTTGCTGCTTGCATTGCCTATCAGCAGGGCCTTTACTAGACTTTTTGGTGCTCTTTCTGGCCCAGGGCACCAAAAAGTCTAGTTAGGGCTCTGCTGCTTTGTCATTTTCAGAGGAGGGGTTACTGTGAAGAAATCTCAGATTTCTCCTGCAGTGTTCCTGAGTAGGATGCTCCACGGGTGCTGCATCGGCAATACTGGCTGCAGGGTGCCGTTCCAGGCACCCTGCTACCCAGGAGCAACCATGCCACCCACAGAGACTTTGTGATGTGTGCGGCAGCACCAGTCGCCCCCCCCCCCTTCCCCACACACACACACATAACCAGGGGCGTATTTATAATGGGTGCAGGGGGGCCCATATCGCACACCCTGCACCCATATTTTTTAAAACCCCTCCGAAGTCCCGCGTCGACTGTAGTGCTGCACAAAACACCTGGAAAATGCCCACCGCTGCCATTTTCCTGGCATTTTGCGCATGTGCAGTAGGGAAATTGCCAGGAAAATTACGGCCGTGCCATTTTCCCGGTGACCTGCGCATGTGCAGTATACTCTGGGCACAGACTAGTGCCCAGAGTTTACTGCTGCGGTCAGTGTGCAGCCGGATGCTGGGGAGAGAGGAAGGGGCCCCAGATGGGGAGTGCACACGGGCCCCCTCCTCTCTTTATATGCCTCTGCACATAACATAAAACACACGCCTGAAAAATGGGTGTGGCCTTATGGGGAAGGGGCATAAATCTGATCTGTCATGTACGATAATGAAGGGGTACCAATCCCTTTGTACCACTGCTATCCAGATGTCACTGCCAAAAACAGTGTGAATCCAGTGGCTGCCAGTGGCTGCAGTGATGATGCACAATAATTAACAGTATAACTCACTAGCTCTAGATGTAGGAGAACACTGGTGAAGCTGCACCTGCCACAGGATTTGTCCATCAGAACAGCCATGCACAAGCCTGAAGCCAGCAGTGTTGATCACCAACTGAAAGTATAGAAAGAGTGCTACTTGTAGTGTATATGCAGCAAATATCAGTGGCGGGGAGATACGTGTATGGTACACTCACGGGCAAAGGTTCTTGAGGTGGTTCAGGAATGGGTGGCTCTGTTTAGGACTGCCATCAGAAATTGTGGGGCAGATAGCTTCATGTGTAAGGTGTCTGACTGCCATGTGAGAGGTTCAGGATCACAGGTGAACAAGCTTACCCGGCGAAACGCAAGTCCAGCTTCTCTCCCCGCTCTCTATGCCTTCCATGCGGGGATAACGCTGTCTTGGAGCATTAGGAGAATCTATGTGACACTGACTCTCAGGTATTTCCTTTCTGTGCAGGCAGTCCTCACATGGTGAATTTGGCTTCTGCAATGTCCCATAGTGATATCAGAGGCCATTTAACACCTAGCATGAGAGTGATTACCTACACTTTACTGTTGTTTCTATCAGCACAGCTACTGGCCCCTCTCTCATCCAGCATCCTCTCCTGGAAGAGGCTGGAAAGCAGAAGGTGTCAGGATATCTGTGTGCTTTACTAATCACTATCTATGCTCTAATTCATTGTCATGCTCAAGTGCTCATGAAGATCACTGCCTTTACCTATACTTACGACATATTGTCTTTTGTATAAGTGAGATGGTATATATTTATTGCATTTGGAAATTGTGATAAAATGCAGCAAGGAGTTATGATTAAGGTCAATTTACTTACTCATTTATACCTCTTTTCCACCAAAAACCCGGGTCTGACCTGTGTTTTCAGACATGGGTCCAACCCAGGTCATACACCGTTTACACAGCATCATCAAGCTGGGTCATTTTCTGGTCAGCCCCGTTCACACTAAACCTGGGTCTGCCCTGCTAAACATGTGAGGTCATAAAAAGTGTGAGGTGACTGATCCACAACCACCAATCAACTTATTTTAGGCATGACCCAGGTCAGATAACCTGGGTTACGCCATTTACCCTGCACCATTACCCAGGCCCATCCTTGCTAGGTCACTTGACCCAGGTTTTTTTCAGTTGACCCTGTTACACTGAGCTGTGACCCGGGTAGACCCAGCAAAAACCCAGGTTTTTGCTCTGGTGTAAAAGGGGTATTATTAAATCAACTGGTTATAAAATGTACTGCCTTTATCTGTTTAAATGACATGTTTTCTCTATGTGTTTAAGTGATATGGTCCAGAGTTATTGTATTTGCAATTTGTGACTAAAAGTCTCTGCTTAAGGAGCTATATGCTATGTGATATAGGTCTGAATTGAGCTAGATTGTAATGAGAAACTGAGATATTGATGTGATTGAGGTTAATTATCTTATTAATGTGCAGCAGTATCACAAAGCTTTCTTAGGAATTTGTTCACTCTAATCAAATGAAATAATTAAGTACCTGTTATATCTTTTGACTTTAAGTTATATGAGTTTATTTGAAAGAATTTCTCTCCAATGCTACCAAGTGTTAATGAATACTATGCGTATAAATAATGTTGAACTATACTTCACTCATGTGAATTAGAGATAACTGAATAAATCTGTTGGAATTATTGTTAAAAATATGTTTTTCAAGTGATTAAGAATCTATTGATTTGATTGGGTGGACTCACTATCTTTAAGAGCCCATACGCCATATATATTAGTGGAAACAGTAATAAAAGGTACGTTGTAATATACATCATATTTTCAAAATTTTGTCATTCTATATATTTTTCTTACAAGAGTGCTCCCCAAAAAGGAATTTATTTTTTGTTTTTTATTTTGCTTAAAATATTTTTTGAGTAGTGTGTCGAAGCTGAATAATTGGCTAAGATAAGTTCAGTTTAAAATTTAATCGCAGCGACGCCATCTTGCGAATGGCCACAAGACTCCATCTTGAAAATGAGATCGCAAGACGCCATTTTGCGAATGGCCGCCTAAGTGCCATTTTAGATAAACTCACATTTTAGTACATGTGGCGATAATACTAATAGCACCATTGGATTGCATTTTTCATCATTTCCCATACACACATTAATACATACAATAGCGCTGTTAACTAGTCGCATATTAGCGAATGCATAGGACTTTGTATGAAACCGCTGTTTTATTAGCTTTATGCGCACGCATCTGCCCCAAGTTAACTAGCGTCCTTATTTCAAACCCTGAATACCCACACATTACATATTCACACATAAGGTTCAATAAGCTTTAAAGTGTATGATTTAAGTAGGTTCAGTTAGTTTAAATGCTGAGAAATAAAGATATTTGATAACTAAGGTATTATACATGCTAAACCAGTCGTGTTTGGAGTTGTACTGATGCGTACTCTTTTCATAGTATTCCGGTGTTATCGGTGGGGAGATCGCATCATGCATTCACGAGTTATGGATCGCAGAGCCTACAAGCAACAAAATGTATATTTTAGAAACAACTGTTAGGATGCTGCCGGAGGCGTGAAGAGGAAGACCCCCAGCTGTTAGAGACAGGGAGAGTCTGTTTGAACCAGCCTGTTAAATGTGCTGTAACAGATGCTTCACCCCTGAGAACCAATGACACCAGCAACAAGCTTCCCTTTTGTCCTGTTTATTCTGGGGGGTATAAATATGAGTGCACGAACGCTGGTTCTCAGTCTTCGTGCTGAATGATGAGGGGTCTCTTGCTGATGCCTATCTCTGGGTCCGGAAGCGCCTGCGTATGTATACTGTACTTGGGTCTGTATAATTTCCTTTTGCGCCTAAATTGTGTCTTGATCAATTGCGTGTAACTATCTGAACTTTTACCTGAATATCACTTGTGCTTTGGAACCACAGATTCCACATCTAAGTCTTTATTTATGGTGTGACTGCGTACACAAATTAGCATCATCCTTAGAAGGTATAGGCAGGACATTAGAAGGTATAGGAAGGTGTGTATAGAGGTTCTGATCCAGTATCGTTAAGTGCCATGTGAGAGGTGAGAGGTTTGAGTCCTGGGTATAACAGTGTTTTGAAATGTGTAATACTCCTTTTACACCAGAGCTAAAACCCAGGTTATTGCAGGGTTAACCAGGGTAGCTCCTTGGTGTAAAAGGGGAAATGGTTGGATTGCCGAGTTGAGTGACCTGGCAATCCAACCCAGTTAACTTGCAGGGTTTAAACACTGGAATAACCCATGAAACCCTGCAGTGTAATCGGCGCAATCCGGGTCAGGGTGACTTGGATCGTGCCGCTTGCCTGCCGGTTGGCCGGCTTCAGTGGCACTTGGGTATGACGTAATCTCCAAGCGTCCACTTTAACGCCGGAAAGGCCGGTTCTCTGCAGACCCGGCTCCAGTGTGAACAGCGCCGACTCTGGAATATCCTGGGTCGGCGCTGGGGAAACTCTGGGTCTGATCCGGATTGGAACCCTGTTCCAACCTCCAGGTCAGACCCGGAATTTCGGTAAAGAAAAGGAAGCTACAAGTGAGAATGATTATAAACAGAAAATTGAATGGTTAGAGCAGCATCCACTGCACTGCGGTGCCCTGTGCCAGGGCACGTCACACCACCCTAGTTTCAATCCTGCAATGCAGTGAAACGTCCTGTTATCATTGATAAAAGGCTTTTCACTGCTACATGAATAGACCATTTAAGCTGTATGTTTTTGGGGCCTATTCATCAAACGATAAATGGCCTGGTAACCATGCAGAAACGCTAGTTTCCGCATTTTTAAGTTACCGGGCCATTCACCATTAGGGGTCCTATCGGACCCCCCCGGTATTCAGCAAACTCAGGAAATTGAACGTTTTTGGAGTTTGCTGCCGAGAACAAGCGCCATCTTCAGACGGCGCTTGTTCTCAGATCCCCGCTCCTTCCTATGGGAAGAAGTTCCGGGGATGCGAAGAGGGATCCGAGCGGATCCCTCCACCGCCTCCTCACCAGCTCCCCGGCAGCTGTGCGCTTGCGTGACCTGAGATCTCGCATGCGTTGCCGGGACGACAGGGAGCAGGTAAGTAACGCAGCTACTTCTGTAGCTGCGATACTTTCCACGGGGACAACTGCTTTTCGAAGCAGTTGTCCCCTCACCGGAGCAATGATGAATTGCTCCGGTGTCACGCTTCCCCCGCTGCGAGTTGGATACTAAAGTGTCCCTCGCAGCAAGTTCTATACTTCATCATCGGAAGCCATACGGCCTTCGATAATGAATAGGCCCCTTTATCTTTATTATATAAGAAATATCTATTAGCTCTAGGGTGGCCAATCACGGGATCATCGGGATTCCAGGATTTGGGCCCAAAATTGCCGGGATTTAAATCCCGGGATTGGAAGTTCCAATTCCAGGATTGAGCTGTGCATGACTGGTTTTCTACTTACAGTATGCCTTCTTTATCTTCATGCAGCATGCCGGGTAGTGCTGCGAGTGACGTTGTTCACAGACATATTGCTGGTACACACTGGCCGACGGGCACCCGATATACTGGCCGATCAATTGATCGCCCAAATATCTGCCTTTGTGTACCCAGCATAATTTAGGGATGGGAAAACCAAATAGTGATGGGAAATGCCAAAAAGGGGATCTTGTATTATTTGATTTTTATATATGCAAAAATATGATGTAATCTAATATATATTAATTCAATTTCAGACCAATAAGGCTTGCCTTGCAAACGTTTTTTTTATAAATAATATGTATTAAAGAATTGGAATCATCTCTATATAGAGATATAAAATAAGTTATGGAGCGTACACACGGTCAGATTTGTCAGACTTGTCAGATTTGTCAGATGAACGACTGAACGATTAAACGATTTGAACGATTTGAACGATTTTACCAAAGTTTTGAACGATTGAACGATTTTTGACTGCATTAAAATGAATGGAATCGTCCAAGTCTGACTGCAAACACATCAGATGTCAGAAATCGTTATCTGACCATCCGGAACGCGCATCGTTGATCGTCCATCGTTCAGGCATGTCAGATATGAACGATTTTCCTTCAGATATGAACGACTGAACGATTTTTAAATCGTTATCGTTCATATCTGAAGGAAAAATCTGACCGTGTGTATGCACCATTAGGCTATGTTATATCTTTTCTTAATATAGATATCTTCCATTTTTTAGAGATATCAAATGGGTGTATATAAATACAACTATCCATTTCAATAAATATTTCACTGAATGAATTCAATAATACATGTATAGATATTCTGATAGGGATATTATTGAGAACAGTTTTTTGTTTAAATACACCTATATATACACAGTCAGGTGCATAAATATTGGGACATTGACAGAATTTTCATATTGTGGCCTCTATTCACCACCACAATGGCTTTGAAATGAAACAAACAAGATGTGCTTTAACTGCAGACTTTCAGATTTAATTTGAGGGTAATTACATCCAAATCAGGTGAACGGTTCAGGAATTACAACGGTTTCTATATGTGCCTCCCACTTTTTAAAGGGCCAAAAGTAATGGGACTATCAACTCAAAAGGTATTTCGTGGACAGGTGTGGGCTATTTCCTCATTATTTCACTATCAATTAAGCAGGTAAAAGGTCTGGAGTTGATTCTAGGTGTGACATTTGCATTTGGAATCAGTTGCTGTCGACACTCAATATGAGATCCAAAGAGCTGTCACCATCAGTGAAGCAAGCCATCATTAGGCTGTAAAATCAAAACAAACCCATCAGAGACATAGCAAAAACATTAAGTGTGGCCCAATCAACTGTTTGGAACATTCTCAGAAAGAAAGAACGCACCGGAGAGCTCAGCAACACCAAAAGACCCGGAAGACCACGTAAAACAACTGTGGTGGATGACAGAAGAATTATTTCCCTGGTGAAGAAAAACCCCTTCACAACAGGTGGCCAAATCAAGAACACTCTCCAGGAGGTAGGTGTATATGTGTCAAAGCCAACAATCAAGAGAAGACTCACAAGAGTGGATATGGAGGGTTCACCACAAGATGTAAACCATTGGTGAGCCATAAAAACAGGAAGACCAGATTAGAGTTTGCCAAACAGCATCTAAAAAAGCCATTACAGTTCTGGAACAACATCCTATGGACAGATGAGACAAAGATCAACTTGTACCAGAGTGATGGGAAGAGAAGAGTATGGAGAAGGAAGGAACTGCGCATGATCCAAAACATACCACCTCATCAGTGAAGCATGGTGGTGGTAGTGTCATGGCGTGGGCATGTATGGCTGCCAATGGAACTGGTTCCCTTGTATTTATTGATGATGTGACTGCTGACAAAAGCAGCAGAATGAATTCTGAAGTGTTTCGGGCAATATTATATGGTCATATTCAGTCAAATGCTTCAGAACTCATTGGACGGCGCTTCACAGTGCAGATGGACAATGACCCGGAGCATACTGCATAAGCAACCAAGGACTTTTTTAAGGCTAGAAAGTGGAATGGCCAAGTCAATCCCCTGACCTGAATCCGATTGAGCATGCATTTCACTTGATGAAGACAAAACTGAAGGGAAAATGCCCCAAGAACAAGCAGGAACTGAAGACATTTGCAGTAGAGGCCTGGCAGAGCATCACCGGGGATGAGACCCTGGGTCTGGTGATGTCTATGCGTTCCAGACCTTAGGCTGTAATTGCCTGCAAAGGATTTGCAACAAAGTATTAAAAGTGAAAGTTAGATTTAGGATTGTTTAGTTTGTCCCATTACTTTTGGCCCCTTAAAAAGTGGGAGGCACATATAGAAACCGTTGTAATTCCTACAACGTTCACCTGATTTGGATGTAATTACCCTCAAATTAAATCTGAAAGTCTGCAGTTAAAGCACATCTTGTTTGTTTCATTCCAAAGCCATTGTGGTGGCCAAAATCTGAAAATTCTGTCAATGTCCCAATATTTATGCACCTGACTCTACACAGTATATATACATATATAGTTATTATCAATATAGGTATTGTTATTTATGTGTGCGATTTTATCTCTCTCTCTCTCTCTCTCTCTCTCTCTCTATATATATATATATACACAAAATTATTAAATATATTATAGTTACTAAAGATATAATATAACTAAGATATGTAAGGCTTCTCTATGTAAGTTTATGTAGATACTAAGGGCCTGATTCAGACCCACTCGCGAGCGGCTGTCCGCTCGCAAGTGGGTCGATGGTCTGCACTGCGCATGCGCACGACGGAGGGAGCTCCGTCGTGCGCATGCGCGAGACGCGACGAGTGAAGGACTTTCCTTCACTCGTAGTGTCTGATCAAAGGGGGCGTGCTGTCGATGTTGATAGACAGCACGCCCCCTTTGGTGGGCGTGCCGGGGGCGTGCCTGCCAGACGGAGGCGTTCCCAAGGGAACGCCTACCGTCAGAAGCCGGCCCCACTGACATCACTAGTGATGTCAGTGGGAGTGATTTTGGCTCTGATAGAGCCAAAATCACTCCTGGCATTGCGGTTGAGAAACTCAACCGCAGGCTTCTGCTCGCACTGGCGATGGTCGCGATGGTCAAGACCATCGCGACCATCATCCTGCACGCTCGTATAGGCTGCGGGTGGTGACCCACAGCTATACGAGCGTCCAGGAGGACGCTCCATATTTATGGAGGTGGGCCCTGATTCAGAGCGAGCACTCTGGTCAGAGCGTCCGGCTCTGAATCAGGGCCTAAGTAATAAGAAATTGCAAGTGAAAAGAACACAGAACTGTGAATAATCACCAGAATAACAAATTAACTTTGGTGAGGACAATTAAGCAACTAAAACTCCATTCATAAGGAGATCTCTGAACACCATACCCTTGTCTTTAAAAATCTAGTACAGAGCGTAGCGCGTTGGCGAAAGGGTTAAATCGCTTGTCACTACTTAAAACTGGCTGCCTAGGATATTGCCATCCGGGCAAGAGACAAGCAAGCACGGAGGTAAACACCCAGTGGAGGAGCTTCCGCTTCAGACATCCACGCCGTGGTCTCCCGGGCTTGCTGGAGCTATTACAGCAAAACAGCAATGCACTGTCTTACCAGATGGTCTGAGACTCAGATGTGGTAAAGAAACCATAGGCTAAACATAGCCATTTCATTTACCGCAATAAGGATTGTACCTTCGGATACGTATAATTTACAGATGGGTAAGAGCACCTAAACATCTACTATTTACTGTGCTAACGAGCAGAATAGAGATTGTGGGGCCTATTCATCATACCTTAAAACTCTCTGGAGGTAATTAGGTTTAGAACTCGCATGGAGTTCTACCTAATTACCGGAGGTATTCATCATTACTCCTCTCCACAACTATCTATCCCGAAAAGTTGTCATTTTGCGATGACAGCTTTTCGGGAAATAGATAGTTATCTCTATCTACACTAACTTACCGCAGCTGGAATCCGTTCTGCGCATGCGCTATTACATTCATAAAGCCAGTGCATGCGCAGCACTGCTTACAGCGGCGGTAAGTTTGTTTTCTCACCCAACCCCCTCCCCCCGTCCCCGCACTTACCTGCCCATGTAGCGCCTCCGGCTCCGGTGGCTGTGCTGTCATGTATTCTCCCAGCAGCCCACAGTACAGTTTAGAAAAAAAACTTTATTGTGTTCTGCTGGGAGAACACATGTCTGCACAGCCCCAGGAGCCAGAGGACGGACCAGAGTGCCGGAGGAAGACGCCGGGGGACCTCCCCAGCTGGAAGCAGGTAAGTGTCACCTGCTATTCGCCACCCCCCAACTCCCCGCTACCCCCTCCGCATACCTCCCCCCTGTCCCGCACTTACCTGGCCGCTGCAGCGCCTCCGGTGTCTGCTCTGACATGTGTTCTCCCAGCAGACCACAGTACAATTTAGAAAAAATAAATAAAAAAATTCTAAACTTTATTGTGTTCTGCTTGGAGAACACGTGTCAGAGCAGCCGCCAGGGCCAGAGGACGGACCAGAGTGCCGGAGGGAGACGCCGGAGGACCTGCACACGCTGACACAGGTAAATGTCACCAGCAATTCGCCACCTCACAGTGGCGGACAGTAACTCCATCAAATTCCGAAAATACATAATTTTCGGAATTTGATGAATAACTTAATTTCCAAATCTCCATGGGAAGTGTGGAAATTAACGCAGGGGGACTTAGCAAGGAGATACAGTGCAGTGATATCTCCTGTGCTAAGTGTCTTCATGAATACTAAAACAACGTTAATTAAGGAAAATGTCCTTAAAAACTTTGGCCCTCATTCAGAGCCGTACGCTCTGAGCAGAGCGCACGCTCTGAATGAGGGCCGGGCTCCATTTTCATGGAGCGTCCTCCTGGACGCTCGTATAGCTGTGGGTCACCACCCACAGGCTATACGAGCGTGCATTGTGATGGTCGCGATGGTCGCGACCATCGCGACCATCGAATTTGCGAGCCGGAGCCTGCGGTTGAGGTTTTCAACCGCAAGCTCCGGAGTGATTTTGGCTCTATCAGATCCAAAATCACTCCCACTGACATCACTAGTGATGTCAGTGGGCCGGCTTCTGACGGGAGGCGTTCCCTTAGGAACGCCCCCGTCAGGGAGGCACGCCCCCGGCACGCCCACCAAAGGGGGCGTGCTGTCAATCAACATTGACAGCACGCCCCCTTTGATCGGACACAACGAGCGAAGGACTTTCCTTCGCTCGTCGCGTCTGGCGCATGCGCACGACGGAGCTCCCTCCGTCGTGCGCATGCTCAGTCCATAACATCGACCCACTTGCGAGCGGACAGCCGCTCGCGAGTGGGTCTGAATCAGGCCCTTTATTTTAATGTTGATGAATAGGCCCCCGTATCTCCTGAACTTTTAAGAGTATTGCCTTCTTTTACTATTATATAAAGGCTACTTTGGACACAATTATCTAAGGAATTATAAGATCAAAAGCAGCAGTAATAAGCTACATTTGCTATTTGAATTTTTATTGTAATACATTCATGTTTGTGAAGTCATTTATGTGTTTTTTAGAGAAGCCTTGGTCAATATTTCAATCTCAGTCAAGCGATACCAGTAGATTAGAGATACATATATACACCATTAGCGCGGTCCAACCTTTGATACTTCTTTATTTGCAAACTGCCATAAAAATACATCTAGTATGATCAATGGTCCCAAGTCAGAGTTATATGGTATGCACAGACATAGGGAAGTGGATGTGCAATACCGTACAACTAATATGCTAATGCAGCAGGATGCGTCTGGTGTAAATACACGCCTGACCACATCGCAGAGCCGAGTGCTTTGTCCTAAGATGCAGCATTGGGGGCAGGATTCATGGCGCATCGCATTTGGGATGCGATGCATTCCGCCACCCTTCGCATGCATGCCGGCATTAATTGCGCCGGTATGCATGAAGAAAAACACAAAGGACAACTCTCTAGGTAAGAGCTGTCCTATGACCCAGAAGTGCCTCTGGCATCTTTCTGCACATGTGCAGACAGACACGCATGCCGCGGGGGTTGATGCATATGAGAAATGCTTTCAGACCCCCAAAAACTGCATTTTCAGGTGTTTGACCGCATTTCTGAGGTCAGTGTATCCCGCTGTGGATCTTCTGCGAGACCATACGCAATCTGAGTGACCCTGAGGCTACTCCGTAGCTGAGGCCAGGAAGTCTGCATCGGAAGACTCAGACACTGGTCTCAGCAGTCCCAGAAAAAGGTTGACGCCTCGCTTTTCTGAAATGTAGGATGGCCCCGCCCGCTCCCCACCCCCAAACGGAACAGGAACTGCAAGCAATCTCTCAGAGAGAGACCTGCACATGCACAGCACAGATCCTGCACAAGTCTCTCACAATCTGTGTTGTAAGCAAACCATCAGGTTTGAAGACAACACTGAATCAAGCCCAAGGTGTATAAAAGAAATAAGTGAACTGTAATTAAAATAAAGGGCTAATTAATATTTTATTTTTATTATCGTTGGTGCCACTAAGTGTCCATAGCGCAGAACAGGGACAATTTTAATGGTGTAAACAGACACTACAATATAAAAAAGGTTCAAACAGACAGTACAGAAGGGAAATTCAAACAGTAAAATAATTATACTAAATGAATGGCAGTTATTGCTCATAGCACTGAATATGTTGGGTGTGGGTTCCATAATGGAAACTCATACTAAATATCAAAGGAGCTAGATCAAATGTCAGGAATTCGTTGGTTCCTTTATATATACTCCTGGATTCAGTGAATGTCCGGAGGACCTTGGATCAAGAACTGGAGACTAAAAACATGAACTAGCATACCTAGAGAATTACATTATACAAACAGTAGGGGAATATGTGCTAAAATATGGATAATGATGGCCAGTTGATGTTGCGATGTTGATCCGATGCTGCGTCTTCCAGTTGTATGTTATTGCACAGCCACTTCCCTGCATATCTGAATCAGACCCTTAGGGGCTCATTTATCAACAAGTTTTATCATACACAATGAGTTTTAAAACTCGTTGCGTATGATGATAGTGCTCCAGCCAATCAGCTCCTAACTGTTAGCTGTTTGAAAAATAACAGTTGGGAGCTGATTGGCTGGAGCACCATTTATCATACACAGCGAGTTTTAAAACGCATTGCGTATGATAAATCTTGTGATAAACGGGCCCTGTACGTCTGCTCTGAGGCAGATCTCAGCGGAAAATGGGAAAGAAGCCCCAGTCACTTCTAAGAGCAGGATGGTATGCTTATTTACCTACAATGCCCAGAAACGTTGATGGTTTCCAGATATAAAACTGAGCTATAAGAAAAGGTTCATTAAAAACATAAATAAATAAATATATTTGACTGTCCTGTTAGGTTGGTTCATAAAACAGTTGTGACAGGCCTGATTAATTATAGACATCCACTGTCTCATTATTTTGCAACCTCCCATTGTGTGGCTGAGATTTTTTTTCTGGCTCACCTGTAATCCAACATATTTCCTTGAATGAATAATGTTTCATACTCTGATGAACTGCTACTGAAAAATGAATGTGTAAGCAGCAGAAAGCCTTCTACATATAACCAATTGCTGGAAAATTACACCGTTAAGCCAAAACTATAATAATAATAAAAAAAGGCAGATATAAATATTTACATTGGTGCTGGTCAATTCATCTGAGAGCAAAAGTAATATTGATTAGTAGTGTACAATATATTCTAATCAGTGGCATAGCACATACTTGCCAACTCTCCCTCATTGTCAGGGAGACTCCCTGAAATAACAGCAATCTCCCTGAAGAGTCTAGCAATCTCCCTCATTTCACCTTACCCCCATTATGACACTGTTATATAAAAGAAAAAACAGAGATATATACATTCAAATGGAATCATTAGTATAATTTCCCTGCATTGGTTATAAGGCACAGTGATCCCTATGGTTACATGTATTTTCTGAGATGTATCAGTGTGTTTTCATCAACAAGTAGATCTTACTGACTGCTTTGGGGCTCATGTACATTTGGATGTAAGTCAGGTTTAGAACACGCCCCTCAGATGTGCAGTACACGCCCACTTTACTGCCGCGCTCTTAGGTGCTGCTTTCACACTCTCCCTGAAATGCTTTTTCAAAAGTAGGCAAGTATGGCATAGCAAGACATTTTAGGGGCACCATAGCAAAAACATTTTACAACCCACTAAACAAAGTGGGGTAGGAGTTGGGGCAGGCTCTGGCAGCTCCAACTCATCTCACTGATACAGGGATAAGGTATGTCCAAAGATGCAGGAATGGCACCAGTTAAACATTAAGAGCAGTTTTGTATAATGGCCACATTATATCATACACATTAGGATTAGGGAGACTTTATCATTATAATTTTTTTTAAATCAACTTTTATCAAATTAGATAATTTAAAATAATAATGAATAAGCAGCAAAATATTTTGCATATATGTATGTTATTTTGGTATTTGTCCATTTTGATAAACCAGGTGCAGGGGGAATGCTGGGCATGTATACTGACTGCAGTTATTATTGGGGTTGATTAGTTCCTCTTAGTTACTGTGAGGGGTATCTCATACAAAATAACTTTATTATATATTTGTTTTGTGAAGCCATACCTTTTGGTTACATTTTAACTGAATTCTATTACAGTTGCAACTATAATCCTAACATCCCTTTTTGGGCCGAATTCAATTCAATGTGAAGCTGAATAGCCACGTGAGGGAGCTCCCGCAGCTATTCAATATACTGCACTGCTTGGGCGGCTAAAGGATTTCTTCTCGCACCCCCCCCTGGTGATGCGAAGAGAAATCCAACAAAAGTGCTGGGCGTGCAGATATTTGCCGGCTTAGTGCGGTGGTAACAGCCGCACTCCCGGCACTTTAGGCGCGAGAACCGGCATTCTCTGACTAAACACCCAGGTTGAGTCTCGAGAACCGGCATTCTCTGACTTAAGCAATTCCCGACAAGGCACACAGCGCGTTGTAATGAATAGCTGCGGGAGCGCCCTCCCGCAGCTATTCATCTTCGCATTAAATTGAATTCAGCCCTTTGTCTGCAGCAAGGATGCTTTATATACAGTAGTTATATTATATTCCTGAACTTTAAATTAATTTGTATGATGCCCATGTGCATTTCATTAGTGTGGTTATTATCTGTATACTGACTTTCATTCTACATTATTAAATACATATTTTTATTTTTATATAGCATGTCCTGATATGATCTGCCATATCAGATGTGGTGATTTGGTTTTGAAAAGCGCATTTCCTTATCACGTGATTTTTTATTTAGTTTTCTATTAAATTAATGCCCAAATGGTCACGCATGGTGAGGTCACTGGGATTTACTGATGCAATTTGTAACCACCCTGATGCTATCACATTGCATAAATCAGATTTTAAAAATTGTAGAGCAGGGAAAACACTATGGGGCCTATTCATCATACCTAAAAAAATCGATTGAGGTAATTAGGTTTAGAACTCACATGGAGTTCTATCTAATTACCGAAGGAATTCATCATTCCTCCTTTCCATAACTATCTATTTATAAAAACTGTCATTTTTGCGATGACAGCTTTTCGGGAAATAGATAGTTTTCCCTGTCTACACTAACTTACCGCAGCTGGAATCTGTGCTGCGCATGCGCTGTTACATTTGTTAAACCAGCGCATGCGCAGTACTGCCTACAGCTGCGGTAATTTTGTGTGTCCCCCCCAACTCCTCGCCACCCCTCTCCGCGTACCTCCCCCCTGTCCCACACTTACCTGGCCATTGCAGCGCCTCCGGTGTCTGCTTTGACACGTGTTCTCCAGCAGACCACAGTACAGTTTAGAGAAAAAAAAAAAAAAATTCTCTAAACTTTATTGTGTTCTGCTGGGAGAACACGTGTCAGAGCAGACACCGGAGCCAGAGGACGGACCAGAGTGCCGGAGGGAAACGCCGGGGGACCTGCACACGCTGACACAGGTGTCACCTGCTATTCGCCACCTCACAGTGGCGGATAGTAACTCCATCAAATTCCGAAAAGACATAATTTTCAGAATTTGATGAATACCATAATTTCCATATCCCCATACTAATGTATGGGGAGTGTGGAAATTAATGCAGGGAGACTTAACCAGGAGATATCAGTGATATCTCCTGTGTTAAGTGTCTTCATGAATATTAAAATAACAGTAATTAAGGAAAATATCCTTAAAAACGTTATTTTAGTGTTGATGAATAGGCCACTCTATGGTTTCTGGTCCCATTTTGCACCTGGTGGCTGCCTTTGCATGTTCCTATCATCTCTATTGCTACATTTAAGATGGTCAGTCTGTGGTATGACATCAGTATGACTTGGAAAGACATGGAATTTTTGAAGAGTGTTTTAGAGGAGTTGAATTGCTTAATTGAAGTGGATTAGATGGATTCAGCCCCAATACACAGCATGTATAGACCACAGAGTATGGTCAAAACGTCTAAAAATGGGCAAACCGTTTAATAAGACAAAAGTAAAATAAAAATGTAAACAGGTATAAAAGTGCATCTTAGCAACTACTAAATTTGTGAACAGCCGGGTTAAGAGCTGCGGCGATACCTTGGTTGCTTGTGGGTTGGAATAGGTGCAATGAGTACAGAGGGGCGGTATCCTGATGGTCCTCTTCTATAAATATTTTCCTGCTGTACCCCACCCCAGCAGAGAGGCAAGGTCTCCCCCCAAGTCAATCTAGATAGGGACACAGATATTATGCAAAAGAGTAACACAGTGTACTCTGCAATATGGTATAAGGCCTAATTAACTCACAATATAAGTAATCAAATTATATCCTACACTGTACAGTATCAATTAAATGACAATGAAATTCTAAACCAAGAAAGGGAATTTAACAATTATGCAAGAAATAGTCTCACTAGTATAAAGCATTAGAGTACTCATTGTGGGCAGTTGGTGCATAGTAAACATTGGCTTAAAGAATAATGCTTAAAGTCCTACATACTGACAAGAACATTTGCAGCACTGGTTGTAATAAACTTGGAAGGCAGATTCAATGTTAACTGCCCTTTGGTATAGGGTTCTCATGGCATGGCTGCAGTCACAGAGATTAGCGTTAATATTTCACATAGGGGCATATTTATCACTATCCACAGTTTTAATGCGGATGGGATAAATATTTTCTGCATAAACTCGCTCCATGAAAATTAATATTTTCTCGTGAACTGACTATACTGCTCTTGCCAAAATTGGCAAAATCTTATTGAAGCCCATCTCGGAGAAGAGCTGGAAGCAGTGTGAGAGTGTAAAGCTATCACAATGCTTCCTGGTTCAGGCCCTTTGTGAACACTGCACATGCGAGACGTACGGCCTGCGCATGGTTCACTGTGGGCCGACAGAGAGGGGTCCAGATGATCCCTCTCAGTAAAAAATTGCAAAATAGTAGCCCATAGGCTAGGATAATGCCATCTGGATATGGTGTTACCTATTGTGCCCATTCCGGTGCTTGGTAAATCCAGACGTAATGCTGGGAACACACTTGTCCAATCCTCTGCAGATCAGACTCTTTATACAATCCATCTGCAGATCTGCTCACAGATTCTACATCCAATTTTTAAGAAGACCTCCAATCTGCATCTGCTGGAAGCGGCTGTCACTCACACATAAATGTACATAATAAGAGGCAGAGCTACATTGCACAGAATGAACTGTGCAAGATACAGAAAAGGTTCATTTTAAAGAAAAAAATGCATCGGGTTCCCCCAAAATCAGTAACCAGCCATAGACCTCTAAGCTATCACATTTATCAGCCCCAAACTGGTCAGACCAGGGCTAAAATTCCTCAGAAAGTGGGGACCCAAAATAAAATGGAGTCCTCCCTCAGGAGCAACAAGCAGCCCTAGGCTATGCCTCACACCCCACCCCTTGTGGCGGTGGGTGCGGGGTTCATGGTGAGTTAATATTTTTCTTTACAAGTGGCCTACAGGTCCCAGCAAGGCAGCCCCGGCATGCCGGCACTTGGAGAACCATAATTGCCAGCATGCCCGGACATCAAGGGCCTGCTGTCCTCTGTAGCCCACCTGTAAAGAAAATATTAAAATAAAGACACAACGCCTAATGTTAAAATCATTTATTAGGCAGCACCTTCGGGCGGCAGCCTATAAGCACTTTTGCATGGCCGCCGCCTCCACCAGGGCTTTTGGAACCTTTATCTGTGATCACCTGGGGCAGTGGCCTTTTAGCTCTTTTGCACGGCTACCGCCTCCCCTGGACTTGCGGAATCTTCTTCTTTCATCTTTACCTGGGGGTGGTGGCCTTTAAGCTCTTTTGCATGGCTGCTGACTCCCCTGGACTTTCATCGTCTTGCTCCTCCTATCTGACACCAGCTGCCTCGCACTGGCTAATATTAGCCGGCACAAGGGGGCGGGTCAATGATGCAACAAGCTGTGATTGGCTCGTGCAGCCATCTTGAATTAAAAAAAATAGCACTGCAGTGCATTTTTAATACTGGAAGTGCCGACATAGCACACTTCATGTCTGATCCCGCAGCATCAGCGGGCGGTGCCGGGATCCCTCCGGATTCTACACTGCGTTCACACTGACAGTGTGCAGAGCTACCGGGACCAGAGATCGGTGGCCAGTTTCGGTCTCGGCTGCCTACACACTGCAACATTGGTCGGTGGTTGGGTCCCCTGGTTTTTAAGCATGTTTAAAAACCAGCAGACCAGACAGGCGACCAGGATCGGGGAAACAGGTCATTTGGCGGAAGGTACACACTTTTCCAATGATAGACAAACCGGTCGGTCGGGGCTCGGATCTCCCGAGGATTGGAAAAGTGTGTACCCAGTTTTAGGCTTGTCTGGTTTTAATTAGCATTTCAGGCAACTGTCGCCTCAGGCCGCTGACAGTTACTGACACTCTTCTGTCTTCACTACAACTGTCAGTTGTTTTGCACCCCAGAGGTAGGTGGGGGCTGTAGTCTCCTGCAGCAGTGCAACTACTAGACGAAAAAACATTTGACAGTGTGATGCCAATCTAAGGTACACCATTAGTGCTTAGACTAACCTACAGGCAGCAAATTATTTTTTGATACTAGCAAACATGCAATAAGAAAGTCTATTTAACAGTTAAATATTGAATTGTCCATAATGTTACTTACATCAGTATTTTACATCTTTTGTTAATCAATTTTCAGTTGTAAAACATTTAAAGTGATTAAACTCTCTATCATCAGAACACCCCACACACTCATTCACACACACACTCCATCTTATACTAAAATAAACAAACTGACACCAAAATGTGCCGGGTACGGGTGAACTTTTTATTATAAACATTAATCTTTTTGACTGAACTATTTATTAGACTAATCGTAACTCTCAGATTATTACTAATACTAAATGGTGGCGGGGATTCGAACGGCATGGCACAAGCAAACGTAAATATAAACATGTATAGAAAATAAAAAACTTGGGCCTAAACAGAAAAAATAAGTTTCTCGGGACCAACTGCCCCCTCCCATTACAACTCACATGGTCATAGGCCTACTACCTGACCCTGCGGGGACTACAACTTGGGAAGCCACCCCATGCAGCCGAGAAGGACGGAATCCACCTGGACCAGTGGCGTCCCAAGTCTCCCAAACTCACCCTCACATCTCCCCAGCCACATGGGTAACTCCCCAGGCCCTAAAAATTGCTGAAACCATCCTCATAAAAATAAGATCGTTCGTAACCAGGGCACCCCTCAACAAAGTTGACACCAATCTCCAAAAACCCCAGGGGGGGCGGGTGGACAAACTCCGGAAAAGAAAGAGGGCTTCTTTATTCCAAACTACCCATAAAACCCCAAAAGCAACTCCCACAAGAAACCTGCTAACACCCTATTGGACACTTACCCCCAAGCAAAGAGCCCTCCCCTCAACTCTTAATCCCTAATGCTCTGGAGTATGTGAGGTGACAGATTGAAGGTTTATGTCACTACTGACATATTAAATGTCCTCCGTGTTCTATATTTGTAAAATTTATTTTAGAACTTTATTAAATTCTGTATACAGCTCCACTGGTGTAAATCACAATACACATAAAGCTGCTACTTAGATAGGCATTAATAACATTGCTTTTAAACACGGAGCAATTGAAGCAATTTAGGGTCAGAAAAGTACTTGATCTTAAAAGTATTATATAATGAAGTAACACTCCAGGCCGCAGATATTTTTGTCCTTGTACCTGCAAATAAATTGTAAGGAGCTTCTTATCTCCTATCTGCATTGCCCGTTTTATGTCAGTAAGGGACAGTGTTGTAACTAGACATTTTGGCGCCCTGTGCGAGAAGATGCTTCGGTACTGCCCCTGTCATTTTTGTATATATATATATATATATATATATATTAGGGGTGAGCGGGTTCGGATTTCTGAAATCCGAACCCCCCCGAGCCCCCCCGATCCGAGTCCGATCCGAGTCAGGCTCGACTTTTCCCGCCTGACTCGGATCTGAAATCGAGGCAAAACGTCATCTTCCCGCCTTCCGAGTCTCGCGGGTTTTGGATCCTATATAAGGTACACACGTCGGCGCCATTTTCTCACTCGGCTGTGGACAGTGAAGAGGGAGGGTGGGAGTTAGGGCTGTGTAGTGTAGTGTAGTGTAGTGCTGCTGTTGTCCACTACTTCAAAGTCCATAGGGGCTGGCTGTGTTGTGCTGTGCTGCTGTTGTTAATAGGGGCTGTGTCCACTACTTCAAAGTCCATAGGGGCTGGCTGGACTGTGTTGTGCAGTCAGTTCTCCATAGGGGCTGTGTCCACTCCAAAGTCCTGTGCAGTGTCCCAGTCCTAAAGGAGTGCTGTAGTGTTGTCCAGGGGGTGCTCTGTCCATCAGGGGTGCTCCCCCCAAGTGCTAAAAAAATAATATATTTTCTGTGTTTGTGAATTGTGTGCGCAGTAGCCGCACGTGCATCAACAAAGTAGTGCCAAGCGTGCGCCTGTGTCATAAGTAAAGGGCCGGCTGGCTTGACCGTTAAGGGTGCTGTAACCCCCGAAAGTACACTCCAGTCCAAACCAAAAAAAAAATTATTTTCTGTGTTTGTGAATTGTGTGCGCAGTAGCCGCACGTGCATCAACAAAGTAGTGCCAAGCGTGCGCCTGTGTCATAAGTAAAGGGCCGGCTGGCTTGACCGTTAAGGGTGCTGTAACCCCCGAAAGTACACTCCAGTCCAAACCAAAAAAAAAATTATTTTCTGTGTTTGTGAATTGTGTGCGCAGTAGCCGCACGTGCATCAACAAAGTAGTGCCAAGCGTGCGCCTGTGTCATAAGTAAAGGGCCGGCTGGCTTGACCGTTAAGGGTGCTGTAACCCCCGAAAGTACACTCCAGTCCAAACCAAAAAAAATATTATTTTCTGTGTTTGTGAATTGTGTGCGCAGTAGTCGCACGTGCATCAACAAAGTAGTGCCAAGCGTGCGCCTGTGTCATAAGTAAAGGGCCGGCTGGCTTGACCGTTAAGGGTGCTGTAACCCCCGAAAGTACACTCCAGTCCAAACCAAAAAAAAAATTATTTTCTGTGTTTGTGAATTGTGTGCGCAGTAGCCGCACGTGCATCAACAAAGTAGTGCCAAGCGTGCGCCTGTGTCATAAGTAAAGGGCCGGCTGGCTTGACCGTTAAGGGTGCTGTAACCCCCGAAAGTACACTCCAGTCCAAACCAAAAAAAATATTATTTTCTGTGTTTGTGAATTGTGTGCGCAGTAGTCGCACGTGCATCAACAAAGTAGTGCCAAGCGTGCGCCTGTGTCATAAGTAAAGGGCCGGCTGGCTTGACCGTTAAAGGGTGCTGTAACCCCCAAGTACACTCCAGTCCAAACCAAAAAAAAAATTATTTTCTGTGTTTGTGAATTGTGTGCGCAGTAGCCGCACGTGCATCAACAAAGTAGTGCCAAGCGTGCGCCTGTGTCATAAGTAAAGGGCCGGCTGGCTTGACCGTTAAGGGTGCTGTAACCCCCGAAAGTACACTCCAGTCCAAACCAAAAAAAAAATTATTTTCTGTGTTTGTGAATTGTGTGCGCAGTAGCCGCACGTGCATCAACAAAGTAGTGCCAAGCGTGCGCCTGTGTCATAAGTAAAGGGCCGGCTGGCTTGACCGTTAAAGGGTGCTGTAACCCCCGAAAGTACACTCCAGTCCTAACCAAAAAAAAATTATTTTCTGTGTTTGTGAATTGTGTGCGCAGTAGCCGCACGTGCATCAACAAAGTAGTGCCAAGCGTGCGCCTGTGTCATAAGTAAAGGGCCGGCTGGCTTGACCGTTAAGGGTGCTGTAACCCCCGAAAGTACACTCCAGTCCAAACCAAAAAAAAAATTATTTTCTGTGTTTGTGAATTGTGTGCGCAGTAGCCGCACGTGCATCAACAAAGTAGTGCCAAGCGTGCGCCTGTGTCATAAGTAAAGGGCCGGCTGGCTTGACCGTTAAGGGTGCTGTAACCCCCGAAAGTACACTCCAGTCCAAACCAAAAAAAATATTATTTTCTGTGTTTGTGAATTGTGTGCGCAGTAGTCGCACGTGCATCAACAAAGTAGTGCCAAGCGTGCGCCTGTGTCATAAGTAAAGGGCCGGCTGGCTTGACCGTTAAGGGTGCTGTAACCCCCGAAAGTACACTCCAGTCCAAACCAAAAAAAAAATTATTTTCTGTGTTTGTGAATTGTGTGCGCAGTAGCCGCACGTGCATCAACAAAGTAGTGCCAAGCGTGCGCCTGTGTCATAAGTAAAGGGCCGGCTGGCTTGACCGTTAAGGGTGCTGTAACCCCCGAAAGTACACTCCAGTCCAAACCAAAAAAAATATTATTTTCTGTGTTTGTGAATTGTGTGCGCAGTAGTCGCACGTGCATCAACAAAGTAGTGCCAAGCGTGCGCCTGTGTCATAAGTAAAGGGCCGGCTGGCTTGACCGTTAAAGGGTGCTGTAACCCCCAAGTACACTCCAGTCCAAACCAAAAAAAAAATTATTTTCTGTGTTTGTGAATTGTGTGCGCAGTAGCCGCACGTGCATCAACAAAGTAGTGCCAAGCGTGCGCCTGTGTCATAAGTAAAGGGCCGGCTGGCTTGACCGTTAAGGGTGCTGTAACCCCCGAAAGTACACTCCAGTCCAAACCAAAAAAAAAATTATTTTCTGTGTTTGTGAATTGTGTGCGCAGTAGCCGCACGTGCATCAACAAAGTAGTGCCAAGCGTGCGCCTGTGTCATAAGTAAAGGGCCGGCTGGCTTGACCGTTAAAGGGTGCTGTAACCCCCGAAAGTACACTCCAGTCCTAACCAAAAAAAAATTATTTTCTGTGTTTGTGAATTGTGTGCGCAGTAGCCGCACGTGCATCAACAAAGTAGTGCCAAGAGTGCGCCTGTGTCATAAGTAAAGGGCCGGCTGGCTTGACCGTTAAGGGTGCTGTAACCCCCGAAAGTACACTCCAGTCCAAACCAAAAAAAAAATTATTTTCTGTGTTTGTGAATTGTGTGCGCAGTAGCCGCACGTGCATCAACAAAGTAGTGCCAAGCGTGCGCCTGTGTCATAAGTAAAGGGCCGGCTGGCTTGACCGTTAAGGGTGCTGTAACCCCCGAAAGTACACTCCAGTCCAAACCAAAAAAAAATTATTTTCTGTGTTTGTGAATTGTGTGCGCAGTAGCCGCACGTGCATCAACAAAGTAGTGCCAAGCGTGCGCCTGTGTCATAAGTAAAGGGCCGGCTGGCTTGACCGTTAAAGGGTGCTGTAACCCCCAAAGTACACTCCAGTCCAAACCAAAAAAAAATTATTTTCTGTGTTTGTGAATTGTGTGCGCAGTAGCCGCACGTGCATCAACAAAGTAGTGCCAAGAGTGCGCCTGTGTCATAAGTAAAGGGCCGGCTGGCTTGACCGTTAAAGGGTGCTGTAACCCACAAAGTACACTCCAGTCCAAACCAAAAAAAAAATTATTTTCTGTGTTTAGCCGCACGTATATATCAAATCGATATAACATAAATGGAGGACCAAACTTTCTCCGATAAAAATAAAATAGAGAAAGATCAAGAACCACTTCCTCCTAGTGCTGAAGCTGCTGCCACTAGTCATGACATAGACGATAACATGCCATCAACGTCGTCTGCCAAGGCCGATGCCCAATGTCATAGTAGAGGGCACATACAATCCCAAATGGCAAAGTTCAGGAAAATGACCTTGAAAAAGACATTTAAATCAGCTGAAGAGAAACGTAAACTTGCCAATATGCCATTTACGACACGGAGTGGCAAGGAACGGCTAAGGTCGATCCCTAGTATGTTCATGACTAGTGGTTCAGCTTCACATGACGATGGAAGCACTCCTCCCACTAAAAAAATCAAAAGAGTTAAGCTGGCAAAAGCACAGCGAAGAACTGTGCTTTCTAAGAAGATATCACAAATCCCCAAGGAGAGTCCAAGTGTGGTGGTGGTTGCGATGCCTGACCTTCCCAGCACTGGACGGGAAGAGGTGGCTCTTTCCACCATTTGCACGCCCCCTGCAAGTGCTGAAAGGAGCACCCACAGTCCACTTGCTGATATGCAAATTGAAGATGTCACTGTTGAAGTACAACAGGATGAGGATACTGGTGTAGCTGGCGCTGAGGAGGAAGTTGGCGAGGAGGATTCTGATGGTGATGTGGTTTGTTTAAATCAGGCTCCGGGGGAGACAGTTGTTGTCCGTGGGATGAAAAAGCCCATCACGGTCATGCCTGGGCAGAAGACCAAACATTCCACCTCTTTGGTCTGGCAATATTTCTATCCAAATCCGGACAACAACTGTCTTGCCATATGTACCATATGTAAAGGTGAAATAAGTAGGGGTAGGGACGTCAACCACCTAGGAACATCCTCCCTTATACGGCACCTGCAGCGCGTTCATAAAAAGTTACTGTCAAGTTCAGAAACTTTGGCTCAGACCGTAAGCAGTCCAGGGACACCTAAATCCCGTTGTCCTGTTGTATCCAAGCGCCTGCAAACCACACCGTCAACTCCCTCCTCGTCAATTTCCTCCTTAGTCAGGATCGGAAGTAGTCCTGCAGGCCATATCACTGGCATGACTGACTCTCCTATCCGGGATTCCTCCGGAGGATCCTGCATTGCTACGCCTACTGCTGCCGCTGCTGCTGTTGCTGCTGCTGCTGGGAGTCGTTCATCATCCCAGAGAGGAAGTAGGAACACCACTACTTTTACTAAACAATTGACCCTCCAACAGTCCTTAGCGAGGAGGATGAAGTACGACAGCAGTCATCCTGAAGCAAAACGTATAACTGAGGCCTTGACTGCTATGTTGGTGTTAGACGTGCGTCCGGTATCCGCCATTAGTGCAGTGGGATTTAGACAATTGATGGAGGTAGTGTGTCCCCGGTTCCAAATCCCGTCTAGATTCCACTTCACTAGGCAGGCGATACCGAGACTGTACAGAAACGTCAGAAAAAGTGTCCTCAGTGTCCTGAAAAATGCCGTTGTACACAATGTCCACTTAACCACGGACATGTGGACAAGTGGAACAGGGCAGACTAAGGACTATATGACTGTGACAGCCCACTGGGTAGATGTATCACCTTACGCAGCAACAGCAGCAGCGTCACCAGTAGCAGCATCTCAGAAACGCCAGCTCGTTACAAGGCAGGCTACGCTGTGTATCACCGGTTTCAGTAAGAGGCACACCGCCGACAACCTCTTAGAGAAACTGAGGGAAATCATCGCCCAGTGGCTTACCCCACTTAGACTCTCCTGGGGATTTGTGATATCTGACAACGCCACCAATATTGTGCGGGCATTACATCTGGGCAAATTCCAGCACGTCCCATGTTTTGCTCACACAATAAACTTGGTGGTGCAGAATTTTCTGAAAAGCGACAGGGGCGTGCAGGAGACGCTTTGGGTGGCCCGAAAAATTTCTGGCCACTTTCGCCATTCAGCGACTGCGTGCCGAAGACTGGAGCGCCAGCAAACACTCTTGAACCTGCCCCGCCATCACCTGAAGCAAGAGGTTGTGACGCGGTGGAACTCAACCCTCTATATGCTTCAGAGGATGGAGGAGCAGCAAAAGGCCATACAAGCCTATACATCCACCTATGACATAGGCAAAGGAGGGGGTATGCACCTGACTCAAGCGCAGTGGAGAATGATTTCCGTGTTGTGCAAGGTTCTTCAGCCCTTCGAACTTGCCACACGTGAAGTCAGTTCAGACACTGCCAGCTTGAGTCAGGTCATTCCCCTCATCAGGCTTTTGCAGAAGCAGCTGGAGAAAGTGAAGGAGGAGCTAAGACGGAGCGATTCCGCTCGGCATGTGGGACTTGTGGATGAAGCCCTTCATTCGCTTTGCCAGGATTCCAGGGTGGTCAATCTGTTGAAATCAGACCACTACATTTTGGCCACCGTGCTCGATCCTAGGTTTAAAGCCTATGTGGTGTCTCTCTTTCCGGCCGACACAAGCCTGCAGAGGTGCAAAGACCTGCTGGTGAACACACTGTCAGCTGAAGCGGAACGTGACACGTCAACGGCTCCTTCTTCATTTTCTCCCGCAACTGGGGCTGCCAGGAAAAAACTTAGGTATCCTAAGCAACCCGCTGGCGGTGATGCAGGGCAGGCAGGACCAAGTTTGGACATCTGGTCCGGACTGAAGGACCTGGCAACAATTTCTGACATGTCTACTGTCACTGCATATGATACTGTCACCATTGACAGAATGGTGGAGGATTACATCGGTGACAGCATCCAAGTAGGCATGTCAGACAGTCCATACCTGTACTGGCAGGAAAAAGAGGCAATTTGGAGGCCCCTGTACAAACTGGCTCTATTTTACCTGAGTTGCCCCCCCTCCAGTGTGTACTCCGAAAGAGTGTTTAGTGCAGCCGGGAACCTTGTCAGCGAAAGGCGTAGGAGGTTGCTTCCACAGAATGTGGAGAAGATGATGTTCATCAAAATGAATTATCAGCTCTTCCAGGGAGACCAGCCTCCAGAACGTACAGAGGGACCTGTGGTGGTGGATTCAAGTGGGGACGAGTTAATACTTTGTGAGGATGAGGATGTACACACTGAAGAGGGTGAGGAATCGGTGGATGAGGAGGATGAGGATGACATCTTGCCTCCGTAGAGCCAGTTTGTGCAGGGACACATTAATTGCCAGCTTGTTTTGTGGGGGCCCAAACGAACCAATCATTTCAGCCACAGTTGTGTGGCAGACCCTGGCGCTGAAATGATTGATTTGTTAAAGTGTGCATGTCCTGTTTATACAACATAAGGGTGGGTGGGAGGGCCCAAGGACAATTCCATCTTGCACCTCTTTTTTTCTTTGCATTATGTACAGTTTGGGGCCTAGTTTTTCTAACTGCCATCCTGTCTGCCACTGCAGTGTCACTCCTAGATGGGTCACGTGTTTGTGCCGCCCACTCGTGTCGCTTAGCATAGTCATCCAGCTACCTCGGTGCAACCTTTTGGACATAAAAACACTATTGTGAGGTGTGAGGTGTTCAGAATAGACTGGAAATGAGTGGAAATTAAGGTTATTGAGGTTAATAATAGCATAGGAGCAGAAAAACCTACAAATTCTGTGATTTTAGCTGTTTTTATGCTTTTTTTCAAAAAAATACAGATCCAAAACACAAAACCCAGAACCCAAAACACGGAAGGGTGGTTTTGGCAAAACCAATCCAGATCCAAAACACGAAGAAAGATCCAGATCCAAAACCAAAACACAAAACACGAAAAGTGGCCGGTGCACACCCCTAATATATATATATATACATATATACATATACGATTAATATTTATGTTAAACAAATACAGAGGAAAATAGGGATAAGATTTTATTTCCAAAGAAAAAATACTCCACATCTATGTCACATACATACATCCTACTGTACTGACCACATTGACAATGTCCCGTCCCCCCTCCCGGGACTCGCCATGAATGTGTCTCACCATGAATAGAGTCATCAAGTTTCTTGTTTGCCCGATTTCTTAAGATCTGGGAGGCAGATCTAATCTCCTGGGAGAGTGGGAGGCCTCCCTGAAATTTTTTAGTCTACAGGGCATTCAGGGAGAATAGGCATGTATGGTCCCGTTAGAATGAAAAACTAGTTCCAAAGATGGCCATAAAACCTCAGCTTCTGGTACTATGGATTTTAACATCAGAGAAAAAAAACAAAACTACCATAGCAGCAGGGGAGCAGCTCCAAAACCAAAACTACTATAGCTGCAGGGATGCAACTCCGGCGAGGCCTGTAGTTGGAGGAGTCCAGCCTTCCCTGTCAAAGCTCTATAAGTAAATGTAGCCTTTACAAAATGTTGGTATTGGGCCCACACTTGTCTAATTATTTCCCGGACGACAGCCCAATACAAAGTTTTTCTGTGAATAACCAGCACTATATAAATATAGTATTTCAGGAGGGACAAAGTGTTCCTGGACTCCCTCTTGATTATAATTGTCATTCCCTGTGGTGAAACATCTTTCTTATCAATTAACTACTTCAACACAGGTGACGACAATCATAAATTAAGAGGGAAATCCAGGAACAGAGCATATAGCCACCCATATTTGTGTATGTACACCTGTGTTTCCTCTCTTTGGTTCCCTGTACTTTCCTTTACCCTCTTTCTAGTCTTTGTTATATTGTAATGTGTGAGTGGCTATTTCTGTAGTGTGTGAGGTGGGGGTGAGGTGGAGGTGTTGCTGCAGAGTGAGAATGGTGGTAGTATAATTGTAGTGTAGTGGAGGTATTGCAGCCGGAATTGGCATGTAATGCCGGCGGCTGAATTACTAGCTGATCATATACCGACACCAAGAGACAGAAGGGGCCAAATCCCGACTGGGGCTGGTAAGCACACTAACCCTCCCCTCTCCCTACCCTAACCCTCCCTTAGTGGTGCCTAACCCTAACCTCCCCTCCACGGCATTTTCATCAGGACTGATGAAAATGCTGTGTTATTAAAAGGCATTGAAACGTTGACTATCACCACCGCTACTTGAGTGACTTTCTTTCCAAAGCTTGGAGTACCACACCACGAATACACTGTATGTATGTATGTATGTATATGTATATATGTATATATATATATATATATATATATATATATATATATATAATTAGTCCATGAAGCTGCACTCAATGTACATTAGCCTCAGTGTGTGGCGGTGCTCTGCTCCACTAAAGACATCAAACTTATAGAGTCCAAAAACGGAATGGGCACTCACCAAGCAGTTGTAGTAAATTGACCCTCAGGGTCTCTATGGTGGATATATGATGGTGATTTTCTGTCTGTTCGGACCGAAACGTCGACTACAGCTGGCCACACACTAGACCAACTTTCATCCAACCATCCAACTAGTTGATTGGTTAGAATGAAAATCTGGTAAGGTATGGGAGTAAATGATGATCATGCAATTTGCTCTTAAATGTTAGAAAACAGATGAAAATGGTCGTTCAGACAAATTTGTTAAATGTTTGATCTAAACAATTTGTTCAAACAACAGTTTTTGTCCATTTTTCGGCGTTTGGGAGCAAATTGCTGATTGTCATTTGCTTTCATCCCTTACCAGATTTTCATTCCAACCAATCAACTAGTTGGATGGTTGGATGTAAGTTGGTCTAGTGTGTGGCCAGCTTACCATTATACATTATGTGAGTGATTAAATCAATTTTCTACAACTGATTGATGAGTGCCCATTCCATTTTTGTAGACAGATAGAATGTGATAAGAATCACATAGACCGAATTAAAATCCAACAGAAGTTTATTTTCTCACCACTGGCAGGAATACAGGTCAGTGCAGTGTTCATAGGCAAGATGTTGCAGCAGGTACACAGAATGTTCCATACAGCAACACAGTTCTTTTAGTGGACCCTCTGGTCCAGGATCTCTAACACTAGTCATCCCAGGCCTATAACCTGTCTAATTTACAGTCAGGATCATTGTGGATTTGCACTGACACAACTTAAAAGACAGATAACAGGTGCTGCTAATTAGCCTTGCTTGTGGCTTACAACTGGTCCCAGGAAAATCTGGACCGTATCTCATTACCATGCTGTTTATTGCTCCATCTCTGCACAAACCTGCTGCTCCACATTAACGTCATGTGAAAGCATGCTGTCCCTGTCACAATATATATATATATATATATATATATATATATATATATATGTATGTATACAGACCCTCCAACATGACCCATTCCATTAGGTACAAAATGCTCAGCTCCTGGATTTCCTTCTTAATGTATGATTAGACAGACACCTGTGGTGAAACACCTGTCTCATCAATTACCTAGTTCAACACAGGTGACTGCAATCATACATTAGGTGGGAAGTCCAGCAGCAGAGCATTTTGTACCTAATGGAAGGGGTTATTTTGGGTTATTTATATAAATATATATATATATATATATATACATATATATAAATAAATAAAAAAAACATATGTCCACAGATTGCACACATCACTTTGAAGAGCGTTGCGGGTACCAGATCTGTAAACAGCAATAAAACACCATCCGTTTCTTGAAACTCAATTTAGGAATGTAACCAGCGCACAATTTAAATTGCCAAGAAATGTTTAACTGTCATGGGGACAACATACTGGGTTTAGAGCATGGCTCACCCTGAAATCATATTAGATTATGTAAAGTATTGATTACTGTTCTGACCAGTGTGTTATGAGATGGCCTTTTTGATCCTATGTTCTGGACTTTAATATTAAACATTTCTTGTTTCTTGTGATGTGCTGGTTACATTCCTAAACTTGAGTTTCAAGAAACGGATGATGTTTTCTATCTATCTATCTATCTATCTATCTATCTATCTATCTATCTATACAGTTCTATTTTCCAGCAGGAACAAGCAGGAACTGAGTTCTTGAAACTCTCAATCTATGACATAATGTCCTGGGCCAAAATGTATTTTCCATAAGATAAGTTTTGTTTTGAAAGGCTGAATACGGGACAGTTGGGAGTTTATATATATATATATATATATATATATATATACACACGTATCAGGTGCTGGGAAGGGGTGCCACGCATTGGGCTGCCGTGACGGTACACTCCAGGTACATAGTTACAGCCCTAAGTGGGGTGAATATGTTGTGGACAATGTAGCCCGGTGGCAGGCGCCTCCATTGTCTCCCATAGTTCTGCCACTGTGTGTGTATGTACAGTAGCGGCTCCAGTCACGGGCAAGCCTTTCCGTCGTCCGGAGCGCCACTGTATCCGGAGGGCGCAGGAAACGCCCACCACCCTCCTGGAGGTAGAGGAAATATTTAAGCTCAGGGGGAGGGAGCGGAGGAGGGAAGGGGCGGCAACTCCATACGACGCTGGGCGCAGCACAGCCTAGCGCCGGCCCTGTGTATGTATGTGTGTATATACTATATATATATATACACACGTGACACCACACACACACTTATCTATTCATAGTGATCCTCAGCTAACCTGTGCATTACTTTACCCACGCATACACATATAAAACAAATTGCTAGACAGAAAGACGAAGCACAAACCAATCAGAAAGAGGTGCTCACAGTCACATAGACAATGCTGAGCTGTCTGCAAGCAGCACCCAATCAGGGATTATTGCATTACTGCCTCACTCACCAGGGCTGCTGCCTGCCATACGATGAAGTTGTCCTGCAAGGAATGATCGCTAGTGCTCTGCCTGTCTCAGCCTGGGAGGGGGCTGGAGCTGTTGTTCCTGTAACCAAGCAGCCACAGTAAGAGCCTGGGAGGAGGCGGGGAGAGGAGGCTGACACCATGCACTTTCCCTGCATCCTTCTTACAACTCTTCTTCTCCCCACACAGAGCCATGCACCTAGACCTCCTCCATTCATCTGATTGATGATTGCATTGGCGCCTGGTCTGCTGCTGCTTGCCTTGGGGAAGTTTGGACAGTTCCCTGCAGAGGTGGTGTGGGGAGAAAGGTGGTGCACTGGTGACCCTCTAGGAATACATCGGGATATATTGGTTGGTGGTCCTGATGGCGGCGTCTCGACAGCAAACCCGGATTCAGGTCTACCTGGAGACCAACAGGATTGGTCCTCTGTTTGAGGTGAGTGCAGTTCTAATGCAGTGCAATGCGATCGCAGCTCCCTCGGCTGCCAAGGGGTTAATGTGATTAAGGGGAACGTGCACCCGCTCTGTGGCCACATTGCCCATGTGTTGAGGATGTGCCGTACATGCAGAATGCCCATCACATGGCACATCTCCCGTACAGTGGGTCTGGGCTGGTAGCGGCTGTACTACAGTATTGCATTAATGATTACATTGATTTACTAGTACAGACGTCAGTGTATCCATTGCATCTGTTAAACAGTTTGCAATAAAAGGATGTTACTGTACATTGTTTTTTTTTATATTAGCGCGTGACGAAAGAACAATAGACCCCAATATATCAAGCTGCACCTTTCATGCTGATTAGAAGGTGATAACCATGTAAGATGTATGTATTTTTAATTGGGAATCATGAAACGTTGAGCGGACTTAAGGACCATCTGCAATACAAGAGAGTTTCTATGCCTTCTGATTTGCTGCCATTAACTGTAAGTTGCGGGAGGGAGCAGATTTCGGTTTAATGTCATGAAGAGCTATTGTGTGTGTATGGAAATGCTGACTCCAAAGCGTCCTGCCTGTTGCCATAGCGAAGGGAGCAGCGCCCAGGTGTGCTGGCTTGTGAAGCTACGCCAGCGCCCCTAGCGGCCATGTGCTGTTATTCACTGGATTGTTCACATACTGTGAGTTTGACACTTGGCTTCCACTGTACAACTTGTCATTTATTAGCAGTTCCATTACTATATGCCACTCAGAGTTAAAGCTTTAAGATTTGGCAACTCTGCATTGTACACTCTGTTTCAGTGAGCATTTCTGAGCATGATAAATGTACGTATGAAACTAGATGTTCTTTTGTTAAGATGTTATGTCATTATGTTGTGCACACCCTACATTACTTGGCTTATAGTAGTATGTCTATCAGGGATGTTGCTACCCATCCATAAATTAAAATAATAGAAAAAAAATGTTTTTCTTCATTACATGAAAAAATAGAGGTGAGTAATAATCCCCCCACTAATTACTGTTATACAAACTGTAATATGTGATTCTCTGAGAGCTGAGATGAGAGAAAAGCAATAAAAAAAAAAAAGGAGCAAATTTGCTACTTGGCATAACCATGTTGCACTGCAGTTGAGACAGATTTAAAATGTGCAAACAGATTTCGGGGTCAATTCAATTAGCCGCGATGGGGAGGAGTTGTAGTTGCAATGGTGTGGAAACTCCAGCAATGGAGCCTCATCTTACCCCCCTTCGCGCTCGGTCTCATCCCAGACTTGCAATTTTTGTACAAAGCCCTTTTAAGGCTGTAAACAAAAAGCAGCAAGTTCAGAGCTACTGTAAGTGCAGCATATAGCCATTACCTGCTCCCACGGCGAATATAATTGAAACAACCCATGGGCGTTTCTATAATGGGTGCAGTGTGTGCGGGTGCCCACACCCTGCACCCATAATTTTAATACTTACCACTCCGCCGCCAGAGTCCCACGTCGACGCCGGTTCCAGAGCTTTCAAAATCGCCTGGAAAATGGCCACCGTGGCCATTTTCCTGGCGTTTTGCACATGCACAGTAGGAAAAACACAGGGAAAATTTCTGTGGCACCATTTCCTGGTGACCTGCGCATGCGCTGTCGACTCTGGGCACACTCTAGCGCCCAGAGTCTACCATTGCAGCGCTGCGCTCAGTGCTCAGCCGGCCGCTGGAGAGAGAGGAGGAGGCCCGGACAGAGACTGCACACGGGGACCCCCTCCTCTCTTGAAACGACCCGTCAGCAGTGTGAGCGGCATGTCCTAGCTGAAAACTGAATTGCAGTGTATAAATATATCTGGTATTGGTGGGCTACAAGCACAAGCAAGCAAAATAAATAAAAGTATTTGCACCTTTTGCATTGCAATTTGCATCCTCCTCTTAAGACTACCCTGAGTATGGTTTGTTGTTGCAGCTCATACCTTAATATGTGGACAGATCTTGATCTAACATATTAATGTGGCAAAAAGAATTATAGCAGTCAGTACGTTTTTGTAAAATTGCCTGTCAATAATTTTTTCAATAACTGTTAAGCCGGCTGTACTCCAGACGATATGCCTAATAAGCAGTATTCAGGTGCTTTTGAGATCAGTCACATGTGCTGGAAAAAGGGATAGTTAAAAATAGCACCTGCTTTAGTGTTGCATTTTTAACGTGTTTTTCATGCATGAAGCGTCTGCCAGTGCAGTGTATTATTGTGGTGTACGTCTGATGTTTTTACAAGCAATGGTGGAAACGCACCATTGACTTGTATATTTGTTCTATTTGTATTGCATTTGCCATCCATTTATTAATTTGTGAAAAGCTGAAACTTGTTAACGAGCCCTGGACTTGCAATGGAAACATAATTTATCGTGTAATAATAATTCTTATCACTGACATCCAATTGTTAAGTTTTAATGCATGTATTTCTGCACATTACGCTACAATAGACATAACTGCAGGTACACGTAACTATCTTCTGTATAAATATGAAGGTTCATTTTAGGAAGTAGGGAGGACAATTATTCTCATGCTGCAGGCTGTGATTATTAGCAACTTTGTTTGACAGTATGTGAGTTTTCTCTAAAACGACCTCTATCATCAGAATCTCAGAAGCCCTGAGGGTAAAACATTTTATGTGGTATTGGCCAATTCTTTAAATAGTGTTCGGTAATGTTAATAGGACATTGATGGTGTTACAATATTCAGCTGATAACATTATATTATTTATTTTGTCATTACCCAACGCTGTTAGGTAAATTCAATTTTCAGAAAGGCAGCTAGTCTATAGGTACAAAATATTAATCATTTCACTGAAGAAAATTGATTAGATTTTGTATCTGAGGGCAATATTTTGCGAATTTGTTTTAAAAAAAACAAAACTAAAATAATCAAATAATCAGTTGCAATCAAACTTTTAAAATGCATCATGAGATTTCCCTAAAATGTATCTTTTCTTAAATGCTGTAGTTGCAGAATTTCATTCTTCTACAGGTTGAGTCATATCCAGATATTCCGAAATACAGAATATTTTTAGCATGACTGAGATAGTGAAAAATTTGATTTTCAATGGTTCAATGCACACAAACTTTGTTTAAGGCACAAAATTATTAAAACTAAAGTATAAAATGACCTCTAGGCTGTGTGTATAAGGTGTATATGACACATAAATGAATTTCATGTATGTTCACAAACTTTGTTTGAGGCACAAAATTATTGAAAATATTGTATAAACTTGCCTGCAGGCTGTGTGTATAAGGTGTATATAAATCATAAATGCATTCTATGTTAGATTTGGGCCCTATACCTAAGACATTTCAATATGGTATGCAATTATTCCAAAATACGGAATATTACGATATCCAAAATACCCCTGGTCCTAAGCATTTTGGATATGGGAGACTTTGCTTGGGCCCTCAGCCCGGGAGACAATCGGGAAGCCGACTGCCTAAATACCGGCAGCCGGCTTCCCGACTGTCTTATCCCGGCATGGGTGAAATGCCGGGCGTCTAGATATAGACGCCCGCATTTCCCCGACGCTGGGAGACCGGCGCCCGGCATCACGATCGTACTGATGCCGGGCGCCGCGAGCGGACAGCCGCGGGGGGGGGGAGGGTTAGGTTTAGGGCTCCCGGGGGGGACTTAGGGTTAGGCACCCCCCCAGGAGGGTTAGGGTTAGGCTAGGGGGAGGGAGGGTTAGGGTTAGGCACCCCCGGGGGGAACTTAGGGTTAGGCACCCCCCCGGGGGACTTAGGTTTAGGCAGCGGGGAAGGGGGTGGTTAGGGTTAGGCACTTAGAGGGGGGATTAGGGTTAGGCACTTGGGGGGGAAGTTAGGGTTAGGCACCCCTAAGGAGGGTTAGGGTTAGGGAGGTTAGGTTAGTGGATACTTACCTATCCATGATCGGGATTTCCAGCGCTGTCGGGCTTCCGCTGCGTCGCACTCTGCTTCTGTCGGGCTGCCGCTGAAGGGAATCGAACCGCCGGCCATGCGGCTGACGGTATTTCATACCAATTCCCTCAGCTCCTCCCTGCTTTGTTTTTATTAAAGATAGGTGTCTCATTCATTGGCTTAATGCATTGATTTAAGTTATTGATGTACTTATATTATTACTTTTGAAGCTCCGCCTAATGCGTTCCCTATAATGTATTTTATTGCCTATAACTGTACTAAAGGATAGTCCTATTTCCATGTGACTGCCAGGCACAGGGCAGGGCTGGTGCAAGTTTTCTCTGAGCCCTAGGTTTAAGCTTACCATCCAGCTTTCTCCCAAGACCATCTTATTACTTTCCTTACATGCCCCATGCAGCCTGCCAGCTTTTTTCGGACATATCCCTCTGCCCAGCAGCTCGTCCCTCACATGCACATCTGTCAGCCAACTTTACCCTTGCATGCACATCTGTCCATTTTCTTCTCCCCCCCCCCAGCTTTTTATTGCCCCAACCAAAGAAACAAGAGGAGTACTATCTAGATAGTGCACTAAGGTCCACTAATATTAATTAAAATCTTCATACTTTATTGATTTTCTTTAAAACACATAATTAATTTTCACTAAACTGAAATCCTGCCAAGTACAGTATTAAAAATTATTATAGACAAAGAAGATCCAGAAGAGCATAATAAGTAAATAAAAAAATTCTATATCAACTGTAACCTGTTCATTATATAATTTTCCATATATTTTTGATTACCACATTTAACAATGTTATGTTAATGTATAGATAACACATATATAAGGTCGACACTCTGATAAAAAAAATAACCCCAGTACACTAGCAGGTACTTATTCCTTTGTTTCAATGTAAGGCGTCATCATTCACAGACATATCTCTAGGAACGATGTCGCCCTAACCCTGGCAGTATCTACAGGCAACCCGCCGACCGCATGTTCACTTGCTTCAGGGAACGCTGACAATGACATCTTAACTGGGAGGGCAAATTCAAATTCCCGCCCAGTTGTGATGTCAGGCCAGACGCATCGAGTGTGCCGATTGGTAAGTGTGTATAAAGCTCTGATGGGGGGTGAGTCTGCTGTCCGATCAGGCGTTAAAGTGTGTACCCATACTTAAACGTAAAGGAGAAATGGCTAGGAGGCACTCAGAGGACTTTGTGAAAACTCTAAGGGGCCTATTTATCAATATTATTTTTACAAAAAAATTTGAAAAAAGGGGGTTTTCACACAATTTTCACATTATTTAGTATCACATAAATTTATTAAAGGGCAGTCAGATTAGTTTTCATGAAAAACTACTCTATGCCCTTTAATTTGCATATTTTTATTATGCAGATTGCATTTCTCATACTTGTAATGGGAAATGTGATCTGCCTGAGATTTACTAAAAATAAATTGTAATAAAATAAGTGGGAAAGCCCTGTAAAGATAACCAGAGCTTTCCCCCCAGTCCCCCGACTCCTGATCTGCTCTGACGGATGGTGAGTCGGCAGTGCATGCGCGGACACCTCATTCGCAGGGCCAGAGCTTTATCACAAGCCCTGATAAATTCCTGTGATATTTCCTAAATTCGCAATGTGAATTTAGGTGAAAATATCACACTACAACTGCATTTCAAATGCGGATTGTAGTAAATGGGGCCCTTAGGATATTAATTCAAGGGAAAAAATAATGTGATGTACCTACTGTTAGCATAGGAATAACCTCTTCAGAACAATGTAATGTAAGACGGAAAGATCCTGGTTGGCTGTGCAGCTTGGCCGATCAAACTATATCGCTAATGACCACGGGAGAACGCATATTGTCCTTATACACTGGGCCGACATCACTCCAGTATGCACCCAACTTTTTAAAACTATTCTAAGGGGTATCCACTACCAGATCTGAAAACGACTGCACGATTACGACAGTGTAATCGTACAGTCGTTTGTCAGTTGTGTGATGAGCCTGCACTGAACGAGCAGACGTTCAGTGCAGGGTCATCAATCATCTGGAAACATGCTGAACCTGACGACATCGTCAGGTTGACCAGCATGTTGGAGAGATCATAGATGTCTAAAAGACCAGCGGGCACGAGCATCGCTGGTCGTTTAAGACACTTTTGCAAACGATTGAACGATCAAACGATCATGATCGCTCAATCGTTCCACTTAATCGTGTGGTGGATACCCCTTACTGTCATTCTTTTGGGGTAAATCTAACTAACAAATATCCTACCGCTACCACCAGTTTGTCACGACCTGCATTCACTTCGCTCTTGACCTACAGTACATTAGTAATAAACATTACAATAAAAAGCCAGATACACACCCTTAACTAGTTGAGGTCACTAGGCTATTACTGCTAGTGATTTCAAACACGCTGAAGTCTGGCATATGATGCAGGTGTTGTCTCTGGGCATATGCAGAGAACTGTAAGTATACCTTAATATATAATGGTTAGACCCTCATTATCAGAGTGTATTTAAGGTGATATGCTTACAAAATACAGTTTCCCTTTTTGGATATATATCACTATTGGGGAAACAAAATCTGTGAATGTGTAGACTTGCCCTTTAAAGGAAGAAATATACAGGTTTCTTATTTACACAATTATGGAAATGCTAAGTGAAAAGTGTTTTGTTTCTACACTGGAGCTGCACAGGTTTATATCTTGCTTTGGGAAAACAAACCACTGTAAAGTAGGGACTAATGGGAAAGTGGGACTACAATAACGATCTAGGAGGATTGAGGGGTATACGCTCAGCATCCCGGCGGTCAGGATGCCGACGCTTACATTGCTGTTGCTGGAATCCCGTCGCTGGTGAGAATCTCGGCGCTGGCATCCCGCCGGATACCGTAGGTAAGTTAGGGGGAGGGTTAGAGTTGGGCACTCGGGGGAGGGTTAGGTTTAGGCACTAGGGAGGGAGGGTTAGGGTCAGGCACTGGGGGGGAGAGTTAGGGTGTGGGGAAGGGGAGGTTAGGATTAAGCACTAGGGGGAGGTTAGGGTCACGCACCAGGGAGGGAGGGTTAGGATAGGGAGAGAGGGAGGATTAGTATACTGACCAACAAGTGTTAGTATGCCCGCCGGGATTCTGACCACCGGCATCCCGTACCCAACCCTGATTGAGGCATGGTATAAAACAAGATCTGGCACCCAAAGTTTAGTTTCAGTTGCCAATTAAAATGATTTTATTGCATTAATTACATACATCAAATACAATTACAACTATTAGAAATATATTTTTATTTTTAAACAAAAGAATATCATAGAGCACAGTGGCGTAAGTTCATTCCAGACGCCCGGAGGCAAGTTATAATTTGGTGCCCCCCCCCGTCATAGCCGCTGACACTGTAATGAAGAATTCGCATGCAGACAGGCTATAGATAGATGAATGCAGCAGCTGATGATCTGACATGGAGCTCTCCATTAGTGTATGGTAGCTTCCCATGTGCCGGGAAGGGGTTCCATGTATTGGGCGGCCATGACGGTACACTCTGGGTACATAGTTATAGCCCTAAGTGGGGTGAATATGTTGTGGACAATGGAGGAGGTGCCCCTTTCAAAGCTGGAGCCCGGCGGCAGGCGCCTCCATTGTCTCCCATAGTTCTGCCCCTGATAGAGCAGGGTTACCCCTTTTAGCCCCCGAGTTCCATGGCAAATACCTTTTTCCCTGGCCCTAAAATCAACCCTGCATTTGTTTTATGCAGCAGCTAGTAACGATACTGGATCAGAACCTCTATACACACCTTCCTATACCTTCTAATGTCCTGCCTATACCTTCTAATGTCCTGCCTATACCTTCTAATGTCCTGCCTATACCTTCTAAGGGTGACGCTAGTTTGCGTACGCAGTCATACCATAAATAAAGACTTAGATGTGGAATCTGTGGTTCCAAAGCACAAGTGATATTCAGGTAAAAGTGCAGACAGTTACACGCAATTGATCAAGACACAATTTAGGCGCAAAAGGAAATTATACAGACCGCAAGTACAGTATACATACGCAGGCGCTTCCGGACCCAAAGATAGGCATCAGCAAGAGACCCCTCGTCATTCAGCATTCAGCATGAAGACTCAGAACCAGCGTTCGTGCACTCATATTTATACCCCCCCCAGAATATACATTGGTTCTCAGGGGTGAAGCATCTGTTACAGCACATTTAACAGGCTGGTTCAAACAGACTCTCCCTGCCTCTAACAGCTGGGGGTCTTCCTCTTCACGCCTCTCGTAGCATCCTAACAGTTGTTTCTAAAATATACATTTTGTTGCTTGTAGGCTCTGCGATCCATAACTCGGGAATACATGATGCGATCTCCCCACCGATAACATCGGAATACTGTAAAAAGGATACGCATCAGTACAACTCCTAACATGACTTGTTTAGCATGTATAATACCTTAGTTATCAAATATCTTTACTTCTCAGCATTTAAACTAACTGAACCAACTTAAATCATATACTTTAGAGCTTATTGAACCTTATGTGTGAATATGTAATGTGTGGGTATTCAGGGTTTGAAATAAGGATGCTAGTTAACTTGGGGCAGATGCGTGCGCATAAAGCTAATAAACCAGTGGTTTCATATAAAGTCCTATGCATTCCCTAATATGCGACTAGTTAACAGCGCAATTGTGTGTATTAATGTGTGTATGAGAAGTGGTGAAGATGCAAACGCATGGTGCTATTAGTATTATCGCCACATGTACTAAAATGTGAGTTTGTCTAAAATGGCGCTTAGGCGGCCATTTGCAAAATGGCGTCTTGCGATCTCATTTTCAAGATGGCGTCTTGCGGCCAGTCGCAAGATGGCATCACCGTGATTAAATTTTAACCTGAACTTGTGTTAGCCAATTATTCAGCTTCGACAGTCCACCCTTTGATAGCAAACAACATGCTATCACAATCTGTTATTAGGATTTAATTTAGGCATACATTTACATATTATTTGGTATTATTATGGGATGGCACAAGGTGGTTCTTTATCCATCAATAATGTGTCTCTGGGTGGGGACATAAAACTACTATTATACGCACACCGCGGATCTTGGGAGATCATGTGAAAGGTGTGGGAATGCACCAGGCTTATAATAGCAGTCTTGAAGGGGAATTTGAGACTTTACATCATCTGAGGTGTTCTATGAATAACATTTCAATAATACATTCTATGCATGTTTAAATATAATACATCAAATGATTGTATTTCCTAGCTCAGGGTTGTAATGCAGTTCTATATTTACCTCAGTATACATATTGTCATTACTGACCACCATCATAGTTTCATTCTTTTGTTTCACTCTGTTTCTACATTTTCCACACTTCAACACAATAGGAACACACAGGACACATATACCAATTATTATGATGACAATCAGTATAAGGATTAAGAATTTGCCTATGCTGGCGATCACTTCCTGGACCCATTCCCCTAGACCTGAGAACCATTTTACCGGGTTCAGCCATGCCACCCATCCTTCTATCTTTTCCCCTACTTCAGCCACTGAAGCGTTATGGTTCTTGCGAAATTCCCACTTTAGCTGCAGAATTTCATCCATCTTCCGGTCTATCACCTCTTTAGGGTCGCTGGTATCATTGGTGACATAGGTGCAATATTTTACTCCAAATTGGGTGGCCAATGTTACGCAATACCCTCCAGTAACAGCAGTTAAATAATTCAACACTAGCCTGTGTTGCACCAGTTCTTTCTTGTACGCTTGCAATTCTTTCCCTGTATACCTAAATGTGTCATCGTACATCTCGGTGATATTATCTATTAATTTATCAAGTTCCTGGATATATCTAAAATTTAATGTACCCCGAGCAATCCTGGTGGGGTCCAATGCGACCAGAACTTGAAAGCCAGTTGTCTCACTGATTAACTAAGTGGCTTTATGTATATCACCAGGTACCATATTTCTTTTGCCTCTGTGTTCATATTGTGTGTGAAGATATAGTGACGGTGTGTTTTTATGTATACCCAGCATTTCAACATGTGTGAGGATCATAACTTCTGGGACTACTCTTCCCAGCCCAGGTAACACAAACCTTCGGAACTCGGGGAGAGTTCTTCCACAGATGAAATATACATTATCAGGGAGAACATAAGGAATGGTATGCATCATTATCATTAAGCACATTTCCCTTGCAAACAATCCTATTTCTGGTTCTTCCATCTGGTACATGCAAGTTTCTGGCTGTATTATTTTAGCACAATAACCATTTGGCACCTTACCAATAATTTCTTTGGTGGAACTCAATGTATACCGATACCTAAAATGTTTCCCACCAGACTTAATGGAGCTCAATAGATCATGGTTTATGGACTCATTATCAGCTCTTTGTGAGAAGGTCATCGTCTGATTATTCCCCGTCACTTCCCAACTCCCGGGTTTATTGGGGTTAGTTATGTTTAAACACAAAAGTGATCTATCTACTTGGAATTGATAGAGTTTGAAATGAGGTGGTTTGGATGAGAGGAATTTTCCATCCAATGTTTTCCCTTTTTGTAATTCTAAAATTTCCATGATATTCAGCGGAAATGGCACCAACCCTACGTTTTGCTGTCCCTGGGGCACATGTGAACACACCCAGCAATCAGTTTGATTTAACACTTTGCCTACCATGCTATGATAATCCTCTAGAGGATACCCACCCCAGTACGGATTATTTTTAGGTTGGCACCGTTGGATACAGTTCTCATCAACTAGGGACCCACAAAGCTCACAAATACAGGAATCTTCAGACGATAACCCTCCACACCTTCCCCGAGTATCCGGAATGACAGCTCTTTTAACAATAACAGTACTAAGATTGGAAAGACACTCCCCTGATTGGCATTGCACTCCTCCTGATTCCACTCCATCAGCACTGCCATCAGCTCCCATTTCCTCAATCGGTCCCCCATCACAGACACTGGATATCCCTGGACTGACCAGGATGGTGAACACTCTAAAAGAGAATATGAAAATGAACACAGCAGCCCCATCCATTGTCACAACAAGACCTTCAAATTTCTCTCAGTTCAGGTATCTTACTATGACCTTTTCAATCCTCCCGGAACAAGCTCGCGAGCGACAGATCCACGCTATCAGCTCTGTCTCCGACTTGTTTCTCCACCGGTTGATTGACCTTTTTGCAGTGAGTGGAATGGACCCAGGTATCTCTCTCCGCCACCTTCAAAGATGTAGTACTCGTCAGCAGCACCTGGTACGGACCTTCCCACCGATCAGTCAAACAACCTGAACGCAAGAAATTTCTGATCATTACATATTCTCCTGGTTCAACATCACGACAGTTCGTTTCAGGCATATCATTAGACAACAATTTCAGTTTCTGCTGCTGTTGCTTTAACTGCTTACTCATTGATATAAGATACTTCACACTTACCTCATTGTTACCCTTTAGATCTTCCTGTGGACTTATAATCAAATGAGGTTGTCTACCAAACAATATTTCAAATGGGGACAGATTCAGAGAAGGTCTAGGAGTGGTCCTTATGCTATGTAGGACCAAAGGTAAAGCTTCTGGCCATCCTAGTCCAGTCTCTGCCATGATTTTACTTAGCTTATTTTTAATAGTCCTGTTCATCCTCTCTACCTTGGCACTGGCTTGCGGTCTGTAGGGGGTGTGAAGTCGGCTATTAATACCCATCAGCTTACACATATTTTGAAAAACATCACCTGTGAAATGGGTTCCCCTGTCACTCTCGATGATTTTAGGGATACCGTACCTGCATACAAATTCCTGAACTATTTTCTTAGCAGTAAACGCAGCAGTATTAGTGGCCGCTGGGTAAGACTCAACCCAGTTAGAAAATACGTCTGTGCACACTAATACATACTTAAGGTTCCTGCAGGGTGGTAATTGGATGAAATCAATTTGTATCACCTGTAAAGGTCCATCAGTCGGTGGAATGTGGGACGGTTCGGTAGGGATCGCTTTCCCTATGTTCTTTCTCAAGCAGGTCAGACAGCACATTGCTATCTTCTCTGCTTGTGAAGAAAAACCTGGTGCGCACCAGTATGCCCTCACCAACTTGCACATACCCTGTTTACCCAGGTGAGTCAGACCGTGTGCTGCCTCAGCCAGGCTGGGGTAATATGCCTTGGGGGCTACTGGCTTACCATGTCCATCCCTCCAGAGCCCAGAGGACTCTTGCCCACACCCCTTGGACTTCCAAATGGATTTTTCCTGAATTGAACACAAATTTTGCATCTCAATTAATTTTAGCATATCAATAGTTTGAAATGACATAATTGTTTCAGTTGGGGGAAGCATTTTTAACTCTGCTGCCCATTTTGCAGCTTCATCAGCTCTGTTGTTGCCCAGTGACACCGGGTCATCCTCACATGTGTGGGCTTTGTATTTAATTACTTCCACTGCTTTGGGCAGTTGGATTGCTTCTAGAAGATGTTATATGTGTCGGGAATGTGCAACTGGTGTGCCTGCTGCTGTCATAAAATTTCTCAGATGCCATAGAGCCCCAAAATCGTGCACCACCCCGAACGCGTACCTCGAGTCAGTGTAAATGTTAGCAGATTTGCCTGCTGCCAGTTCACATGCTCTAGTCAGTGCTACTAACTCTGCCACCTGGGCTGAGTGAGGAGGACCAAGAGGTTTAGCTTCTATGGTGTCTGTGTCATTTACAACAGCATAACCTGTACATAATTCACCTGTGTCTATTTGTCTATGACAACTCCCATCCGTAAAAAAAGTTACATCCACATTCTTTAAAGGTGTGTCATGTATGTCAGGTCTAGCAGTAAAGGTCTGATTCAGATATGTCATACAATCGTGCGTATCATTATGTCTGCCGAACTCACCTCCCGCCAGCAACTCCTCTCCTTCCACCCTTTGTACATCATGTTGTACATATGGTAGGTATGTTGCTGGATTCAGCGTACTGCAACGTTTAACAGTAATATTTGCAGGAGCGATTAGAGCTAGTTCCCATTTGGTGAACCTAGCCGAGGAGACGTGTCTGGTTTGAGCTGAGTTCAACAGAGCAGATACAGCATGGGGAGTGTAGACAATCATATCATGGCCCAATACTACGTCCTCACTTTTACTCACCAATAAAGCGGTAGCTGCTACACTTCTCAAACAGGTGGGGAGTGATCTTGCTACCGTGTCCAATTGGGCACTGTAGTAGGCTACGGGACTACTGGCATCACCATGTTTTTGTGTAAGGACACCTGCAGCACAACCATCGGCTTCCGTACAATACAAATCAAAAGGTTTTTCATAATCAGGTATTCCCAATGCAGGAGCTCTTGTCAGACTATCCTTAAGATTAAGGAAAGCCTGTTCTGATTCCTCTGTGTGTATGACACGATCGGGTTTTGAGGAAGAGACTAATTCCTGTAAAGGTAAGGCCAAAATAGAAAAACCTGGTATCCACATTCTACAGTATCCACACATTCCCAAGAAGGTACGAATTTGCTGTTGATTCTGCGGCAGTGTCATGTTTTGTATGGCCTGGATTCTATCTGTTGTCAGGTGTCGTAACCCCTGGGTTAGGCAGTGTCCCAAATATTTTACTCTGGATTGGCACGGCTGTAGTTTGTCCTTAGCCACCTTGTGTCCTGTTTGTGAGAGATGAAGTAACAAAAGTTTAGTATCATTCAAACATGACATAAACGAGTCAGAACATAGCAATAAATCGTCCACATATTGAATTAGAACAAATCCATTGGCAGGTTGAAAAGATTGTAAACAGTCATGCAATGCCTGGGAGAAGATACTGGGGCTGTCTATGAAACCTTGGGGTAATCGTGTCCATGTGTATTGTAAACCTCTGTATGTAAATGCGAATAGATACTGAAAGTCAGGATGGAGAGGCACAGAGAAGAAAGCTGAACAGAGGTCAATGACAGTGAAATGGGTTGCATTTGGTGGGATTTGCATCAAAATGACAGCTGGATTCGGCACTACGGGGAATTGGCTCTCTACTACCTTATTGACACCTCTAAGGTCTTGTACCAGCCTATAACCCCTCCCACCACTCTTCTTCACTGGAAAGATGGGACTGTTGGCTACACTAGCTGTATGAACTAAAATTCCCTGTTGCAATAATCGCTCAATTATTGGAAAAACCCCTAATTCTACCTCCTGTTTTAGTGGGTACTGGGGAATTTTTGGAGCTTGCCTTCCGGTTTTTAAATTTACCATTACAGGGCTTCCGTTTGCCATTAATCCAGTGTCCTGTCCATCTTTAGTCCAAAGGGAATCTGGAATTAGGGACGACATTTCATCTACCTGTGATGGAGTTTCATTTAAATGGTAGAGTGATACATTATCCTTTGTGGAGTTTCTAGCATATCCTGCACCTTGTATGCCATTCTCTCTGGGATGTCTAAAAATACACCATCAGGGGTGCAATATATAATGCAGGTTAGTAGGAGCCGCAGTAGCCAGGAGAAAAGAATGCCTGGTATGCAACGGCCCAATAGTAACCTCTGTGGACTTTGTTAAAGGATAATGTTCCACTTTACCTGTTCCACCCATTGTTGGTACTGTGTCGTTGGTCACCTGCAAATTAAAGGGAGATTTTATCACCGACCTGGTTGCCCCTGTGTCTACAAGAAAAGGATATTCCGTACCAGCTACATCAACCATCATGACCGGTTCTTCCCTAGTACTTCCCGTTAACCTGACCATCTGTAGACTACAGGTATGACCTGACCCCTAGCGTCGGCTACCATTCTCCAATAAAGCATTTACGGCTACAATTGGAGCTGGTCCCTGCTGAACATTTGCTGGCCTCTGTGCATATCCCTTATGGGGATATCTAGGTCTTCCCTGATGTGGGATCCCTACTCCTTTTATTGTACAGTTTCTACTTAAGTGTCCTGTTTATTTACAGTTAAAACATGTTCGTGTTTCGGGTGAAGACATGTGGTGTTGTGAGGTTTGCGCAGAGGGTAAAGGTGGTGGATATGGGTAAGGATATTGTGGGGGATAAGAGGTTGGTGGATAGCCTGGGACCTGTGGTTGCATCGGGCTAGTGGGATAGAGTTGTGTTTGTTGTTGAGTGGGGTTAGTGAGAGGACATACTTGTTCAGAAGTCAGTGTGTGTGCAAGTGCAAGTGTGTCTGTTGGCTGTGGTGTTACTGTGATTCCCTCCAGAGCTTGTATACTGACCGCCATTACTTTTTCGCTCTGGGCTTCTCTCTTTTTGGAGATGTTTTTATCATGTTCAATAGTGGTTTCTATGAGGGAATCTATTGTAAGTCCCCGCCAGCGAGGCTGTGAGGTCTGAACCCGAGTCCATAAACTCTCTTTCAGACCGTCCACAAGTACCGTGACTATCATTCCCCTGTGGTGAGTTCTACCTTTAATATCTTCTATCCCATTGTACTGGTGAACGTCACCATCCAATACACAATCCGTGATACATTTTGTCACGTCGGTATTGCGTGGCAGACAGGCCCTTAACACCACACGCCAATCTTTATTAGTGGGCTCATGTGAACTACCCAAATTCCTCAAAAATCTTTGACATTTAGCTAATTCCTTTTTGGGATCGGGGAAATCATTTATGATGGAATTTAGTTCTGCTTGTCCAAGGACAATGCATTACTACTTCCCTCGTGGACACTATACCGTTCGCGTCTGCATTTCCATTTGGAACAGTTATTGTCCGAATGGGATGCAGACCGGTAGCACTGCTACCTTTGACCTGATTACCTGGCTGGGGGTTTAGTCTGCTGCTGCTACGTATGATATGAACAACTTCCTCTATTGGTGCAGAGGGCATTAACACTTCCCTTGCTGTTACCGATGGAGATGGCACCACTCATGATTGTGGTGATGCAGCATCTATCATCTGCACAGCATGGGAAATGGCAGACATTACAATAGGCTCATCATCCGCATCATGAACATTTTCTTTATAATTGCTTAAGAGAGGGTACAAGTTGCTTGTTACATTTTTATGGGTATTTTTGGTAACTGTACTTGCACCTCCATCCATATAAGGTTGGGGAGGTGAGCGTAAACTGCTGGCAATACTCTCCACGATGCTACCTTGTCGCACGTGCGCGCCATTTTGCAGCTCGCCCGTATTGCAATTTAGCGTCGCGGATGTATTTCCTGACAATGTGCTCGCGACGCTAGTTTGCGTCGTTTGCACATTGTTAAGCCACGCATCCCCTTTATGCTGCCACAGTTTTAAACATTCAAAATATTTAACCTTTTTCTCTCAGGAGCGCATCAAACTGATGTGATCCCGGACATTGTCTAACACATTTTTATCAAAACTACCAATTCTGGGAAACGGTCTAACACTCTTCCTCATCATATTAAACCATAAATCACAATACCTTATTGCACAAGTACCGTACTTGGTTTGCATGATACGACGGGCCGATTCGATCGGCGCCTCCATTAGCAGCACATCATTGCCTAACATCTACTGTTTGCGTGGCTCCCATTCTGAGACAACTCCTACGCTTTTCAATAAAGATTTAAGCCGGTGAAAGACAATCAAGACACTTTCACTTACCTGTGGATGATTTAAGTCGGCGGTGCCCACACACCTGGATAAGATTTAGTAAGGCAACTTCCACACCTGGATAAGATTTGAAAAAGGCAACTTCCACACCCGGATAAGATTTAGTAAGGCAACTTCCACACCTATGAGAGTTTATATGTCGGCTACTCTCACGCACCTCTCTACAACAAAGACAACATGTACACCTGCTACTGTGTATAGAACGGTAAAGCTGCTTACCGAGCGGCTAGGCTAACCCTTGCACCTAGCCCTTAAGGATCATACGATACCCTTAACTTTGTTCAACAAGTATTCACTGTTACACACTTTTTTCCTGCGCAGAAAAATACACGTTAACCCAGATATTGGTAATAGAAAAAAAATGAAAACCTCAATGGCTTTGTTCAAACACGTGGCAGCACAACCGGAAGTACATATATGCTATTGTGCGACCAGTCGCATACACAATAATGCGACTACCACACAACCGTAAAAATGGCTTTTTAACTGCGTACGCAAAAGTGCGTCTTTGCTATGCGCAAACCTGCGACTTAGCCGCGTACTCAGTACTGCGACACCCCTTTAAATGTAAGGTTCTATCAACAGAGGAAAACAAACTTTTTCCTCTCTTGTCCCTGGATTCTAGTCAGCTCCCTTGATTCACACGGAGACGGATAGCGATTTTTCAGCACAAAGCAGTTGCAGGCAAACCCTGCATGTGGCCACTCCACCCTTTTCTGAAATATCAATGACCATATGTACCGTGTGAGCAGGTAAGTGACTTCACTACGAGCCCCCAACTAACGATACTGTTTCAGAACCTCTATACACACCTTCCTATACCTTCTAATGTCCTGCCTATACCTTCTAAGGATGACGCTAGTTTGCGTATGCAGTCATACCATAAATAAAGACTTAGACGTGGAATCTGTGGTTCCAAAGCACAAGTGATATTCAGGTAAAAGTTCAGACAGTTACACGCAATTGGTCAAGACACAATTTAGGCGCAATAGGAAATTATACAGACCGCAAGTACAGTATACATATGCAGGCGCTTCCGGACTCAGAGATAGGCATCAGCAAGAGACCCCTCGTCATTCAGCACGAAGACTGAGAACCAGCGTTCGTGCAGTCATATTTATACCCCCCAGAATATACAGGACAATAGGGAAGTCTGTTGCTGATATCATTGGTTCTCAGGGGTGAAGCATCTGTTACAGCACATTTAACAGGCTGGTTCAAACAGACTCTCCCTGCCTCTAACAGCTGGGGGTCTTCCTCTTCACGCCTCTCGTAGCATCCTAACAGTTGTTTCTAAAATATACATTTTGTTGCTTGTAGGCTCTGCGATCCATAACTCGGGAATACATGATGCGATCTCCCCACCGATAACACTGGAATACTGTAAAAAGGATGCGCATCAGTACAACTCCAAACATGACTTGTTTAGCATGTATAATACCTTAGTTATCAAATATCTTTATTTCTCAGCATTTAAACTAACTGAACCAACTTAAATCATATACTTTAGAGCTTATTGAACCTTATGTGTGAATATGTAATGTGTGGGTATTCAGGGTTTGAAATAAGGATGCTAGTTAACTTGGGGCAGATGCGTGCGCATAAAGCTAATAAACCAGTGGTTTCATATAAAGTCCTATGCATTCCCTAATATGCGACTAGTTAACAGCGCAATTGTGTGTATTAATGTGTGTATGAGAAATGGTGAAAGATGCAAACGCATGGTGCTATTAGTATTATCACCACATGTACTAAAATGTGAGTTTATCTAAAATGGCGCTTAGGCGGCCATTCCTAAAATGGCGTCTTGCAATCTCATTTTCAAGATGGCGTCTTGCGGCCAGTCGCAAGATGGCGTCGCCGCGATTAAATTTTAACCTGAACTTGTCTTAGCAAATTATTCAGCTTCAACACTAGTGACATAGTAGATATTTTATTTCAGAGTTTTTTATATTGGAAAGAAATATCAGATACAGTGCCTTGCAAAAGTATTCACCCCCTTTGCATTTTTCATGTTTTGTTGCCTCACAACCTGGAGTGAAAATGGATTGTTTGAAGGTGTGCTTCATTTCATTCACAGAACATGCCTACAACTGTGAAGTTGTGTTTTTTTTATATTGTGAATCAAACAACATTTAGGACAACATAACAGAAAACTTCAGCGTGAATAACTATTCACCCCCCTAAAGTCAGTACTTTGCTGAGCCACCTTTTGTGGCAATTACAGCTGCAAGTCGCTTTGGATAAGTCTCTATGAGTTTGCCACACCTTGCCCCTGGGATTTTTGCCCATTCCTCAAGGCAAAACTGCTCCAGCTCCTTCATGTTGGAAGGTTTCCGCTTGTGAAGAGCAATCTGCAAGTCTGACCACAGATTCTCAATTGGATTGAGATCTGGGCTTTGACTAGGCCATTCCAACACATTTAAATGTTTCCCCTTAAACCACTCGATTCTTGCTTTAGCAGTATGATTCGGGTCATTGGGCCTCACTCAGAGACGGTCGTAGGATGCAAGCGGCCGTTCTGAAACAGGGCGGCCGCTTTCATCCTGAACGGTCGCCTCCATGTCGGTCATTAGGCTGTGGGTTTCCACCCACAGCTCTAACGACCGTTAAGGATGATGGTCGCGATGGTCAAGACCATCGCGACCATCAGGGCTTACGACGAGACCCTAAGGTAGGGTCTCGTCAACCTTAAGCCCCAGGGAGCTTCCTGCTCTGTTTGAGCAGGAAGCTCCCCACTGACATCACTGATGATGTCAGTGGGGCCGCCCCCAAACTGCAAGCGTTCCGACAGGAACACCTCCGTTTGGCCGGGCACGCCCCCGGCCCGCCCAGCAAACGGAGCGAGCTGTCACATTCTATATTGATAGCTCGCCCCGTCTGCTACGAGACCCCTAACAACGGATCACCCGTTGTTAGCCCGGTCTTGCGCATGCGCACGACGGAGCCGGCTCCGTCATGTGCATGCGCACTGGAGCAACATCGCCCCGGTTGCGAGCTCGTAGAGCTAACGATCGGGTCTGAATAAGCTGCATTGTTCTGCTGGAAGGTGAACCTCCGTCCCAGTCTCAAATCACAGGCAGACTGAAACAGGTTGTGCTCAAGAATATCCCTGTATTTAGCACCATCCATCTTTCCCTCGACTCAAATCAGTTTTCCAGTCCCTGCTGTTGAAAAACATCCCCACAGCATGATGCTGCCACCACCATGTTTCACTGTGGGGATGGTGTACTTTGGGTAATGTGTTGGGTTTGCGCCAGACATAGCGTTTTCCTTGGTGGCCGAAAAGTTCAATTTTAGTCTCATCTGACTAGAGCACCTTCCTTCATACATTTGGGGAGTCGCCCACATGCCTTTTGGCAAACTCAAATCGGGTCTTCTTATTTTTTATCACTAAGTAATGGCTTTGTTCTGGCCACTCTTCCATAAAGCCCAGCTTTATGGAGTGTACGGCTTATTGTGGTCACATGCACAGATACACCAGTCTCTGCTGTGGAACTCTGCAGCTCCTTCAGAGTTACCTTTGGTCTCTGTGCTGCCTCTCTAATTAATGCCCTCCTTGCTCCGTCTGTGATTTTTGGTGGGCGCCCCTCTCTTGGCAGGTTTGTTGTGGTACCATGTTCTTTCCATTTGATGATGATGGATTTGATGGTGCTCCAGGGGATCATCAAAGATTTGGATATTTGCCTTATTAACCAACCCAGAAATTGTACTTCTCAACAACTTTGTCCCTGACTTGTTTGGAGAGCACCTTGGTCTTCATGGTGTGATGTCTCTTGCTTAGTGGTGTTGCAGCCTCTGGGGCCTTTCAGAAAAGGTGTGCTTATACTGACAGATCATGTGACACTTAGATTTCACACAGGTGGACTTCATTTCACTAATTATGTGACTTCTGAAGGTAATTGGTTGCACCAGAACGTTTGAGGGGCTTCATAGCAAAGGGGGTGATTACATATGCACATGACAATTTTCAGAATCTTATTTATAAAGATTAATTTTTATATATATTTTTCTCATTTCACTTCACCAATTTAGACTATTTTGTGCAGATCCATCACAAAAAATTCAGATAAAAAAAATAAATACAGGGTGTAATGTAACAAAAAAGGTAAAAAGCCAAGGGGAGGTGAATATTTTGCAAGGCACTGTATGTGATTTTCAATCAAAATTAGTGTGTGTACTATAATATAAATGCACTTTCTAAAGAACATTCTGACAAAATAGTAACCAGTTTATTGGATCCATATAATGCTGTCATCCCTAAAATATATAATATATATAGCCTACAGAAATTGTTTTCTTCATCTAATGATTATTTCAGAAGCAGACTTCGATCTCCTCTCATTCTTGGCTATAGAAAGATAATTACAGAGTTTAGTATTCATTTGACTGCAAATTTAAATCACTAGTATTTTGGCTGGGGCTTACCTCAATCAAACTCCATTAAGTATTTCATTGAGATGCATTTGTCTTTAGAATATAAAGTAGGGATAGCTGCTAGTCTTTAATTGAAGAAAATTAGTGTTAATGGGCAAAGTGTTCAGGTTATTTTCTGAAAGATTCATTTGCTTAGATCACAGAAATGACACTTATCAATGCAAATATAAAATATGTAACAAAACGTTTTGAGAAAGTGTTCATCTAGATTTAATACACACTATTAACCTTCTTTCCCAAAGAACTGTGGTCATTAGTACATTAAAATATGTACACACCCCGGTGTGGGCCCTGTGGCTCTCTCACGAGGGCCCCTCTCATCTATGACACTTATACTTTCCTTTTCCACTGGACCCTTGCGCGATGGGGAGGGCCACCCTACTCGCTTCCTCCTTTCTTGCTATATTACCTTGGATAGGTACTTTTTTTTTTGTGATGCTTTCTGAGCATCATATGATATTCCCCAAGATGCTCTATCTTTTCACGTACTCCTGTATTCCCCCCTATACCCCCCACCTACACATTATTTTTCTTTTTGTTCTATTTACATGTTTTGCTTCCTATTGTATTCTTTATATTTGAAAATGTGGCTCATTGTTGGTGCTTCCTGTCTTTATATGTGCATTCATATGCTCAGCCAGTCTACTTCCACGAACAAAAAATCTAAGCTGATCGCCAATAGATTGGACTCCATACTTCTACAACTGATTTATCAAGATCAGGTGGGCTTCATTCTGGGTTTAACACACCAGATAGAACCCAAGGGCCCAAATGCAATTGTCTGTGTTTTGCAGGCACCAATTGCAATTTTGTGATATAGCCGCTAGATTTAAAGCATACTTGCCCACCTTTATATTTCTATTCCCGGGAGATGCCCAAGTAAGACCAGCAGGAGGGTGGTGACAGGGGACGGGGCCCGATGATTGGTGTCATTAAGCCCTATCCCCTTGCGGAAAGTGCAGCGATTGGCTCATATTTAAACAGAGGCGGAAGCATTGCGTCATTAAGCCCCACCCCCTGCACGGGGACCTGAGATCGCCGCGGAAATTCTCCCCATTCTGCCCACTTCACTAGGAAGTGGGCAGAATGCAAGAGAAGTTCCTACCCTTCCGAGGGTGTGTGGGGGGGGGGGGGGTTATCCAAAAAATAGTGAGGCTCCCGCGAATTCCGGGAGTGTAGGCATGTATGATTTAAGCAACAATGCTGGTGCCTGCAAATTACGGACTATTACATTTGGGACAAAGAGCGCTTGATATTGCAGCAGTTTACACTAACAGATGTCACCCTGTTATTACTTTCTCTGGAACTAGAGAAGGTGATAGACAGGCTATGTTGGGATTACATGTCCTCTGTGTTATCTAATAAGCATGGTTCTTCAGGTGTTTTCCTCAAGGCCATTCTTCGTTTCTATGAGAACCAATCCGCTAGTTTCATGTTTAGCAATGGCTGTCTATCACCACAGTCAGCCCATTGTTTTGCTCTGGCTGTAGTGCCGCCTGCAGAGAAGATTACTACATCTGATTTGATTACAGGATCAGTGATTGGCCGTATCCATCATAAACGATTGTTTCTGAAGAGCGCTGACACCACCCTTTGGGCCCTATACCAAATTTAGCATGATTCATCTGCAGCTTCTTTGTGCAAACTGAATGCCTCTAACTTTCGAAGTTCTGGCCATCAGTATTCCCCAAGTCCTGCTTTCTAAGCTTGAAGAACAATCAAAATATACTTGGCAATCTTCTTCTTCTAATTATCTTGGTATTCAAATTCCTTTACATCCCGCAGACACAATTGCCTGTAATTACTCTATGCTTTTACAGAAATGTACATCCTTGCCTTAAAATTTCTTTAATTATGAGGTCTCATGGCTGGGTCAGATTGCGGCTGTTAAAATTAAACTTTTAGCTGATTTTTTATTTCGATGTGTCTCATCACCTTATCAATTCTTATAAAATTTTATGCCAAAGCTCTTACCTTTGTTTGGTAAGGTAAATATCCCAGACATGTCAAGGAAAAATTGTTTCAGTCTAAACTGAATGAAGGCTTAGCTGCACCCAAATTTTTTTTTATTTTATTAACAATTTTATATAGCTCACACATATTACGCAGAGCTTTTCAGAGAATATTTCAGTCATTCACATCAGTGCCTACCACAGTCTAGTTTAAAATCTATATTCCCTACCACCTGTACACACATAAATACTAGGATTAATTTTTTGTGAGACAACTAACCTATCGGTAAAGCTACATACACACACAACGATTGAGTTAGTGAACGATTTTAGTAAACGATTTTCTACCTTGAAAAAATTAACTAAAATCGTTTACTAAAGTTGTTCATTTACTATGTTCATTTAAATGTAATGAACGATTTTTTAGAACTACAAACAATTTTTGCATATTAACTTACTGAAAATCATTCAGTTGACAAGTCTGACTGAACTACAAATTACAAACTACAAACGTGAACGCGCATGAACGATAATCGTTCATCGTTTGACTCAGAAAGTGAACGATTTTTTCAAACGATTATCGTTAAACGATATTGTTTAAAGATAATCGTTCAAAAAATCGTTGTGTGTGTATGCACCTTTAGTAGTAAGTAGTGTGGAAGGAAATTACTTAGAGCAACAGAGGAACCCATGACCTCAGTGCTGTGAGGCAGTAATGCTGACCACTACATCAGATGGACTGCCCAATTGTATCACTTTGCATGTTTTCTAAACCTATTCTGAGAAGCAGAGGAGGTGTGGCCAGTGCTGTGTGGGTGTGGCATGTGCCATGTAGACGTGTACACCCCCTGTACTATCTTCTCCACTGCCTACCTAAATATGTAAAAGTAGAAAAATTGCACCATTTTATGAGGAAAGCAGAAATATTACTTTAATTTGATTTACGGGCAACTGTGTGGCCCCATTGATGGCTGGTCACTATCATGCTGTCATTATGAGGGGCCTATTTTTATGCGGAGGCCTGGAGCTATAGTCCTATCTGGCACATTGTTAATCTAGCACTTTCTGTACCTTCCTTAAAACTTTCCCTTCAATCTATTAATGTTCAACTCTCAGGTTGTAACCATAGAAATAAAAAAAATCCTGATCACGGTTATATTGGACTTTGAAGTTTTTTTAAAATGACATAGTATAAATCATTCTGAAATGTTGATAAATAATAATTATTGGTCCCATCCATATAGCTACCAGAATGGCAATTGCTCAGTTCTGGAAAATCTCCTTCCACTCCACTTCTCTCTGTAATAATTACTGCTAAAATATAAGAGAAGCTATAAGATAAAGATCATTCACTTCTAGTATTTCCCCTCTCTCCTTCCCCTTTAACAAAATTGTTTTAATGGCACTTGTACTACACAGGACATTGCCATAGCCTTCTCTTTATTACCACTAGTGTGCAAAACTTGTTTTGTTCTTGTATTTTGCAATGACCATTCAGTGTTGAACATCTCACCATCAGTTTTGTAGTCTCTGGATTGTTGCATTGTTCCTTAGTTTTTCATACTCTGTTTGCATTATATTCCTCCTTTTATGTGTTCTGTGTTGTAATGTAAGCCATACCTACTCTCCCGGAAGATGCGAGAGGCTCTCAAGTTTTCGGACCCCCGGAAGAGTAGGCAGATCTCCCGTATCCCACCCGCTTCCTAGTGAAGTGGGCAGTATGGGGAGATAATATTGAGAATTGCGGGTCCATATGAAGCGAGGACTGGGTAAAAATGAATGAGGTGAAAAGCCTGCCTCTTCCTCCAGAGTGGTCATCTGTATCTTCTCTCCGGCCTTCTCAGAGTGTCCTGTGCATCGCTCAGAGCTTTTAAAAAGTCCAGAAGGAACGGTTTACCGAATTGAAATTTTTTCTGGTGTTTTTTTTCTCCCAATAAAGTATTTAAGACTTGGACACCAGAAAAAAAATTTTTTGGTAGAGAGACAGTTCAAGTACTTGAACATATGTAAATATCCCGGGCGACACACAGAGAATCGCCCTAATTATTATTATTATTTTTGTAGCGTCACAAGTGTTCTGCAGCGCCTTACAATGTAGATAAATAAATAAGTGACCAGTGACTTACAGTACAATACAATACAACATGAGGACAAGGACATGGATAATATACATTGCTACATTAGTGACTACAACACCCAAATAGCAACAGAGCATAAGCAACCAAGTGTTAGGTACCTTAGTGGGGAGTAAAGTTGCATACACACACAACGATTGAGTTAATGAACGATTTTAGTAAACAATTTTCTACCTTGAAAAAAATGAACTAAAATCGTTTACTAAAGTTGTTCATTTACTATGTTCATTTAAATGTAATGAACGATTTTTCTGAACTACAAACGATTTTTGCATATTAACTTAATGAAAATCGTTGAGTTGACAAGTCTGACTGAACTACAAACTACAAATGTGAACGCGCATGAACAATAATCGTTCATCGTTTGACTCAGAAAGTGAACGATTTGCTTAAGCTACCGCTAGCAGAGCCATGCTCCAGAATGTGCTTGGTAAATACCGCAATAAAGCAGCCCACATAGGAGCCTATGGGAGCTGCTTTTGTCATTGGAGATGGAGCAGGGCTGGATTAAGGAGGGAGGGGGCGACAGGGGCGGTCGTCTCTGGGCCCCCACAAACGGAGGGGCCCCCACTAGCGGCCGCTGTCTGCACCTGCCACTAGTGTAGTGCAGACCACAGGGAGCGCGGCCACACTACACAGTGACATACACACATACACACAGCCGCCAGATTCTCATTGGCTGCTGCGTCAACTGAGGGAGCCGGCTGAAGCTCACTCATGACCTCGGCCTTCCGGCTCCCCTGCAGCGTGTGATGGGAGAGACATGACATCTCTCCCATACTGTACTGCAGGAGAATGGCCGGGACTAGGAGCGGACAGCAGCGGTTGCGTCAGGAGGGGGGATTCAGGTAAGTTGTGTTTTTTTTGCGTGTGTGTGATAAGGGGCACTGTCACTGCATAGTGGGGAGCGCTACTGGCGTCACTGTATAGGGGGGGCCGGTACAGGGGTTACTGTATAGGGGGGGGGGTGCTACTAGGGGCAATGCATAGGAGGGGACTACTACTGGGGGCACTGTATAGGGGGGGACTACTACTGGGGGAAATGGTTTTGGGAGAATACACTACTGGGGGCACTATATAAAGGACCCTGCATATGGAGGCCTACTACTGGGGGCACAGTATGGGGGGGACTACTACTGGGGGCACTTAATAGGAAGGGGACTACTAGTGGAGGAAATGCATTGGGGGGGACTACTACTAAGGGCAATGCATAGGGGGAGAACTACTGGGGGTACTATATAAGGGTCACTGCATAGGGGAGGACTACTACTTGGGGCACTGTATGGGGGGGACTACTACTGGGGGCTATGCAAAGGGGGACTACTACTGAGGGCAATGTATAGGGGGGACCACTACTGTGGGCATTATATAAGCATCACTGCATAGGGGGGACTACTACTGGGGGCACTGCATAGGGGGGACTACTACTGGGAGCAATGCATAGGGGGGGACTACTACTGGGGGCACTGCATAGGGGTGCCCAAAGCATATCCTTGCACCCGGGCCCACCACTCTCTGGTTCCGCCACTGGGGCGTACCTAACCCTAATCTCTCAACCAATGGCGCCTATCCCTAACCCCCCCTTCCCCTAGCCTAACTCCCCGGGGGGGTGCCTAACCCTAAGTCACCCCAGGAGTCCCTAAACCCCCCCCCCTGCGGCTAAGTGCTAAGACGCCCGGACTTGCCTCATTTGGTTCGGCATCTGTCTGTCTTTCAGCATCGAGATTAAGATAGGCGTCCATATTTCAACGCCTATTTTAAGTCTCCCGTCGGGCTTTAGTAGTCGAGATAGAGACCGACGGCATTTAATCCGCCAGTCTATTAACTACATCCTGGCTCGGGAGCATAATAATAATAATCAGCTCCATGTCTTAGATTAGACTCATCGCTGCTGAGCATCTGCTGTATCCAATGTCCATGAAGCCCATGGACATTGGCTACAGATTAGAACAATTTATGTATGGTCCTGTAGTTGACTTAGTGGTTTCTGAAATTAAAACACTTACACAGATTGAGTTTCTGACCAGTGCACTACAATAAATCCTCCAATCCTTCTGTAAGGCCACTCTAATTAACTCCTGTTTGTCATTTAGCCATGTACATAAATCTTGGCAAGATGCCAAAGCCATCCCTGTTCCCAAAATGGTAATTAAATAAAGCACAGTAATCGCACCTACTTCTATAGCCAGATCATATCTTCCTCTTCAGTGCTGTGATTACAGTGTAGGGCAGTGTTGGCTAACCTTGACACTCCAGCTGTTATGGAACTACATAACCCAGCATGCACTGCTACAGTTTTGCTATTAGGGCATGCTAAAACTGTGGCAGGGCATGCTGGGATATATAGTTCCACAACAGCTGGAGTGTCAAGGTTAGCCAACACTGGTGTATGGTGTCCGGTATTCAGGGGTCTATTTACTAAGCAGTGTTAGGAGACAGAGTGAAAAGTGATAAGGTGCCAGCCAATCAGCTCCCAACTGTCATTTTTCAAACACAGCCTGTGAGATGACAGTTGGGAGCTGATTGGCTGGTACCTTATCACTTTTCACTCAGTGTTTGTTTTGTTTAGGTATTCCATGTTTAGTATTTGTGTTTTGTTAATATGCAAACTGACTATTTTAACAGTGTTAACAATGAAATTTACCTTAAAAAAAAACCCCAACTCCATATAATTTAGTGTGTATTTTGTTTTCATTTTCAGCATGAGAAGGTAAGGTGTCAGGGCACAGTGGGCCTGATTCAGACCCGTTCGCTATCTGCGTACGCTCGCTGGATGCGTATGCAAATTTGTCAAAGTGACGCCACGGGAAGCAATCGCTTGCCAAGGCATAAGCACGCCCACCGTGTCTTAGCGAGCGGCCACTTTGTGTATGCGTATGCCCAATCGCAGAGGCAGAGCCGCCCACCAGCAAAACGTCATCTCCAGGAAGTATATTAAAACATTGGTACATCGAGCTCCATCGGATGTGAACGCAGTGCTTGAGGTAGCTTTACCCTACCGCAAGCATTGCGAGGAAATCAGTGAAAAAAAAAGGCAAGTGACGTGTACTATGATGCTGCCTGTTAATTATGCACGCCTCTTAAACGGCGTTGAAACACTCAGGCACGCCTGCGTTCACATCTACAACCCCCCGTTATTAGTGTCCTGCCCCTGTTACCACCCACAAACGGCCTCTCCTGTCACTCATTACCCTGGGCTGCCTTTGCTGGGCGAGCGAGAGGGATACGATCGCAGAGTGTAATTCGCGCACGCGCAGAATGAAGCGTGCACATGTGCGTACACAGAACATCGGCCCGCTTGCGAACGCACAGCGCAATCGAGCTGCTCTGAATTTGGCCCAGTGTACCAGGAAAAAAAGGGTGTCGGGGACATAGGGCCTGATTCAGAGGCATCCCTATTTTTTTAAATTCCAGGCTGCTTGCACAGCTGTGGGTGACCACCCACAGCTTGTGCGTGCGGCCTGGCGATGGTCGCGATTATCGCGACCATCGGCATTGTGAGGAGACCCTTGTGGTAGGGTCTCAGCACTCGCAATGCCAAGTGGACTTCCAGCTCTAATAAAGCCGAAAATCCACTACTGACATCACGAGTGATGTCAGTAGGGCCGCCCACAAACGGCAGGCGTTCCTTCGGGAACGCCTCTGTTTGTTCAGCCACCCCCCCTACCCGCCTATAAAACGGAGCGAGCTGTCGATCAACATCTACATAGGCAGCTACATAGGCTAACCAGCCACTCATGAGACACTGGAGGACAGGCATCGTATTTTTTTGCCGTTGCTACAACTAATGGGGCTCCAACTAGGCAATATGTTTGCTGATGGCATATTATAAGGTTTTACTTTGAATTATGGGCAGCATTTTAGTAATATGGGGCAATTAGTTTACAGTTATTTCCAAGAAGATGCTATTAAACACAAACTGCTCCAAATGGCTCTGGCAGGGAGTCTTTACTTTCACTGCGCAGCACCATCTTCCCGAGGGTGCCACAGAGGATTACAGACCTCCTTACCTGAGCAAGGTAAACAGGGCCGTAGCTAGGGTAGTGCAGCCGGTGCCATCGCACAGGGCACCACAGGTCAGGGGGCGCTGTTTGAGGTTGTCAAATTTCTGTTTATTATCATTCTCACTTATAGCTTCCTCTTATTTCATCCCCAGCATCTCCTGGCCTCCCCTATCTCTTCCCTGGCCCTTCCTCATGAAGCCATGGCCCTTTTTTGGGTGCATTATGTCCCTTTGAAAAATGAGGGGGGAGCCAATGCTCTTTCTGGCACAGGGCACCAAAAAGTCTAGTTACGGCTCTGAAGATAAGAATTATTTGGGTGTGTGGTGCGGGGCCGCACACCATGCACCCATTATAATTATCCCTATTGGGCATCTTCCGCTGAGTAACTTCTGCTGATGGGTATATTAATGGGCATTATCAATTACAAATTACATTGCACTGCCATTCAAGATCATGCTGGGCCTTATTTGTACATAGGGCCAGGGCCGTAACTAGGGTACTGCGACCGGTGCCATCGCACAGGGCACCACAGGTCAGGGGGTGCTGTTTTGGCCTGTCAAATTTCTGTTTTTTATCATTCTTGCTTGTAGCTTCCTCTTATTTCATCCCCAGCATCTCCTGGCCTCCCCTATCTCTTCCCTGGCCCTTCCCCATGAAGCCATGGCCCTTTTTTGGGTGCTTTATGTCCCTTTGAAAAATGAGGGGGGCACCAATGCTCTTTCTGGCACAGGGCACCAAAAAGTCTAGTTACGGCTCTGCATAGGGCTCATAGCTAGGGAAGAGCTCATAGCTAGGGAAGAGTGACATCTTAGTAAAATCATTTTACCGTGTGGTAGTACAGCTATAAAACCTGGGTCTGTGTTTATAGATTAGGGGCAAGTGGATACAAGGCATCATGAATAATAACGAATGATTGTTAGATATCCATTAGTTAGTCCTTGCAAATCATAAAGTAACCAACCACTTTCCTGCTTGGCATTTGCCAGTTTCCCTATGTATCATTATGTTCCAATAACAATATTATCGCTTTTCGATAATATAATTTATCAACGCAATTTACTATAAAAATAATAGCATAGCAAACCAGATCTAATGCTTGGCTTGCCTGGTATCTATTAGATCCTGTTTATATTGATGCAAGTAAAGTAAAATCTATTCTCTTTCTCTCTTTCTCTGTGATGCTACTTTTTTATTTTGATGTATCTGCTTAGAAATACTAGTTAACTGATATTTGGAGTATACTGATGAATTAACGGGGTTGATGTGAACGTAACCTTCAGCAGAATCTTGAAAAAGTGTTTTGGGTTTTGTTTTTCTCCTGGTTTTACCTTTGACCCCCCCCCCTTCCCCCACTGTATATTACAGTCTGAATGATAAAGGTGAATATAAAATTTGCCAGGGTCAGTGCGACGCATCTCAAACACATGATTCTGGTTACTAAGATACAAAATGCATCCAGTCATTACCAGGCTACCTTGGGTTCATGCTGCTGTACCAACGATCAGATAGTATATGCTGTTGGAAGGTAAATTAAGGTAATAAACTGAATACAAGACCTAAATGTGCAGAACTTACAGTGACACAAAAGCTTTATGTTACCAGGAAAAGGTAGTAGCATTGTCATGTTGGTAAGTCATGTTATTAGCATTTGATTATAGACTCTCTATGCCTGAAGCAGTGCCTGATATTCCATTAATAAATGATGAGCATGGCACAGTTCATATGAATTTGTGTGCTGAAATCTGCTCTCACTGTTCCTGTGTGCATGCACGTAATTATACTGCTGCTCTGCAAGGGATATTCCATAACGTTTTCTCATGTGGCTCAGCCTCCAGCCTCCATTACCATGTTTATTACTGTATTTGGCACTGGCAGTTAATTAAACTTTTCTTCTCGCATGCAGAAATGTCAAATTCATTCTCACTGGGACTGACTTGAAATTATATACGTTCACTCGCCAAGACTCAAAAAGTAGCAGACGTTGCATTGTGTACATCAAATGGTTTTATATTTGGAAGATATTTTTTTAAACCATTTAATTCTGCAATTAAATGATTTTTAGGAGCAGTTTTTTTTCTGCAGTTTCATTAAAAGTGTTCATTAGTATGAGACCCCCGGGAACACTTACCATGTTATTTTTATTTGTATTTGGCATTTTCTTCTGTTATGGCAGACATGAGGTGCTTGTTCTGTATGTTTCCCAATGTGGAAGGCTGGCAGAATCTTACAGACTTCTCGAACCCCTTGGAAATTCAGTCTTGGGACTTGGGGGTAAACGTTTAATACAAAGGTGAAAGAGGGTGAATATTTTACGAACCAGTTTTCAACATTTCCCTCATCAATAAAAGCTAAGGCAAACACAAAGTCATCTTGTAGTACTTGTAGTACTCGTTTCCAGGAGACAGCGGAGTTAGCACAGTTTGAGAGGACTTTCCTTGTGGTTGATGGGAACTAAAATGAATGGGGTAATATCAAACTAGCAATAATCATTCTAGCAAGAGACGGCAATAGAGAATTTCCATATTGTACAAGCTTGTAGAATGGTGTTAAATGACCCAATATTGTGGCCAATGAGTTTGAAAATAGCATGTCTACCATACAAAATATAATAACCCTCCTTATCTAAAATAAGGTGAAAGATCAGATGTTTGGTTTTTTAACTCCCCCAGATTTTTTGAAATGCTAACAGACATAGGGCCTAATTCAGATGTGGACGATATTGAACGGCCACAAGGAAGCACCTTTCAATACTGTCCAGAAACCATTGAAATGCTGCAGGAGGTTACTATAGGGAGCAGACGCCTCCTGACAGTAACTTCGATCTGAGTGCAGCGCCCGCAGACTTTGCATCGGATCACAATCGCGACCATCAGTACCGGCCAGTCTGACTAAGCTTTAGCGACATGGCCCCATTTCCTGCAACGCTGCCTGTCGACGTCCCGGCTCCGCCCCCAAACGGCGGCAGCCTGTCAATCTGGCTGCGGCGTCTAGGGCACTGCCAGCTACCAGAATGAGATTGGCATATGCACGGATCTCATACCATCTGGGATGTACATAAACTGTGTTCCCAAAGTTATCGTAATATCCCAAATTCTACTAAATCTAATTTCTTAAAAATGCTTTGTCTTTCACTTTTTATTGGTGGCGCAATAAATAACGCTGTCTCACAGCATTGAAGTCCTGGGTTTGACTCCCACCAAGACCTTATGTTCTCCCCGGGTTTGCAACTTCCTCGAGGTGCTATGGTTCCATCCTGTAATAAAAATATATATATATGTGTATGTACATGTGGTAGAGAATATAGGTTATAAACTACACTGGGGCAGTGATGTAAATTACTAAATATTCTCTGTAAAGCGCTGTGGAATATGTGTGCACTGTATAAATAACTTGTATGTGCTTTCAATGCCAGCAGATTACACCAATATATGACTAAACAAGCCTAATATATAAGTTGTATCTTGTATTATTGAATCTGTATATGGTCAATCCTGAGATATGCCTTATTAACTATAACATTTTTGTCCCCAGCAGACCTTACATCTTCAACCCAGATCTTGGCACTAATAATCAGTTTCTGGGATTGAGTAATTCAGTGGGCAGTGGCACGAGACTGTAGGGTAGATAAACAGGATAGTCCCCACAGATAAAGCAATCCTTCCTGACTTGTTTCATTGGATTATGAACTTACTTCTATGAGTTTCTCTTGTGCAAAACTTCCCTTCACTTCATAACTTCTTAGAGTTACAAGTTTCCTTGAATACTGCAAGATTCCAACCCAGGGCTTGAGCGAGTCATAGCAGGTATGGAACAGGAACAAACTCATAAGCGAAAACTCGGCTGACATACTGTAAGCTACTTTATGGGTGGGATTTGCCCTATGACCGTACCCCACAACACAGGTCATACAGGATGTATAGATGAGCGGGTTCGGATTTACACGGTTTTACTCGGTTTTACTCAAAATGGCATTTTATTGGCTGTCAGCTATCACGTGTTTTGGATAGCCAATAAAATAAATCCGAACTAATCTGAACTTGCGGTAAAATGGCGATAAGAACCGAGTAAATCCGAATCCGCACATCTCTAACAGGATGTAGTTATGTTACCGGCGTCCAGAATGCCGGCCGCCAGAATCCTGACAGTGGAAGCCCAATTTAGAGATAGGCGTCAAAATACTGATGCCTATCTTTATCCCAACATCAAGATCCTGACAGCCGGCATTCCCAACAAAGTTAGGCGGGGACAGGTTAGCATTTTCCGCAGGGCAGGGGGGGAGGGGAAGGTTAGATTTAGGGACCCCCAGGGGAGATTAGGGTTAGGCATCCCCCGAAGAGGGTTAGGGTTAGGCTAGGGATTAGGGTTAGGCATCCCCCGAAGAGGGTTAGGGTTAGACACCACTGGGGGGAGGTTAGAGTTAGGTACCCCCCCCCGGGAGGGTTCGGTTCAGGGAGCGGGAAGGGGCGGTTAGGGTTAGGCTCCCCGGGAGGAGGTTAGGGATAGGCACCACTAAAGGAGGGTTGGGGGGGGGCAGGGGAGGTCTAGGGTACTTACCAGCCCCAGTCGGGATGTAGAGCCTTCGATCTTCTGGCGTTGGTATTTCATCAAAAGAATTGAGGGCGTTAGTTTTATTAGTTGGGTCACTTTTATGAATACTTTCAGTAAATATCCTATCCTGTCTTTCGTTTAGTGGTTCTCCTGCATCACTTTAAGTGTTTGGATGTTTGTACCTGGATGTATATGGAAGTAGGTTCTGCTGCTGAAGTTCGGGAACGTGGTTATTGTGAAGTAGCTCATTGCTATTGCAATGTTGTTTCCTGGCTTGTGATTGTTTATAGAACCTTTTCTATCTTATTTTTGCAGCTAGTGAATTTAAATTCATATTTTCTTATTTTCTGCTGATTTGTTCCACAACAATCTTTTATCTGGATAAGGCGACAAAACTATCTCACTAAATAACAGTCTGGTCACTTCAATTTTCTTTTATATTACACTGTATTATATTTACTACAAAACTGAGCGCCAATGTTTAATAGATTTCATCATAATTGAGAGTTTCATATGGATACAGATCAATTTAGCCTAAGACAGAGACAACAAAAACTGCCTGCTGCCGGTGGGGAGGCTCCTGGAATGTGATCTTTGCAGATGCTTTTTAAAATGTATTGACTCAATGACCGAAGTGGACGCAGCAGTGTCTGTGTCTTTTGCCATTTGCATGTCTATAACTTTATGTAAATACAGCTACAAGCTCTTCCCTAGTGTACAGCCATGCCTCTGAATGTGCAAGGTCTGAAGAGCCCACTTTCAGCATGTTTAGACGCTCAAATACTGCTTGTTGCGTCTTTAGAAGCCAATATTGGTCGCGCCATCAAAACTTGCACCAGCTCCATGCTAGGTGCAGACTGTCCATCAGATTAAGGCCTCCAAACGAAACTATTGTGCATCTGATTTTGCAACCACTACAATAACACGCCCATAAGAAGGATCCTCGCCGTGTGTCCACTTAGCCACCCCCTTGTCTTTACCTAGGAACATGCTATTCATTTTCAAGCCTTTTTCGATGCCATACGTCTCAATTGCAACTGCGACTCTGTGTGCACAGACTTTGGACACATGCGCAGTGCGACTGACACATGAGCAGAACAAAAAAATTGCGTCCGACATTGGCAGTGCATCCGACTCTGCATTCACCACAAATTCCTCTCACATGAGGTAAGTGTGGAGCGAGTCTATGTCATGCTCATTCTCCCTCCTGCACGTGATTGGAGTCACAATATGGCTGGTGCACACTCACAGGTGCTGCATCTGAGTCAATGTAACTCGCCGCATTAATGGCCACTAATATTAATTACCAGTTGCGTGGGCCGCTAACCGGTCCACGGCTTCATCCAATCACCCTGAAGTTACGCCTGGCATGGTGCGCTGCTGCTGTAGTGCAATAAACTAGAAATATTGTCCTGGGCTGTTGGAGATTTTTTAAGGTCAGAAATTTCCTGTTTTTATGATGTGTTTTTTTTCGTTGACCATATCGTTTAGGTATTGTGTATTGTTAATGTCAAAGGGCCTGATTCAGAGCCGTTCGCTATTTGCGGTCGTTCGTTCAAAAACAAGGGGTGGCTATTCAAATGATCCGTTCGCAAATTGCAGTCTGTTCACGCCTCTAAGTCTGAACGAGCGTGCAAAACATACGCTCGTTTATTTGTTAAAAACGCCCCCTGGCCGCTCGCACCAGACGTCATGTCCGCTATTTATTAGATTAATCGAGTACATCGACCAGCGTATGAACTGCTCACTATTCTTGTGGTTGGTTTTTGCTACCACAATTTTGCGAACAGTTCTGGCTTAAAAAAAACCCAGTGACGTGGTCAATGACGCTGCTGTTTTAAATATGCACACCCATAAAACGCCCGTTTTGACCTTTAAGCACGCCTGCGTTCTGATTTCTACTCCCCGTTTTCAAGCACCTTCCCCTGTTACCACCCACATACGCCTCATCCTGTCACTCAAATTATCAGGCATTCGCTATTTTGCGAGCACATGAATTTCGGCCGCACTGACTGGTTCGCGCATGCGTATAACGATCCGTACGCATGCGCAGATGTGCGAACATCGCTCGGAACGAGCGTACTGCCGCTAGCGAGTGGCTCTGAATGAGGGCCAAAGTCTGCTTCATTCATGGAATATTCCAGTTATTTCTAGCAAAAAATTGTGTACATTTTGTTATTAGATAACATCTTACACTATGTTTATGACACGTTTTGAATCTCACACATACTTGTTATTTACAGTGAAACAATTTGCCTACAAAATATAATCTACTGCAGGTTTATTGTGGTGTTTCGTTTTTTTGTTCTTTGTTCTATGTAGATTGTGACATGTACAATTCTTAATTTAATTATTATGCAAATTTCCTCTAAAGCATTGAATGCAAATCCATCAAAATAGGATGTTTTGTTGAAATCATTTTAGTGCAAAGCTGCTTTACTTTGATAACTTTCGACTTCAGATGTTTTATAAATTGCTGTGGGGGATTCGCTGTGTGCAAAGCCTGCCAACAAAAACTGTAATACTAGTCTTTCTCCAGTATTGGGTTTTATTTTTATTTGTTTTTTGTTTTAATCTCAGTTACTTCAATAAAGGGACAGTCATATTTATTAAATACTCCCTGTCTCTCCACCGCCCAATAGCACTCTCCGCCCCCCCCCTCTCTCTCTCTTCTCTGCCTATCCCCTTTTTCTCCTCTCTTTCTGAACCCACTGTTTCTCTCTATCACCACCCTCTAACTCTCTTCTGTGCACCTCTGGCACAATAGGGAGGAGTTAGAGGACACACCAACTGTCACTGCATTCCAACATGATGGCATTTTTATCAGCAGTCGATTTTATTATATAGATGTTTTGAAAATGTTGCCCTAAGGTCAAGGATATATCGAATTGTACACACACAATTCTTCATTTGATAGATATAATAGTTTTATAGACATTTCACGCCTAGCTATAAAAGTTACTGATGCCTTTTCCAGAACGCGGCTGAGTAGTAGTCATCTTGTTAATTAATATAGTCATTGAGTAATAGTGGGTGTTATAAGAACAGTGTAGGTAATGAATTCCTGGGGATCGATAAACTGGTACTTTAAACTGTCATTCCAAGATACGGGATAAATATGTGTTTAGTGTGGCAGAGCCTAGTAAAGTGGACATTCAATAATGAAAACATATAATTTATCTCAAAATACACAGTATTGACATACTCTTTTCAGCCTACTATATCAATTTTCACAAATGGGAGATTACTGCCCTACTGGAAACATAAATATTTCATCGTTCTCAAGTGCTTTTTTATGCTCCATGTAATATGAATTTAAATTCTGCACCTTGGGGAAAATTGCAGATGGGAGGATGATAAGATGAGCATGTTTTATTTTTTTTATAACCAAGATGATTTAATTCTTCATTTGTCAGCTCGAAGTTACTAACACAAACTTTTTTTTTGTTTTATTGAAATTCATATAATTTTTATTTAAAAGTCTTATTCTAGATTTTATCGCAGTCAGCAGTTCATAGATTCAATCCATCTTAGCCACATTAGCTCATTACATGTATAATCTGCAGTAGTAGACTGTTCTGTAACCTTTTTAATGTGTTTTTTTTTTTTACACATCAATAAAGAACCAAGCACTGTGCGCCACACGTGCATAAGTAATTAATTGTAAGAGTAACAGTCGATGGGGTGATGCAGAGATGGCTTTTTTTTAAAATTACAAAAATGCCTTTAAAAAATATTCTCAAAGAAGTTTTGGAGAACATTTTCTGTAGAATGAACTGTTATCTTTTTATACTACAAATTCACCTTTTTGAATTGTTTCATTCCTATGCTGGGTACACACTGGGCGATATATCGGCCGTTCAATCAATATATCGTTAGCGCATCGACGGGTGTGTACCCCCATTATGTCTGAACAATGTCGTTCACATACACATCTAGCGTTCACACTAGGTCCGGCGCCGGGCAGGGCGCCAGGCCTAGAAAGGGGCACGCTTGCAGCCAAAAAGGGTGTGCGGTCACGAGAATGGGGTGTTTTGCATGACACAGTGTTTTTCGTACTGCAATTCTACTCAGTATAATTTTGATACATTCTGCCGTGAAAACATTTTTGTTATGCAGTGCAATGAGCCGCAATAATAGGCACATTTTTTAGGAAATTTAATGAGGAAATGATACATTGGCCCCATTGTTTCATTAATAGCTGTCCCATGCAGAGCAGCCTTTAAAGCACACCAATAGGTGGAAATGGAGGTATCATCGGGGGAATTGATGGTAGTACATTGAGACTTGCACTGACTCAGGTGACCGAAGGAGGTTCTCAGAGAAGTTCCAAGGATGCACTGGGGGTCCAAAACAGTGAAAGGTTCCAAACCCAGAGTAAAGGGGTGTGGTCTGACCAAGTTATGGGCCTGATTCAGTGGTGTAGGCTAATGCCGTCTTGACTGCAATTTCTTTTGGAATTGCTGTTGCTATAATATGCGAATGCTAGTCTAAGCCTTCCCTTTCTGTAATTGCGAGCGCTGGAGATTGCAAGCCATGAAACGCCAACTTTCAATGTCCATGGACAGTGGAAATCTGCTGCTGAACTCAAACACTTCACCATCCGCGCACTATGGCGATGACCATCGACACTCCTGATGTCCTATGTCTGGCGCAGTGTCTTCTTCTGAACTATCTCTAATCATGGCCTCTGTAGCTGCGGCGCTGCGTTTGAGAATGCAGCCACCTTTAATGTCAGCCTGTAACACTCCCATAACATGCCCATGAGATGGCCTTCGGGGCACCTCCCAGACACATCCCTGGCAAGCCCATGGCTGTCCATTACCAGCTCTATTACAAGTGATTACATTCACAACAGCGTTCTCTGTGTATACTCAGTGGTTTGCATGCACCGTAGGGGTTTCTCAGACCTTCGCAAATGCTCAGCAGCAAAAATATTCTCAACTGCGCAAACATTGGCACTGAATCCACCACTGAATCAGGCCCAGCATAAGTTGGAAAGTTCATTTGTCAGGCAATATAAGATCTATACAGGAGTAGGTATTGTGATCATTAGAAAAAAAAGGCATAGTCTCTCACCTCCGATAACGCGGCACGCCATACATCGCATAAGTCAGGTTCAGAAAGCAATTTTCTAAAAGCAGTTGCGGAATCCAGATCCCGATAGGAGAGACTTGACCCAGAAACTCCCCACCTGTCTAGATGAGGATCAGGAGCTATATTGAAGCCACCACAAACATATGGTAACCCTTCTTTTTAGTTTCTTAACAAACCTCCCTCATGAAAGGCACCTGATGGGAATTAAGATGGTACACAATAGACTATATGTAGTCTGATCGGAGTGACATATTGGTTACATCTTCTAACCCATGATATGTGCGCTCCCTCGAGTCATTTGCGACATCGCCCGTCATCCCTACTGCAGGGTCGAAGGGGAATATCGCTAACGGTGTCATGCAGCATGACATGCCCCCCCCCCACCCATGTGTCATCCCCGTCGAATGCAATGGTACACATCGGTTAACGTGCACCCAGCTTTAGGGGCATAAACAGAATCTATAATCACCTGGAGACCATTTAAAAGGGGAGAAAGCATGTAATAAAGTGGCAATTTCCTTTGTATTAAAAGAGATATTGGCTGCATAGCAAACCGGGTATCTGTGATCTTTAAAGAGAGGAGGACCAGCAGCTGAAAAATGGGTTTCCTGCAGTTACACAGAGAACAATAAAGGAAAAGGATTGTCTCTTTGTTAGGCGCACAATACTGTAGAAGTTGAAATATACAGTGCATCCGGAAAGTATTCATAGCACGTCACTTTTTCCACATTTTGTTATGTTACAGCCTTATTCCAAAATGGAAAAAATAAATTTTTCTCCTCAAAATTCTACACCAAATACCCCATAATGACAACGTGTAAAAAGTTTTTTTTGAGATTTGTTAAAATTTAATAAAAAAAAAAAAAAACCTAAAAAATCACATGTACATAAGTATTCACAGCCTTTGCTCAATACTTTGTTGATGCACTTTTGGCAGCAATTACAGCCTCAAGTCTTTTTGAATATGATGCCACAAGCTTGGCACACCTATCTTTGGGCACTTTCGCCCATTCCTCTTTGCAGCACCTCTCAAGCTCCATCAGGTTGGATGGGAAGCGTCGGTGCACAGCCATTTTCAGATCTCTCCAGAGATGTTCAATCAGATTCAAGTCTGGGCTCTGGCTGGACCACTCAAGGACATTCACAGAGTTGTCCTGAAGCCACTCCTTTGATATCTTGGCCGTGTGCTTAGGGTCGTTGTCCTGCTAAAAGATTAACCGTCGCCCCAGTCTGAGGTCAAGAGTGCTCTGGAGCAGGTTTTCATCCAGGATGTCTCTGTACATTGCTGCATTCATCTTTCCCTCTATCCTGACTAGTCTCCCAGTTCCTGCCACTGAAAAACATCCCCACAGCATGATGCTGCCACCACCATGCTTCACTGTAGGGATGGTATTGGCCTGGTGATGAGCGGTGCCTGGTTTCCTCCAAATAGAACACCTGGCATTCACAAAAAAGAGTTAAATCTTTGTCTCTCATGGTCTGAGAGTCCTTCAGGTGCATTTTGGCAAATTCCAGGCGGGCTGCCATGTGCTTTTTACTAAGGAGTGGCTTCCATCTGGCCACTCTACCATACAGGCCTGATTGGTGGATTGCTGCAGAGATGGTTGTCCTTCTGGAAGGTTCTCCTCTCTCCACAGAGGAATGCTGTGGCTTTGACATAATGACCATCGGGTTCTTGGTCACCTCCCTGACTAGAGCCCTTCTCCCCCGATCGCTCAGTTTAGACGGACGGCCAACTCTAGGAAGAGTCCTGGTGGTTACAAACTTCTTCCATTTACGGATGATGGAGGCGACTGTGCTCATTAGGACCTTCTAAGCAGCAGATATTTTTCTGTACCCTTCACCAGATTTGTGCCTCGAGACAATCCTGTCTCGGAGGTCTACAGACAATTCCTTGGACTTCATGCTTGGTTTGTGCTCACACATGCACTGTCAAGTGTGGGACCTTATATAGACAGGTGTATGCCTTTCAAAATCATGTCCAATCAACTGAATTTACCACAGGTGGACTCCAATTAAGCTGTAGGAACATCTCAAGGATGATCAGTGGAAACTGGATGCACATGAGCTCTATTTTGAGCTTCATGACAAAGGCCGTGAATACTTATGTACATGTGTTGTTACTATGGGGTATTGTGTGTAGAATTTTGAGGACAAAAATGAATTTATTCCATTTCGAAGTAAGGCTGTGGAAAAAGTGATGTGCTGTGAATACTTTCCGGATGCACTGTAAAATATAACCTTTATTTCATTAATTAAACTTGTGTACCGTACAAGTGATATAGTAAAAGCAATAATTCATATTAAAGATAACATTAAGTAATACAATTTACAAAGTTGTGACGTCAACCGATTTAAATTTCTGTTGTCATTTTGCTCTCAGTTTTATATGCTATAATATTGTAAGTAAATATTGCCTTATATTGTAGTATGAGGGTGTTCCCTCTTATTGATGAATGCACTTGCACACAATTAAAGGGGGGATGTATCAATTAATTGTTACCACAATTGTATCTAAATTCAGTAACTATATATATTATTGGCAGTATACTGAGCAAATTATCAGGGAACCCAACATATGAATATGATATTGAGAATAAAGTAACTGACCTTGTATATTATTGAACAAGGCAATTGGCACTCATTTATATCTTTTAAATTATTCTGGTTTATAATGCAACCTTATTCTTCTTTTAGATATTAGGATTCCAATCACCTATTTATTAGCAGTATTAACTGCCTTATGCTGCGTACACACGGTACGATTTAAATAAAGGATATCGTTCATCGTTAAATAATTCCCGCATGGACGATAACAATATTGTTAATCGTCTATGAATGCAGGCCAACCTGGACGATATCTATCAGTGCCTGCAGGAGGGAATGGTCATTGGTCGTGGGTGATATTGTTGGTGTGTGGATGAATGATATCATTCAACCAACACACTGGGAATTTCAAGGGAGATCGTTCAGCAATATCGATCGCAGAACAGATCGTCCCGTGTGTACACAGAATAACACTGTTGTGCAGAGACGTACTTATGTCCGCTTAGTACCACTGTGTTTTCCAATAGCCTCAAAAGTCTGAGGAAAATTTTCATAAAATCTGCACTATCCTATAATAAATGAGCTGGGAGTTATAATTAGTACAGGTATGTTGAACAGGCAATAAATGCACATGTCCACTCAGTACTCAAATATTTTTCATATGTGGTATTGGGTCAGGGCCTTTTCTAGGGGCGGGTGACCTGTGCAATCGCACGGGGCGCGCCGCCTCCGTCCCCTGCTGTAGAAACAGCCTGTGAAGTGCTGAGCGCCTGCTGAGATTCAGTTACCAGTGGGCGCCCGGCCCCCTCCCCGCAGAGCAGCCGGACAGAGGCTGGAGCTCATGCTTCTGGCTCCCGCAGTGTGCACTATGGGAGAGACGTCATGACGTCTTTCCCATAGTGCAGAGGAGCAGCCGAGCGGAGCGGATGGCAGCGGACGCCTGAGCGGGGCTTAAGGTAAGTATTAGTGTATTTTGTTTTCTGTGCAGGCGGCTGTTACTAGGGACAATACTTGTGGGGGGCACGTCTACTGGGGGAGGCACTACCACTGGGGACATTACTCTTGGGGGGAGACACTACTACTGGGGGTACCCGGGCACTACTACTAGGGACATTACAAGGGGGGCACTTCTACTGGGGGAGACACCACTACTGGGGGTACCCGGGCACTACTACTAGGGACATTACAAGGGGGGCACTTCTACTGGGGGAGACACCACTACTGGGGGTACCCGGGCACTACTACTACTGACATTACAAGGGGGGCACTTCTACTGGGGGAGGCACTACTACTGGGGGCACCCGGGCACTACTACTGGGGGTATTGCTTAGGAGACACCACTGCTGGGGACCTAGGGGCATTACTCTTGGTACACTACTACTTGCGGCTTTACTACTTGGGGCACTACTACAGAGGGAGCATTACTATTGGGGGCAGTAATACTGGGGAATTTATGCAGGGGGCATTACTATTGGGAACACTACTACTGGGGCACTACTACAGGGCCATCACTATTGGGGGCATTACTACAGGGGCACTACTACAGGGGGCATGACATAGGGGGCATCACTCCTGTGGGCACTACTACTAGGTGCACTGCATAAAGGGCACCACTACTGTGGGCTCTGCATAAGTTGCACTACCTCTGTGGGCACTGCATATGGGGCATAAATACAGGGAAGACAGCATAATGTGCACTTTTGCCTGAGAGCCAGTAGGGGGGGGGAGCCTAAGACCTGTCGGGCTGGATTGGCAAGGGAGGAGGCTGGAATGAAGTGTGTATTATGTGAATGTTGTTTTTCCAATGTGTTTTATGTGGTCCTGGATTTCAAGTGTATTTTATGTGGTTCTGGATTTAATAATATATTTGAGGTGGATGTGGCTTTTAAAACGTTGTTTATGTGGCTCTGGCTTTTCCAATATATTTTATGTTGAAGTGATTTGTTGCAGTGTAATCCTGAAGTGGCTTATTTCAGTGTATTTTATGTGGATTGGCTTGTATTTTCAATGTGCTGGGCTCGCCCCCAACGTGACTAAAAACGGCGGTGATACAAGGTCATATTCCTGCAAATGTCTCACCAAAGGCATGCACACACAAATGCAGCGTGGGCTTGTGACAGCTAGGCCACACCCCATTGTTTGAGCATACTGTCAGTCTTTAATTTGACTACATATATTTTTCAGAGCTTTGCCTCTGACAGGTTAGCCACTCCTGGGCTCAGTAGTCACAGTGGCTGACATTCTGACCATGCTCCCTTGCTGTTATACCACACCCCCTCACTATGAGGCCACGCCTACTCCGCAATATTACTGCTTCTTAGGTGGGGGGGGGTGCATTTGGACTGCTCGCACTAAGAGCATCAGACCCTAGAAGCTGCCCTGCATTGGGTAGATGTAAATATATTTTATATTTACAATTAATTATAGTAAAAACAATTGTGCTTGATGTACTAAGTTAATTTAAGACCTATAAATATCCCTGCAGCTATTAGTACTTTTAAAATGCATCAATTGTCAATGAGACACAATGTATGTTTGTAGTGAATTAGCTTGAAAGCTTGAATTCACAAATTATCCAAACTACAAATAGCATGTAGTTTGTTAGGTAAAAGCATACTACATGCCATGTTTTCAGGAAAGTGGATTGTGCAATTTTAGCTGATTCTCACCCACACAATCAGTATAATGTGGATGTACATGAAAATTGCTGCAGGGTGTATTCACTAGGAATATGCACTTTCATATAGCTTAGCTAGAAAATCAGTTTGTGTGTATATTATTTAATAAGCTGTAGGCTAACAATTATTCCACCAAATTTTAACAAGTAGATTCTGGCTGCATATTTCCTAGTTGTCAGAGCCTAAAGGTGTGTATCCACTAGCATACTGTGAGACGACTGCACGATTAAGACATTGTAATCGTGCAGTCGTTTCACAGTCTGTGCTGTGCCTACACTGAACGTTCAGTCGTCCAGTGTAGGAACATCAATCATCCCCGAACGTGGGCAATCTATCGTTATCGGCAGATTGACCAGCATGTTTGGGACGATGATTGATGTCTGAAACGACCAGCGTGTTTAATGTGCACGATTTGTGCGCGATTACTGAGCGATTGCACGATTACGATGTCGTAATCGTGCAATCGCTCAGGAATGTCGCCTAGTGGATACGCGGCATTAGTGATGTTAGTATTAGTTTCAGCAATTTTTCTGCACACTCTAACATGACTCACAGGCATCCCCTATTCATTATTACATTATAGTTTTGTACTGTACATCATCTTGTTATATTCAATTTGTTTATAGCATATTAACAGAGGAGCAGGCTGACTGCTGCCAACATACATTTCACTAGTTTTAGTTTTCTCAAGGCCTGCAGTTACACCACATCTGCCGTATGGGCATGAAAGCTTCTTAAAGCTAACCACCTTCTGTTAGGGAGTTTAGCCATTTAAGATTAAGAGAAAATAATTCGACCATGCAGTATATATTGATCAAAAAGCACCATTCACCATTCACCATTTCCACTGAAAGGGTACAGTGGAAAAAACAAAAAGAACAATAAAGAAAAGATAGGGTAGGGTAGAAAAAACAAAGCCGGTCCGGTATATCGGGCAGAAGTATTTGCCACAGGGAAAAGAATGTAGCTAAATAGGTAACATGTGGGACGGGCTAGAACCATCCCCTACTCATGCAACAAAAATTTTACCATATAACTGTAAACAAGAAAACCATTCGTAAACCTATCAAAGCTAATAAAGAGATATTCCATACATAAATAACAGAACTGGCTTTATGGGTCTGAAAAGGTATACCACAGTATTGCATGTATGAGAAACACAATATCAAAACACACACACATACATTTATTATATATGAACATACTTGATAACATTGTATAATTATAATGTTCCCACTAGACGTCGGGCAGGGCAGGGTGCTGGCAGGGAGTCCCAGCTTCCCCCAAGCTTCTCCCCTCATGGTGAATAGAGGCCTTGCGAATGCACATGGATTCTTTTCACCCAGCGGATACTGATCACCGCCACTTTTCCCACCCGTGGGACACTACGCCCTAAGGGTGGGTATGGCAAAGGGCAAGGTGTTTTAACTGGGTGCGGTTAAAAGGCCAGGGCATTTTGCCATTTTAAAATTGGTCAGGGTACACTATATTTATCTAAATGTCCCAAAAGTCCCAAGTTTGAAAAAGTCAAAAATGGCCCACTGAAAAAAATCAAAGCTGAATAGCGACAAACCTATAAGTTGGGTATCTAGAAACAGTACTGTTATCATGTTCTTACGAGCACTCAGAGGTCATTAGAGACCGAGGCTTAGGGATACTCTGAGTCTCCGGACTGTTACAGTCTTTAAGAAGTTTAGAGCCTGCTTCAAGTGAAGATACCATATAGGTGGAGACAGCTTTTCGTTTTTGGATCTTAACAGGGAATCCCTCAGTGATAAGGGATATCATTGGCTCGCAAGGTCAGCCAATTTATCTTTAAGAGTAGAGACCTCCGTCAAAGTAGACTCATGGGCTGTGATAAGGTTATTATGGGAGGCTACTAGTTCCTGCATTTTGGTCTCAAGGTGGTCAAGTAAGGTCACCCAATTCATTAAGATCCCGTTTAATTTTTGAAGTGCTGAAGGCATATCAACTATAAGTTCCGCTCTAATAGATTGAAGCATATGTTGCATCATCCGAGCAGAATGGGGGTATCGATGCCCATGGAACCATCCAGTGGTGAGGAAGAGGCTGGCCTAGTCGGAGATGTGGCGGAGAGACCTCTTGCTTGCGGGCAGAAGCAGTGGAAGGGGACTTGCCTGCATCCTCGTGGTTGAAAGCAAAATAGCTGTGGCAAGTGAAGTTAATTTGAAATGCTTCTTGGAAGCCATAGTCGATTGCAACCACTAAGTATATGCCCAGGAAATGAGTAAAGTAACCGTCAATGTAGATTTGTTTACAAAAGATTATTTTGCATGGTGACTGTATTGGCAGGAGAAGGGAAGCTGTCTGTCACGACCAGGGTTTCCCGGCATAGGGGACGACGGGTATTACATGTGAGGTGCTGTGGCGTGATCCTTCCAACTAAGGAGCTGGTGGCAGGCTTTGGCTGTCGAGGTGTTCCGCAGGCACTGTGTCATTCTGGCTGCGGTAAGCCTGGTGGTGTTTCCATTCCATTCTGGTATGGGCGCCGCCATCTTGCTTCTGGTCATGTGACTTAGTTGCTCCAATCCTCGCGTGTCACATGCTCTCTCCGACCATTGACGATCCTGCACTGAGTACTTAAAGGAGTTCAGAGCGCCCCATAGTTGCCAGTGCAACGTGTTTCACAGCGTATGCTGTGAGAGAGTTCCTGTGCTCCTGAGACCTGTCTGTTCCGTGCTCACCTGTGCTCTTGCTGGATCCCAGCTTCCAAGCCTGCATTGCTCTGCCAGTCTCCTGCTGGAACCACCCTGCACCTTCCATTAACCCTCTCCCTGCCTAAAGACCTGAGTGTGCAGTTAACCCTGTCCCTACACTGCCTCTATTTACCTAGCTCTCTGCAGCTATCCTGTTTCTACACTAAGCCATCTCAGTGCTACTCATCAGTTATTCAACTACTCCATAACCTCTCTTGATTTCATCACACCAGTATCAATTTGTAACCTGATATCCTGTCTGTAGCCTCGCAGTAACCATTTGGATTACAAATACTTTCGTTCAGTCTAGGCACATCACTAGATATACAAACGAGAGCACGATTGCAGTGTCGTAATCGTGCCCTCGTTTGTAAATCTATAAGTGGATACCCGCCTTAACACTGTCTCACTGGCCGGTGTCGCAATGGTCACCAAATGAAGCTACATTGTCCACTGTAATAGCACTATAGTATGAGTCTCTGATAATAAAGCTCACCCGGCTGGAGAAATGTAGAATGTCTGATGCTAATAGTGCTGTGGGGTCCGAGAGGGCTTATTGTGGAAGGGATGAGGAATCTCTGAAACCCTTATTACTGTTACTCCTCACAGGCACCTCCGAGGTCTATGAAGTAAAAGGGTAAGGGAGCCAGTTAGACTTCTCAATGATGTGGTTCCACAAAAGCAGCTGGTGCTGTATTATTCTGGTGGTGTGTATTATTCCGGTGAGCTTACCACCTTTGGGATAGATGGCCGGCCAGGCATAAGCGGCTAAAGAGGCAGAGGCACAGGTTTTCAAGATGGCACCAGCATGCAAGAGTGGCATAGAGGAGCTTGGTGCCCTGAGGTAGCGACAGACGGGAGCTGCCAAATGGGGCTCAACGGATGCTCTAACTAACCGGCAGGCTGATCCGGCGGATGGTGGAGTGGAGGAGCAAGTCTGGCAGCCGGAGGAAGATTTTAGGCTTTAAGCACGGTCAGAGCTCTGGGAAAGAGCACCCGCCAACTTAGGACTAAAAGCCTCACCCCAAGCTTGATCATTTCTCTATGCACGCATGTGTGCTACATATAGAATAGCCAATTGAAATTATGTTTTTTTTTTAAATGAGGAGCGCTATGAACATAAAATAATATTTCAAAAACCAGGCATCTACGGACTCTAGCAGTGGGTGTCTCGGTCCTTGCAGATTCTGATTCACAGATGTACATAAGGGGAGAGCTTTGTAGTGGCATTAGCATAAAGGCGCAACCGCAACTGCGGCAAAGGACACAGCTGCGGACACGTCTGCATCCTACTCTGAGTATGCCCCAAAATGGTTTAATTCATGTTCATTGGGTCAAATAAGAATATTATCTGTGGGTTCTTTTATCCTCGTGTTCATTATGGTTTGGAATAATTTCTGCAGATTCTTGATTATGAGTTTTTTAAATGTAATCTTTTCCTGTACAGTATACTAGAGCCAGCTCCACAAAATAGAGGGTCAAGGGTGAATGAGATACGCAGTCACTAATTCCCTTAGGAGTTGTGGCCCTAGAAGGGTAAATATCTTCCAAAGTGTCGGAGTCCCTGTCATTGTATGTAGTTGGTTCCTTAGATTTCAGAGATAATAAATAATAATTATTCTTTTACTTGGTGGCACTTTAATGCTGGGTTTACATTTTCATGTGCAGTTGGAGCAAATTATGTTCCAGATGTTCTGACGATTACTAGGCGTTTTCTGCAGGGTTATTCTTTAATAATATCTCAGCACAAGGAAATGTATTCCCCTTTTCTTACAGATCCAGTCCATTAAATATATTGCTTTATAGAGTCATCCTTTGGCCATCCATGCATTTAATAAAATGTGGAACTTAGTCATAGGCCATTAATCACGAGTCCAATTACAAGGAAGCTTTAATTAGCTGTGTGTAAATGTACCTGTACGGTGTTATGGTAATTAATGGCTATTCATTCTTTTCATAATTGATTAACATAAGAAAACTTACTCAGCTGAGTTTGTAAAGCAGAATTATTCTGAGTCTAGTAGTGTTCTATGGGCCTGATTCAGCTTTGGGAATAGAGTAAGAAAGAGCACGTAAATGTGAGCCAGGACAAACCATGTTGCAATGAAGGGGGGTCCAAATACATACATTTTATTTTGCATGTAGGGTAAATACTAGCTGCTTTTGCATGTAGCCCACAAATACTGTACAGCTTTATTTTTACACTGCAATTTACTGTAGATGTCAGTTTGGACACGTCCCTCCAAAATCTAGATCTCTCTGCACGTTTTACATCTGCCCCACCTGCAGTGCAGCCTGGTTTCACCAAGATGATCAGTTACGTGCTGTTTCTCACTCTATTCCCAAAGCTGAGTCAGGCCCTATGTGAAGTGCAAGATTTTGTCCATATAGATTACATCTAGCCTCATTGTGTGTTAAACAGCCCTTCTAGTCGCACAAAGCCATAGCATGACTCGGTAGCGCCTAGCATCTTTTCGTGCAACTTTTTCCCTTTAAATGCATCTGCATGCGAAACGCTGCATTAGCGTCACAGCCGCTGACACTGTAACGTAGCATTTCTTATGCAGATGCACCCGCATGCTGTATATAATTTCAATCAGCATCTCTGTGCGAATAAGACAAGATGCTCAGCACTACCGAGTCCCACGGTGCTCAAGCGGTATGTATAACACGACTTGTAGCGCACAGAAGATAGATGTATGTGGATACATCTATAAATAAAAATTTGTTCAAACCACATTCCTCAGGCTTTGGTCATTTCTGATAGTGACAAGACCTTGAAGGAATTTATCCAGTTAACATGTGATAACTTAACTTGTCTTAAAGTAGGCGGATACCCCCAGCATAGGCAAATGCAGGGTGGGGAGGCTTAGTTGCCAGAACCCAGAGGAGTAGCGTGGAACCATGGCCCCTGGTGAAAGTGCATGTCATAGCACCCCCCCCCCCCCCCCCTGTACTGAACTGTGCCAGTGGGCTATAGCCAGCCTCTAGGGGAATACTGAAGTGAGAAGAAAAGCAGCAAACTGTGACAGTATCACGCTGGGGTATGGAGGCCCCATTGGGGAAATAGAATGCTTCGGTGATCTGACATTAAAGAGTAGCTCCTTTGGCACTGCTTTATTTATGTATAGCACCTAGGATCTGACTTTTATTTCCTTTGAATCATTGTTATTAGTCAATAGAGGAGATTATATTATATTTTCTGATCATTTTACTTATACTGACAGAATACATGTGCAAGAGTGAGATTTCACAGGGTGCACAGCATTACGGCTCCAAGCAGTTATCGCTGATGTGGGAACACCTATAGGAAGCTCCCTTCTTAGCTATGCTCCCACTTTTGCAAATTTACATTGCACCTATATTAATGTGAGTACTACTAATCATGTTCTGTCTACCACCATTATTATTATTTCAAGTCTCCTAATATTTTTTAAAAGCCCTTTCAAATAACACTGCATGGTCATGCCTGGGAATATCTCATTACTTTTAATAGGAAAACAGTGACTCTTTTTAAACTCACACCTTATAATTAAAGTTTAGGATTTTACCTCAGATGTGTAACTATTAAGTCCATTGAAGCACAATGAATGAATGAATGAGGAGAGAAGGGGGGAGGGGATCAAATAGGAGAGGAAAGTGCTAATGAGAGGGGAGGTGTCAGAGGCCAACACCAAAGGAGAGGGGAAGGGCAAAGCCAATCAGAGAGCCAGTGACAGAAGCCAATAAAAAAAGGGGAGGGTAGGAGCAAAGACAATCAAAGAGGACCAGTGACAGAAGCCAATAAGAAAAGGAGAGGAGAGGGGTGATGAAAGAAGCCAATAAGAAAAGTAGAGGAGAGGCGTGATCACAGAAGCCAATAAGAAAAGCAGAGGAGAGGGGTGGTCACAGAAGCCAATAAGAAAAGCAGAGGAGAGGGGTGGTCACAGAAGCCAATAAGAAAAGCAGAGGAGAGGGGTGGTCACAGAAGACAATAAAAAAAGGAGAGTAGAGTGGGGTGACAGAAGCCAATAAGGAGAGTAGAGGGGGGTGACAGAAGCCAATAAGAATGGAGAGGTGAGGGACAGAGTAGATCAGAGAGAGGTGGTGACATAAGCCAATAAGAAAAGGAGTGGACAGGGGTAAAGAGACGATCACAGGGTAGAGAGGGGAGGGAAATAAAGAGGTGAGAAGTGAATGTAATCAATCTGATGGGAAAGGGGAGGTGACAAGATGATCACAGAGGGGGGAGGGCCGGAGGGGAGACAATCTGGGCAGCTTGAGGGAGCATGAAATGTAGAAATGGATTTCAGATCCGTAACTCAATTAGGATATGGAGCAAACAAACCGAGATAAAAATGTACAGGCGGCCGTTATACTGTGCAGCGCCCCATGAATTCCGGAACTCTGGATGGTGCCCTCTGTCCATTTTGGCGCCCGGAGCTCATGCTCCACTGGAACCACCCTCGCTACACCCCTGCCAGAACCCCCACCACCATGAAAACCACGTTCTCCGATCTGCTCAGGGGCTCGGATCATGACCACAATAACAGTTGTTTACAATGCTATTTTAATATAACTGTGGCCACATACAACTGGTATAGAGGAAGGAATGGGCATGCCCAGTGACAGCAGCTTTTCCTACCAAGTCTGATTTGTGTGTGTGTATGTGTGTGAATCTGAGTGCTCAGTCAACGCACCGGACCAGAGAGCAGCTGCCAGCAAGACGAGACAAGTGTCTTACTGTACCTTGAGGTGGGACAAAGTGTGAAAACTCAGTTCTGTCTCCTACTGGTTATATTATGTATGAAATATTACATACACTGCACTTTGTATTCAGACTTTAAAGCTTGTTAAGTGCTGATTATGCCCTCTTCATGGGCTGGCCACACTTTATCTAAAATCTAACATTTGGAAACCCCCCTTATAAAAATCTTGCGCTTGCTCCTTCCCAGCCAAATTGCAAAAGGCTCTACCTCAGTGTACTCGGTGCAGTTCGTGACTGCACTGGCTACACTGTGACTGGCAGTGGCTTCCTATTGGAAGTGCCAATTGCCAGTCACATATACAAAAGGCAGCCCCAGGTGGAGGTGTCTCCTCCCCCTGGGACTGCCAGGCCGGGCTGCTATTAGCAGGGAGTAGCTTCCAGGAGGAAGCCGCTACTCTGCCTTTACGCCACCCCTAACCGGCTCCTAGGGGCTGCAGACGATGCAGCCCTTTGGATGCCAGTGGCATGCGCATGCATGGCTCCCTGCCGCTAGTGCGCATGCGACAATCCCGGCGCCTGACAGATCGATTGCACAGGCGCCGGGACCCGGCCAGGGGGACCGGGTGACCGGGGTGAGTAATTACACCCTCCCATTTTCAGCTGGTCACATGAGTGGATCCATCTGACCTGTGATTAGCTGGCATCCAAACATGTGATGTACTCCCTGATGCTGCCTAGTAGTGCCATTGATTTCGATCCATCCTTTAAGGAGTGTGTATTTTTTTTTTATTTAGTGTCATCCTTAAGTTTGTTTATTATATATTGCGTCTTATTTTTTATGTCTGTACAAAAATATTAACAAATTCTGTATTGCAATAAGTTAATGACCATTTAATAACTAGAATAGAAATTATATTCCTTTTCTACACTGAAAGGCATCACTATGCACTAACTATTCACATGAATACTATAGCAGGCATCTTAGATGTGGGTCATACAATCAATCATATACACTGTACATAGTAATTTCTTTCCAGTTAACAGATTTTGCTATACATTTCCTGCAGTATGACGTAAGCATTGACTCTTAAATCAGACCAAATTCAGTTAAGATAATCTATATTGTGATTAGCATTATTTAAGATAATATATACTTATTAACATAAAAGTGTTATCTTATACAAACATTGTTCTTTCTGGTGTAGTCAGTAACACTTCTTCCAAATAGTTTATTGAAGATTTGTAGTATGGCTTTAATACAAACATGTCTTGATCGTCTGGTTCAGCAGGTGATAAACTGCATAAACTTTGTTACGCGTTTCATGGGACTGCTGCCTGCTTCTTCAGGTTAGGCCTATTTTTTTCTGCCTGTCCTATTGTTGTAATTAGAATGAATATATTTGTTGTCCTTGCAGAGTTCCAGCATCTAGCTTGTTCTGTGCTGGGGATTTTTAGCAGGTAAAACATAGCATAGATGGTAAAAATACATTATCAGGTTTCCTTGACTCTGTTATTGTAGATGGTCCAAAACATATTCTATGCCTGCTTTATGTGTATTTGTAACTTTCTGTGTGTATGTACAGATGGATCCACATACATCTAGCCTCCTGACGTGTTAATCAGCAGTTCTAATAGCTGCCATGCTGTGGCATGACTCAGTAGCGCCGAGCGTCTTTTTGTGTTTTCTTAAATGCGTCTAATTTGCACAATGATGCAAATAGATAGCACAAGCAGCTTCTGCTGATTAAAATGATATGCAGCATAACCCTAATAGAGGAAGGAAAAAAGAAAGAAGTGCAGTGCAACTGACAGGATGTGTATAAAAAAAGATTGTTTTTATACACATCCTGTTAGTTGCACTGCGCTTCTTTCTTTTCTCCTTCCTCTATTAGAGTTATTCTGTAAGGTTCAGCACCTCTATAGAAGCAGCAGTCCTGCGGGACTTTTACTTATTAATATTTATCATTATTTATTTACTTAATATCTCAATACCCACATTTTTTTGGCGCCCTCCATCTGTTTCTTTTTTCCTCTCTGATATGCAGCATGCGTATGTTCTCTGTGCAACTGCGGATGCATGCTAAACACTACGTTAGTGTTACAGACACTGAAACTGTAAAGTAGCATTTCACATGCAGATACACCCGCAGACGCACAGAGGGCCTGATTCAGAGCTGGATGTTCTGACAAGAGCGCTCTCTCTGAATCAGGGCCGTCCTACCTATTATTGGAGCAGCCTCCTGGCCGCTCGCATAGCTGTGGGTAACTACCCACAGCTTATGCGAGCGGCCAAAAAGATTAAGACCATCGCGACGGGCTTGCGACGAGACCCTGCGGTAGGGTCTCGCTGCTGCAAGTCCTGGAGTGCTTTTGGCTCTATCAGAGCCAAAAGCACTCCCACTGACATCACTAGTGATGTCAGTGGGGCTGGACCCAGACGGTAGGCGTTCCCATGGGAACGCCTCCGTCTGGGCAGCCACACCCCCGGCACACCCACCAAAGGGGGCGTGCTGTCAATCACCATCGACAGCACGCCCCCTTTGGTGCGAGACCCATAACGACGGCTTGGCCGTCGTTATTCGGGTCTCACGCATGCGCACGACGGAGCCACCTCCGTCATGCGCACTTGGGCACCATCGACCCGCTTGCGAGCGGGTCAGAATCAGGCCCAGAGAACACAGGCATGGTGCAATTCATTTTAATCAGCAGAAGCTTGTGCTATCTATTCATATCGTTGTGCGAATAAGAGACATTTGAAGATAAAAAGACGCACGAAAAGATGCTCGGCGCTACTGAGCCACACTGAGCTCCCGTGTTATGAGTGGCGCGACTTGTAGCTCACGGAGGATAAATGTATGTGGGCACATCTGTATCTAAGATTTCATTACAAATCACATATTAGCAATTTAGGTCAGCAGTCCTATAAAATGCTGCAATATCCTAGTACATAGAGCTTCTTTCAATACTCATTGAATTTGTTACTAGTCCTGATATATACAGATGTGTCCACATACATCTATCCTCTGTGTGCTACAAGTCGCGTTTCACATAACGCATGAGTGCCGTGTGACTTGGTAGTGCTGAGCATTTTTTCGGGCAACTTTTTGCCTTCAAATGCATCTTATTCGCACAGAGGTGCGAATAGAATGCACAAGCAGCTTCTGCTGATTAAAATAATATACAGCATGCCTATGTTCTGTGTGCGACTGCGGCTTTATCTGCATACAAAATGCTACGTTACAGTGTCAGCGGCTGTGACAGTGTAACGTAGCGTTTTGCATGCAGATACACCCGCAGTCGCACACAGAACATAGGCATGCTGTATATTATTTTAATCAGCAGAAGCTGCTTATGAGTGACTGGAAGGGCTGTTTAACGTGCAAGGAAGCTAGATGTATGTGGACACATCTGTACTGTATAAAAGCTCTTATATATGTTGCTGAATTCAATATTACTGCTGCCAGTTGAAATCTCCTCCATTATTACTTACAGCAATCCCACATTAACACTTCTACCATAACGCTATATGCAAACACCATAATATTCATCGAGAGGGGATGCAGACTCCTGTTCAATTCAGTCCCATCTCTGGCTGAAGGGGCATAATTGGATTTGTAATGAGGCATTCACAAGGCAATTCACCATTAATTATATAAATTATAAATAGTTATTAAATGGTCATTAGCATATTTGCCCTAGTAGTAGACTCATTCTTTTAGAACTGTTCTGAACCATAATCCCTCTTTCATTATATGCAAAGAACAATTAAAAAAATATCTACACCCCTACACAATAAATTCTTGCAGTGCAGATAGCGTGTGCCTATCTCTGTATAATGTTACTGGCTTGCTGCTGGGAGGTGCGCTGGGCAGCGGGAGCTGTCATGATGGAGGAAGACAACATGTTCAGTGCAGATGCAGTTACCATAAGGAAAACTGAAAGATATTTGTTGCCTTTAGGTGACCTTATACTGAAACTATGCTTAAGAATAATAAAATAAAAAAATTATTTCAGAGCTTGTCTTATTTGATGTTTATGGCTGTTTCAGAGTATGTCAGATGCTTTATTCAAAATATATGACTTGTAAAACTATGTGATGAAGTATTCTGTCATTATTTCGGTAATTCAGCCACATGCCATAATTCATTTGTGTCCCATTTTTCATGGACAGTCCCAGTTTTTGGAAATGGCTGCAAGTAAGGTGAATGCAGTTCCGTATTGGTGCTGCTAATGGAAGGCTAGTGTGACTATACAGTCTTACTCTGAGTTGTATGCATGTGTGTTGTATTAACCATTTCTTTACAGGTGAACTACAGGTACCAGTGGGCCCTTAATGCCCCACATGCTGGTACTTGTGGTTCTCCAAGTACCAGCATGCGGGGGAGACTTGCTGGGACCTGTAGTTCCACTGTAAAGACAATGATGAAAATTCTAATTTTTACACTACACCTAACACTATCAACCCACCACCCACCGCCCAGGGGTGGTGGGGATAGCCCCGGGCTATCAGCCTAGGCCAGGGGTGCCCTGGAGAGGGTGACCCCTTTATTGGGGGGGGTCCCCACCTCCCCAGGGATCCCTGGCCTATGCTGATGCTGCGGCTGGGGGGCCCGGTGAAAGGGCACCCCTGGCTGTGGCATCAGTCCCCCGTTAGAAAGGGACCAGGGCTGGTTTTAAATATACGGAGGAACCTCACGTAAATTTTTCCTCCGTATATTTAAAACCAGCTCTGCACCTGCTGTCTGTTGCTGGTTCATAATTTACAGTGGAACCCTACACATTTGTTTCCCTGTAAGTTAAGAACCAGGACAGGCTGGCAAGCCCGAGGCTGGTTAGTCTTTTGGGGGGGGACCTCATGTAATTTTTTTTCCAAATTAACCCTATTTTAACCATTTACAGAAAGAAACGTACACTAATCACAATGATTTCTGTATGTTTCTGACCATCTCGCAGCTCAGGGGGTTGAGAGTTTGAAAAGTGATTTTGACAGAGAGTTTGCTCCTATCTCACCTGAGCTTGTCATCCCGAGTTTTGGTAAATTTGAGAGATGTATGTTTTAGGTGAAAAGTACTTCCGATTTGGCCCGATGGTGATAAGATTCGAGATTGCTATCTCACCCGAGTTTTACGAGTGAGATGAGAGAAATCTCCCTCTAACTCACCCGACTTTACCTTTAGTAAATTTGCAAGCAGGAAAAAAAATCAATAAATCACCCGAGATGGTCATCTCGACCTATCTCGATTCTTAGTAAATTTACCCCTGAGTCTATGACCTGTCAGCAGAGTATGAAGTGGGAGCAGGTGTGCTGAGTGCCAGTGATGTGCGGTCAGGTGAGGCAGAGCCTTTCCTGTCATTCCCCTGTCTACCTTTTCTGCACATTCCTGATGAAAACACACCAAATTTCCAGCACTGTATACTGCTGCACCTCTGTATAATACCCACATGTACCCTCAGGTTCATATATGTATCTGTAAATCTGGCTCTGATACTAGCCAGTGCCTCCCCAGCCATTTACCTCACCGCACGTCCTGCTGAGTACAGTAGTCCTCCAGACAGATTGCTATACCAGAATACAATATACTTGCCAAGGTGCATGTGGTATTGAATATGTAACGCAGTTGTTGGTGTTGGTTAGTCCCCACATGGTACAGCTTACCCAGTTCTTAGATTTATTGAATCGGGTAAAGCAACAAGTAGCAAAAGATACAGGGATGTAACAGGTGTAATAGCGATATGCAGATATATACAATGAGTAGCCTGGAGCTTAGGGTGTTGCTGGGTATTGCAGTTCGCAGGCGTGATAGCACTAAATACACTGGTGGATGGTAGCACTATTGTCCCCAACTATAGCGGCAGGGGCGTTTTTAGAGAGGAGGGGGCCAGTGTGCAGTCTCCGACAAGGGCCCCCTCCTCTCTGCCCGATGCCCGGCAGCGCACTGAGCTGTGTGCGGCCAGCGCCGGAGTTATAGACTCTGGGCACTAGAGTGTGCTCAGAGCCTATAGTGTATGCACAGGTCACCGGGAAAATGGCCGCCGTGGCCATTTTCCCTGTACTGCGCATGCGCAAACGATGGGAAAATGGCCGCCGCGGCCATTATCCAGTCGTTTTACAGCGCCGGACCCCCGTGCTGACGTGGGACTCCAGAGAGGTAAGTAATATTATGGGTGCAGGGTGTGCGGTGTGGGGCCCCCCTGGACCCAGGGGCCCGTGTTCCCTGCACACCCTGCACCCATTATAGATACGCCCCTGTATAGTGGTGGTGATACAGTATACTTGCAGTGCCCAATATGGGCTCTGTAATTCTCTGTGGCTGGTGAATCTCCTAGGTTCGTCCATTATAATGGAACGCCAGGGAGGAAAGGTGCGTAGATGCCTCAAATTTGCAGTAGTAGCTGTCAGAGGTCGGGCCTGTCTGGCTGAGCTCCGGCAGGTCCTAGTGACCGCCGAGTCAGCTTACCTTGCAGGGTATTGGATAGGAGGCAGCACAAGAGTGCACTCCTTACAGCACAGTGGTCAGGCAGATCTAACATGTTTGACAACCAAATCAATTGATCCGACTGTTTTTCTACCGTATTCAGTGTTGACCGATAAATGTTCATGTACATACACTTTGTGTGAACAGCTTTCATTTATATTATGTTACTAAATGAGGTCTCTCAGTTTGTATTTGATTTAATAACAAGTATGTAAGGTTTATGTGGGGATACAATCCCTTTCAAATCTTTTTATTCTACTATATTATAAAATCAGACTTGGAAAATTTTTATTTTTGTTATTTTACATCAAAAGATAGATTTATCAGTGTGTTAGCCTCGGCAGCAAATTATTTATTTTTAGTTTTTATTCATTTATGGCATTCACTATACCTTTGAAAATACATGAATGCTTTGCACTGGCTCATCAGTATTGTCCATTTCTTAATTCAATTTTCCAGCAGCAGAATTGTAATAAAATAGGTATGTGTCTGCGCTGTACGATGACAGCCTTGTAATGAGTAATGATCTGTGAAGAAATCAGGGCCTCCAGTAATAACAGACAGTTACCTACCTCCTTGTTCTACACAATTACGTTTATTGATAATTGCTGATAGTAAGGTGTGACTTTTTTGTCACCTAGGTTATTTTTTTAATTGTTAATAGTATTTTGGTGCTCAAATTTTCTCTCCATCAGTATTCTTCAGTTTCTATTTAAAGTAATTACATTTGTAATTCATAATCTGCTGTAATTAAGACTTCAGGGAAATTATTTATTTATTGTAAAGGAGGAGAAGGGCTCGTGTTTTGTTATGCTAATAATCCAGCAGACAAGGATGATCATATTCAATGCATGTTTCTATTAGATAATACAGTAAATACTGTACACAGAATAAGAATTGTTAGATATTTCTGTTGGAAGAAGGAAATGGCCATGGGTTAAGGTATTCCCTAATCATAAGTAATTATTTATTTAAAAAGTTGTGTACTTCCTGTCAGGGGCGTAAGTAGATATGTGAAAGCCCCATTGCAAGTCTGTGAGGGCCCCTATGTACCACCCAATGGAGAAAAACGTATATGACACATGTAACTTTGGGGTCATTCCAAAGAAAGTGAAAACAAACCAACGAAAAAACAGTAATTTGGCAAAAAAAAATTTAAGGTAATTTTGGTCTAAAAAACATCAGTGTTCCTTATACTGGTGAAGAGATACTGCATGTGGCAACACTAGTATTTCTGTAAATGCTAATCCCGAAGCTAGCTAATATTGGAAACGGGATGTAGTTATGAGACCGGCGTCCATGATGCCACTGGTCTAAATCCCAACACTGGAATCCAGAAGGACACCAGCCCGAATGAGGTAAGTCCGGGGCGCCCTTAGCTGTTCCCTTGGAAGCAAATGCATATGACTAGCGGTATTTCAAGAGAAAGTTTAATAGGTATGTTATGACTCAGTGATAATATATATTTTTGTACACATACTTTAGTACATTTACTACTAATATATATAATATAATTAACTGTGTGACTTGCGTTCATGCTACATTAGACAATGAAACTGCACATGTCCCTTTCCGTCACACTGGATGTTCCACTCTGTCACCAAAACAATTGTGTTTTTTTGTACAAAGAACAAATGCAAAAATATTTAGATTAATATATTATTAAACCATTGGGTCTGCTGACCCTGCACAGGAAAAATCGAAACCCAGTCTGGTCTAATTAGAGAAGTTTAATGTTATGTTACCTCGGAAGGATTTTGTATTTTGTACCGTCACAAGTACATTGTAATTTTTTGTTGTTGCAACAATTACTAACTTTTTTTTTACTTTTATTTTACTGGAATCAACTTTAAGCTTTAACTAATTTATTATAAAAGAAAGTTCTAGATTCATTATTCAACCTTTTTCATGGAATTATTATTATTATTATTATCATTATTATTATCATTTATTTATATGGCGCCACAAGTGTTCCGCAGCGCCTTACAACCATTGACTTACAATACAATACAATACAATGCAGGACATGGATAAACATTGCTATATTAGTGACATTAATGCCCGCATAAGCAGCCAAGTGTTAGCTGCCCTAGTGGCTAGTAAGAGATAAATTAAATTACAGTAGGGAGAAGCACAAGAGGGTAGAGGGCCCTGCTCGAAAGAACTTAATTTTAAATGTATTCAGATGTCCCATTCCGTCACATGGAATGGCCCTTTGACAAGGAAGATGCGCCCCTCTCAGCTCTGAGCCCCATAGCTGCTGCACCCCTTGCACCTAGATATATTATAAAATGATAGTACTAAACTATAGCTGTCCTTGTCCCCTTCCCTGAGACCTAGCCATTAGAGTTATATACGGAAATCTCTGATGTTTGCAGATCTGCACATGTGCAGATCTGTTTATGCAATGTCGGCCTCAGTGCCCCGAAACTGCAGCATGACTAACATGCTGCTGGCATTTGGGGGCGGCGTCAGGAAGGGTTACAGAAAACAGGCTATATCAGCCCCGATTTCTGGCCACGCTGAATCCAGTGGCAGCATGGTTTTGCCAGGCTTACTAAGTAACCGGTGAGTTACTCAGATATCCGATGTTCAAGCAGCTGAACCGATGCAGCGGATCAGAGAAGCCGACATTGGGCATCTAAATAGCGAATGCCTGCTATTTTGAGTGACAGAATGAGGCGTTTGTGGGTGGTAACAGGGGAAGGTGCTTGAAAACGGGGAGTGGAGATCCGAACGCAGGCATGCCAAACGGTCAAAACGGGCGTTTTAAGGGTGTGCAAAATTAACAAAGCAGCGTCATTGCCCACGTCACTTGGTTGTTTTATAGTTAGAACTGCTCGCATGATTGTGGTAGGAAAAACCAACCACAAGAATAGCGAGCAGTTCATACGCCGTCCAATGTACTCGATTAATCTAATAAATAGCGGACATGACGTATGATGCGAGCGGCCAGGGGGCGTTTTTTTTCAAATTACGTTCGCATGTTTCGTTCGCTCGTTCAGACATAGAGGCGTGAACAGACCACAAAGAGCGAACGGTTCATTTAAATAGCCAGCCCCTTTTTCTGGACGAGCGAGCGCAAATAGCGTCCGGCTCTGAATCAGACCCTGTGTCTGCGATGACAGTCACAGTGACCTCTAAGCTGCAGTATGATTGACATGCTGTGGCTGTTTGGGGATGGGGAGCCGCAGCCGTTTTCAAGGCATGGCGAGGCCAGTGTCTGTGTCTTCCAACACAGCTTCACTGGCCCCAGAAGCGTGAATTTCCTGGTCATCCTTAGTAACCTAGTAGGTTATTCAGATGGTCGATGTTCACGCAAGTGATCCCATGGCTGCGTCCTCACACACAGCACCGGATCACAGAAACCGGCAGGAGGTGTCTGTTTACACAAGGTGCCTCCTGTGGCATTAGCATAAATTCGCAGTCTCAGCAGCTACTGCATACTGTACAACTATGAGCATTTAATAATGGTGTTTTTTTTAAATAACATTATCAGCAATGGGCAATGTGTTTTTTATGAAATACCAATCTACTTGCAGTCTATGAGGAAGTGAATGGCGTGGCAGTGAATATTGTATATTTGGATTTTGAGACAGTGCAATGTTGACTAATGTATAAGTTAAAGATTATTGATGTAGAAAATATTGCATATAAGAATGACAAGAGAGTAGTTCTCAATGGTTCATTCTCCAACCTGACTAAAGTCATATTTCCCAAGGTCTTGCACTGTTTAATTTGTTAATTTCTCAGGTCACCAACTGCAAGAACAAGTGCAGTGACTGAACCTGTGAGAGGAGTAGAGGCAGGAGAGAGCTTACTCTTCGTCTCCTGTCCCTAATCTTTTCACTCTTTGGGGGAAATTCTTGTTGCTGGCCCCTCACAGCCACCAGCATCCTGACCATCTTATAGAGGCACATATGAATGCTGGGCTACAATAATTCTCCGGGAAAATAATGGCAGCACATTGCCAAGATTTGAGCCCCCCAGTCCACACATTACAGTGATTGCAGCAAGCTGTGCAGGAGTCTCGTGTACTGGTGGAGGGGGGAAGACACATTTTTGGGTGCCAGGGAACAAGGAGAAAGTCTCTTTTCTGCTAACCCAAGGTTTTCATCTCGTGTCAGGAGTAGAGCCACTAAGCTTACAAAGGACCTACAAAGAGACGATGATCACTCGCAATCACAGTAGTTGAGGTTCAGTGCAGATAAAGGCAGGGATATATATTTAGGGATTCATATCTATGCAGCTTACATCGTACATATTATTATACAGTATGATCAATTTTCACTTAGATCAGTGGTTGGGGAACAGGGGTAAATTACCCCATTTGGAGTAAAACTGAAATTCCTGGGGGTAATGGATGGACAGCCGGGCATGCATATGAGTCATTGCATGCCCGGCAGGAATGGAGGTCACTGGCGCCGGGTGCAGCGGCGCACCCGCTGCACCTGGCGTCAGTGGCCTCCAGCCCGGCGCCGCAGGGAGGCTCTAAGCCGGACGCCCGCTGAGATGTTATTACCAGCGGGCGCCCGGCTCGTTCCCTGCAGCGCCGCGTAAGCCGGAGGCTGGAGTTCTCTTCGGAACTCCAGCTTCCGGCTCTCTCCATGTTAACTATGGGAGAGATGTCATGACGTCTCTCCCATAGTTCCGAGGAGCTTCCGGGTGGCCAGGACGGCGGCAGATGCCGAAGCGGGGATTAAGGTAAGTTATTTTTTTTTTTGTACACAGGGGCATAACTATGGGGCACTGCTACAGGGGCATAACTATGGGGACACTGCTACAGAGGCATAACTAAGGGGGCACTGCTACAGGGGCATAACTATGGGGGCACTGCTACAGGGGCATACCTGGTGGCACTGCTACAGGGGCATAACTATGGGGGCACTGCTACAGGGGCATTATATGGGGGCACTGCTACAGGGGCATAACTATGGGGGCACTGCTACAGGGGCATAACTATGGGGGCACTGCTATAGGATTTCCTTTCTTTCAAATCAAGGGGGTAACGTCGGCGTATCTAAATATATTTTGGGGTAAAAGGTAAAAAAGTTCCCTGGCCCCTGATTTAGATGGTATTCACAGATGGGGGGCAGGCGCCAATGCTCTTTCTAGCCCAGGGCACCAAAAACACTAGTTACGGCACTGCCACAGCTTACCACAAATCTGAACCAATACATGTAATATATAGTTTTTTGAGAATAAAAGGATCAAATACTCGACTGTTAATAGATTTAGAGCCTGATTCATTAAGGATTGCAATTACAACCGCGTACGCAGATCGGTCGATGGTGCGCGTGCAATCAAGTACAAAAGAAAGCCATCACAGAGTGAGCGACGGACGTGTTTGGAGGTGGTGACGAAGGAGTGGTTGGAGAAACGCAGGCGTGCCTGTCCGTCTGAACGCCATTTCCTAGGCATTTGCAGCTTGAGTACTCACTGCGTGCGAATAGAGTTGTATTTTCTGAGCAGGTCAGACCTGCTGTAATTCTGCATGAGGGTCCGATGTTACTCAATGTTACAGATGTATAAGCAGGATTGCGAGGTCTTACGGATGTGAGAAAGCGGTAGTGGGCGTCTCTATATGATTATGAGGGATTGTATGTGTTTTGGAGGGGGGGAATTAGAATGATTTCTGAACAGACTAATTTCTTCTCCTCTCTTTGGAGAGGCATATGGCTAAGGGAAAGCCCAGGCACTTTTAAACCGCTAGACATGCTCCTTGGTCCTTGCACACTGACTGACCACACCCATGTTGGCAGTACTGAGATGCTCTGTTACAGAACACATGCTTCTGTATCTATACTAACAGGGGTAGGAGGGGGGATACCCCTGAGCAGGTGCTGTCACCTTCCAACAGGATCTTGTATTCAGAGATGTTAAACTATTTAAATGCTCGGTCTCTTCAGCAATCTTATCAGAGCAGACAGGTCACTAGAATCACGGACACAGGGACTTGTGAAAAGCCTTGTCTAGTATTTCCTCAGTCCCAACTGCTCTAAGTGGAAATTCACAGAATATTAGATTTGATTGACTGAATTGATGAAAATTGAGATCTGACTGATCATACCAGGGTTTGCGGTAACATGTATGATGAACCAAACCTTTGCTTTTCCTGCTGTGATTTCATTGCTTCATCAACCTTGTTATCTTGTCATATGAGAGGAGGTTTCTGCAGATGCTTATAGGATAGTACTTAGGATACAGACAAACTTGATATTACACATTAGACATCAGAGCATTAATGATTAATAAATGGTGAATGTTATCCATAAACCATGGAGGGTGGGTGTCTGAGGGTTCTCTGATATCAGGGCCATCTTAATGTATGGGCACACTGGGTAGCTGCCTAGGGCCCCATGAGTCTAGGGACCCATTTTAACCAGTACAGTACTGTTGCACGGACTTGTACCGGGTGTGGCCCGTCAAAACCCTCCCCCATCCCAGAGCGCTGCTGAAGGAACAGGAAGACAGGAGGTTCCTCTCTGGTTCTCTGCACTGACGCTGATGAGTGTAGAGAAGGACGGAGGAGTCACCACGCACCGACAGCACTGCAGGTAAGAGAAGAAAGTGCACCTATTGCTGAGGGCTGCAGCAATTTATTAAGGTGAACTGTTAACAGGGAGAATTGGTTGCCCCCCTGTATACTACAGTACATCTACGTAACTAGGTATTTGAAGGCCCCATACCAAAAATTTGTAAGGGCATCTATGTACCACCCAATGATGAAAATTGTATATAACACTCGTAACTTCAACAAGGAAGATTATATAAGATCTACCGGTTTATGCTGTATACACTGTAGTAGTGTTCCCGCTAGGCTGTGGGAAAGGCAAGGCGCTGAGGGGGCCGGTAGGGAATCTATGCGCGCTCCCGAAAAGGGTTTGTGGTTGGCCGCAGAGGGAGTGTGTCCTTGGGACACGATTCTAATTTGTCACACTTGGGGAAGTACCCAGCACTTACGGAGCTGTTAGGCTTCCCCCAAGCTCTCCCCTCACGTTGGATAGATGCCGTGCGTATGCGTACAGCGTCTATTCACCCGGCGGTGATCGATCACTGCAACCCGCGGGTGGGAAAGGCTCAGGGCATGCGGTTTTAGCAGGACACCGCTAAAAGGGCATGGTGCATTTTGCCCTTTTAAAATCGGGCAGGGCACACCACCCCGCTAAAACAAGCTAGCGGGAACACTACTGTATAGTAGAATACAGGAGGGCTCCCGAAGTGTCAGAGCTGTGAACCCTGACTGATGCCTCATGTTATATATCCCTGGATATAACCCCAACAGCAGCATCAACCTTGGAACTGGCAGCCCTCACACTTCTCCGACATCACTCCTATATATAACATGAATCCTGTCAGTATCACACAAGACAGGCAGTCGGGGCCGTGATTAACAGAGAGAGTGCTTCCAGTAGGCTTCCAGGAGTTGCAGCCGATGCAGTCTCTAGAAGCCGGTGTTATGCGCATGCGCGGTGCCGCAGCTGGTCCTGGTGCCTGTCCGTTACACTGCGCAGGCCCCAGGACCTAGCCGGCCTGGACTTCAGTGTCTTCGCATCTACTTAAGCAGGTGCAGCCCCCTCATCCTGGTTCAAATTATCAATGGTCTACTGCATCGATGACAACTTATGATGGCGTCATCGATGGATATCATTGATGGTGACCTCTTCGATGGACAACCCTGGTAGTTTATTAAATTTGGTCCCTCCTTGCTCTTAAATAACTGGTAATAAATAAATAAATAAATAAATAAATCTTGATTTGCTCTCTCTAGTGGTGGAAAGTGGTAATGCAGCCATTTGGAAACTGTGGTCATGTGACTGATGATGCCTTGTTACCTGCTAGATTAAAATGACCTACCCTATTTAAACCCACTCAGTGCTTCGTATGCTGCCAGTGTATAAGGTCTACTTTTCTGCAGAGTTACAATGCTTCATTACCGCTTAGTATTTACTGTGTACCTGACCTTTAAGTTGTTTCTCATTCCTTTGATTGTGATCCCAACCTGTTGATTCTTGGCCTGATTCAGATGTAGACATTATTTCGAAGTTCATGTATCTGCCTACATCTGTGATACCGTATGGAGAAAATATGGCACCAGTGTCTCAGTTCCCTTGGCCATTCTGCACGACCATAGGGTTTTTCAGTTGGTCGATTATCGAAGGAACTGCGACCATTGTTGCGTATTTGTATGCAGTTGCTTGGATCTGCGAGGCCGCCGGTGGGCGTCTCAATACATTTTCAGGCGGATGTAGCATTAGCATGTATTCGCACGGCAGCTGCGTACAAAATCACAGCTGCTAATGCATGATCGTCCACATCTGAATAAGGCCTTCTGTACCCTTATTTTCCTTATGGGGCCCATACATCAGCAATCAATTGGGGCAATTCTGTATTTTGCAGATGATTGTAAAAAAATCATCAATGTTTGGAGTTCACCGATTGCTGATTCCAACCAAAAAGTGATTGGAATTAGTGAATCTGGTTGTCCAAAATGTTGGATTTCACTGACCAGATTGCTAGTGTATGGTAACAATCAACCAATTTGTAGACCGTTACTAGTATTTTACTAGTAAAATGGGCACTTTCAGGAATCACAGAGCTGACATTTGAATGAAAAAGATCTGCAAATCACTGAAAAATATCATCTATGTATGGGTACAAATTGGTGGATTGGAAAATTGTTAAATTGGAGAAAGAAGCACAGAATCTGTGAATTTTTTTTTTTTGTGATTGCTGATGAATAACTAGATTTACTAACCCTTTCTTTTCCCTTCCATATTATTAGCCTGTCAAGCCAGCATCTAGATAAGGGGGCACAATTTTCTGTCACTTGTATTGAAGCCGATATTCTCTAAAGGGGGTACCTGGTAAAGAACCAGTGTCCCAGCTAGTGCCAATCCGAGGTAACATTATAGGATCCTCAATTATCCAGTGCGAGTTATCTGCATAGGCAATTTTGGTCTTACAACAGTATGAATTAGTCTTTGAATATATAAAAAAAAACTATTTGTTTTGTGCTATATCATTTATTACAGATTGTGAGACCATATTGTTATATATCTTTGTTTATTATTGTGTATGATCTGTAATGTAAAAATTATCTTTCTATAATAAAAACTATTTGAGTTTAAAAAACAAAGAACAAACTACTAACCCTATATAGGGCTGATTGAATTGTTTAGCAATATATTTGAAGCAGCTTTAATTCATTGTAGAGAAATTGCTATATGACACTGTGGGCCTGATTCAGACCCGCTCGCAAGCGCTATGTGCTCGCAAGCGGGTCGATGGTTGCGCCTGCCGTTTGTGAGCGGCCCTACTGCTCACTGGGGCTTGCGGCAGGCGAGACCCTACCACAAGGGTCTCGTCGCAAGCCCGATGGTCGACCATCGACCATCGCGACCATCACCTGGCCGCTCGCAAAAGCTTTGCGAGTAGCCAGGAGGCCGGCTTTTTAAAAAAAAAGCGTCCGTCCTCATTCAGAGCGAGCGCTCGCTTTTTGCGAGCGGCTCTGAATGAGGTCCTGTTTCCCAAACTTTCTCAGGTCACGGCACCCTTAGGTGAGAGTTTTTAGAAGTGGAGATGTTGCCCATAGCAAACAATCAGATTCTACTTAACATTTAACTAGCACCTTCTAGAAGATAATGGCTAGAATCTGATTGGTTGCTCTGGGCAACATCTCCACTTCTAAAATCTCTCCCTTTAGTAAATTTACCACCTAGTGTCTCAGGATATTTTTTTGCGGCGCCTCTTTAAACATAGGTTATCTAGCAGGAAAACCTCACTCGTTTTTGCTTGCACTCCATAGAGATGTGTGCAAAGACAAACAAGGGTTTTCTACCGTAATGACCTCCTATATGTGCAGTTGCATCTCGCGCTCAAATCAATTTCCAGCTCAAAAGTATGTTATTGACTTACCTAGACAAGGTCGAGTTCCAGTTTTCCCATGTCACTTCTTATCGGCACCCAATAACCCAGCTTCTGCCTTACACATTGAGCAGAAGAGAAGGCGATGCATAAAAAGGGAAAAAGTAGAAGACAAGGAGGGAGAAGGTATTAGGGAATTAGGCGGTGGGCTGTGTGAGCAGATGTGAGAAAAAGGAGGGTAACAGATGGGATGAGGGCACAATGGGAGACCATTTATGGTCTTTGACTAATGGTAAGTGTTTTTGTCATTGATCTGGGGGATCCAGTGCTGCACATTGGTGGCGGAGGTCAAATTTTGGAAGTCTGCGCTCTCTGTGCATGCCCATCACCCAAACCATTGATGGCTCAACCATCTGTGGTTTCCTAACAATGGCTTTTAAACCATCAGCTATTGATGGCGTGTCTCGATGGACAACCCTAATGTGATAGAAAAGAAACCATGAAAAGGGGGAAGTATGGGGCAGAGACCGAGGCGAACAACAAGTGCAGTCTGCCAAGTCTAAATGGCCGCACACTGCTGTGGATGCAGACATTCCATAGCACAGCCTATAAACTTGCCAGCCCAAATAATTTGGTTTGAGACCAGGACAAATGATTGCCACCACTGCGGTGCCCCCAATTAGGGAGATACTGGATATATCAATAACTGTATTGCAATGCCAAATTTACTCTGATATTGATAACATCTTACCCGTGTGCTTCCTGTGGTTTTTAAGTACTTAATGATAATTGGCTCTTTATAAATTCATGAGTGGTGAATTAATTCATGTCATCGTGGCTCTGCCCTGGTGCAAAATGATGTGACTCGTGAAATGGGTGGGGGGTGGGTCAACGATTATTCAATTTACCTTATTTATTGTCAGTTACTTATATAGCACCAACATATACAGTTGCGCTTTACAATTTGTGAAACCTTGAATTGCATCATCACACCCCCTGTCCCTACCATATACTCTGGAAGTTAGCGGGTTGCGGGAGGGTGCTCTTCTCTTTTGGGAGTTTGGGAGGAATTCAAGTCTAAAGGGTCTATTTACTAAGCAGTGTCAGGAGACAGAGTGAAAAGTGATGAGGTGTTAGCCAATCAGCTCCTAACTGCCATCTCACAGGCTGTGTTTGAAAAATGACAGTTGGGAGCTGATTGGCTGGCACCTTATCACTTTTCACTCTGTCTCCTAACACTGCTTAATAAATAGACCCCTTAGGCTGAATATGTAAATATGGCTTTAATTGTGTGACCATCGACATCATTAACCTCATATATTTAAATATTTACTAGTTAACTTAAATTAAGTCAATACAATGTTCTCGTTTCATTCTACAGTTTAAATACAACAAAGAAAATCAAATTTGCTTAAATCAATTTGTGTTTTATTAGTAATGCAGAAAAACCCTACATCTGGGCAGTTGTATTCTGCATGATCACAATTTGCTTGTGCGGTGTGCGGTGTGTGTGTGTGTCAGCTTTCATCAGACAATTTATAACTCTAGTGAAGGCTTTGAAAAGAGACGAATGTGATTGAAGCCCATTTGGAATCAGCGTGGCACCGTGGTACGCAATCTGTGCTGCAGTGATCCTTTATTTTGTTTCTGTAAGAAAAAGATGCGCTTTTTTAACCTTCACACCTCTTGAATGTTATCTGTCACTACGCTTGTACATACTGACATGTGACGGCCATGTGAGATATTTCTCTGTGGCTAATGGATCATACCGAATAAATAAGTTCTCTTTATTCCTTGAAAATGCAAGAAAATTCAACTCTATTTAAAATATTTGACTATTTTATGAATTTGGTTAGAAATCAGCCATTGCATGTGTTATTTTTAGATTACGGTTCAGTGAATATTTAAAACTTTATTGAACATATTTTTAAACACATAGGGAGGGCCCTACAAAAAAACAAGCAGCAATAAAAATATTTTTTTATCACTGCTGTTTGCTACAATAAAAAGCACGTTATCACTGCAATAAGCTCTAACTCTCACTGTGGCAGGTGAGCGGTACTTTGCTGTCTCTGCGATTGTGGCCTAAAGCACTAAGGTTTATTTTATCGCTTTGCTAACCCTGGGATGGCCATAACAGAGCAAGTATTGGGGGAGCTTGCTAGATTGGGACGCTCCGATTAACGAAACCTGGTGAAACTTATCGCTGCTGGGGTCTACCTATTATTAAAGGTCATAGGGATAACAGCCCTGTGCTAAATATGTCCCATATTGTCTTAATTTTGGGTAATGTAAGATATACTTCTATAGTATGATAAATACAAAAAAATGATTGGCAAATGTTAGTGTTTACTAATAATTTAGGCGATATGACTAGTGCTAAATAGCCTCTGTAAAGCGATACGGAATATATGTGCGCTATATAAATAACTGTTAATAAGTCAAATAAATAAATAGGAATAAAGGGGCTGATTCAGCATTACACGATTACCGAGAATCTGCGCGTGCCCAGGACCCGTTCTGCGTATGTGCAGAACGGGTTCCTGAGTGATCACACGCAGCCCCTTCTATGCTTCTCCCCGATTGTCAGGCAGAGGCATTTAAGGTGCGGTGCGGGAATAGTCGGCGTTCCCGGAAACGGGGGCGTGTTCGCCCCATTTTCTGGGAGTGGCAAGGCCAGGGGCTGCGTCCACGGATGCAGTTTGCTGGCCTCGCAAGGCGGCCAGCCTGAGTAAGCCGATGGTTGCGATAGTTATCCCAGCTTGCGAATTCGGTCGCAGAGCTGGGATCGCAAATGCAGTTGTGGGTGTCATACACCTCCTGCTGCATTTACATTTTAGCAAGAACAGAATTGCAAAGCTGCTTGCGTGCATACGTCATATATCTATAGCTTGCTTACAGCTTTGCAATTCCGTCCTAAGCTGAATCACCCCCAAAGTGTGAAAATGCAGGTGCTTTATAAATAAATGATAACAATAGCTCATATCTCTGGTTTCAGTTACATGTAGCCTCTGATAAAGCATAGCAACCTGAAAAGGTTTACAGATTCTTATATGTCAGCTCTACAGGAGGATTCTTCTGCTTCATTTGCCATGAAATGCATTGTCCAGGTGAGAAAACATATTTGCCGTAAAGTGGGAGATAAAGGGGTTGTGGTGTCTCTATAATGCAATTTGCGGCATTGCACAGTGGGGACAGGGCCATGATTTCACACTTCGCTATAAAATGCCCCATAAAGACCCTGGAATAGGTGGTTAGGATCCATGAGTGCTGCATCCATGTGTAATACTCACCTCTCTGGAGTCCCACATCTGTAACAGTGACGCTGTACAAGCCACCCGAAAAATGGTGCGTCGGCCATTACGTGAAGATTTGTGCATGCACAGTAAACTCTGGCACACGGGCTCCCTTCTCACTTAACCCTGCGTCAGGCGCAGCTGGCCTGACATGCGCCACAAAGCTGTTCTCGCTCACCTCTCCGCCGCAAGGGGACGAAGGGGCCTGCCCCTCCTAGTACCTTCCTATCTCTAGGTGCTGTTTGAAACCCCCCTAGTCAGTTTTCCCGCCGCCTTTGTGGAGTGCAGTAGTGACCTTCCTGGCCTCTCAGGCTCATTGCGCCCGAATTCGTCTGACTTTTGAAGGTACGTATTTCTTCTTATTTTGCTCATTTTATGAATGAAAATTACAAAGGCTGTAGGTATTTTGCGGAAATATGTAGGTTTGCCTAGGGTGGCTTCTTAGGCACACTGCACCTCTTAAAATTTAGTATTTTTTGTTTTACTTGCTTTAAGGTTAATAAATGTGGTTTTGTGAATCAGTTTTCCATATATTCTCTCTTTGTACATCCTAATAAAGGTCACTTTAAGAGCGTTAGAATTGAGTTAATTAGGTGCTAATGACTATTTTATAATAGGCGCCTGTCAGGCGTACTTCGCCCGAACCTGGGAGTCCCAGAGGTGCACCCGACGCAGGGTTAATACTCCCCTTGGAGTCTCCCAGAGAGTAGTCATAGGAAGAAATTAATTTCCCGCACAAAAATCAACCACTTATTTGTCCTTTAGTGGTGATAAGGGAATTACATTTTTATTTGTATACCTGTTTTGGTTATATTCTGGTCCTATTTGAATCTTATCAAAATAGATAGGAGTGCTACTGATGATCCTCAAGTACAATCCTGAAAAATACAAAGAGGAGAAGAGAAGATTCCTTACTCCGTGCACGTGCCCTTATTATTATTAAACATACAGTAATATTATTTCTTCTATGTAAGGCACTTTATTTTATTTCAGTGGAGTCTGTTCACATTAAAATGTAGCATTTATTCAGTTTCTTATTAAAATAAATACCCCATCACTTGGTAGTTAAAACTATATATATATATATTATATATATATATATATATATATATATATATATATTTTTTTTAAATTTAGAGTGTAATTTCGTAAAGAAATAAGTGAATTAAAAAAACGACGCGATCGTGATTACCAGCATTGAGAAGCAGGGATGGACTATAGTGGCTTGATTCAATGCGAATTGCATCATCGGGTGCCTGTACCGCTCACTTCACTGGGGAAGAAGGTGGCTGCGGCATGTGGCTCCAGCCTGCGGGAGACTTGCCCACCCTTTCTGGGCAGCGGAGAGCACCACCTGTTTTTGAGATCCTCCCGGCCATTCTGGTAGGGTAGGCAAGGATGGTTAGAGTAGGGTTAGGGCTCGAAGGGCTCTATCACTGTAAAAATTTTATATGGACACAATGGGGGCGATTAAATTATTTTTAAGGCGTGATAATTAATGAGCACCCAGTGTTGCAATTCAATTGTTCTGGGCGCTCATTAATTATCACCGTCTTTGGCTAAACCCATGTAAAGTTCTGGTTAGGGCGCGCTAACTGTGGTTAGCATGCCCTAACCAGGGGGTTTCTCTCACATTTCTGCTCGCACCCTCCTGTCAAATATCTCTGCAAATTCCCCCCAAAATCTCTGCCTCTCTGGTTACCTCATTGTAAGGCAGCCTTAATGCCATTAACAGGCAAACTGCTGTGCAATTGTACGCTCCCTGTTGAAGGCAATGTACTATATGTAATATAAGAAAGAAATGTGCATGAAAAAGCTGGACATTGTGCTGGTAAAATAATGTTAAACAATATAGCTTTTGTCAGGAGGAAATTGAATTTGAATTAGCATTATTCTCCACTGCTAGAGATTCACACTAATCTATTTAAAGAAGGATTTCAGAATTCCCAAATGATCACACATTTTTCATAGCCAGATAAACTTTACAAAGCACAATAGAGCAGATTGAATACCGGGCAAACAAAAAGCTACTTAAAGTTCTAAAAACAAATAAATCATATATTACAAAAGCCACAAAACTAAACCTAGACATGTATAGGTAGACAGGTTTATTTATCATTGGGCAGTGCTAAAATAAGACTGCACTTATCACTTGTCCACCAATCCTAAATCCACCTGCACATGCTGGACCCGGCTTGCTGACTTGGGCTTCAATTTTCAAAAGAAAAGAAAACTTTAATTAAATATTTCAAAAATAATATTACTTAAACAAAGCATTTTTTTATGAATATGCCCAGATATTGTCCTCCAGAGATGGAGGTAGCGATAGGAGGATTGTGGCAGTGCATGTACAGCCAAGATCCCTCTTAAAAAGCTTTCCACGCAGGAATCTCCCCCTCAGCACACTCATTGTACATACAATGCATTAGTCTTAAGGTGCCTATCCACTTAAAGACATGAAAACAACTGCACGATTACGACATTGCAACGCTGGTCGTTTTAGACATTTTTCTTATCGATTTGCAAACGATTTATGAACGATTAAATGATAACGATATCGTTATCGTTCGATCGCTCAATTTAATCGTCTAGTGGATGGGCACCTTTAGGTACACACATTTGCAATTAGATTAGCCACTCACAACTGTACAGCGCAGGGGTGTAACTGGGTATTTGAAGGCCTCGTAGAAAAAGTTTGTAAGGGCCTCTATGTTCAACCCATTGGTGGAAAATGTTTATAGCAGCTGCACACCTTGCAGTTACGCCAATGGCACAGTGCTTCTTGGACTTAACGTTAAACCGTAGGCAAACGCAGGGGGTGTTTCCGTCTGCCTGGAAACCCCCCTCCCCAGCCCACACCATGACCACAATAGAAATAGTAATATCATGGAATTTTACTAGCACTTCATGTTCTTCTCAGTATCATATATGAAATAAATAGCATCACCTGTGGATCTTTTAACATGTATCAGCCAGTAATAAATAACCTGTGCACCAAGCTGTTCTCGGTCTTTCTCATGGAAAACTAATGCTATATTTATTATTGGTAGTACTGGGACTGTGGAAAGAATAATTATTTTATCATCGCATATCATAGTGAGAAGAAATTATTTTTTGGGGGATATTTAACAAAAAATCCTTGCTGGAACAGTGACTCCAGTAGGTATTGTCCCACGTAGAAGTTTGCAGTGAAGTGCAATGGAATTAGCTTGTGCTATATAAATAAATGTTAATAATAAAAACAATAATAATAGTGATCATTGTCTCTTTACAGAGGATTCTCACACTGCAAGTGATCCACTGTAAGACTGCACATGTGCAGCCCAGACTGTAGGAGCTTCAAGCCTGGAAGTGGCTTACACCATCTGAAGGGGATGTAGTTTATATCCCGGCTGTCAGGATGCTAGTGCCGGAATCTCGACACCGGTCGGAAACACGGCACCAGCATCCCGACCACCGGCATCCAGATGAAAAGTATTGGGGTTAAGGAGAGGGTTAGGCACTAGGGGAGGTTTAGGGTTAGGCTGTGGGGAGAAGGTTAGGTTTAGGCTGTGGGGGGGAGGGTTAGGTTTAGGCTGCAGGGGGGAGGGTTAGGTTTAGACTGCAGGGATGTAGGTGTATGGGTAGATTATGGATAGTTACCGATAGGTGTCAGTATTCTAACCCTGTCGGGAAACCAGTGTCGGGATTCTGACCGTCTGGATCCTGTGCGCCAGCTTCCTGTACCCAATCCATCTGAAGATGGTTTTGGAACCAAACGCTGAAAAGCTAAGCTTTTCGGAGATTGGTAAACTGAGCCAGATCGCAGTCACCATTGAGAATAATGGGGATTGTGTTTTTTTTTTTTAAATTGCACCCTCACATCATGTGGAGAAGTCTTTTTATTTTCAAGGTAAAAAGCCTTAATAAATAGACTACAATTCATTCTGAGGTTTGAACAGAAATAGAGTAGTAATAGACTAAATATGTCAGTCTCTGCAATAGAGACATTGGAGCAAATGTAACCATTTCTGTACTCCTCTATGGAGGAAATTCAATTACACGCGAGCACCAGTGCATAGGCAAACGCAGGGGGGGTTTCCATCTGCCTGGAAACCCCCCTCCCCAGTCCACACCATGACCACAATAGAAATAGTAATATAATGGAATTTTACTAGTGCTGCATGTTCTTCTCAGTATCATAAATGAAATAAATAGCACCACCTGTGGATCTTTTAACATGTATCAGCCAGTAATAAATACACCTGTGCACCAATTAGGGGATTTGGAAAACATGCAATGTTAGGGATGCGCTGCTATAGAGCCCAATATTTACATATACTGTATGTCCAGGGCAGTGCTAGGTTCTTCTGCTGCTCCACCAGACTCCCGGACTTGCTCCCATGCCCTGGAATGGTGCTCACCTCTAAAATAAAAACATTCAGCTCAAGCAGGATGGCCCTTCTGCCGCATTTTAATGGCTTACTGTGATCTCTGGTCTTGTATATGCTGGAATTATGACACACAATACACTTTGTATGACGCATATTAAAGCTGGATAAGTGATAATTATGCCCTCTCCATGGACTGGCCACACTCACTCTAAATCACGCATTTGGAAACTCCCCTCTAGAAATCCTGCGTTTGCCACTGCAGTGGTAGCCATTCTGCTGGCTTCCCAGGATATGTGTCATATATTTATTTCTTCTCGCAGCCAATGAAGTTGCGAGCAGAATTAGCCTGCTGTAATTCCCCAATATAGGCATCAAAGGTAATTAATGCACTGAATAATTAGATATTTCTAAATGTGCATAGTAGAATATTAAAAGTATTGGTTTAAAGCATAATGATAAGTTATTTCCACCCTCCTGGATCCTGCTTCTTTGTGGTCAAGTTTACTGGCCATTGAGAACGCAATTTGTGTCATCAGGAACTATCTCCATTGTGTGTGGATGTAATTTGCGTGATCACACAGCAGGGTAGTAGAAAAGCCAGTTTACAAAGAGCGCTCATCTGCGTGTAATAAATGAAACTATTCAATACCACTGTAGTAATGCACATGTATAACTCTGAAATGAATATGGAGTACCTCACAAATATATAATATAAAATCAAATGTATTTATTGGAAAAATAGGAGACACAATGCTCCAATGGATAGAATGGTGGATGGAATACCACATGGGACTGTGGGTCTGATTCAGACCCATTTGCTATGATGCGAACGCTCGTAGCTGGCCGATAGTCGCTATCTGCGCATGCATATGCATCGCAATGTGCACGCGCGAACCAATGCGAGAGATCGGGATGTGTTTGCTTGCTGCGCATAGACTGCCCAGTAGACTGAGTGACAGGAGAGGCCATTTGTGGGTGGTGCCAGGGGCAGGCCATTAATAACGAGGGAGTGGAGATGCGAACGCAGGCGTGCCTGTGTGTCCCAACACTGTTTCAGAGGAATGTATAATTAAAAGACAGCGTCATAGTACACATCACTTGGTGGCATTTCACTCTGAAGTGATCGCAGTGCTTGTGGCAGGGTATAGGCTACCTTAAGCGCTGCGCTCGCTGCCTATGGTATCCGATGTACTGATGCTTCCATACACTTCCAAGAGATGACTTGCGCTAGTGGGCATCTAAAGACAGGCTGGTGGGCGTCTATATACACAAAGCGATCGCACACCAAGACATAGTGGGCGTGCTTATGCCTTGCCGTGCGATCGCCTGCAATACAGTCACTTAGCCGAATTTGCATATGCTGGGAGTGAGCTTACGCATCTAGCGAGCAGGTCTGAATGAGGTCCTGTGACCGGTGTGTGGCCCAGGAGGTTAGTCCGCTCTTTTAGGGAGCCTCTATCCATAGCTTTCCTACGTATTCCTGCGCCACAATATACAGATTGAGAGAAATCTAGACCCCTGGGATGATAAGTTAGTCCAGGTGTGTCAGAGGGGTACCTTTAGGTCTCGATGTATGGTACTTTGTACCTACATAACCTAATGGTATTACTTACCGACCACCCTTCTATTTTGGATGCCCTGGGATGGTAAAGGAATCTGGGTATCCAGTCCCTTTCCCTATGCCGAGTTGACATACTTTAACCCTGTATAGGTGTATACTGGTACAGGGTGTGATTTCAACAAAGTCAAAGAGGTGTCTATAGACACGGCATCCCGTGCTGCGACTTACCCCGAGTTCTTGTTGACAGAGATGAAGCCCGCTCCTAGACACAGCTGATTCTCCTGTGTTGTTGAGCACTGGTGGAGGAGACGGTGCCCGGGTGCTGGTAATATCGTCCGGATCACTGGAGTCTTTAGAGTCCCATGAGTTGTAACTGGCTGCAGTGGTGTAAGTTCATCCCAGACGCCCGGACACAAGTTATAATTTGGTGCCCCCCCCCGTCACAGTCGCTGACACTGTAATGTAACAATTTGCATGCAGACAGGCTATAGATAGTTGAAGGCAGCAGCTGACGGTCTGACATGGAGCTCTCTACTAGTGTATGGTGGCTTCTCAGGTGCTGGGAAGGGGTGCCATGTATTGAGCGGCCATGACGGTACATTTCGGGTACCGTCATGGTCACCCCGCTTAGGGCTGTAACTATGTTGTGGACAATGGAGGAGGTGCCCCTTCAGAGCTGAAGCCCAGCGGCAGACGCCTCCATTGTCTCCCATAGTTCTGCCCATGGCTGGCTGACAGACCTGGTGGTGGTGTAAAAGAATGAGCCGTACTTGCTGGTCCTTCCATCACCGTCCGCGCGTGTCACATGTCAGATCACATACCAACGCGTTTCGGCCAATCACGGTCTTCATCAATGATCATACTGTCATTTTCAGAGCCTGATGTTGCAAATAGCATGTACGTGGCGTCCAGCTGCCTGTGATAATGACATTTTACAACGACAACTAGAAATACGAAGAGCTTGTAAGCAAAGATGACTTTGACCTTAAAGTTTGGGATCCTTCCAATATAATTATCAGTAGTAAAATAGATAACAGCTGCTAAAGGTTCCAATTTCTCTTGACATAAGGCTGATATTGTGTATTCATTGCAAGTGGGCTGTGCACATAATACAAGAATAGTCCATATAGATAAATTTGAATTTCAAATAACAAGTTCCTTTTATTAATAAAAAGCAAAAGGTTGCACAAAAGATTGCCCTGGAGTTAAATCTCCTGTTAACAGGCAATACCAGATGTAATTGTATCAGAATATGTTGTTACATGAATTTCAAGTTTGTAACAAAAGAAATTAGCTTCATGGTTTTAGGAAAAAATAGATCCACTGGCAATGACAGAAAAAAATACAGACAGTGAAACATATCTCACACAGCAATAGTATAGAAATAGAGCATAAAACAAAAATATGTTCAGAAAGCTCTCACTTTAATAATCTGCTACGCGTTTCATAGTAGTTCCGCTTCCTCAGGCAACTACAGCAGTGCCATACTAAATCTTAGACCAGAGGTTCCCAAAGTCCACGTTTTAGGGATATGCATGCTTGAGCACAGGTGACTTAATTAGTACCTCAGTCCATTTGATTTAACCATCTGGACTCAAGCTTGGATATCCCTAAAATGTGGACTGTAATGGCGGACTTTGGGAACCTCTGTCTTAGACACATTAACACTTTAATTACAGGAAATATTTTCATTTCATTATCTACAGTAGGTCAATTTACATGTTGTGTGACAAATTAGAATTAGTAAACTGGAATTCAATTAAGCGCGGGATTTGCCGCATGGGGAAAAGCTCTACGTTTCACCTTTGGAGCTATTCAAACCTTCTACATTTTCCTTGTACATTAAACCCCGGGTTAATGCGCACTAACCCATGATTCTGAGTAAAGTGCTGGAACCTGCGAGTTCCCAGTGCGTTAACGCAGTTTTATCCTTGCAGCTCCTGACGCTGCAAGGAAAAATCCACCCTCTGGCGCTTAATGCGTGGAGTTCTTGCAGCTAATTGAATCCTGCACCTAATAGAATTCCTACCGTAGTCTCTGGAATTAATTTCAGTGGTGTTTTCTTTTTCAAGTCAACAAGTATGTGTGCATATTTTTATTAGCCAGTGATCCTAATTCAACTTCAAAGAGAAGAATAGTGTGCTGTTTAGTAATGTTGGTCATTGATACAGTGACCTATGCGAGTCCATGGGGTATATTTTTAGAAGAGGAATTGCTGCCCATAGCAAACCAACCAGATTTTTTTTAGCACATTCTACAAGATAATAGCTAGAATCTGGTTGCTATGGGCAACAACTTAACTTCTAAAAACCTGCACTTTGGTAAATGTACCCCTATGACTCTATACCTGGTTACATGACTTGATTTTAAAACTATTTTATTATACTCTATGCATACATAGAATACTGCCTTCAACCACAGCAGCCATCTTGGTAAATAGTACTGGGCATGTGGTAAATATAAAAAATGAAGGACTTTCACAAGGACAAACATTTCCAGGGTTCAAATCTTTAAATCCTAGGAAAGTTGGCTAATATGAATTGTATTTACTTTGTTCACCTCAAACAAATACTGTGGTTTTTTTTGTAAATACGTTTTTCCTGTCCTTAGGAATTAATGACCAAGTTGATCACAGAGACGCCAGACCAGCCAATCCCATTTTTAATTAACCATCTCCAATCAAAACTGGGGAATGTTGGCCAGCTGCACAGGACATTGTCTGGGTCAGCTGCTCTGTGGGCAGAAAGTGAATCATCAGGTAAGTTACTATGTGTGGTTCTCCTCATTCACATAAATATGAATTCCTGACTTGTGTTCCAGTAGCCCAAAGCCATGAGGATGTGGCGGAGCCTGGAGCTTAGTTATGGCAGCAACCCATTTTTTCCTACATGTGGTAAAGGGGATGGCAAAGTTATGGGACCATAGCGCATGCTATAACTGGCTCACAAGTTCTTTACTGCAGTTGGTCATGTGTGAGAGCCAGCTTTAAGCTTTATTTATAATAGATGTATCTGACTTTAAAAAAAACAACAACTTTCAAATGTTAATATTAAAATTGCTCTATTCTAACTATACAGCATGTTTTAAATCTTTTGTTGACACCTAGAGATGGCATTAAGAGAATTGCTGTCGTTACAATGCTACAATGATGCAACGGTACTTACTAACACGGGGTATAAAGCTGGCTGCACACTATACGATGTGTGTACCCAGTGACGATAAAACGCGCCGGGCATACACATTGCATGATCCGGTGTACCACCACACAGTGTATTGTTCCATACTGAATGTAGCAGCATGTCATTGTTAATTACATTGTCCCGTCTGGTGTGCAACACAGCAAATGGGACAATTCGATGAACGGCCGACATGCACGCGCAATCGCGAATACACACTATACGATCCGTGTGATATATCGTACAATGGGGCAGATGTATGAAGCTCTGGAAAGTGATAAAGTGCAGAGTGATAAACGACCAACCAATCAGCTCACAACTGTCATGTTACAGGCTGTGTTTGAAAAATGACAGGTGGGAGCGGATTGGTTGGTCGTTTATCACTCTCCACTTTATCACTTTCCACAGCTTCATACATCTGCCCCAATATATCTTAAAGTGTGCACCCAGCTTGAGTTAAGACAATTTGACTTTTTGTGTAATGTGAGGGGGGATCAGGGTTTGTTTGTTTGTTTGCTGGGAATTAGCCCCCGTCCCAATAGAATTAATGGGGATGGCGGCAAACTGCTCACAATACGGACCAGCTGTGATAGAGCATTTACCAAGGCAATACTGCTCTTCACCTCTCAATAAATAGAGCCCTATATGTTGTACTTTTTACTAGGTTCTGTGCAAAAATTGTTTCTAATTTAAATGTGTCAAATATGACCAGTAGAGCAACCAAATTGTGGGAAAAACCAATAGTCATGAGAATGCAGTCTCACCGGGGACCTCAGACAACACTGCAGCAGGAAATGCCGCACACCTTAGTGATCGCACGGGTTCCAAATGACTTCATAGCCTATTGTATTACCATACATATTGTTTCAGCCCACAAAGTGGCTAGATCTAATAGGCCCAGGCCACAGGTGCACTTTAAACGGTTAGTTTAGCAATCAATTAAATAGATGAAATAGCACCAAAGGCACACGGTCACGGTAAATGTGCCTCTATTCATACTGCATTGCTGGCATTCACTATGCAAATTGAATTATGTAAATTAAATAAAATAAATGTGCTTACACAGCCGCTTAATTCTTTGGCTTAAGCAATTACATAATCTAAATTTTCTTACATGAGAAAATCATGTTTCAAAGAAATGTAGCGTCCAGGTTAATGTGAATCTATAAATGATCCATTTTCATGTATATTAATGCAGGGATGAGCCTTTGATTACAGGGTAGCTTCGACTTACTGGAAATGATCAAACAAGTATTCTGCCAGACTGGATATAGGAATAAATAAATAATTTAATGTTTGTAACTTTTAACGCATCAGGCCATTTCATAGGATAGACATACATTGCTTGTCCCAGCTGATTACCCTCATATAGAGAAAAATACTAATTAGAAATATTTATAACTTTCTCCAAGTGCCAGCATGTCTTCGCTAGCCCTGCCATGCCCAATGTTTAGGGCTGCTAAGACCTATAGTCCCACAGTTAAAAAAATAATATTCTATTTTTATCAATTAATTAACCCCACAATCACTGTTCATGGGTTGTGGGGAATAGTCCTAGTGCTATCAGCACAGGGGAGGGGGTGGCATGTTTTCTGCAAGCCTCACTGTGCTGACTGGCCGAGAGTGGTGTGTAACTACTGTATGGCGGGGATACTATGCCGATTGTCTCCCCTGCTATATAGTGCCACCGCCAAGACTGGTGAGGCTTAGTGGAGGTTAGTAAAAATTCAGGGAGCTCTCACACTCTTTGTCCTGCTGATTTTTCCACTGCCAGCCAAGCCTAGGCTTAAAAGCCTATGGCTGGTGGTTATCAATGTTTGGGGGACCTCCCACACCATTATTTTTCTTCTATTTGCCTATTGTTACATGAAACACTTTACCCAAAGTACCTCTGAGAGCCACATCATTTATTGGGGTTTCATTGTCAGTGGGTTAATCTATGGGGTTTATATATTTTTAATTGGGGAAAATCAGGATGACAAATTCTGTTCTTAATTGTTAAGGTTTCTCTGCAGGGTGCAACGATTTTCAGCTGGGGAAATGTAGCAATTCCACCAATGTCGACAAACTGTAATTTAGTATAATATATACTTCTCTAATTTATTTATGCTACCAGCTTAGCATGTTACTCATTGGTGAATGATGTATTCCGTCAATTATGTTTGGTATTTCTCTGTACTGTGTGGTGATGATTGCAGGACGCTTTATACCAGAGGTTTCCAAACTCGTTCCTCAAGACTCCCCAACAGTTCAGGTTTTAGAGATATCCATGGTTGACCACAGGTGACTTAGGGCCTGATTCACTACCGTACGCAACTGTGTATGCAATAGCGATTACGCTTGCAGTTCAACTGCAATAGTATGCTAATCCATTGCGATCACAATGCCCTTGCAGCACTACATAAGGACGCCCATTTTACTTACCACACATCTGTAATGTTTAGCAAGACTGTGAAAACATCGGTACAATCGAGTACCATCGCAGCCTCACGCGCACTTGCACAAGCCCTGACCTTACTCAGAAATTGCTAACAACCACGCACGCTATGAGGCCTCAGGCTGCATAGGCCATTGCAGTGACTAATTTATAATGGCATTGAAACACACTGGCACGCCTGCATTTGCCTGACCACCCCCCCGTCACCACCCACAAATGTCACTTCCTGTCAATCACTCTGTGATGAGTCTGCGTCTTCATTGTGATCACAATCCTGATCGCAGTGGCCAGTTCGCGCACTGCGATGCATACGCATGCACAGAACGCAACAATCGTCCGATTGCGTGCGTAATCGCAGTAGCCTACGGTAGTTAATCAGTTCCTTAATTAGTACCTCAGTCAATTTGATATAACCACCTGCTCTCAACCATGGGTATCTCTAAAACCTGAACTGTTGGGGAGCCTTGAAGACCGCGTTTGGGACCCTCTGCTTTATACATTAAGGGGACTGTTTAACAAGACAGAGCGGTTACTATGCTCATGTATCACTTCATATTGCAACAATACATCATCTTGTAGAAGCTGCAGTTTTCCACCCCAGAGTTCCTTTTGGAGCCCTAGCAAAAATCCTGCTTCTCCGCTACTCTGCCAGCGAAAGGTTAATGTGAATTGTGCATACTTGGCTGACATCAGCACGTGCGCATACTTCTTTAACTTCGCTAGTCTCCATTGCTAAGTAGGGTTAACGCATCTCATGGTGGCATTAGCTAGCACTGGAACGCTCAGCTTTTTGTCACTTGTTAAATGTCATAGAGGTCTATGGAGACCGTGGTAAACGACGGATAAAGAGGTATTGGAGGCAAAATCTGTGATTTCTAAGCAGCTTACCACTTGGTAACTAATGAGAAGCTGAAATTGACTCTTTCTCCAAGGAAAACACAAGAGCTAGGGCTTATCACAGCATCATTAATAAACCAATAAGATAAATTGAACACCTGCTGCATTGTAATGTGTAAACATTGCATTTTTGTTTATAGATTGTGTACCCTTGTGCAACACAATGCCCTGCAGGCTTTATACTTGCAATTTCTACACACATTGGGGTTTATCTACATAGCAACACGGCGCTACTGATCGTATTTTTTAAAAGGATACTACCTTTTTTAGCAAGACACTGTTAGTAAAATCAAGGGCCGTAACTAGGGTGGTGAGACAGATGCCATGGCACAGGACAGGGGGCGCTGTATGGGCCTATCAATTTTCTATTTATAATCATTCGCACTTGTAGCTTCCTCTTCTTTTATCCCCGACATCTCCTGGCCTCCTCTATCTCCTCCCTGGCTGACTCCAACTCCATCTGGCCACCTCTCCAAGCATCTTCAATCACATCCTCTTTTATTTACACACACATTTCAAAATACTGTCATACCTTAGACTCAAATCCATCACCTCTCACCTCTCAGTGGGCCTCTTCTATGAACTCTAATCTTTAGTTCTTTCCATAGATTTTCAATTGGATTCAAGTCAGGTGATTGTCTGGGCCATTCTAGCAGCTTTATTTTCTTTCTCGGAAACCAATTGAGAGTGTCCTTGGCTGTGTGTTTGGGATCATTGTCTTGCTGAAATATCCACCCCCGTTTCATCTTCAGCATCCTGGTAGATGGCAGCAAATTTTTATCAAGAAAATCTCTGTACATTTTTCCATTCATCCTTCCTTCAATCAAATTAAGTATGCCAGTACCGTATTCTGAAAAACAACCCCACACCATAATGTATGGTGTTTTTGGGGTGATGTGAAATGCCATTTCTCCTCCAAACATGGTGTGTATTTTAGCATCCAAAGAGTTAAATTTTGGTGTCATCTGACCAGACTATATTCTCCCAGTATTTCACAGGCTTGTCCAAATGTTGTGCAGCAAACTTTAAACGAGCTTCAACATGCTTTTTCTTCAGCAATGGACTCTTGCGTGGTGAGCGTGCATACAGGCCATGGCGGTTGAGTACATTACTTGTTGTTTTCTTTGAAACAATTGTACCTGCTAATTCCAGGTCTTTCTGAAGCTTGCGAGGAGCACCTGGTTGTGGTTGATTTATGGTGAAATTATGTTCTTTCCACTTCCGGATTATGGCCACAACCGTGCTCAATGGAACATTCAGAAGTTTAGAAACCCTTCTGTAACCAATGCCATCAGTATGTTTTGCAACAATAAGGTTGCAAAGGTCCTGAGAGAGCTCTTTGCTTTTACCCATCAAGAGATGTTTCTTGTGTGACACCTTGGTAATGAGACATCTTTTTATAGGCCATCAGTTGGGACTGAACCAGCCTATATTAATTTGCACTGACAAGGGGCAGGATTGCTTTCTAATTACTGATAGATTTCAGCTGGTGTCTTGGCTTTCCATGCCTTTTTGCAGCTCATTTTCTTCATGTGTTCAATACTTTTTCCCTGTGTCATTTCACATTATTACACATAACTTAACTTATGGACATCTATGGTTTGATTTCTTTGCATGTGTGGATTGCATGGGTTGTTGCTGACATTTGGCAAAATAGCCCCATTACAAATATATTTACTGAGAAAAATGCTGATGTGTTCAATACTTATTTTACCCTTTGTAGGTAAGTTAAATAATGTAATGTACTTTTTTTAAAGCCATATTTATTCTCCTTGAGTGTTAAATGACAATTGTAGCGTTACTTGACACCTGGGGTCAGACATCAGCAGCAAACTGATCTCCATTTGGTCTAGGTCTATGCCATGCTGTGCTTATAGCTAGTGAAGCATGCTAGAATTTGTAGATTGACAGCAGGCGGAGTGACTTGCTGTGAGAGGTTGCCTAGACGTTCCTTCTTTTCTGACATGTCAAATAACAATGTTGTACATGACATGGGTCACTCATTATGGTTTTATTTTCCACAGAAAACAAAGGAACCAGACGGGATTTTCGAAGCTATGACAAACCCTGGCAGGTGAATGCAAAGAAGCCTAAAAAGTCAAAGAGCGACCTGGCAGTTTGCAATATTTCACCACCATCCCCAGAATCCAAGTCTTGTAAGTGTAGTGAGATTATAAATGAGTGTTCTCCTTTCTTCTACCTATACTAATGCTGTTTAGCGCTACTGTCACATGCAGGTGTTGCATCAATTTACTATTTTTGTAATATAATACTGTTGCTGCAGTGTATTGATAAGCAATTGAAATAGCACACTTATTATAAAGGGGACATGTAACCATGAATTTACATGGTAATTAATTAGTACATTAAACACAGAGTATACGCTACATTATCTTGCCTTCAGCCAATTACCCTGCATTGCTTACTCTTTTATGTTATTAACTTTTTTTACCTGTTATATGTTTTGATGATAATAAGCACAAAGACAATGGACCTCATTCAGAGCCGGACGCTATTTGCGGTCGCTCGTTCAGAAAAAAGGGGTGGCTATTCAAATGAACCGTTCGCTCTTTGCGGTCTGTTCACGCCTCTAGGTCTGAACGAGCGAACAAAACATGCGGTTGTTTTTTGGAAAACTATGCCCCCTGGCCGCTCGCATCCTACGTCATGTCCGCTATTTATTAGATTAATCGAGTACATCGACCAGCATATGAACTGCTCGCTATTATTGTGGTTGGTTTTTCCTACTGCAATCTTGCGAGCAGTTCTGACTATAAAATAACCCAGTGACGTGGTCAATGACGCTGCTGTATTAATTATGCACACCCTTAAAACGCCCGTTTTTACCTTTAAGCACGCCTGCGTTCTGATCTCCACTCCCCGTTTTCAAGCACCTTCCCCTGTTACCACCCACATACGCCTCCTCCTGTCACTCAAAATAGCAGGCATTTGCTATTTAGCGAACAAACGATTTTCAGCCGCAATGACTGGTTCGCGCATGCGTATTACGATCCGTACGCATGCGCAGTTGTGCAAACATCGCTCGGAATGAACGAGCGGCCGCTTACGAGCGGCTCTGAATCAGGCCCAATGTGTACTGGATATATAACAGTACGGGGTGAATTTACTAAAGGTCGATTTCAATCGATTTTAATCAATATAAAATCAATCTGAATTGATGTTGTCTTTCTGGGGATAAATCACACATTTACTAACACCTAAAAAAGCAAATCAGAAATTGTCTGTTAGTAAAAGTGTGATTTAGCCCCAGAAATACAACATCGATTTAAATCGATTTTAAATAGATCTAAATTGATGAAAATTGATTGAAATTGACCTTTAGTAAATTTACCTCTAGGAGCCTATGCCGGGAAACAAATTGGGAATAGGAAAGAATAACCTAGAGTGCTAGGTGATGTTCCCATTAAGCTTGAAATTTGTTTACTGTAAAAAAAAATGGAATAAAAGGGCCTGATTCAGAGCTGAACGCTCTGACCAGAGCGCTCGCTCTGAATCAGGGCCCTCCTACCTTTTTTTGGAGCGTTACCACCCACAGCTATAGCGAGCGTCCATGATGACGGTTGCGATGGTCTTGACCATCGCGACCATCGGGCTTGCAAGGGAGACCCTGCGGTAGGGTCTCGCTGCCGCAAGCCCTGGAGTGATTTTGGCTCTATCAGAGCCAAAATCACTCCCACTGACATCACTAGTGATGTCAGTGGGGCCGGCTTGAGACGGTAGGTGTTCCCATAGGAACGCCTCCGTCTGGCAGGCACGCCCCCGGCACGCCCACCAAAGGGGGCGTGCTGTCAATCAACATCGACAGCACGCCCCCTTTGGTGTGAGACCCGGAGCGATGGTGAGCCCGTCGCTCGCCGGGTCCCGCGCATACGCACGACGGAGGGAGCATGCGCAGTGGGGAACATCGACCTGCTTGCGAGCGTCCTGCCGCTCGCGAGCGGGTCTGAATGACCCCCTAAGCCTGGTGCTCTAAAAATAAAATAATTCTGAGAAGTTATTAACACAGCTCTGTAACTTATAGAGAGCCCGACTCCTTTCCCTTAATGAGATCCAAGACTCCCTTGGATAGGAATTTGAACAATGAGTCAAAAGGTACAAAATCAATTTTTCATTGTTATTTAGCTCAGCATATTATATTGTGGGAAATTGTGAAATTAGAGAGTCTGCGTATACATAATGGACAGTGGGATGTACTAAGCATCACATCCGCAATGCGGTACATCCCGCCTGTCTTCGGGTAAATACCGCGGTTCATTACCGTGGTATGTACCTAGAATATCGCAAAGGACAGTTCTCCCGATAAGAGAAGTTCTTTGCGATGGCTCCGGACAGAGGGACTTCCAGGTTTAACACCCAGAAGTCCCTCTGGCATCCTTCTGTGCATGCGCGGCGCGTTCGATAAGAAGCATTGCATTCCGGTGCTTTGTACATATGGGGAATGCGATAAAACCCCCAAAAGCTGCATTTTCAGGAGCTTTACAGCATCTTTCCCGTTAATACATCCCACCCATGATGTGAAAACGAGTAGGATCTTGGAGTGTACCTATGCCGTGGCCTCCGAGGACCCACCAAATAACAACTGGATTAATGAATTGTGGAAAGTGAAATGTAAATAAATAGCAGAAACCGTGTCACAGTTGGTGCTAGCGAGTTACCTGTATCAGGTGATGAGCTGGAATCACTGGAGGCTGGCTGGACTGGAACCATGGTTAACATGAATAGCTCTTTATTATAAGAAGTGGGTAGCAGTGAGAACTGCCTTTGGTGATGAGTGACTGGAACTGGAAACTGGAGACGTTGGAATGAGACCAGAAGGAACTTGGAGGGACCGGACAGGGACAGGCAGGTAGGCTGACTGAGCTGGTCGGGGTACCAGTAAATGAGCCTGCAGATGGATGGTAGCACGGAAGCTACTTGGTGCAGCTAATGAGCCGTGAGGTGAGTGGACTTGGAGGAACCGGACTGGGACCGGCAGGAAGACTGGTATCTGGATGGCTACGTGGAGCCGCTGGATAGCCGTGGGTAGACGCTGGTAGCTGGGTGGCTACGTGGAGCGGCTGGATAGCCGTGGGCAGACGCTGGTAGCTGGGTGGCTACGTGGAGCGGCTGGATAGCCGTGGGTAGACGCTGGTAGCTGGGTGGCTACGTGGAGTGGCTGGATAGCCGTGGGTAGACGCTGGTAGCTGGGTGGCTACGTGGAGTGGCTGGATAGCCGTGGGTAGACGCTGGTAGCTGAGTGGCTACGTGGAGCGGCTGGATAGCCGTGGGCAGATGCTGGTAGCTGAGTGGCTACGTGGAGCGGCTGGATAGCCGTGGGCAGACGCTGGTAGCTGCGTGGCTACGTGGAGTGGCTGGATAGCCGTGGGTAGACGCTGGTAGCTGAGTGGCTACGTGGAGCGGCTGGATAGCCATGGGTAGACGCTGGTAGCTGAGTGGCTACGTGGAGCGGCTGGATAGCCGTGGGCAGACGCTGGTAGCAGGGTGGCTACGTGGAGCGGCTGGATAGCCGTGGGTAGACGTTGGTAGCTGGGTGGCTACGTGGAGCGGCTGGATAGCCGTGGGTAGACGCTGGTAGCTGAGTGGCTACGTGGAGCGGCTGGATAGCCGTGGGCAGACGCTGGTAGCTGACTGGCTATGTGGAGCGGCTGGATAGCCGTGGGCAGACGCTGGTAGCTGAGTGGCTATGTGGAGCGGCTGGATAGCCGTGGGTAGACGTTGGTAGCTGGATGGCTTTGGAGAGCGGCTGGATAGCCGTGGGTAGACGCTGGTAGCGTGAAAGCTACTTGGGGCGGCCTGGGAGCCGTGGGTAAGAGATGGTAGCGTGAAAGCTACTTGGTGCGGCCTGGGAACCGTGGGTGAGTGATGGTAGCGTGGAAGCTACTTGGTGCGGCCTAGGAGCCGTGTGGAGAAGCTGGTAGCGTAGAAGCTACGTGGAGCGGCCTGGGAGCCGTAGGTGAGAGTCTGGTAGCGTGGATAGCTGAACGCAGCAGGCTTACAGATAGCACTGGTCTAGGAACCAGCAGGAGCCTGGGACATACTGGCACACATAGGAACAGCTATAGCACAAGCAGTACACCACAGAACGTAACACGATGTTCAAGCACTGAGTGCTATTAGAGGAGGATCTATATACCTAGAGTCTGGCAGCGATTGGTGGATACAGACAGGTGGTCTGGCAGTGGCATTCAGAGTGGAGCAAGGCACAGCATGCAGAGGGAGTATTCATCTCTGCAGCCCTTGAGAAACAGGACCACACCTGTGATTCCAATTAAGACTAGCAATGCTCACAGACAGAGCAGGGTCCAGGTGTTTAATCAGTGTGGGGGGAGAGCAGTCTGCACACACAGAGATGTTACAGCCAGCATGATTCAGCCAGAGCAGATGTCCCAGGAGAATTACAAACACAGATCCATGGAGCAGCTGGCAGAGGTAAGTCACAAAAGGTAAAAACTAGCCAGGATTGTGACAGTACCCCCCTCTTCAAGGGTGGACTCCGAACACCCAAATAAATACATAGGAGAACATGAAAAAATGAGACGCCCAGGAAACTGAAAAACTTTCTTCCAAACATGACATTACAGGAGCTTCAAACATAGGAACACCATCACTCTAGAAGCATCTCTTTAGACATCTTCTTAATTCTGCATTATTGGGATACCAGAAGTGGAAATTCTTCAAAGGGGATGATTCAAGACCTTCGTCGATTCTTCTTTCTGCTGCGAGAACGTTTTGTGCCAACCAATGGACATGGGATCTCTGGTAAGTCCTGTGGAAACACATGACTGGAAAGGACAGGGTCAAATGGCAGATGGTTTTCAGGGAATGGAGAATTATCATATGCAGGATCAAGTTCAGACTCCGAGTCAGTATCTAAAGGTAAAATCGAAGGTTTAGTAGGACTTGAACATTGATAGGACTCCTGGGAGGAACTAAGTGAAATATAACCAATTTTGATGGTGTTTTGGGAGTTACCGCAGTATGAAGAGGACAAGGAGGTGGCCGCACATCTCATGTTCAGGGAAGTGGAGGACTCAGCAGAGGATGATTCTTTAGTAGGACCAACAGACTGCTTGGACCGATTTTCAGAACTAGAATTTCGTTTGACAGGTTTAAGACCAAATTCTTTAATAACAGCTTCACTGAAAGTCTTTGTTTTTAATAACACAGGATCTTTAGACTCGATGAGAGGATTGGCCCAGTCCAATGCCTTACCTCTAAAGGAAGAGAGAAGGTACTTAGTAAGGTTGGTAGGAGTGATACCACAAGCTGGATCTGCTTCCATGATTGCAGCATATTGCGTCAGTAATGCAAAGTATTGCGATAAGTCCCCATCAAAATATATGTATCCTGGAGTATCCAATGAAGTTTGTGTGTTCGAGGATTGTGGAGCACATTCAGGTGCAGGGCTGGAAGAGACTTGAGGATGCTCTGATTGTTGAGGAATCAAAACAACTGAAGTTGACAGCTGTTCGGTACTTGGACCAACTAAAGGAACTGGAAGGAGTCCTGAAGAGCCAGAGACAGCAGCTTCAACATTCGAGGCTGAGAACAGGCTACAGAAACTGTCATCCTCTGGAATGATATTTCCAGGAGATGCTGAACAGGAGCCATGATCAGGATTAGTAGTACATGACACTTCTCCCTGGGAACTGGAACCTGGACCCCACTCCTGGGGCATGAGACTTGAGACCACCTCCTGGGATGCGATACTTGAGGCCCCTTGCTGGGGTGCGAGACTTGAAACCCCCTCCTGGGGTGCAAGACCTGAGACCCCCTCCTGGGGTGCGAGACTTGAGACCCCTTCCTGGGGTGTGAGACTTGAGACCCTCTCCTGGGGTGCGAGACTTGGGGCCCCCTCTTGGGGTGCGAGACTTGGGGCCCCCTCTTGGGGTGAGAGACTTGGGACCGCCTCTTGGGGTGAGAGACTTGGGACCCCCTCTTGGGGTGAGAGACTTGGGACCCCCTCTTGGGGTGAGAGACTTGGGACCCCCTCTTGGGGTGAGAGACTTGGGACCGCCTCTTGGGGTGAGAGACTTGGGACCGCCTCTTGGGGTGAGAGACTTGGGACCGCCTCTTGGGGTGCGAAACTTGGGACCCCCTCTTGGTGTGCGAAACTTGGGACCCCCTCTTGGGGTGTGAGACTTGTAACCCTCTCCTGGGGTGAGAGACTTAAGGTCCCCTCCTGGAGTACAGAACTTGACACTCCCTGTTGGAGTATGGGACCCAAAATCCCCTTCTGGGGAAGTTGACTCGACTTTTCCTTTTGGGGTATGGAACATGAACCCCCCTTTTGGGATGCGAGGACAGAGACTTCCTCCTGGGGTGAGTGACTCAAAACCCCTTCTTGGGTTACGAAACTTGAGGACCATCCTGGGGTAGCCAACTGAAGTCCCCTACCAGAGCAGGCAGAATCCGGGTTGGGTCCGGAACAGGCAAAATCGGGGCTTGGACCGGAACAGGCAAAATCCGGGCTGGGACCGGAACAGGCAGAATCCGGGACGGGACCGGAAAAGGCAGAATCCGAGACGGGACCGGAACAGGCAAAATCCGGGCTGGGACCGGAACAGGCAGAATCCGGGACGGGACCGGAACAGGCAGAATCCGAGACGGGACCGGAACAGGCAGAATCCGGGACGGGACCGGAAAAGGCAGAATCCGGGACGGGACCGGAAAAGGCAGAATCCGAGACGGGACCGGAACAGGCAAAATCCGGGCTGGGACCGGAACAGGCAGAATCCGGGACGGGACCGGAACAGGCAGAATCCGAGACGGGACCGGAACAGGCAGAATCCGGGACGGGACCGGAACAGGCAGAATCCGGGATGGGACCGGAACAGGCAGAATCCGGGACGGGACCGGAACAGGCAGAATCCGGGACGGGACCGGAACAGGCAGAATCCGGGACGGGACCGGAACAGGCAGAATCCGGGACGGGACCGGAACAGGCAGAATCCGGGACGGGACCGGAACAGGCATTGAGACGTTGACACATAGTTATACTGCTGGAATTGCAAAGGGGACAGCCTTTGAGAAAGTGGTCAGAAGCTCCACAATAGCGACAGAGATGTAAATCTTTACGCCGCTGGCGTTCAGCCACAGAGAGCTTGGAGCGCGGGTAACTTCGATGTCTCACTTTACTTGGCATGGAAGAATCTTTGGTTCTTAGAGATTCCAAGACAGAGTTTTTAGTTGAGACAGAGGTAGCTCTAAGAAATTCAGGAATGATCTGAAAGATTTTGTTGAGTAGAGCCTGTAGCTGTTCCAGTAGTTGATGGAAAGTAGTTAGGGGTTCAGGTAAGATTTGGGTATCATCTAGCCGGTTAGTCAGAATTTGCAGAAGCTGTAGTACTTGATGCTGTACCGCCTCCTGTGAATCCAAACGAGTGATTAGGTTACGGAAAGCACTTGATCCAGGATTAAGTGCTTGATCCGCTACCATCGTTAGGCTTGAACATACTGTCACAGTTGGTGCTAGCGAGTTACCTGTATCAGGTGATGAGCTGGAATCACTGGAGGCTGGCTGGACTGGAACCATGGTTAACATGAATAGCTCTTTATTATAAGAAGTGGGTAGCAGTGAGAACTGCCTTTGGTGATGAGTGACTGGAACTGGAAACTGGAGACGTTGGAATGAGACCAGAAGGAACTTGGAGGGACCGGACAGGGACCGGCAGGTAGGCTGACTGAGCTGGTCGGGGTACCAGTAAATGAGCCTGCAGATGGATGGTAGCACGGAAGCTACTTGGTGCAGCTAATGAGCCGTGAGGTGAGTGGACTTGGAGGAACCGGACAGGGACCGGCAGGAAGACTGGTATCTGGATGGCTACGTGGAGCCGCTGGATAGCCGTGGGTAGACGCTGGTAGCTGGGTGGCTACGTGGAGTGGCTGGATAGCCGTGGGCAGACGCTGGTAGCTGGGTGGCTATGTGGAGCGGCTGGATAGCCGTGGGTAGACGCTGGTAGCTGGGTGGCTACGTGGAGTGGCTGGATAGCCGTGGGTAGACGCTGGTAGCTGGGTGGCTACGTGGAGCGGCTGGATAGCCGTGGGCAGACGCTGGTAGCTGAGTGGCTACATGGAGCGGCTGGATAGCCGTGGGTAGACGCTGGTAGCTGGGTGGCTACGTGGAGCGGCTGGATAGCCGTGGGTAGACGCTGGTAGCTGAGTGGCTACGTGGAGCGGCTGGATAGCCGTGGGCAGACGCTGGTAGCTGAGTGGCTACGTGGAGCGGCTGGATAGCCGTGGGCAGACGCTGGTAGCTGAGTGGCTATGTGGAGCGGCTGGATAGCCGTGGGTAGACGTTGGTAGCTGGATGGCTTTGGGGAGCGGCTGGATAGCCGTGGGTAGACGCTGGTAGCGTGGAAGCTACTTGGGGCGGCCTGGGAGCCGTGGGTAAGAGATGGTAGCGTGAAAGCTACTTGGTGCGGCCTGGGAACCGTGGGTGAGAGATGGTAGCGTGGAAGCTACTTGGTGTGGCCTAGGAGCCGTGTGGAGAAGCTGGTAGCGTGGAAGCTACGTGGAGCGGCCTGGGAGCCGTAGGTGAGAGTCTGGTAGGGTGGATAGCTGAACGCAGCAGGCTTACAGATAGCACTGGTCTAGGAACCAGCAGGAGCCTGGGACATACCGGCACACATAGGAACAGCTATAGCACAAGCAGTACACCACAGAACGTAACACGATGTTCAAGCACTGAGTGCTATTAGAGGAGGATCTATATACCTAGAGTCTGGCAGCGATTGGTGGATACAGACAGGTGGTCTGGCAGTGGCATTCAGAGTGGAGCAAGGCACAGCATGCAGAGGGAGTATTCATCTCTGCAGCCCTTGAGAAACAGGACCACACCTGTGATTCCAATTAAGACTAGCAATGCTCACAGACAGAGCAGGGTCCAGGTGTTTAATCAGTGTGGGGGGAGAGCAGTCTGCACACACAGAGATGTTACAGCCAGCATGATTCAGCCAGAGCAGATGTCCCAGGAGAATTACAAACACAGATCCATGGAGCAGCTGGCAGAGGTAAGTCACAAAAGGTAAAAACTAGCCAGGATTGTGACAAACCGCCAGATACAGAGGAAGCATTAGCAGAGAATAGCAGAGTGCGTCTGGGCATGTGACCTATTAGCTGAGTGATTAAGAAAGGAAACTGTGGTCCCTAACTCGATAGATGGTATGATGTAACTATATGTATTTAACCACAGACAGTACACTGGGCCCTGGGTATACAGGATGTTAAGTGAGTTGTGCAGCAGAAGTTGTGGTGTTAGTCCACACGTGGTACACCCTAACGAGGATTCAGGTTTATTAACTATGTAGAATAACAAATGGCATAGAGACATTGGGATGAACAAGTGTAACAAGCTATTGGATGCAGCCTGGAGCATAAGGGTAATGCTAGGCGTTGTAGTGTGCCGGGCATCAGGATGGTGTATGTCCTGGTGGTTAGCGACGCTATAACCCCATACATAAGCAGTGGTGGTACAGGATACTTGTGGTGCCTCTAGGGCACTGTATGGCTAGCTGAATGCTGGAGACCCAGAGGGCACATCCATTAATATGGAACGATAGGGAGGAAAGACACTGGACAGGACGGCCATTCGCAGAAGCACATGTCGGAGGTCAGGCATCCTGCTGCTTCAAACTTTTCATCAATATGGCGGCAACAATGTTTTCACTGGACATGTGCAACACATCAATGGAAGCATTCTTTACCATCTCCCTGATAAAGTAATGTTTGATAGTAATATTAATGGTTTTCTCAAAACTAGAAATGCCTAAGTCACTCTTGGTCCCAGCAGTAGGTAAGGTAACTGCAAGTTTTATTCTTCTGCTTCTCTAATTGAAGTTGGACACACAACTTTTAATGCTTTCATGTTGCTTGGACACTTATTGCTGTCTTTAAGGCTTATAGGTTTTGGATCATGAAGTCTCTGAGGTACACAGCGAACAAGTCAGGCAAACTCCTCGCTATACTTTCTTTGAGGTTTCCTTGTTGCTCCTCGTGTAACTCCTGTTCCTCAATTGGTTATCTGTACCTTACTGTCTCAATCGCTGACACGCATTCAGCTGCAGGCATGTCCAGCAACACAAGTCTCTGTGGCTGTTCAATACTCTGGCTATCTTTAGCTGAACTAGTCTCATGAAACACAGCGTCCCTTGATAGTATAAGCTTTTTGTCACTGATGTTCCACAAATAATACAAACTTAACGCATCTGTAGGCAGTGCTGCGCATGCGCTGGTTTTACAGATGTAACAGCGCATGCGCAGCACTGTTTCCAGATGCGATAAGGTAGTGTAGGCAGGGAAAAGTATCTATTTCCCGAAAAGCTGTCATCGCAAAAATGACAGCTTTTCGGAATAGATACTTATGGAGAGGTGGAATGATGAATTCCACCTATAATTAGCTAGAACTCCATGAGAGTTCTAAAGCTAATTATCTCCAGAGAATTTTTAGGTTTAATGAATAGGCCCCTAAGTCTGTCTGTGTTCATTTCCTCACTCCCCATACTTTAGTATGGGGATGTAGAAATTAGGCTATTCATGAAATTACGAAAATTATGTATTTTCGGAATTTGATGGTGTTACTGTACGCCAAATTTAGATGGCGTACAGCCCCTGTAAGGATACACAAGCTGCCTTTTACAGGGCAGCTTGTGTAGCAGCGGTACCGTATATACTTACCTGCATCTCTTCCTCAGGCTCCCTCCGTCGCTCCCTCCTCCGGCTCTGGCTGTATGTTCACCCCTCTGCCTGCTGCTGCAGCCGGAGCGTCTCCCCTCCTCCTAAGTGCTTCTTCTATTAACTGGTTATTTACTATAAACAGTTAATTGAAGAAGAACTTACAAGAGTCACCGGGGATCAGAGGGGAGACGCTTCCGGCAGTGGGGAGAACAGAGGTAAGTATTGCAGCCCCCTCTGCCCAGCTAACATCTCCCTGCGGGCCACGAACCTTCAAAGCCGCTCTCAAGTGACAGTCCTTGAGATCCGAACAGCCGGGCAGAACCGGCGAAAGAGGGGGGAGGGGGACAAATAGGAAAGTGCATGGATCGGTCAGTAGGGGTTGGAGCCGTACACGCCGGCGGACAGAGGAAAGGAGCGGGGAGACACGGAGGACGGCAGTGAAATGTGCAGGCAGGCAGGGAAATTATCTATTTCCCAAAAAGCTGTCATCGGAAAAATGACAGCTTTTTGGAATAGATAGTTATGGAGCAGAGGAATGATGAATTCTTCCTATAATTAGGTAGAACTCCTTGCGAGTTCTAAACCTAATTATCTTCAGAGAATTTCTAATAATGATGAATATGCCCCATGGCCTTTGTTCTCATATTCTCTGCCATTATCAGATCTTAGGATCAGACCTGTTTGGTGTAAATATACCTCTGTTTACCTTGGAGAAAGGCGCTGGCAGCGCAGAAACTCTTTAGATGGCGGATTTACCGCACACATTATTTGCAGCGCATACAGCAGTGGCTGAATATTGCACTCTTTCATTTGGATTCCTAAAATAATAATTTTTCTTGCTCTCTTGGCTAATAGACCGAACACGTAATATCTCACAAGACTGGAACTGCTATGATTGGAGGGATTGTTAATCATTAGGATTCCAGATTAGCGTCCTAAAGGTGCCCGTAAATTCCCAAGTCTTTGAATTAATATTATTGTAGCAGTCCAGGATAATTCTAAAGTGCAATTCTCACTGCATTAATGGGCTTGTTTCACATATATTAATATCCTATTTTAGATGATTCTATTTATGGAGCGATATTGTTTTTAAACCCAGGGTACAGAGTTTCTCCTAACAAATTAATTGTATAACACTGTGCATTGTATATTTATTGCTTAATTGTTTATCATAATTTAAAACTATATTATTAAATTATTATGATATTTTTACATATTTTTTAGTATAGTGATTACTTTTCTATAGCTGGTTAATAAGCCCGTGTTTTGGTGTTATCAGTTTATTAATCCCACTAAGCTCAGACTTAATATACAGGGAATGGTCACATTGGTGGGTATGCACCAGCACAGACAGGAATTCTTTTTCTACAGGTGGAATAAATGTTCTTCATAGTAGGATCCTTGCATCAAGCAATCGTCTGTGAGGCTTGGCAGAGTAAGGAGGCGTCTTGTGAGTGGATATGGGCCAGATATGTGATATGTAATCCACTCATATGTCTCACGCTTCTGTGGGTACACCCCACTGCTGCCCAGCTATCCGGATGGTGGTATTAAATATTACAATGTGGATGTGATATCCTTTCTCTTTAACAAAAACCTTAAAAAACAAACTAAATATTTTCCATTTATTTATTATTATTTATTTATTACCAGTCAAAGTGACTGTGACCTTCCCAAATTTCCTCGCTTAATTTTGTCCAGCACAGGAGAATATATCGGGTGGATAAAGTTTTATATTATCTCTATAAGCTGGCCAGGATGCTCTGGGCACCACCACAGAGTCACCTGGAATGTCCGTAGAACACTTTCTGGTACCAGCGGTCAGCACAAGTTTGGGCTGCGGGGTTAGTGCAAGACAAAATTTTGCAGAGCTTCGGCCCTGACGCAGGCTTTAAGAAAACGTAAGGTATTGTGACTGCTAGTCCTTTACCTGCCCTGTCATATGCTTTCTGTCTTTTCTGGGCCTGGCCACACCCCTCAGTGACCTCATTCCTACCGTTATATCCCACACATTGCCATTAGCCCTCACCCATAGACTTCTGTATAGTGAGATTATCAGTACTCAGTTATACCGACCGGAGAGTTCTGGGAGGCGTTACAGATTCTGGGGGAGAGAAAGAAGAACAATAGAAGTGTTGTAATTGGTGAACTCGGCAAGCAGCCTTAGTAGCTCCATAAAGTCCTGTATCAAGACTCTTAGAATACATTCATCCCCTTAATATGTATATTCGACCACTACAAAGGGAAATATACATTGTTGAACTCCCTTTGGAATATTGACCCTAGTTACAAAACTGGAACCCTTACCACAGCCCAAAGTATCCCATCGTCCCTGAGATGTCAGTAATCCATGCCCACGTCATACAAAAATTTTAATATGCAATTCAGTATATGAGCTTAACATCTTCTCTGAGTCACAGAATTAATATAATTTTTTAAAATGTATTCTTATTTTTCTGGGTTTTTTTTTTATTTAAATAATTGCAAAATGTGAATTGGATCCTTTTTTGATATTTTAATATTTCTCCCTCAACTTACTTTAAATTTGTTGTGAAGGAGAAAAGTGGATAAAAGCAATTACAGAGTAAGACCATATACCTGATTCTGTAAGCATCAGATCTACTTATCAGAAGTTTTTCACCTGAATATGATGTTATTATTGACTTGCAATTATCTCTTACTTAAGTACCAATATAATGTTTCCCTACCAATTCTTGATCACATCCTTAGAGGCATCCATCCATTCTCATAATTTCTCCATAAACCCTCCTCATGGTCCCGTGTCGACATTCAGAAGGTCGACATGGTTATTCGGTTGACAGTCAAGAAATAGACATGTATTTAGATTGACATGGTTTAAATGTTGACATGTTCAGAATGGACTTAAGTTAAAAAGCAGACACCGACAAACAAAATATATTTAAAAAATAAATTTATTTAGAGTTTTTATCACAAGTATAATATAACATTTTTGCTCTGCATTATAAAAAAAAAACAGAATTCTGGTCCAAGATTGGCCTAGAATTCTTAAGGGGGGTATCCACTAGACGATAAAGTTTAACGATTGAACGATAACGATAAAATCGTTCGATAATCGTTTGAACATCTTTTGATCATCGTTTGAAAATTGTTTGAAAATTTGGTCTTTTAGACATCTTTTAGACATCTATCTTCGTTCAAACATGCTGGTGAACCTGACGATATTGTCAGGTTCAGCATGTTTGCAGATGATTGATTGTGCCTGCACTGAACGACATATCGTTCAGTGTGGGCACCCTGTAGTGTAGTGAACGACTGAACGAGAACGATATCGTTCAGTCTTTTCACTGTCGGGTAGTGGATACCCGACTTAACAAACTTGTCCTATAAGAGAAACAAGATGGTGGAAGCCTCATGACTTACAAAGAGTCATCCTTCAGCACTCAGGAGAGAAAAAACCCCCTGTGGAGGAAACCTCTGGGGACCCATGGCTGAAGGACTGCCCGTCCCTCTGGGCATTAAGAGGCTATGCAGAGATTGCCCAGGCCACCCATGCAGTGCCCTTCTCCAAGAAAACAGAAAATGATGGTTTTCCATATCAGGGGGTAACATTGTCTGGTTATCACAAGTGATCGCCAGACTATATGTTATAAGAGGCCACTATATTTGAAAGACGGCACACCCCATTTTCTAAAATTGGTACCCCTTAATTATATGTAGCCAGGTTGGGGGAGAGATTTTCCCATGCCTGGACTATATTATATTTCTTTAATACAGAATGTTAATGTCTGGTGATAAGTGTGATCACCAGCCATCAGTTTTTATGTGTGCACACTGTCTAAAGAGTAGACACCCTTTTTCCAAACAAGGGTACCCCCATCTGTCTACATTAAATGGTGTGGGAGATAGAGGCACTTAAAGTGCCTCCCCCCACCATTTTCATTTAGTTATGTTAATTGTGCTCCCGATGTGCATGTACATGTCGCCAGCACCACCGAATCTAGCAGGGGTGGGGCTTGTCCTCCGCTTGTTCCGGGATCGGCGCCCCTGCTGTTGACCAGGATTTTTCCCAGGACTTAAGTCCCCAGGTAGACAACCCGGGTTAAGTCTGAATGGTGCGACCCGGGATTTTACTCCCTATCACACCTAGAGGCCTCTGATTGGTCATTTTGGGCTGCCTGGAGGGGGCAGAACTGTCTGAAAGAGACAGGGCTGCCTGCAGGGAGCAGGGCGTCCTCATACAATAGGAAAAAATCTGTCAGGGCTGGATCTGGGTAGAGAAAAAGTGGTTTCACAGCCCTTATAAGAAGTGGTGAAGACTAAGTACCCGATGGATTGGAAAGAGGTGTCCGGGTTGTGCTGCCGTGTGTAGAAGCAGCCGGCACACACTAGCTACAGAGACGCTGCCCTTTGTTGTGATATCTGGTATCTGGAGAAGGGGTGTGTAATTGCGTGAGTTTGTATGAGTGTGACGTGTGTGTTTGTGTGTATATGACATATATGCGTGTGTGAGCAGCCTGGCATCCCTGGCTGTTAGAATGCCAGGGCAGACAGTCTTATGTCTGAATGGGGTTGACCAGGGAATTTCCCGGGCCTCAGATGTAGTGTGAAAGGGGCTCTTGCACAAAAACCCAAGTCTGAGCAGGGAAATTCCCGGGTCGTATGTAATAGAGGTGGATGCATATGTCCCTGCCTCTGCATGTTTGGGCCTGATTCAGTGTTGTAGACAAACCTGATGATTGGCGTACTAAACTGATAGTGAGAAACCTGCACATGCGTAGGTCTTCCTCTGCGAGATCGCTCACGGTTCCCTTAGCTGCAGCCTATTGACAGGCTGCGGCTGTTTGGGAGTGGGAAGTGGGCTCCATTTTCTAGGAAAGCCGAGGCAGGGTCTGAGTCTTCTGACGCAGACTTCCTGGCTGTAGCTACGTAGCTGCGAGGGACGATCTGAGTAGCCTCAGTGTTACTCAGATTGCTGATGGTCTCACAGAAGATCAATGGCTGCATCCTAGGGTTACGTAGAATGTCCACGGCAAGTAAGGTACCAAAGCCAGTAATTCTGCATCGGAAGACGCAATCGCTGGTTTTGGCTCACCCCTAAAACGCCAGTGACATGCCTGCGTTTTAGCTCCTTCTGCCGGTCATCGCCCCCATCAGGCTCCGGCTTCCCACACACTATGACAGGAGCTGCAGCATCGCGGAACATGCACTAAACATCAGTCAATACCGACGAATGCAGCTATTGTATCTGGGTCTGCATCAGGCCCTAAATTAGGAACACAGAGTCCCATCCAAACAGCACTCGCCAAAGTTCTCCAGTCAGAGAGGCCAGTACTGGCACTGTCCCAGTAGGTGTGACATTTTGTATTTATTTGATACTGTCCTGAAAGTCATAAGGTTCTATATAGTGGTGGTCATGTTCTAAGTCTGCAGAAGCATCACACTGAGCTGTCTCAGGTCATATACCCATCTCTGCGGGTGCATATGAGAAGATTAACAGATATAGAGCCTAATGCAGAGATGGACTCATATCACACAGCCGCTGTGTCATTGTGTGCAGCTGCTGAGTGATAATATGCAATTGCAGAGGCGTCTTGTGTAAATAGACACCTGCTGCCGGCTTTTCTGATCGGTTGCTGCCGCTCCGCACCCAAATGGCCTCAATCAGGCTGCGGTGTCTAGGGCACTGCGAGCGAACTTGCAGAACAAGATCTGGATATGCGCATATATAGATCTTACACCATCATAGATGTACATAAACCATCAGGTTTGTGTACATCTCTGAATTAGGCCCCTAATCACAGAGGGCCTGATTCGGATTTGTATGCAAACCCGATAGTTTACATACAAATTCAATGTTTTGGGATATCCGCATGAGCAGAACTCGATATGCGCATGTGCACAACGGGTCCTGCGTGATCACACGCAGTCCCCCCTTAGCCATGGGATGATTGACATGTTGCAGCGTTTGGTGGGTGGGGACCAGGACTGTTCTACAAAACAGGGGCGTGTTGTTGGACACAGTCTTCCTGGACCCGGCTGACTAGTTGCGACGGGCAGTCTGAGTAAGCTTCACCTTACGCAGATTGCCGGTGGACTGCATCCGGTCGTGATGGTGTACCAATGCTGCATCTTTGGACGCAGTACTCGGACCACAGATGCATGCAGGAGGAGTCTATTTCCTACAGACGCCTCTTGCCGCATTTTCATTTTAGTGTCAAGGTATTGCACAGCCGCTTCCCTGCACCGTCCACATCATAACCAGGACCAGAGTCCCGTCCAAACACCACTCACCAAAGTTCTCTACAGTGACCAGTTCCCAGTATTGGTAGTGTCCCAGCAGCAGACGTGAGATTTTGTATAGTATCTGTCCGATAGTGTCCTGTCCTCAAGGTCATAATGTCATATATTATACAAGTCATGCTCCAAGCCTGTAGACGCGTCAAACTGAGCTGCCCTTGGGGCATATTTATTACCAGGTTTTAGATAATTATAATTTCTTATTGTTGCTATACGCATCAATAAAAGATTTTTTTCCTGCCTGGATGTATTAAGAAGCACATCTAGGGACAGCGGCTCTGATAGGAGCCCGTATCCTCAATGTCTAAATTAAAGGGATTGCTGGTGCGATCACTTTAGTTTCTGGTACGGGACCCCTCTTGCGCGCTGCTGCTCCTGCGCGGCCATCAGACTGAGCATGTGCGAGCAGCCATTACCAGGGACGGATCATACAGTTCCCTCTCCCAGTAAATTGTGGGATATGTAGCCTATAAGTTAAATATAGAGTTAGCTAACGTGACCAAGCTATTCTGGAGTTTGGTAAATATCACATCAGCTCCCATATAACCCTATGGGAGCTGCTATTGTGATCGGAAATGGAGGAACCATCACAGATATCTCTGATATCTGCTACAGAATCTCCATCACACACTCTGAGGATGCTTACATTGTGCGAGTAACCCCTCAAAAACGTCTATTTTCATCGGATTTCCCGCAAAATGTGCTTAATAAATATGCCCCCTGTCTTTGTGGAGTTACTAACCTTATACCAGTATCTGTGACATTGAGCTGTGCATTGTCAGTGTCCTGCATGTGTATGATAGAGGCAGCAACAGCAAAGATCTGATACAGTCAGTTACCATTATGACATCACAGTACAGCCTCACTCACCTCACCAGACTGGCCAAGACTGGTTATTTCTGGTCTGAGGTTGGTCTTCTGTATGACTGACATAAGGGAAATGTGAAGGAATTTCACTCTCTATTTAAAACTATAACATTCACATCAAAATATTATCTTATACATGTATTAATGATAGTATCAGATAAAAACAAAATAATTGTCTAAAGCACAATATAATTATCTCACAACTCTGCACATGAATCAAACTGGAAAATTCCACAATATCAGTATACTGGGATTTAGGAGATGGAGCCTAATGAATATAATTAGGAACACAGAGTCCCAGCACTCCCCAAAGTTCCCCAGTCAGAGTACCCAGTGCCCAGTAGCGGCTCTGTCCCAGTAGGTGTGAGATCTTGTATTTATCTGATACTGTCCTGTCCTCAAGGTCATAATGTCATATATTATACAAGTCATGCACCAAGCCTGCAGTTTTGTCACACTGAGCTGCCCTTGGGGCATATTTATTATTGGGTTTTAGATAATTATAATTTCTTATTGTCGCTATACGCATCAGTAAGAAATTTTATTCCGTCCGGATGTATTAAGAAGCACATCCAGGGACAGGGGCTCTGATAGGAGCCCGTATCTGCAATGTGTAAATTAAAGTGATTACTGGTGCAATCACTTTAGTTTCTGGCACGGGACCCCTCTTGCGCGCTGCTGCTCATGTGCGGTCATCAGACTGAGCATGTGCGAGCAGCCATTACCAGGGTGGGATCATACAGACCCCTCTCCCAGTAAATTGTGGGATATGTAGCCTATAGGCTAAATATAGTGTTAGCTACCCTGACCAAGCTATTCTGGAGTTTGGTAAATTTCACAATACATCAGCCCCCACAGAACCCTATAGGGGCTGCTATTGTGATCGGAAATGGAGGAACCATCACAGATATCTCTGATATCTGCTACAGAACCCCCATCACACACTCTGAGGATGCTTACATTTTGCGGACAACCCCCCCAAAAATCGTCTATTTTCGTAGGATTTACCGCAAAATGTGCTTAATAAATATGCCCCCTGTCTTTGTGGAGTTACTAACCTTATACCAGTATCTGTGACAGTGAGCTGTGCATTGTCAGTGTCCTGGATGTGTATGAGAGAGGCAGCAACAGCAAAGCTCTGATACAGGCAGTTACCATTATGACATCACAGTACAGCCTCACTCACCTCACCAGACTGGCCAAGACTGGTTATTTCTGGTCTGAGGTTGGTCTTCTGTATGACTGATGTAATTTAATACATTTACATTCACATAAAAATATTATCTTATACATTTATTAATGATAGTATCAGATAAAAACAAAATAATTGGCTAAAGCACAATATAATTATCTCACAACTCTGCGCATGAATCAAACTGGAAAACGCCACAATGTCACTATACTGGGATTTAGGAGATGGAGCCTAACAGATTTAATTAGGAATAACAATAATAAAATAATACTGACGAGCTGTTAATCCAGCAGCTGGAAAAGGGATAGTCAGTCCCTGGTAATGGTCACAAGTTAGATAATATAGAAAACAGCGCTATCTACATAAAGGTATGATGGACGTTTTGTTTTTTTATAAAAATATATGCAAATTTATTCAAATATTAATTAGTGCACATAAAAGAAACATTTAGTATACAGATAAGAAATTTTAAGCATGCATGTATAGATACATATACAGTCAGGTCCATAAATATTGGGACATTGACAGAATTTTCAGATTTTGGCCTCTATTCACCACCACAATGGTTTTGAAATGAAACAAACAAGATGTGCTTTAACTGCAGACTTTCAGATTTAATTTGAGGGTAATTACATCCAAATCAGGTGAACGGTGTAGGAATTACAACAGTTTCAATATGTTAAATCACATCTTGTTTGTTTCATTTCAAAGCCATTGTGGTGGTAAATAGAGGTCAAAATCTGAATATTCTGTCAATGTCCCAATATTTATGGACCTGACTGTATATAAATAAAATCAAAATTCAAAATGGTATGCAATAAAACTCCCAGATCACTTCAGCTGGAAATTAGGAACCCCTCCTATGTGTCCAAAGGATAATATTTAGCAGCAAAAAGGTTTACCAGTCTGTGGTCGTAAGTTCTCAAAGTTTCCTATCAGCATCCACTGTGCCGTAATGATGTTTAAGAGATGTGATCCACGTGAGGTCTTTAATGCTGCAAGTTCGAAATCCTGTCCGTAGGAGTTGGCAAATAGGTCCAAAGTGCATCCAGTGAGTTTTTGGGGTATAAAAACGACCCTCTCAACGTGTTTCGCTATGGTATGATCCCCCAGCTTCCTCAGGAGTTAAGGCATAAGTGTCCACAGACCTTCTTAAGTACCCACTTGTTGATTAAAAATTATAAACATGTAATCAATCAATACATATAAAAGAAAAAAACATCCATCAAATCTATTTCAAGTTAAACTAGGATTTTTGTCACCCGGGGCAAGGCAGTGATTTGGCGACCTCCTCCTTGGCTGTGGGTGGTCAGGGAGAGGGTGGTCAGCCTATAGATCTCCCCTCCCAGGGGCCTCCTCCCCTGTACTGAATTGGGGGCATGGCCAACATGTGGGGGCATGTTACATTTGAAAATCACACACACGGATACACATAGGAAGAGGCGGTTTTCACTATAGTTCACAACGTATATAATTCACAATGCATATAGATTACACAACTTGTATATTATATAATATACTGTATATAGAGCCTGTCTTCATTTATAAAAGTGTATGGAGGGATGTTTGATATATTTAATATAAATGTATTTATTTAGAAATTAATTTTCTATAAATATTATTTTTCTCTCTATAGATCAATTTACTAGGGAGTCATAAGCGTAGCATAGCACTTCACTGTGCACTGAATGATTTTTTTATGACTGATAGTGGCAGTGCCCGCCCCCTCACTGATTGTAGCAGGTCCCCACCCCTTATATTTATTATTAAACCCATGAGTCAGTGACCTGTTAATTATATATCAGTGGCCCACTGATATATAATCAACAGGACATTGACTGATATACACCGACATATACAAAGTGTACCACAGTTCAGTCAGAATGCACTTTTCTTTGTTTTTCTGGGTCGGTGCGCCACGGGCGGCAACTCTCTCCAGTCTTCTGTGCAGTCTCCACCCATCATCACGCGCATGACTTGGGTCAGGGGCGCGGAGAGAGGAAGCTTACATGGCACAGGCTGTCACTAGTTAGACAGCTGCGAGCTGCGGACGAGAGGCGGTAGGTTCCAGAATCGGGTTGCAGTGCGCTCTCTAACGTTTTCGGCACCTGGAGCTTGCACTCCACAGGAGCCGCTCTCCCTATGCCCCTCTTGAGAGTAATAGGCTGCACAGGCCCCTGTCTCCCCTATCTGTCTCTGCATGGCCCCATCACCTCCTCATTGATAGCAGCAACCTCGACGAGATCTGCTTGTATGCATCGCAATGCGTGTGTGTGAACTAGCCACTGTGATCGGAACTGCAATCGCAGTGACTACTGTTGGGGTAATGAGGGTAACAAGGTATGAGAAACTCTGCTCTTGTATTATCCAGCCGGCTGGGGAGATAAGAAAAACTCAGCACACACTGTGACAAATTCAACTCAGCTCTGAGCTACATCCTCTTTGAGCTGCCTTTTATAAGTACAGGAAAACTACTGTGTTACAAGCATTTGCCAAAAATGGTTAACAGCAAACTATACATATAATTGGTTAACAAGTACATAAGATGTGTCAGAGGGTCTTCACTCTGTCTTGTCTTCACGGAGTCCAAACTTAGGGCCTGATTCAGACCCGGTTGCTAAGCTGCGCTCGTTCGCTCCAAAAAGGGGCCAGATATGCAAATCCCAGGATCGCAGTGTCTGGCTTAAGGACAGTGAGCATACGCACACGTCATCTCCAGGAAGTGTGTGATTAATTGGCAACATCGAGACCCATCGGAGCTGCTCGTAGCACTTGAGGAAACCCCTACCCCACTGCAAGCACTGCGATCAGTTCTGGCTAAAATATAACCAAGTGACGTGTTCAATGACGCTACTTTGCTAATTATGCACACCCATTAAACTCCATTTTGACGTTCAGACATGCCTGCATTCGCACATCCACTCCTCCGTTCACAAGCACCTTCCCCTGTCACCACCCACAAACGGCGCAATCTGTCACTCAAAGTAGCGTCCAGTCTGTGTACTACGAGCACACGAGTCCTGGCCACAGTGAATGGTTCGCAAATGCGCAGATTTGCGATAATCGCCCATAGCAAGCGTCCGCAGCTTAGCGACCAGGTCTGAATCAGGCCCTTAGAGTCCTATTTCGGGAGATGTCAGCTGTTCCTCTATATCAGCTGCTGGTTCAATCTCATGATTTTTGTGTAAAGGTAAATAGCCTTTTCTCCTAAGTGCTGATGAATCTTATGCTTTAATAAACACTCTACAAATTATTATAGACCCTCACACTACGCAGACCCATCGCAGAGTGATTGACAGGAAGTGCCGTTTGTGGGTTGTAACGGGGGGGGGGGGGGTTCGGCGAAACGCAGGCGTGCCAGTGCTGGGGCGTGCATAAATTATCCACTGCGATGCCATACACAGCTTGAGTACTCATAGCGTGCAATGAAGTTAACAGTTTCTGAGTAAGGTCATGCTTGTGTAAGTGTGTGTGAGGTTGCGACTGTACTCATTGTAACCAATGGTTTACACAGTCTCACTAAACATTACAAATGTGTGTAAGGCAAGGTGGGCGTCCCTGTGTAGTGCTGCAATGGCATAGCGATCGCAGTGGATTAGCATACCTTCGCAGTGAGACTGCATGCGTAATCTCAGCCGCAATCGTAGCTGTGATTCGTAATGAATCAGGCCCAAAGAGAAAATAGCATTCTAGTGCAAGTGACACCTAATTATGGGCAACCCCAAACCTCTTTCCCCAATTAAACAGATATTTTAAATTGTGTTCTCCTTTAAATTATATTCTGTTGGCTGAATAAATATTCCCAAGGATGCAGTCTGTGAAGTCACTAAGAACTAATGACATAACTGCAGCAATAAGAATTTCAGTGATCGCACAAAAGAGGGAGGTGGAGGGAGTAATGTCCCCCAACACGTGCCTACTTTCTATATATAGAAATCTTGTAAGGCTTATAATATATTTATGTAATAATAATACCATATAAACCTAACCTGTAAGAATTATTTGTGCACTAAGAAAACATTGTTACTGTACATGTACAGTAGTGAGAGAAGACTATGAATCTTTGCTTTACCTTACGCACTGATTACCCAACATATTGTAGCCCTTGAAGTAATCTGGCAATGATAGTTTATATCATATTCCTATTATGATATATAATGCTCTGGCAATGATAGTTTATATCATATTCCTATTATGATATATAATGACAGCTGTGCATTATGTATTTTCAGAGTGTGATGGAACTTGACGGTTCTAATCTCCTGTATGTTGTGAGACTGCTGTTTCTTTTGACTGCATACAATCCTCGGTCTGACAAAGCTTTACAGGAAACTGTCAATTTCATGAGCTAAAGTTATCTGATTGTGATTGCTTAGGGGAAAAATCTGTGAAATGTGTCCTGCATTATTATTGTGCCATTCTTGTTATTGAAAAATATAAATTGTTACACATTTTTCCTGATACATATTATATATAAAGCATTGTAAACAAAAATATACTAATAGGCTTAGTTGACAATTGATATATAGCGAAAATATGGTTAAAAAATAGACTTTTATTTTACCCTGAGTAGTTTATATAGTTAATTGTCATATAATGCTAAATCCTTGAAAGACTAAAACTCACAAATGATATACAGGTGGACCTTTGGCAAATAAACAATATGGTAAAGTCCATTAAAAAGTTGAAGAAGGATAAGACACTTGTCAACAAATGATTGTCAATGTGTCAGGCCATAAATGATAAAGTGTGTAACCAACAAACAGATTTGCCTATTTACCATCGGCACATTTTGGTTAGCATGTTTTTGACAAAGCTGGGTACACACTAATAGATATCTCGCCCATTCCATTGAACGGGCGTTATATCTATAGTGCATCGCCGGGTGTGTACAGCTGGTATGTCTATGAACTACGTCGTTCAGAGACATATCCGATTTGTTGTGCATCAAGGACGATGGACGATAAATCTGAAAGATATATCGGTCATCTACTGGTGTATACGGATGACCAGCCGATCACCCTTACTCAGTGCTGCTGGGACCTGGCGGTGATTGAAAGCTCAACTGGGCGGGCGATTTTAAATGCCTACCCATTTGAGCTGTGAAGCCTGGCAAATCGGGCAGACAATTGTTACCAATTGTCAGATAGTCAGCGGGTCGGTCGAACGGACACCCATCGACCTAGTGTGTATACCCAGCTTAAAAGCATTGATAAACCATCCAGTTAAGACATTTGTTATCTTTATGCAAGTACAATGCATTTGTTAGGAGGCTGCCCTGGTGATGACTTTGTCCCATTGACAGGTTCTTCGCTGCTTGCTTATTGCAGCAAAGGAGGTGTATGTACTGATCCTATGTGGTTGCATGCTCACAGTTCAGGCTGCTAGGGAGGGAGCCAAAGATCCCTCTTCACCGATACTGTAGCCTACAAGCACCAGAAGCTAACACATCTGGGGGTAAATACAGTGCATCTGGAAAGTATTCACAGCGCTTCACTTTTTTCACATTTTGTTATGTTACAGCCTTATTCCAAAAATAGAATAAATTCATTTTTGTCCTTAAAATTCTACACACAATACCCCATAATGACGTGTAAAAAGTTTTTTTGAGATTTTTGCAAATTTAATAATAATAAAAAAAAACCTAAGAAATCACATGTACATAAGTATTCACAGCCTTTGCCATGAAGCTCAAAATTGAGCTCAGGTGCATCCAGTTTCCACTGATCATCATCACCATTGGAGTCTACATGTGGTAAATTCAGTTGTTTGGACATAATTTTGAAAGGCATATACCTGTCTATATAAGGTCCCACACTTGACAGTGCATGTCAGAGCACAAACCAAGCATGAAGTCCAAGGAATTGTCTGTAGATCTCCGAGACAGGATTGTCTCGAGGCACAAATCTGGGGAAGGGTGCAGAAAAATATCTGCTGCTTTGAAGGTCCCAATGAGCACAGTGGCCTCCATCATCTGTAAATGAAAGAAGTTCGGAACCACTAGGACTCTTCCTAGAGTTGGCCGACCGTCTAAACTGAGTGATCGCGGGAGAAGGGCCCTAGTCAGGGAGATGACCAAGAACCCAATGGTCACTCTGTCAGAGCTACAGCATTCCTCTGTGTAGAGAGGAGAACCTTCCAGAAGGACAACCATCTCTGCAGCAATCCACCAATCAGGCCTGTATGGTAGAGTGGCCAGATGGAAGCCACTCCTTAGTAAAAAGCACATGGCAGCCCGCCTGGAGTTTGCCAAAATGCACCTGAAGGAATCTCAGACCAAGAGAAACAAAAGATTGAACTCTTTGGTGTGAATGCCAGGCGTTATGTTTGGTGGAAACCAGGCACCGCTCATCACCAGGCCAATACCATCCCTACAGTGAAGCATGGTGGTGGCAGTATCATGCTATGGGGGTGTTTGTCAGTGGAAGGAACTGGGAGACTAGTCAGGATAGAGGGAATGATGAATGCAGCAATGTACAGAGACATCCTGAAAACCTGCTCCAGAGCGCTCTTGACCTCAGACTGGGGTGACGGTTCATCTTTCAGCAGGACAACGACCCTAAGCACACAGCCAAGATATCAAAGGACTGGCTTCAGGACAACTCTGTGAATGTCCTTGAGTGGCCCAGCCAGAGCCCAGACTTCAATCCGATTGAACATATCTGGAGAGATATGAAAATGGCTGTGCACTGACACTTCCCATCCAACCTGATGGAGCTTGAGAGGTGCTGCAAAGAGAAATGGGTGAAACTGCCCAAAGATAGGTGTGCCAAGCTTGTGGCATCATATTCAAAAACACTTAAGGCTGTAAATGCTGCCAAAGGCGCATCAACATATTGAGCAAAGGCTGTAAATACTTATGTACATGTGATTTCTTAGTTTTTGTTTTTTTTAAATTAAATTTGCAAAAATCTCAAAAAAACTTTTTACACGTTGTCATTATGGGGTATTGTGTGTAGAATTTTGAAGACTAAAATTAATTTATTCCATTTTTGAATAAGGCTGTAACATAACAATATGTGGAAAAAGTGAAGAGCTGTGAATACTTTACTGTAGGTGCAGACCACATTCCCTAAAATAAATATCTCCTCTTCAATCTCTCCTAATGCTGCTTCCAGGCTGATTTTTTTTCATGACATGCTGCCACTGCCTCCCCACTCTGCCAACCCCTCCTCTAGCTTCATATCCTCCTTCAGAACACAATTTAAACTCCTCAACCTCACCTACAAAGCTCTTACCTAACTTCTCCCAGCTGCATCTCCAATCTTATCTCCCTCCATGCTTCTTCCCATCCACTCTGGTCAGCCAGTAACTGCTGCCTCTCCTCTCCACTGATTATAACCTATCATTCCTATCTCTAAGACTTCTCCTGTTTGGCCCTCAAACTATGGAAAGCTCTCCCTGTCCCTAACAGAGTTTCTCCGACCTCAAATGCTTCAAATGCTCTAACAAATATCCCTTACTGATCTTGTAGACTTGAGTGAATATGTAATTCCTATCTCCCTGCTGACTTGCCTGCTTTGTGACTCTCTAGTACCATCACTTCTACTTTAGAATGTAAGCTGTCATCAGCAGAACTCTCCCCCCTCTCTTGTCTCATCCATCCCCTATAGCAGGGGTGGGGAACCTTTTTTCTGCCGAGGGCCATTTTAATATATATAACATTATTCATGAGCCCGGTGCAGGCCACACCCCCTTTGTGTGATGTCACACGGGCGGGGCCACAATTGCCGGTGGTTACAGCAATGACCGGGGAGCTGAAAGGGCAGCGGTGTGACCGTATGAAGAATCCTAAGGACGCACCAGGCGGCACTGCTGCATAGATTCTGGCTGCAGGGTGCCATTCTAGGCACCCTGCTAGCCAGATGGGGCTAGCAGATAAAAGCTCAGAGGGCCAGATGAAATGATTCCGAGGGCCTTATACGGCCCCTGGGCCTGAGGTTCCCCATTCCTGTCCTATAGCCATAATTGCCGACTTGTCATATCTCCTCTCTGGGAGAAGCCTGGAGAGGAGATGCAGATGAAGACACTGGGGCGGGTACAAGCTCTTCACTTCATTTGGCCCCGTCCTCATGACAGCAAAATTATGCAAATAGGGGGTCTGCTAGGAGGGGGTAGGATTAAAAGGTAGCAAATCACGTCATATAGGCACATCCCCTCTTTACGGTCCCGCGATTCACAGCATTATCTCCCCATCCTGCACACTTTAGTATAAAGTGAGGAGGATGCGGGAGATCCTACCACTCTGGGACTACCCAAAAGATTGTGAGTCTCCCGGACCTTTTCGGAGAGTAAGTTAGTATTTCTTATAGATGTAATTATGCCATTACATATATACTGTACATTATGTATCGGTATGCTGGTTACTCTGTAATTTTGTTACTGTGACAGCCCTGTTTGTATCACTGCTCTGTATGGTGCTGCAGAACTTTGTAGCCTTATGCTGGGCATACACTATACAATTATCTGTCCAATCTGGCTGGATGGAATGAAAGCCTGGTAATGTATGGGAACAAATGACAGTCGATCATATGGTCTTAAACACTGGAAAATGGACAAAAAAAACAATTGTTCAAATTGGTTAAATTTGTTTGTTTTAACCAATTTGTCTGAATGACCATTTTTGTCTGTTTTCCAGTGTTTGTGAGCAAATGGATGATTGTCATTTGCTCCCATACATTACCAGGTTTTCATTCCAACCAGCCAGATTGGACAGATATCTTACAGATAATTGTATAGTGTATGCCCAGCATAAGTAATGTCCTGTGTTCATTACTTGATCAAATAGCCCAGATTTCTAAAAAGAGCTTTAATCATGTGGATCAGCTGTTTACTGTATAATTTTGGCTTGCTAAATAGGCCCCATAATCTTAGGGCAGCCTAAAGACTCATTTATATATACCACAGTATTGTACTGTATCTCTGCTTTGCCAAAGCAAAGGAAGGATCCCCTTTAAACAAAGACAGAACAGCGCCACGCATTGACAGATTGCTTTCCATAAATCAATGACACAGTCACATTGGCGCATACAGTACTATCTGGTGTCTGCAAAAAGAACCAACTTACAACAAAAATAAGCCCAAGTCTATATAGCCTGTGAGTTGGTTTTGCTTTTTAATTTTTTTTTTCACTTTAAATTTAGCAGCTAAAAAAAAAACAAAATTGCACCAGTGCCTGCAACTTGCAGGCTATTACATTTAGGCCATAATGTCTTGGGAATAGTCAGTAATTCACTATAATGTCCCTTTAGGGACAGTGATAGACATTGCACTTTGTAACTGCTTTATAGAAGTGAATGACCCATGGTTGTAGCAAACATCAGTACTGTAAATAACCTTAAGGAAATGGACATCCCCTTTAAAATTGTATGTAATAATAATCTTACATTTATTTAGTGCAGCACATTCGTCTTATCCATATGTTTCCCTAAAAGCAAATAAAGTTTGTAAATAGGTTGTAGTAATAGGTCCAGGAATGCTACAAAGGATACTGTACTTGATTTCATCAGCTATACAGCCAGTGACCACACTTAGCTACTCAGTGCTGTACTGTAGATACTGTATTCCTGATTTGCACCTGTATCTTGCAGTAACTGAATTAGCTGTGCAATGAAGTGCTTTCCACTGAGATTATCATGTTCCTGGTGATGCAGATCATTAATATATGCATAGGCGAGAGCGGTTTGTTGTGTAATACGAGGAACACGCTGATAAGTGTATACTCGCTTCTTGCAGGCTGGCTGGACTGAACCTGCATTTAGTAATTAGTTTATGGCAAAACATTGTTTTCTGATTTAAGCTCATTTCACCTTCCGCTATCTACATCAATACAATCCATACAGTAGCTAGCTATACAGTTTTATCTACAACATTTAATACTATTTGCTTCCTACAATTACATGGTGATTAAGGGGCCTATGTATTAAGCCATTTTTTACATAAAATTATGCAAAAACTGCAGTTTCTGCATAATTTTATGTATCGATCCTATGTACTAATGGCACATTGCAGGGAATTTCACAGAAATCTGCAAAGTGCTAGTTAGCACTTCATATTGCAGCCCCCATTAATATCAGTGGGGACTACGATCTAACCCCTATGTACTAAACTCCAAAAAGCGACGCTTTTTGGAGTTTAGCCCTGGTAGTTTACACTATCTTCAGATAGTGTAAACTACTGTTTGTCTATGGGGGCTCCAGGGGAAGGAGAGAGATCTCTCCCTCTGCAGCCCTGGCCAGTCCCGGAAGCTGACGCTGTGCGCATGCACAGTGTCAGCTTCCCCCCGGAGAAGTCTTTCACTTCAGGGGAATGCAGGGGATATTACTCGCGGGAACAATGGTTACCCTGCGAGTTCCCGGTACATAGCCGGGATATTTACACTAAAGATGACAATATTCCCAGCGAGTTGGATCGTTAATAATTGCGTCAGTACCGCAATTATTAATGCATAGGCCCCTAAAAGAGACAATTTGTAAAAATCTACATAGGAAAACGTGTCCTTGATATAAACTTTTTATTTATATAAAGCCAATATATTACTTATGCTGGACATACACTATACAATTATCTGTCAGATATCTGTCCAATCTGACTAGTTGGAATGAAAACCAGGGTGACCGCTGTCCCTGCGAGTTATAGACCGGAGTTCTTGTTAGCTGTGAAGTGACACTGCAAGCCAACACGAACACAGATAGACTACACTCAAGCTACACAGTGAGTCGACACAATCATCAAAACAAACTCCTGCAGTCTGCATTACCTGCACACGCTACACTGATCTCCCTGGTGTGGACACTGCGTAACCTGCACTCTCTACACTCATCTCCCTGGTTTGGACACTGCAAAACCTTTCTCCTCAGCTGCAGCTTCTTGCATTAAAATTTCAGTTTTTGAGAAACCTCTGAATGCACATCCCAAACAATGTAATTTGCTTCATATACACATGATTACCCTGTCTAATAGGGGTATTCAATATGGAGCGAAAACTTCATTTTTGTGATGTTTTCGCACCGATGACATCATTTTCGCAGGTTTTGGTTTTACACCGTATTCAATTTCAAAGACTTTTCGCAGGTTCGAAAAGTCTTTGAAAAAAAACGGGGATAACTTTTGCAGAATTGGGGTTTAAGGGTGACATTTTAAAAATAACTGTCAAAAAAAAAAAAATAAATAAATAGGGACACCCCAAAAAATTAATTTAAAAATTGGGGTGAAAAAAAAAATAATGGAAAAATGTGTTTAACAATAGGGAAATAGGTTCAGGGCTCTTCTGCAAATATGCGGCATGTGTTTTCTAGAATAGGCTATTAGCGGTAGGTGCATAGTTGCAGAATTTTAAAAAAATTACTTTAGGGACATAAAAATAGTCTAGTACCCATTTTCATGTACCCCAAATTTGATGGGACCACTTAAAAAACAAAAAAAAAATAACCTAAGTGCTCTTCTGCAACACTTCAATGTCTGGAAAAAAACACCTGCTGCGGCTATTCAAATCCCCGACTTTCATTTGCAGGCTAAAACGGGGGTACCCATAGTGATCCCCCATGTTTTTACAGTTTTAGGGGAGTCCTACAATTTATTCCAGATACATTAGTTTTTTTTCGCAGATCCCACTTCGCAGGTTCCCGTTTTCGTAGGTTTTATATTGAATACAGGGATAAAGCGGGCACGCGTCCTATACTTTATCCCAGGAAAATCTCCGATGTGGAGCAAAAAGTCCAGCACGGACTTTTCGCTCCCATATTGAATACCCCTGTAAATGTACTTCTTACCAGTGTATTATTTACTACTCTTCATTTGACTTTTATTCCTCCAACACTATTTACCTACTCTCTTCCACTACTTCACAGCTATATCACACTTCCTAATTGTCGGCCTCCCCTCTAATTATCTGCATCCTCCGCTGTGCTTTCCTGCCCACCTCCTACTTGCTCTCTTGTCATTCTTCGCTCTCCCTCCACCCTGAGTCAGCCACCATGCCTCCTTGCCCCTGCCCCATACCAATCATATCCACCGGCTTACACCTTCCCCTTAGATCTAGCCCACACGCCCTCATCCACAACCCAGACAATCTCATCCACATATCCCCTGTCCCCTCCCTCCCATTCTCCTGTGCTCTCTGGAACTCCAGATCCGTCTGCAATAAACTGCCTGCTATCCACGACATGTTTATTTCCCACTCTCTAAATCTTCTCGCCATCACCGAAACCTGGCTCTCCTCCTATGACACTGCCTCCCCTGCTGCGCTCTCCTATGGGGGCCTCGCTTTCACCCACCCAATTTCTTGACAACTTTGCTGCCTGGCTTCCTCACTTCCTCTCTGCTGACTTTCCCTCTATGATCCTTGGTGACTTTAACATCCCTATTGACATCACAAATCCTGCACCCACCAATTTTCTTGCCCTCTCCTCCTCCTTTGGACTTTCTCAATGGACCTTCACCACTACCCACTGTCTCTGCCACTCCCTTTACCTTGTCTTCACTCATCTGTGTGCTCTCTCTGACTTCTCCAACTCTCCCTCCCCCCTCTTTGACCACCATCTGCTCTCCTTCACTCTCTTAACTCCTCCACTCCTCCCCTCACCCTAAGCCACCATCACCAGGTGCAATCTTGAGACTCTCGACCCTGCTGTTCTGTCTTCATCACTTGACTCTATCAGCCATGGCCTGCCCTAACCAGGCGGCCTCCTTCAACAGCATCGCCCTCACTTCTGCACTTGACTCCGTTGCCCCCACCTCCTCTGTCCCCCTCCATCAGTCCAAACCCCAACCCTGGCAGTCCAAACTGACCCGGTTTCTCCAAAAGTGCTCGCACACAGCCGAGCACCTCTGGAGGAAATCTCGCTCTCTGACGGACTTCCTTCACTTAAAGTTTGTCCTCTCTTCCTACAGCTCAGCCCTCTCCCTCACCAAGCAATCCTTCTTCCAGTCGCTCATCTCATCTCAGTCTTCCAATCCTGCCGCCTATTTGGTACTTTCAACACTCTCCTTCGTCCACCCCTCCCATCCTCCCTCACTGCATTTGACTTTGCCTCCTGCTTCTCTTCCAAAATTGAGGCAATTCGTCACAGTATTTCCTTCAATCTCTTTGCTGCAACCCCACCTCCCCCACCATCCGTACCTCTTGGCCACCCCACCTTGTGCTCCTTCAGCCCCACCACTGGCGATGAGGTCCACTCCCCCATCTTGTCCTCTCCCCCCTCCACCTGCCCCCTTGACCCCCTCCATTCTCACCTTCTACGTTCCCTCTCCACTGCCTGCTCTCACATTGCTTACCTTTTCAACTTATCTCTCTCCACCGGCTTTTTTCCCTCATCATTCAAACATGCTCTTGTCACACCTATTCTTAAAAAACCCAACCTTGACCCATCCTCACCTGCCAATTACCACCCCATTTCTCTTCTCCCTTTTTCCTCCAAACTACTTGAATGGCTTGTCTACAGCCGCATCACCAGCTATCTCTCTGACAACTCCATCCTTGATCCCCTTCAATCTGGCTTTCGCCCACTTCACTCCACTGAAACTGCCCTGGCCAAAGTCACCAATGACCTGCTTACAGCCAAATCCAGGTGCCACTTCTCTTTGCTCATCCTCCTGGACCTCTCTGCAGTCTTTGACACCGTGGATCATACTCTCCTCCTCCACACCTTTCAGACCTCTGGCATCTTGAACACCGTCCATGCCTGATTCACCTCTTACCTCACCAACCGCTCCTTCTCTGTGTCTGCCTCTGACTCCATCTCCCCCGCTTCCACCCTTCCCGTTGGTGTCCCACAGGGTTCTGTCCTGGGCCTGCTGCTCTTCTCCCTGTACACCTCTACACTAGGAGAACTCCAGCTCCTTTGGCCTCCAATAACATCTCTATGCCGATGACACGCAACTATACCTGTCCTCTCCCGAACTCTCCCCTTCTGTCCTCTCTCAGGTATCCAGCTGCCTCTCCGCCATCTCTTCCTGGATGTCCGAGCGCTCTTTGTAGATCAACATGGACAAAACCGAACTCATCATTTTTCCCCCTAATAGAGTCTCCACTCCAACCAATCTCGCTATCACTGTTGACAACACCATAATCTCCCCTGTCCCCCAACTTTGCTGTTTGGGTGTCACCCTTGACTCCACCCTCTCCTTCACACCCCGCATTCAATCTCTGGCTCAATCCTGTCGGTTCCAGCTACGCAACATCGCTCGCATTAGGCCTTTCCTCTCCCAGAATTCTACAAAAGTGATTATTCATTCACTAATCAATTCTCGGCTTGACTACTGCAACCTTCTCCGTACTGGCCTCCCACATTGCCATCTTGCCCCCCTCCCATCTGTTCTTAATGCTGCAGCTTGACTTATCTTCCTCTTGCGCCGTTCCACTTCTGCTGCTCCCCTCTGCCAAAACCTGCACTGGCTCCCATTCCCCTACAGAATCCTTTTCAAACTCCTCACATTTACATAAAAGGCCCTCTCTAACTCTACTGCTCCCTACATCTCCAACCTCATCTCCTTACATACTCCCTCCCACTCCTGTCTGCCAATGACTGTTACCTCTCCTCCACCCTGGTTACTTCATCTCATGCTCGTATCTAAGATTTTGCACGTGCAGCCCCCCTACACTGGAATGAGCTCCCTCTCTCGATCAGGCTCTCCCCGATCGTGCAGAGCTTTAAACATGCACTGAAAACCCATGTTACCAGGTCTCTGTCCCTCCCGCCGCAGCCATCTCTACCTTGCTTACTTCCTGCACTCAGGTTCCCCTCTACACACTCATGCCTCATGTCATCTGTCTGTCTCCCCCCTCCCCTAGATTGTAAGCTCCTAGGCGCAGGGTCATCCTCCTCACTGTTACTTGTGTTCTGTTTATATTTTAGTTACTGTATTGTAATGTAATGTTCTGTGTACCCTTTACTGTATGTACAGTGCTACGGACCACTTGTGACGCCCTATAAATAAAATGTAATAATAATAATGTGTGGGAGCAAATAACAGTCGATCATATGGTCTAAAACACTGGAATACGGACAAAAAAACAATTGTTCACATTCGTTAAATTCGAGTGTTTTAACCAACTTGTCTGAATGACCATTTTTTCTGTTTTGTCATTTGCTCCCATACACTACCAGATTTTCATTTCAACCAGCCAGATTGGACAAATAACAATAATAATATCTGACAAATAATTGTATATTGTATGCCCAGCATTAGTGCTTTACAGAGTCTTCCTGCCCTTGTGGAGTTAACAGTCTATATTTTCTATCAATAAGACCTGCAATACAGTCTACAAAAAATGTTTTGGTTTTTTGGGATGAGTGTACCAGGAGGAAAACCACACAAGCATGGAGAGAACATATAGGCCCTCATTCAGAGGCGGTCGCAAGAAGCGACCGCTCACACTGAATGAGGGCGGCCGCTTGCCTTTTCAAGTGCGACCTCCTGGTCGCTAACTAAGCTGTGGGTTACCACCTACAGTTTTAGCAACCAACCAGGTTGATGGTCGCGATGGTCAAGACCATCGCGACCATCGGGGCTTGCAATGAGACCCTAAGGTTGGGTCTCGGCAATCGCAAACCCCAGGGAGCTTCCTGCTCTGGTCAAGCAGGAAGCTCCCCACTGACATCACTGCTGATGTCAGTGCGGCCACCCACAAAACGGAACGCCTCTGTTTGTGTAGCCACCCCCCCGCCCCGCCTCCATAACGGGGCGAGCTGTCGATCAACATCGACAGCCGCCCCTTTTGTAGTGAGCTACGGAGCGAGAGAATTTCTCTCTCGCTCCGGGGCTTGAGCACGCACAGTGCGGCCGCTGCGCGTGCGCAGTTCCTTAACATCGACCTGGTTGTGAGTGCTCAGCGCTTGCGACCGGGTCTGAATGAGGGCCATAATCTCCACACAGACAAAATATGGCTCCAACACTGTCAGTCATCTATACTAGGCAAACAGTGCAAGTCAACATCAGTCACACAGTATGCTTCCAATCAAGGCTATAAAAGGCCTAGCAGGGTGTGGCTCACAAGCCAGCCCTTGTCTAGATGTTACCTCTGCACCTGAGGGGTGAGTGCATTTAACTGCAATTTAGTAGTATGTTGGGCATATATACTGATGTAGGACTTGCAGAGAATTAGGGTCCCTTGACTGCAAGCTTAAATATTTTGGTCAAAATATGAACAAAACACTATTCTTTATTTACTAGATACACACAGATTTGCAGTATATTATTGTTAACGTTGATAGCAAAAGTCTTTCAGAAATGGCACAGCCCCAGAGTACCTGCGCCATTTTGTAAAGGGAGGACGGGGTCCAAAAACATCTGCTCATGTGTCTGGTAATAGGATCTTCACTGATGTGTGTTGAATTTCATTTTAGGGCACTTTTAGTTAATGCTATTTATTTTTCCTGTTTCTCAGTACCCAGGTCAGTTGAACACCCTAAATGGGATTGGCGGACGAAACCAGAAAGTCAAGATTTTGATGAGCTAAACCACATCCTTCAAGAAAGCAAAAAATTGGGGAAAGCTCTGGAAAGTCTCTCCCGCAGTAAGTACTTCCAGGGCACATATTGGAAACTTGTGTTTTTTCATTGTATATGGTTTTTCCACATACTTTTGAAAAGGAACAAACTGATTGTGCTTATCCAATAATTTCCCAGATCATGCACAATATTAAAAAAAGATATGACTAAAACAACCCAACTTTATTAAAAGGAAACATTGCATTAATAGGGGGCCCTTCATCAGAAGCCCTACTGTTCATAAATGGCTTCTTTAGAGATCAGAAAAGCTGTATGGAAAGGACACATTGCTGTGACCATCCAATCAGGCGCAGACTCTCATATTATATTAGTTTGATGGTTCGGTGAACATGATCTACATAAGCTACAGGCACTACTGCCTGACAAGTCATTCATAGAGAACCAGAACAAATGGCTAGGCTTCCTATTAAAGTCACCAATCTGACTGTAAAGGGGAGGTGGTTAAAAGCACATATTTTACATTTCAATTTAGGAGTAGCAGAATACTTCCACTACCTACAAGGGAAAACAGATATGTGATGGTGGAAGGGCCGCCAGAACTGTAAATGCCAACCAGTTTGATGTCCCCTAGGGGCTTGAATTCGGCATATTATTGATCAGTTAAATAGGTTGTTGAAAGGGAACCAGCGATCTTGCTTTTTTATACAGGTCAAGAGAGATGTTATGAAGGTGTTTTGCTCATTACAACATGTATCGTGTCACTTTGGTTGCCATGGTAGTCCAAAACAATCTGTAAAATGATAAATCACTAGCTGTAATAACCTGCATTACCTGGCTTTTATTTATTTATTTTCTCTCTCTTCCTTAAACACTTTCTCTCCACCTCTCTCTCTCTCCTTTCACCCCGCTTTTCTTTCTCTTCCCCACCCTAACACATTTTCCCCATCTTACCTTCTCGCTCCCACCACTGTCTTTCACTCTCCGCTGTGCATGTGTGATGGGATAGGTCAGAGTTCATACTAACTGTCATAACATGACAACGTGATAAGTTTTTATCAGCAGTCGATTTTATTATATACAGTAGATTAATAGCAGCCTTGTAAACAGACCAATGAGAAATGGTATATATCAAGATTCTTCTAATAGCCTGCCACAGTGGATTATTAAAAATGTTTATGGGCTTGCTGCTCAATGTACCCTGACATGTGAAAAGGTTTACTATGTTTCATTTATTTTTCTTATGTTTATTTTTATAGGCATTGCTGTTTCAGATGAATTGGAACAGGTAATATTAAAACATTTTCAGTGATATATCCTACTTACAGTAAAAGTGAAATCATGACAAATCACGTAATACTACACAGAAGTGTTAAACCATATTTACCTACTTTTGGGATCTCAATGCTGTAATTCCCTAGAGGCAAGAGCATGGGGTGTGGGAACATGATTTGTGTCATTGTGACTCTACCTCGCACTGCGCAGTGTCACAATTCAAGCCGGGTTTGTAGGGCCATGGTGCTACGATTTGCAATATTAAGCCCCTGCCCATTTCACTGAGAAAATGTTTGGGAACTGAGGGCCTGATTCAGACCCGGTCGCAAGCGCTGATCGATGGTGGCCCAGAGCACATGCACACGACGTCGCTCCGGGTCTCGTACCAAAGGGGGCGTGCTGTCGATGTTGAGTGACAGCATGCCCCCTTTGGTTGGCGGGCTGGGGGAGTGGCTGCCCAAATGGAGGCATTCCGTTTGGGGCCGGCCCCACTCACATCACGAGTGATGTCAGCGGGATAGATTTCGGCTCTGTTAGAGCCGAAATCTCTCTGGGGCTTGCGGCAACGAGACCCTACCACAAGGGTCTTGTCGCAAGCCCGATGGTCGCGATGGTCTTGACCATGGCGACCATCTTCCTGGCCGCTCGCTATAGCTGTGGGTGGTCACCCACAGCTATGCGAGCGGCCAGGAGGCCGTTCTAAAAAAATAATAGCCCGGCCCTGATTCAGAGCGAGCACTCTGACAGAGCATCCAGCTCTGAATCAGGGCCTGAGAGTGTGTCCATCTCCACCTGTGATTCAGGAGTCTGCAGGACAGTTAAGCAGACTAGAATACACTAGTACAGAGGTTCCCAAACTGTTTTGAATCATGGTGTCCTCCTAGAGTACCAGCATTGTTTTCACTGCACCCCTAAGCCAAACATTTGTTATTGAGAAATTCAGAAAATGTTTAGTAGAGTAGTAAAGTGAATGCTTACCTGTAATCCTTAGGTTCAGTTATGTGGTGGTGGACAGGTTTGAGCTTCTGTTTGTCCACATATTTACATTACACTGACCATAAATAATTTGATTTGTTGCTGGACTACTAACCTGAGGCACCCCTGTAAGTGTCCCGAGGCAGCCCAGGGTGCCACCGCTCACAGTTTGTTAACCACTGCACTAGTACATACTGTATATACTGCAATGGAAGGGTCATTTTCTAGAGCGTTGTCTGGTTTTACCTGGGTGAGCTGCAGAATGTCCTAGTGAGGGGTTAGTTCCTGGCTACTACATTATTTGATCAGATTCATCTGTTGACATCTTCAGATCCTAAGGACAAGGATAAAATGTAAACTCACACTAGCTACAGTCATAAATACAGTTGGGTCAAGCTGATGCCTTTTTTAATGCAATAGCAGAACAGGTAAAATCCTACTGGGATATAACTCACACTGGACGATATGTACTAACGCTAAAATGCGGTCAAAACTAAAAAGCAATACTTTCCGGGGCTAGTACCCAATAGGCAACACCATCTATATATAGAGTTGCATAATAGAAGCCTATGGGCTTCTTTTTGGAGCATTGCTTGAGAGGGATCCAATTGGTTCCCTCCCAGGGTCCCCTGCAGCTCACTCATGCGCTGGCCGATGACCATGTATGTGCAGACAGACTCCCGGCTCATAAACCAGGAAGTCCTCTCATCGCAAATGACAGCCCGAGTTGTCCGTTGCAATTTTAATCGCAATTGTACGTGCCCCTGTAGTTGAATAAATTGAAGGTCTGTCCCCATAAATGTAACAAATATTATCTGTGCCCCCTTTGTGTATAGGGCACCCAACCCTAGACTGGTGGCAATTTTCCATAAACATCATGTGAATGCGATTTCGAAGGTTTGAAATCATCGTACTTCGCCAGTGATTTAATTTTTAACTCTCCAAACAGCTGGGATAATAGTAATAGTGTGGAGTGCAGTGTGTGACAAAAGTAAAGCTGCTGGACCAAAAAACGGGCGTTGACAAATTTACTCCTAAGTGACAGTGGGTGCGATGTATGAAGCATTGCATTTTGGATGCGATACCTCCCGCCAATTACTGCATGTATACCATGCGGGTCAGTGACCACCCCTACTGCTCTGGCAAATTCTCTTTAATTCTGACAATGATAGAAGTTTTTGCAAGATTAGCTCTAATTTTATCCCAACCGTCAGGGTACAGCGTCTCATCCGCATCCCTCTCCCAGGCCAATTAATGCACTTCCTTTTGAGGTTGGTTGTGGGCCAGTAGAGATTGATAAATAGAAGAAATCAGGCCCTTGAGGAACACTTCACAACGGCATATTGATTCTAAAGAGAGGAATTTGTGGTAGTTGAGAGAATCTATCAAGTTGGAAGCAATGCCATTTAGCGATGACCCCTGCCATCATTATGTGAAAGGGCCCAAACATATGTTCAGGCCATCACTAGAATAGTGTCAAAGTATTTGGTATAAACCGCATTTGGTTTGGCCTAAACTACATGCAAATTAAGAGCTTCAAATTAATTAAATAAATCTGGCGGTTTGTAGCTCACCCAAAATCACAAATTGATAAATGTCCCTCTTAGACTGTAGGCCTTACTCAGAGTTTGGAACAGAGTAAGATGGAGGAAGTAACTGTAGGCCTTATCCAGAGATGAACGCAACTTCAAATAGCACATGGATCAAGCGATTATTTGCCATTGCGCATGTGCGAATGCAGCAATGCGTTTGCTGTGCGTTCACGCTTACCACGGAGGCCCATTGCACATTTATTGACAAGATGTGACCATTTCGGAGTGTTGACGGGGTGGTTAGCGAAACGCAGGCGTGACTGGCCATTTGAACGCCGTTACGTGGGCGTGCATAAATTAGCCACTAGAATGGCATACGCAGCTCTGCGTGGCAGAAGAGCCCCCTGGCCTGCATCAGGGGTAAAATGGCCGCCGATGAACTTCGATGTTACCGATGTTTAAGTAGGTATGTGTAGTTGTACGCAAGTGTGAAGGCAGTAGTGGGCGTCTTTATGCTCGGGTGATCTTTGCTAACATCAGCATATTTTTGCAACCGCGTTGCATATGGAAACGCAGTTGCGATCGCATTAGCGTACATCTCTGAGTCAGGCCCTGTGTACCTGGACAAACCATGTTGCAATGCAAGGGGGGCAAATACATAAATTTTTTTGCATGCAGGGTAAATACTGGCTGCTTCTGCAAGTAGCCCACAAATGCTGGCAGCTTTATTTTTATACTGCAATTTAGATTTGAGCTAGGACACACCCCTATCAAATCTAAATCACTTTGCACTTTTTAAATATGCCCCAGCTGCAGTACGCCATGGTTTTACCAAGATGCACAGTTACTTGCTCTATCTTACTTTAGGCCCAAATCAGAATCGGGCCCTGTGTCCGATAATTGTGTAACAGCGATTGCTTACAGGATTCATATTATGTTGCAGAACATAAAATGCATCTTCCAAGGAAATTAAATGCTTTGTTATTGTATCTCTCTACAACACGAGGGTGTAACATTCTAATCCATATGGATTTTATTTAGTACTAGGTTCAGCTTCAAAATTAGCTTTCAGCCCGACTACCCTGCTCCACTTCCACCTAAGTTAGTGTATATGTATACTGACTTTAATGGAATTTTAAGTTGATAAAATTAACATTTTTATGAGAGTAGTTTCATTTTTAAGCAGTGCAATGAAGTACTTTCATTTTTTAATTGTATTTCCAACTACACTGTATAGTTTTTAGCACACTTGTAACTCTCTTCAGCCTGTTTGCCTGCTTAACAGCTTTTGACAGAGCCACCAAATGCATTAAGGAGATTGCTTACAAGCATTCCTAGCACCTGAAACTAAAACGTATGGCAAAACGTTCTTTATATACATTACTGAAATGAAAAGTGAATATGAAAGGTGAATGCACTGATGGATACAAAGACATTTCAGACTCCTACAACTACAGATGTGCCCACATACATGTGTCCTCCGTGACTACAAGTCACACCACACATAACGCGGGAGCTCAGTGTGACTCGGTAGCGCCAAGTGTCAGCGGCTGTAACACTGTAACATAGCGTTTCGCATGCAGGTACACAGTGGCATAACTTCATCCCAGGTGCCCGGAGGCAAGATAAATGTTGGTGTCCCCCCCAAACTAAAATGTACCACCCCCCAGCACCTATGCCAGCCCCAGCTGCCGCCGCCCCCCTTATGCAGTTCCTTTTGTATAATGCCCCCAGTAGTGGTCCCCCTATGCAGTGCCCGCCTATGTAGTGCTCCCCAGTAATGGTCCCCCTATGCAGTACCTCCAGTAGTGAGCCCCCGGTAGTTGCCCCCAGTAGTGAGGCCCCTGTAGTTGCCCCCAGTAGTGAGGCCCCTGTAGTTGCCCCCAGTAGTGAGGCCCTTGTATTTGCCGCCAGTAGTGAGCCCCTGTAGTTGCCGCCAGTAGTGAGCCCCCAGTAGTTGCCCCCAGTAGTGAGACCCCTGTAGTTGCCCCCAATAGTGAGCCCCTTGTAGTTGCCCCAGTAGTGAGCCCCCTGTAGTTGCCCCCTGTAGTTGCCCCCAGTAGTGAGACCCCTGTAGTTGCCCCCAGTAGTTGCCCCCAGTAGTGAGGCCCCTGTAGTTGCCCCAGTAGTGAGCACCCTGTAGTTGCCCCCAGTAGTGAGCACCCTGTAGTTGCCCCCAGTAGTGAGCACCCTGTAGTTGCCCCCAGTAGTGAGCACCCTGTAGTTGCCCCCAGTAGTGAGCCCCCTGTAGTTGCCCCCAGTAGTGAGCCCCTGTAGTTTACCCCCAGTAGTGAGCCCCCTGAAGTTGCCCCCTGTAGTTACCCCCAGTAGTGAGGCCCCTGTAGTTGCCCCCAGTAGTGAGGCCCCTGTAGTTGCCCCCAGTAGTGAGGCCCCTGTAGTTGCCCCCAGTAGTGAGCCCCTGTAGTTGCCCCCAGTAGTGAGCCCCTGTAGTTGCCCCCAGTAGTGAGCCCCCAGTAGTTGCCCCCAGTAGTGAGACCCCTGTAGTTGCCCCCAGTAGTGAGCCCCTTGTAGTTGCCCCAGTAGTGAGCCCCCTGTAGTTGCCCCCTGTAGTTGCCCCCAGTAGTGAGACCTCTGTAGTTGCCCCCAGTAGTTGCCCCCAGTAGTGAGGCCCCTGTAGTTGCCCCAGTAGTGAGGCCCCTGTAGTTGCCCCAGTAGTGAGCACCCTGTAGTTGCCCCCAGTAGTGAGCACCCTGTAGTTGCCCCCAGTAGTGAGCCCCCTGTAGTTGCCCCCAGTAGTGAGCCCCCTGTAGTTGCCCCCAGTAGTGAGCCCCCTGAAGTTACCCCAGTAGTGAGCCCCTGTAGTTACCCCTATTAGTGAGCCCCCTCTAGTTGCCCCCAGTAGTAGGCCCCTGTAGTTACCCCCAGTAGTGAGGCCCCTGTAGTTACCCCCAGTAGTGAGGCCCCTGTAGTTGCCCCCAGTAGTGAGCCCCTGTTGTTGCCCCCAGTAGTAGGCCCCTGTAGTTACCCCCAGTAGTGAGGCCCCTGTAGTTGCCCCCAGTAGTAGGCCCCTGTAGTTACTCCCAGTAGTAGGCCCCTGTAGTTGCCCCCAGTAGTGATCGCGTGCGCACACAAAAAAAACAAACAAACACTTACCTTTATTCCGGCTCCAGTGCTGCTGCCGTCCATCCCCGGCGTCCGCTCCTCGGCACTATGGGAGTGACGTCATGACGCCACTCCCATAGTGCACTGCGAGACCCGGAAGACGGAGCTCACTCCTGAGCTCCGTCCCTGGCGTCCGCACCTCAGCACTATGGGAGTGACGTCATGACGTCACTCCCATAGTGCACTGCGGGTCCCGGAAGATGGAGCTCACTCCTGAGCTCCGTCCCCGGCGTCCGCTCCTCGGCACTATGGGAGTGACGTTATGATGTCACTCCCATAGTACACTGCAGGACCCTGAAGACGGAGAGAGCTCCGTCCTCTGGCTGCCGCCAGGGGTTTGAGTAGGAGCCGGGCGCCCGCTGGTAACACACTCAGCGGGCGCCCGGCAAAAGGAGAGTGAAGGGGGTGCGACCGCACCCCTTTCACCCTCCGTAGTTATGCCAATGGAGGTGGAGTGCCGATCAGCGGCGCTCTTTCTCCATGCAGCTCCCGGGGACAATGGAGCCAGGTGCCCCCTTCAGGGCTGACGTGTGGCGGCAAATGACTCCATTGTCTCCGGGAGTTCCGCCACTGCAGGTACACCCGCAGACGCACAGAGAACATAGGCATGCTGCATATCATTTTAATCAGCAGAAGCTGCCTGTGCTATCTATTCGCATCGTTGTGTGAATAAGACGCATTCGAAGGTAAAAAAGACACATGAAAATACGCTCGGCGCTACTGAGTCAGGCACGACTAGCAGGGCTGTTTAATGCGCCAGGAGGCTGGATGTATGTGGACCCATCTGTATATGTACTGTTCATCATCCTAGATTAGATCTGAAGGATGCTCCTTGCTGTACTGTAGGAACAATATATAGTACTACAGAAGAGGGGCTACTTTACCTGTGAAAATCAAATGTAGATGAGTTGGAGAGTTCTGATGATATATAATCATCTCAAAGTAATGCTGGCAGCGCATTACCAAAACTTGTGCTGTGCAAGAGGTGCAACTACCCAGTGATCAAAGGTGAAGGGGAGCAGGATAATGAACATTTTAGGCTGGTTATACAGATGTGTCCTTACTAAGCTTTGCTAAAATCGTGCAAATGACTCCTAAGTCTTACACCACTGTATTGTATACAATGCTGCGCCATGTTATAAGCCGTTTGGAATGTGCAAGTTCTCTCAAACATGCTTGTTCATCTATATGAAAGATGCAAGATAATAGCACTTTCAATTGTGCAAAATTCACATATAATTAAAAATGTGCATACCGGTACTATTAGTGAAAAGAGCTATCAGACATACAAGATTGCTGTCTATCCTTAGCACTAGCAATGCAGCTAAACGTGGGAAAATCATGTCATACATATAATACAGTGATCTATGACATACATGACAATCAACAATGGGTCTGATTCAGAGATGGACGAGGTAGCAGCGTTTTTAGATCCAGCTACTGTGCTTAAATATGCTAATGCTGCAAGAGGCGTCTGAAGGTAAAAGACGCCTCCAGCTGGTATAGCAGATCCAAGTGCTGTGTGAGTGTCAAGATGCAGCATCGGAGCAACATCGCGACCATTTGTAGCATCTGCCATCTGATGCAGACCCTGGCTTCAGCACTCCAGAAAACATGGGTGGCACGCTCCCTTTTCCAGGAACGCAAACTGGCGACATCCCCTCCCCACCCCCAGATGGTACAGCTTGGGCACACTGCGTGGTAACATGCAGGAATCGTTCTGCACATACGCAAAATGAGTCCAGCGCATTTGCAAACCCACAAAAATTGGAGATGTACATAAACCATCAGGATTACGTACATCTCTGAATCAGGTCCAATGTACAGTATAACAACATGAGTTTCCACTTTTAGCCGCATTGTCAATCTTCTGTATATGCAACAATGTTGATTAGTCTTCACACTCTTTGCTACTTTTTCACTAATATGGTACTACTTTTCCTCTAATATTATGCCACAGTACCTTTTGCCTAATATTATGCTACTTTTTGCCTAATATTATGCTACAGTACTTTTTGCCTAATATTATGCTACTTTTCTTCTAATATTATGCTACAGTACTTTTTGCCTAATATTATGCCACTTTTTGCCTAATTTTATGCTACTTTTCTTCTAATATTATGCTACAGTACGTTTTGCCTAATATTATGCTACAGTACTTTTCTTCTAATATTATGCTACAGTACTTTTCTTCTAATATTATGCTACAGTACTTTTTGCCTAATATTATGCTACTTTTCTTCTAATATTATGCAACAGTACTTCTTGCCTAATATTATGCTACAGTACTTTTTGCCTAATATGCTACTTGAAAGTGCTATGTTATGTATAGCAAAGTAGGAATGACAGTGCGGACACTCGTGAAACCTTTGCACGAGATCTGGTGCCACTCTAGTGAATAAGTTTTATGCTGAGAGCAAAAATAAGTAAGGACACATCTGTAGGTAAGGGCTAGGGGGTATTGTGTTTCTTCCTTGTTCCATGTGCTAATATAATTAGTTATGGCTCTGCTAGTAGCCTGTAGATATGCAAGTCTCACATTAATGTATGGAAAATATTTGAATCCATTAAAAAACGAGAATTGTTGACTATTTAGAGTCAAGCAAATTACAAGAACCAAGACAGCTTGGATTTGCTGTGGGAAGATCATGTTATACAAATCTACTGTATTATAATTTTTTACTCAAGTTGTAACTCGGGGTGGTTGTAAATGTTATCAATATTAAATGCAGTATCTCACACTGAGTTAAGTAACTGGAAATACTGGAATTTGGCTCAAACATAATAGAGCGGACAGGGCCACTTAGACTATGGTCAGCCATTGATGCTATAGGGGTGTGGTCGTTGGAGGAAGCACAGCTATTCCCCCTCAGTGTGTATATTGCAATGAGGGGGCATAGCGCACAATCGGGGACATGGTTGTGGCATCACAGGGGGTGTGTGGTTACGCCACCCCTGCACTCCCGGGCCCCCACAGAGTTCCGACTTAGGTAATGTGCCCCTGGAGGGTGGGCAGCAGTTGTACATTACTCAGTTTTGCTAAAGGACCGGAGACCGTGTTGTAGGCAATGGTGTAAGCTTAGATGAAGACCTGGTGACCAATGAAGTACCTCAGTGATCTGTCATTGGCTTAAGGTGCGTATCCACTAGGCGATTAAAGTGGGCGATTGAACGATAACGTCATCGTTATCGTTGAATCGCTCATTAGTTGTTCACAAATCGTGCATTAAAATGTTGAAAACGACCAGCGATGCGCGCTCCCGCTGGTCGTTTTCTACATCAATCATCGCCTGAACATGCTGGTCAACCTACCGATAACGACAGATTGTGCATGTTCGGGGATGAGGGAGGGTGCCTGCACTGAACATCATATCGTTCATTGTAGGGATGTGCAGGCTCGGATAGGTTCGAGTTTGCACGTGGAGTTCGGATTTTTCCCTCCAAAAAAACGGAACTCAGAAAGAGGCAAAACGTCATCTTACATGGACGAACATCATCATTCCTGGTCTTTTGTCCAGGAATGATGATGTTCGTCCATGTAAGATGACGTTTTGCCTCGTTCTGAGTTCCGTTTTTTTGGAGGGAAAAATCCGAACTCCACGTGCAAACTCGAACCTATCCGAGCCTGCACATCCCTAGTTCATTGTAGGCACTTTACAGGATGAGGAACGACTGTACGATTACAATGTTGTAATCGTCCTGTCGTTCCTCTATCGGCAAGTGGATATGCACCTTTAGTTTTGGTAAGTGATATTTCTTCTGACCTGCAGGGAAATATATGTTTTTTCTGCAGGTTATGCAAAGATGTATAGCACTATTCCTGCCCCTAAATTAAGTAAAATATATTTGTAATGATTTAGAGAAATGGGCTAAATTGAAAAAACTTTCATCTGTACTTATAGATGATATGAAGGTCAGTGGTTGTACAGGAAAGGGTAATAGTAGCAGAAAGAATGAAGTAATGCTGACACTATAGGTCTTTGGTAGGATCATACCTGGGGTAATGTGTGCCGTTCTGTAGGCTTTTTATCTAAAATAACATGGGCAAACTGTAACACATTTAAAGAAGGGCTTCTAAAATGGTGTATAGGTCGCATAACGAAATCTGTAAAAGCTTCAAGTGCTGAATATGAACAACTTAAAGGAGAGAAGGGACAGAGGTGATATGATTAAAACACTCAAATATATCAAAGGTATTTAATGAAAATAAGATTTCAAGAGCAAGGGTGACACTTTTTGAGATTGGATGGAGGAAGACTGAAAGAGTGACAGGACAATGTAATAATCTCAACATCTGTTGTAGGGACTCATACAGTAAAATAATTTAAAGATACTTGGGACAAATCTATTGCTATCATGAAGACTTATGAAAAATGAATAACCAAAAAAATAAAAACACACAAAAAACACAGGCTGGATGGACCTACCGTCAACTTTTATGCTTTACTGCAACATTTTGATTTTGAAAGTTGTATTGTGCTGATAATTTGCAAACACCACAGTATGTGGTTACAGATATTTTAAGCAGTTTAAATCTGAAATCTTTTAACAGAATCAGTATGAGATGACGGCGGCTGAATAGGGCGAATGGAAGGGTGAATGGTGCAGAAACCCTACAGGCGCAGCTAATGACCCTAACCCTCCCCTCTCACCCCCCCTAACTCTGCTTTAGTGGTGCCTAACCATGACCTCGCCGGGGGGAGCCTAGCCCTAACCTACCCTCGGTGGTGCCTAAACCTAACCCTTCCAGGGGGGTGCCTAACCCTAACCTCCACCCAGTGATGCCTAACCCTAACCCCCCTTCCCGTAGCCTAACCGTCCCCGGGCGGTGCCTAACCCTAATTTCTCCCCAGGGGTGCCTAAACCTAACCCCCCCCATCCCAGGCTATGTGCGCATACGTACCACCATCTGGACGTTCGGCATTCCGGCAGTCAGAATGTCGACTCCAGTATCCTGATGTCCTTTGGGGTATCGGCGTCGGCATTATGCCAGGCGTCAGGATTACAGCATCGGTATTTCAACTGCCGGCATCCCGTCCACCGGCATATCAACTGCAACCCCCTTTTTAACATATGGGTTTTGTAAGTCTTTCTTCTAAATAAAATTGTGCTTCTTTAAGGTTTGTAGTCATTGAATATACGGGGACTTCTTAAGCTTAGAACTAATACAGTGCCTTCTTCTTTTGTCCATGTACTTTTTTATTAGGACACACGGGCATTTAACTCCTCACTTCTAAGACCCTGTGTGATTGGAGAATGGGTTGGACGTGATGATAATGACATTGACCCTTTAGCTGCTGAAATGATACAACCTCCTGTACCTAGAAATAAAAATGAGCAACGTGAAGGAGATGAAGGCAGCAGTAGTCCGGCTGGGAGGTGAGTGACGTAATTGTATTAAATTAACATTTATTTGCACTGAACAATCCCAGAACATCCCAAGAGATGTATTTTGCATAGCCTCAAATGCTGCTGGTTTCATGGTTATTCAGCATTATGATTGGTTTTATGCATTCTGAGGGGTAAATTTACTAAGAGTCGAGTTTGGGCGAGTTTGCAAACTCATGCGAGTTTAGCCTCAAACTCGCAAATTTACTAAGACCAAACAGGTGTGAGTTTGGAAGTGAGTTTTCTCTTCTCACTGTTAAAACTCATGTGGGTTTACAAACTCAACTAAACTTACCATCGGCCAAACTAGGAAGTACTTTACATGAAAAAGTTGCAACTCGCAATTTTACAAAGAATCGAGTTTACAATCTGGGGTGAGTTTGTATCAAACTCACTGATAAATTGATGTTTCAAATAGACCACCTCCTGAGCTACGAGTTTGGCAGAAACATACACAGGCCAGTGTGATTTGTATATGTTTCTGCCTGAATACCTAATATAAAGTGTCTTTTTATTTTAAAAAATGACGTAGGTTCCCCCCCCAAAAGCCTAACTTGCCAGCCAGTCCTGGTTCCTAAAATAACGGGGGACAAAATGAGTAGGGTTACACCGTAATTTAGGAACCAGCACCTGGCTGCAGGGCCAGTCCTGGTTTTAATTATAGGGGGAAAAGCCAGAGATCTCAGGAGAGATGGAGACCCCCCCCCCAAGAAGGGGTCCCCCCAGAAACCCCAGGCTTGGTCTGAAGCCTGTGGCTCTTTCTCGCACCCCTAGAGCATTGGGTACGGGAGTAATAACGTGAGAAATATAAGGAAACTATTGTATTTTACAGTGGGACTACAGGTGCCAGCATGCCTGCCCTTTGGCACTTGTGGAGCTACAAGTGCCAGCAGATGGCCGGCACCCGTACCCCCACTGTAAAATAAATAGTTAAATAAAGACAAAACACACACACCGTGCCTAGTAAAACTTTATTTCATACACCTACCCATTCACACATATTAGAATCTGACTGGTTGCTATAGGCAACATCTCCATTTCTAAAAACTCTCACTTTAGTAAATATACCTCTTAGTGCTAATTTAGCCAGAAGCTCATGACAATATATACAAGTGTGTGTATATATAATATATATATATATATATACACACCTGGAATGAGGCAGTTAATAATGTAAGTGGCATGGAACTGGCCTGGAGAGATGCTGACAGGGTTCCACATTTAGGGAGTGATTCTCAGTTGAATGCAAGTGGGAAAGGGGACGGATTTCATTATAATGCACATTTGCGAAAGAATGAAATAGTAGAGCGTGCCGGATATGTCTCGTACTGACAGTCATCGCCATTGCAAACAGATTGACCTGTCTGTTGATGGACCACACGTACTCTGAAAAGGAAGTTTCTGGATGCTAATTGGCTGAAGATCATGCGAGTTTAAGGAACAGCTATTTTGCGCGAGTGTCATGGGCAGTAATCCAACTTCCGTGCGTAATCATAGCGTTCAGACGGAGATAGGAAATCTGCTAATGACAAATATTTTGCACTGAGCATGTAGTTGGTAAAAGCCCATAAAGTAATGATGATGGGTACGTCTGCAGGCTTCCACTTCCACACGCTCAGAGTTTCTGCTCACTTTGTTGGATTCTGGCATTTGCATATGAAAGTAAGTAGAATGCCATGGATGAACGTAAAAGCCATCACACGTGTGTCCATCCCAGAATCGCCCCCCTAGTTGCGTTTGGCTGAAATTGGGACGCATGTCCTCATCATACATTAATTAGACAACAAATCCTCTTATTCATAGCTTAGGCATCAAGCCTGAATATTGTATATAGGTATATTTTTGGAATTTGTTCGGTAGGGGAGCAATGTTAATTTTTAAGTATGATGTGATATACAGTATATTATGCTGTCCTGTGCCTCATGTGAAAGTCATGACCACCCACATCCACATTAACAACTGACCCAAGAGAGTGTTACAAATAGGGGTGTGCACTGGCCATTTTTCGTGTTTTGGTTTTGGAGCTGGATCTTTCTTCATGTTTTGGATCTGGATTGGTTTTGCCAAAACCACCCTTCCGTGTTTTGGGTTCTGGGTTTTGTGTTTTGGATCTGTATTTTTTTGGAAAAAGCATAAAAACAGCTAAAATCTTTTTGTTCCCACGCTATTATTAACCTCAATAACATTCATTTCCACTCATTTCCAGTCTATTCTGAACACCTCACAATATTGTTTTTAGGCAAAAAGGTTGCACCGAGGTAGCTGGATGACTATGCTATGTGACATAAGTGGGCGGCACAAACACGTGGCCCATCTAGGAGTGACACTACAGTAGCAGACAGGATGGCAGTTTGAAAAACTAGGCCCCAAAGAGTACATACTGCAAAGAAAAAAAAGACATGTAAGATGGAATTGTCCTTGGGCCCTCCTACCCACCCTTCTGCTCTATGGGAGGTTTCTGTCGTCCCTGAGCTCGCCTTAGGAAACTTGCGTTACAGTTTGACAGCCTTATGTTGCACACTTTAACAAACCAATCATTTCAGCGCCAGGGTCTGCCACACGACTGTGGCTGAAATGATTGGTTCATTTAGGCACCCACAAAACAAGCTGGAAATTAATCTGTCCCTGCACAAACTGTCTCTACAGAGGCAAGATGTCCTCATCCACCGATTCCTCACCCTCTTCAGTGTTGTTTTCATCCTTACAGAGTATTAATTCGTCCCCGCTGGAATCCACCACCACAGGTCCCTCTATACTTTCTGGAGGCTGGTCTTCCTGGAAGACTTGATAATTCATTTTGATGAACATCATCTTCTCCACATTTTGAGGAAGCAACCTCCTACACCTTTCACTGACAAGGTTGCCGGCTGCACTAAAAACTCTTTCGGAGTACACACTGGAGGGGGGGCAACTTAGGTAAAATAGAGCCAGTTTGTACAGGGGCCTCCAAATTGCCTCTTTTTCCTGCCAGTACAGGTACGGAGTGTCTGACATGCCTAGTTGGATGCTGTCACCGATGTAATCCTCCACCATTCTGTCAATGGTGACAGTATCATATGCAGCGACAGAAGACATGTCAGAAATTGTTGGCAGGTCCTTCAGTCCGGACCAGAAGTCCAAACTTGGTCCTGTCTGCCCTGCATCACCCCCACCGGGTTGCTTAGGATACCCAAGTTGTTTCCTGGCAGCCCCAGTTGCGGGAAAAAATTAAGAAGGAGCTGTTGACGTGTCATGTTCCACTTCAGCTGACAGTGTTTTCACCGGCAGGTCTTTGCGCCTCTGCAGGCTTGTGTCTGCTGGAAAGAGAGAAACCACGTAGGCTTTAAACCTAGGATCGAGCATGGTGGCCAAAATGTAGTGGTCTGATTTCAACAGATTGACCACCCTCGAATCCTGGCAAAGCGAATGAAGGACTTCATCCACAAGTCCCACATACCAAGCAGAATCGCTCGTCTTAGCTCCTCCTTCACTTTCTTCAGCTGCTTCTGCAAAAGCCTGATGAGGAAATGACCTGACTCAAGCTGACAGTGTCTGAACTGACTTCACATGTGCCAAGTTCGAAGGGCTGGAGAATTTTGCACACCACTGAAATCATTCTCCACTGCGCTTGAGTCAGGTGCATACCTTTTCCTTTGCCTATGTCATAGGTGGATGTATAGGCTTAAATGGCCTTTTGCTGCTCCTCCATCCTGTGAAGCATATAGAGGGTTGAGTTCCACCGCGTCACAACCTCTTGCTTCACGTGATAGCAGGGCAGGTTCAAGAGTGTTTGCTGACGCTCCAGTCTTCGGCATGCAGTTGCTGAATGGAGAAAGTGGCCAGAAATGTTTTGGGCCACCCATAGAGTCTCCTGCACCCCCTTGTCGTTTTTCAGAAAAGTCTGCACCACCAAATTTATTGCGTGAGCAAAACATGGGACGTGCTGGAATTTGCCCAGATGTAATGCCCGCACAATATTGCTAGCATTGGAGAGTCTAAGTGGGGTAAGCCATTGGGTGATGATTTCCCTCAGTTTCTCTAAGAGGTTGTTGGCATTGTGCCTCTTACTGAAATCGGTGATACACAGCGTAGCCTGCCTTGGAACGAGCTGGCGTTTCTGAGATGCTGCTGCTGTGGACACTGCTGTTGTTGTTGCGTAAGGCGATACATCTACCCAGTGGGCTGTCAGTCATATAGTCCTTAGTCTACACTGTTCCACTTGTCCACATGTCCGTGGTTAAGTGGACATTGGGTACAACCGCATTGTTCAGGACACTGAGGACACTTTTTCTGACGTCTCTGTACATTCTCGGTATCGCCTGCCTAGTGAAATGGAATCTAGATGGGATTTGGTACCGGGGACACTCTACCTCCATCAATTGTCTAAAGCCCACTGCACTAATGGCGGATACCGGATTTACGTCTAACACCAACATAGCTGTCAAGGCCTCAGTTATCCGCTTTGCAACAGGATGACTGCTGTCGTACTTCATCCTCTTCGCTAAGGACTGTTGGAGGGTCAATTGCTTAGTAAAAGTAGTGGTGTTCCTACTTCCTCTCTAGGATGATGAATGACTCCCAACAGCAACAGCAGCAGTAGGCGTAGCAATGCAGGATCCTCCGGAGGATTCCCAGATAGGAGAGGAGTCAGTCATGCCAGTGACATGGCCTGAAGGACTACTTCCGATCCTGACTGAGGAGGAAATTGACGAGGAGGGAGTTGACTGTGTGGTTTGCAGGCGCTTGGATACAACCGGATAAAGGGATTTAGGTGTCCCTGGACTGCTTACAGTCTTAGCCACAGTTTGTGAACTTGACAGTAACTGTTTATGAATGCGCTGCAGGTGACGTATAAGGAAGGGTGTTCCTAGGTGGTTAACGTCCCTACCTCTACTTATTCCACCTTTACATACGGTACATATGGCAAGACAGTTGTTGTCTGGATTTGGTCTGAAATATTTCCAGACCAAAGAGGTATAATGTTTGGTCTTTTGCCCAGGCATGACCGTGATGGGCTTTTTCATCCCACGGACATCAACTGTCTCCCCCGGTGCCTGATTTAAACAAACCACATCACCATCAGAATCCTCCTCGTCAACTTTCTCCTCAGCGCCAGCTACACCAATACCCTCATCCTGTTGTACTTCAACAGTGACATCTTCAATTTGAATATCAGCAACTGGACTGTGGGTGCTCCTTCCTGCACTTGCAGAGGGCGTGCAAATGGTGGAAGGAGCCACCTCTTCCCGTCCAGTGTTGGGAAGGTCAGGCATCGCAACCGCCGACACACTTGGACTCTCCTTGGGGATTTGTGATATCTTCTTAGAAGAACGCACAGTTCTTTGCTGTGCTTTTGCCAGCTTAACTCTTTTAATTTTTCTGGGAGGAGGAGGGCTTCCATCGTCATGTGAAGCTGAACCGCTAGTCATGAACAGTGGGAAGGGCCTTAGCCATTCCTTGCCACTCCGTGTCGTAAATGGCATATTGGCAAGTTTACGTTTCTCCTCAGACGATTTAAATTTATTTTTGAAGGTCATTTTACTGAACTTTGGCTTTTTGGATTTTACATGCCCTCTACTATGACATTGGGCATCGGCCTTGGCAGACGACGTTGATGGCATTTCATCTACTATGTCATGACTAGTGGCAGCAGCTTCAGCACTAGGAGAAAGTGGTTCTTGAGCTTTCACTATTTTATCCTCCGAATTTTTGTCCTCCATTTATGTGATATTGATATATGCGGCTAAGGCGCACACAAACACAGAAAAAAACACTTGATTTATTTGGGCACTTGGTGTTACACCGCCCTTCAACATACCAGCTGGCCCTTGACTTATGACACAGGCGCACGCTTGGTGCTGCTACTTTGTTGATGCACATGCGGCTAACGCGCACACAAACACAGAAAGAAAAATAAAAAATTTGCACTTGGGGGGGGAGTACCAGTAATGGACAGAGCACCCCCTGGACAACACTACAGCACCCCTTTAGGACTACAGTTACACAGGAGCCACTGAAGCCCCCCCTCTTCTGTCTGCACACAGCTCCTATGGACAACACAACTTTTATGGGATACCAGCACTGCACAACACAGCCATGCCAGCCCCTATGGACTTTGGACACAGCCCCTATAGACAACAGCAGCACCAGCACAGCAATCCCCACCCTGCCTCTTCACTGTCCACAGCCGGAGTGAAAAATGGTGCTGACGCAGGGACCTTTTATAGTATCCGAAACCCGCGAGAATCCGACAGCGCGAGGATGACATTTTGCCTCGTTCCGGGAACCAAGTCTGGCAGGAAAACCCGAGCCAGACTCTGTTCCCGGCTCGGATCGGGAGGGGGGTTCGGATTTCTAATATCTGAACCCGCTCATGCCTACTTACAATGAAGCCTCCTGAAACAAAGCCGACCTATTTATCTGGCTTTAATGGACAGACCTGTTAACACAAACTCTAACAACCCAATTATTAATACAAATGGTTGGCTGAATATAAGGCAAACAATAACAAGGTACTGGATTTCATAAAATATTCATAATGTAATGTTCTTAAAAATAATTGTGAAGAATTGTAAATTGTACAGGCTGCTGTGTTCATAGTCCTTACTATAAAACAAACTCATCAGCGTTGGATAATGAACAGAATGTACGGTAGTGAATAGTGTGGATACAGCATGGATGGCAGATTCAATTTCATTAAAATATTCATACTTTGAAGTGGACATCACTCGATTTTGAAGCTAACTCTGCCAGAATCCTCTGTGTGCCTCAGGGAACTTATCATTTGAGTAAGTAATAAATAGCAGGCTATTACCATAGAAGACATTTCTAGACTAAAATGTCAGTTCTACAGTTAGATCTATATTTCTTCACTCCTAGGGTATATGTACTAAATCTGGGTACACACCTATACAATCGTCGGCCCGTTCGTTCGATATGGAAACAGTGTGTACGGACGTTCGATCCTGTTTTGTCGGATGAAAACTGGTCGAATGGGTGGATCGCATCTTCTGTGCAGTTTCATTTTCATCCAATTCCACAGGGCCTGGTCGTACCGAAAGTGCTGTGTGTATGCACCTTCCACCATTCTTTTGACTGTTCTTACACGATTGTACACCAAACCTGGGGCCGCCTCCCAGGGCGTGCATATTTAAACTTAGTTCAAGAAGCATTCTGGGCTCTATTTACTAAGCAGTGTAGGAGACAGAGGGAAAAGTGATAAGGTGCCAGCCAATCAGCTCCTGTCATTTTTCAAACACAGCCTGTGAGATGGCAGTTAGTAGCTGATTGGCTGGCACCTTATCACTTTTCACTCTGTCTCCTAACACTGCTTAGTAAATAGACCCCTCTATGTGTCATGCTCCTCTTCATGTACAAAATCGCCATTTTCTTACCTTTACCCCACCACCTACACTGCTAGGCTTGGCTTGCTGGAGAGTGTAGTTCCACAACTTGCTGGGCTGTGTAGTAATGCAATTGATAGTGGACACAAGTATAGCTAGTTCAGAAACGAACGGACGTAATAGCTCTGAAAATGTTCACGTAGGCTTGTTTTGGTCTCATAATCACACATCACACCCCCTCCCTGCCCATCATGTTAATTTGAGATACACCCACTGTGAGCGCAGCCTAAAATCGGGAAATGTGTACGCTGGTACAATAATTTCCTTGTGATAGTTCGGCACCACGGGATCGAAGGTCACACATTGGATTGTATATGTGTGTACGCACGTATTGGCACTGTGATCGGCATTTCCGAACGGGAGCATTGTCGATCAAAGCGTTGCATCGAATGTGTGATTGTATAAGTGTGTACCCAGCTTTAGCCTTGAAGAGCGATAAAGTGAACAGAGATAAAGTACCAACCAATCAGCTCCTAACTGTCATTTTTGAAGTGACAGGAGCTGATTGGTTGGCACTTTATCTCCATCCACTTTATTTCTCTCCAAGGCTTACTGCATAGACCTCATAGTAACCAAAGCAGACCTGTTGTTGTTACCATTGTGTAGGTTTTCTGCAATCTTACAGTATAGGTAAATTGATTACCGTGATATTAACCTGTTATGCACTTATGGGGTGTGCGTAAGTAGTGGCATAGCGTAAGCATAGTGCTAATCCACATTATGGTCATGCAGTTGTGAATCTGACTGATACGGTATAGCTTTTATCTCTGCGCTGAGTATCCGCTGCATATCATTGTGACACATTCCCTTCTTCCTCATTGGTTGACAGACAGTGAGAAGAGCTGTGTAACCAGGGCCGGCTCTAGGGGTGTTCGACCTGTGCGAACATAAAAGGCGCACCCCTCCCCAACATCCCGATTTCAGCGGGTGGTCAAATCGGGAGGTTGGGGACCCCCACCGATGCAGCTGTGCAGCGGTCCCGGACCCCGGAGACTCTGAATGGATGCTGCGCGCATCCATTCAGGGAGAGGGGCTGGGGGAAGCCCAGCTAGTGAGGCTCCCCCCAGCCTGACATTATTTGGAGGCGGGCACGTCTACTAATAACCGTAGGCTACGCCCCCATTTCCGGTGGCGCAGTGAAGAGGGCCCGGCACAGGGTGCTCTGACCCTTGGAGCCAGCCCTGTGTGTAACACTTTAAAAACAGTTTGGGGTACCTGTCACTTCTCCACACTTAAGCTTGGTACACACTATGCTACTGTACAAATGTAGAAAAACAAGTGTGTTTTCTGCAGTGTATCATATCTGTAACATTGTACGTGTTGTAAGGTAAGCCAACCACACTAATGAGGAACCTGTTGTTCAACCTTGTCTAAAGGCCCCCATACATCAGCAATCAGAAAACCACAATTGGACAATTTGAAGATTTGTTGCTCGATGTTAGGATTTGCCAATCTAGCAATCTGCACCCATACATTACAGATCTTTTTCAGTGTTTTTCAGATCGATTTCAGCAAATACAGATCTGCCAGTCTTGAAAGGCCCATCGTTTTACTAGTAACGGTCTGCAAATCTGCTGATCATGTCCATACACTAGCAATCTACAGCCCCAATCCATCTGTGACATCCAACATGTTGGACAATCTGATTTAACAATTCCAATCACTTTTTGGTTGCAATCTGTGATCTGTGAAGCCCATACATTGCAGATTATTTTATTCAATCATCTGCAAAACACAGAATTGCCACAATCTATTGCTGATGTATGTGGGCCTTTAGACAGATCGATCTATAGACATTTTTTTCTACACATGTAGAAAACCAGATATACAGATTTATGAGTAGGTCACTAGTACCCCTATAAGTTTTGCAATCAGATGACAGATGTTTATCTGCTGAGGAAACTTTTGGAACTATCTGACCAAACCCGACTGGATTGGGACATGACCGGTCATTTTAAGAAGGCGCGCTGTTATGTCAGGCAACTATTATGTAAGAAAACGGAAGAGAAATATTCTGCACAAGACACTCATGTGATTTGGGATCTTGTTTCACATCAGTGTTTAATGAAAACTGGGAACCACAGTATGGAGGAAAGTGTCAAAAGTTTCAATCACATACAGTATAGCCATTTGGTAAAGAAGAGTTTTACATCCACCAAGTTCTACTGCTCATATTTATTCTCAACCTCAATCGACTTTTCCCGCCTGACTCGGATCTGAAATCGAGGCAAAACGTCATCATCCCACCTTCCGAGTCTCGCGGGTTTTGGATCCTATATAAGGTACCCGCGTCGGCGCCATTTTCTCACTCGGCTGTGGACAGTGAAGAGGGAGGGTGGGAGTTAGGGCTGTGTAGTGTAGTGTAGTGTAGTGCTGCTGTTGTCCACTACTTCAAAGTCCATAGGGGCTGGCTGTGTTGTGCTGTGCTGCTGTTGTTAATAGGGGCTGTGTCCACTACTTCAAAGTCCATAGGGGCTGGCTGGACTGTGTTGTGCAGTCAGTTCTCCATAGGGGCTGTGTCCACTCCAAAGTCCTGTGCAGTGTCCCAGTCCTAAAGGGGTGCTGTAGTGTTGTCCAGGGGGTGCTCTGTCCATCAGGGGTGCTCCCCCCAAGTGCTAAAAAAATAATATATTTTCTGTGTTTGTGAATTGTGTGCGCAGTAGCCGCACGTGCATCAACAAAGTAGTGCCAAGCGTGCGCCTGTGTCATAAGTAAAGGGCCGGCTGGCTTGACCGTTAAAGGGTGCTGTAACCCCCAAAGTACACTCCAGTCCAAACCAAAAAAATAATTATTTTCTGTGTTTGTGAATTGTGTGCGCAGTAGCCGCACGTGCATCAACAAAGTAGTGCAAAGCGTGCGCCTGTGTCATAAGTAAAGGGTCGGCTGGCTTGACCGTTAAGGGTGCTGTAACCCCCGAAAGTACACTCCAGTCCAAACCAAAAAAAAAATTATTTTCTGTGTTTGTGAATTGTGTGCGCAGTAGCCGCACGTGCATCAACAAAGTAGTGCCAAGCGTGCGCCTGTGTCATAAGTAAAGGGCCGGCTGGCTTGACCGTTAAGGGTGCTGTAACCCCTGAAAGTACACTACAGTCCAAACCAAAAAAAAAATTATTTTCTGTGTTTGTGACTTGTGTGCGCTTTAGCCGCACGTGCATCAACAAAGTAGTGCCAAGCGTGCGCCTATGTCATAAGTAAAGGGCCAGCTGGCTTGACCGTTAAAGGGTGCTGTAACCCCGAAAGTACACTCCAGTCCAAACCAAAAAAAAAATTATTCTCTGTGTTTGTGAATTGTGTGCGCAGTAGCCGCACGTGCATCAACAAAGTAGTGCCAAGCGTGTGCCTGTGTCATAAGTAAAGGGCCGGCTGGCTTGACCGTTAAGGGTGCTGTAACCCCCGAAAGTACATTCCAGTCCAAACCAAAAAAAAAATTATTTTCTGTGTTTGTGAATTGTGTGCGCAGTAGCCGCCCGTGCATCAACAAAGTAGTGCCAAGCGTGCGCCTGTGTCATAAGTAAAGGGCCGGCTGGCTTGACCGTTAAGGGTGCTGTAACCCCCGAAAGTACACTCCAGTCCAAACCCCCCAAAAAATTATTTTCTGTGTTTGTGAATTGTGTGCGCAGTAGCCGCACGTGCATCAACAAAGTAGTGCCAAGCGTGCGCCTGTGTCATAAGTCAAGGGCCGGCTGGCTTGACCGTTAAGGGTGCTGTAACCCCCGAAAGTACACTCCAGTCCAAACCAAAAAAAAAATTATTTTCTGTGTTTGTGAATTGTGTGCGCAGTAGCCGCACGTGCATCAACAAAGTAGTGCCAAGCGTGCGCCTGTGTCATAAGTAAAGGGCCGGCTGGCTTGACCGTTAAGGGTGCTGTAACCCCCGAAAGTACACTCCAGTCTAAACCAAACAAAAAATTATTTTCTGTGTTTGTGAATTGTGTGCGCAGTAGCCGCACGTGCATCAACAAAGTAGTGCCAAGCGTGCGCCTGTGTCATAAGTAAAGGGCCGGCTGGCTTGACCGTTAAAGGGTGCTGTAACCCCCAAAGTACACTCCAGTCCAAACCAAAAAAATAATAATTTTCTGTGTTTAGCCGCACGTATATATCAAATTGATATAACATAAATGGAGGACCAAACTTTCTCCGATAAAAATAAAATAGAGAAAGATCAAGAACCACTTCCTCCTAGTGCTGAAGCTGCTGCCACTAGTCATGACATAGACGATAACATGCCATCAACGTCGTCTGCCAAGGCCGATGCCCAATGTCATAGTAGAGGGCACATACAATCCCAAATGGCAAAGTTCAGGAAAATGACCTTGAAAAAGACATTTAAATCAGCTGAAGAGAAACGTAAACTTGCCAATATGCCATTTACGACACGGAGTGGCAAGGAACGGCTAAGGTCGATCCCTAGTATGTTCATGACTAGTGGTTCAGCTTCACATGACGATGGAAGCCCTCCTCCCACTAAAAAAATCAAAAGAGTTAAGCTGGCAAAAGCACAGCGAAGAACTGTGCTTTCTAAGAAGATATCACAAATCCCCAAGGAGAGTCCAAGTGTGGTGGTGGTTGCGATGCCTGACCTTCCCAGCACTGGACGGGAAGAGGTGGCTCTTTCCACCATTTGCACGCCCCCTGCAAGTGCTGAAAGGAGCACCCACAGTCCACTTGCTGATATGCAAATTGAAGATGTCACTGTTGAAGTACAACAGGATGAGGATACTGGTGTAGCTGGCGCTGAGGAGGAAGTTGGCGAGGAGGATTCTGATGGTGATGTGGTTTGTTTAAATCAGGCTCCGGGGGAGACAGTTGTTGTCCGTGGGATGAAAAAGCCCATCACGGTCATGCCTGGGCAGAAGACCAAACATTCCACCTCTTTGGTCTGGCAATATTTCTATCCAAATCCGGACAACAACTGTCTTGCCATATGTACCATATGTAAAGGTGAAATAAGTAGGGGTAGGGACGTCAACCACCTAGGAACATCCTCCCTTATACGGCACCTGCAGCGCGTTCATAAAAAGTTACTGTCAAGTTCAGAAACTTTGGCTAAGACCGTAAGCAGTCCAGGGACACCTAAATCCCGTTGTCCTGTTGTATCCAAGTGCCTGCAAACCACACCGTCAACTCCCTCCTCGTCAATTTCCTCCTTAGTCAGGATCGGAAGTAGTCCTGCAGGCCATGTCACTGGCATGACTGACTCTCCTATCCGGGATTCCTCCGGAGGATCCTGCATTGCTACGCCTACTGCTGCCGTTGCTGCTGTTGCTGCTGCTGGGAGTCGTTCATCATCCCAGAGAGGATGTAGGAACACCACTACTTTTACTAAACAATTGACCCTCCAACAGTCCTTAGCGAGGAGGATGAAGTACGACAGCAGTCATCCTGAAGCAAAACGTATAACTGAGGCCTTGACTGCTATGTTGGTGTTAGACGTGCGTCCGGTATCTGCCATTAGTGCAGTGGGATTTAGACAATTGATGGAGGTAGTGTGTCCCCGGTTCCAAATCCCGTCTAGATTCCACTTCACTAGGCAGGCGATACCGAGACTGTACAGAAACGTCAGAAAAAGTGTCCTCAGTGTCCTGAAAAATGCCGTTGTACACAATGTCCACTTAACCACGGACATGTGGACAAGTGGAATAGGGCAGACTAAGGACTATATGACTGTGACAGCCCACTGGGTAGATGTATCACCTTACGCAGCAACAGCAGCAGCGTCACCAGTAGCAGCATCTCAGAAACGCCAGCTCGTTCCAAGGCAGGCTACGCTGTGTATCACCGGTTTCAGTAAGAGGCACACCGCCGACAACCTCTTAGAGAAACTGAGGGAAATCATCGCCCAGTGGCTTACCCCACTTAGACTCTCCTGGGGATTTGTGATATCGGACAACGCCACCAATATTGTGCGGGCATTACATCTGGGCAAATTCCAGCATGTCCCATGTTTTGCTCACACAATAAACTTGGTGGTGTAGAATTTTCTGAAAAGCGACAGGGGCGTGCAGGAGACGCTTTGGGTGGCCCGAAAAATTTCTGGCCACTTTCACCATTCAGCGACTGCGTGCTGAAGACTGGAGCGCCAGCAAACACTCTTGAACCTGCCCCGCCATCACCTGAAGCGAGAGGTTGTGACGCGGTGGAACTCAACCCTCTATATGCTTCAGAGGATGGAGGAGCAGCAAAAGGCCATACAAGCCTATACATCCACCTTTGACATAGGCAAAGGAGGGGGTATGCACCTGACTCAAGCGCAGTGGAGAATGATTTCCGTGTTGTGCAAGGTTCTCCAGCCCTTCGAACTTGCCACACGTGAAGTCAGTTCAGACACTGCCAGCTTGAGTCAGGTCATTCCCCTCATCAGGCTTTTGCAGAAGCAGCTGGAGAAAGTGAAGGAGGAGCTAAGACGGAGCGATTCCGCTCGGCATGTGGGACTTGTGGATGAAGCCCTTCATTCGCTTTGCCAGGATTCCAGGGTGGTCAATCTGTTGAAATCAGACCACTACATTTTGGCCACCGTGCTCGATCCTAGGTTTAAAGCCTATGTGGTGTCTCTCTTTCCGGCCGACACAAGCCTGCAGAGGTGCAAAGACCTGCTGGTGAACACACTGTCAGCTGAAGCGGAACGTGACACGTCAACGGCTCCTTCTTCATTTTCTCCCGCAACTGGGGCTGCCAGGAAAAAACTTAGGTATCCTAAGCAACCCGCTGGCGGTGATGCAGGGCAGGCAGGACCAAGTTTGGACATCTGGTCCGGACTGAAGGACCTGGCAACAATTTCTGACATGTCTACTGTCACTGCATATGATACTGTCACCATTGACAGAATGGTGGAGGATTACATCGGTGACAGCATCCAAGTAGGCATGTCAGACAGTCCATACCTGTACTGGCAGGAAAAAGAGGCAATTTGGAGGCCCCTGTACAAACTGGCTCTATTTTACCTGAGTTGCCCCCCCTCCAGTGTGTACTCCGAAAGAGTGTTTAGTGCAGCCGGGAACCTTGTCAGCGAAAGGCGTAGGAGGTTGCTTCCACAGAATGTGGAGAAGATGATGTTCATCAAAATGAATTATCAGCTCTTCCAGGGAGACCAGCCTCCAGAAGGTACAGAGGGACCTGTGGTGGTGGATTCAAGTGGGGACGAGTTAATACTTTGTGAGGATGAGGATGTACACACTGAAGAGGGTGAGGAATCGGTGGATGAGGAGGATGAGGATGACATCTTGCCTCCGTAGAGCCAGTTTGTGCAGGGACACATTAATTGCCAGCTTGTTTTGTGGGGGCCCAAACGAACCAATCATTTCAGCCACAGTTGTGTGGCAGACCCTGGCGCTGAAATGATTGATTTGTTAAAGTGTGCATGTCCTGTTTATACAACATAAGGGTGGGTGGGAGGGCCCAAGGACAATTCCATCTTGCACCTCTTTTTTTTCTTTGCATTATGTACAGTTTGGGGCCTAGTTTTTCTAACTGCCATCCTGTCTGCCACTGCAGTGTCACTCCTAGATGGGTCACGTGTTTGTGCCGCCCACTCGTGTCGCTTAGCATAGTCATCCAGCTACCTCGGTGCAACGTTTTGGACATAAAAACACTATTGTGAGGTGTGAGGTGTTCAGAATAGACTGGAAATGAGTGGAAATTAAGGTTATTGAGGTTAATAATAGCATAGGAGCAGAAAAACCTACAAATTCTGTGATTTTAGCTGTTTTTATGCTTTTTTAAAAAAAAATACAGATCCAAAACACAAAACCCAGAACCCAAAACACGGAAGGGTGGTTTTGGCAAAACCAATCCAGATCCAAAACACGAAGAAAGATCCAGATCCAAAACCAAAACACAAAACACGAAAAGTGGCCGGTGCACACCCCTAGTTAAAACTATATCATATAAAATTTTGGCTCTTGAATTGAACTTAGATGTGTCCTTGGAATAATATTTTATATAGTATTAGTGTCAGCTTGGGTCTTTCCAGGCTTTGAGCCACATCTGGCAGAGCATTCTATGTTGTACTAACATACTGTATACCCTGTCCCTTTCTTAAGCCTTACAACGCATACAGCAGGTTATTTGGTTTCCATGTGCTTTCTTTATTAAAAACCAATACCTTTAAGCTAAAAGGACAGAGGATGAATGCACTAGATTTACATTTACATTCCACCCTATAAACCTCTCATGCAAATGGCTTCTCAGTGATTGTGTAGTTAGTGCACGTTATCTAAACCTCATTGGGGGTATTCATTTTTCATTAGATCACTGACACAAATAACGACTTAGATAAAACATTAGTAGTATATATGTATTGCGAGGCTTCTGGTACATTTCACATGTAGAATAAATGTTACATTTGCATAATGTTTTCTGTATAGAATGTGTCTGTAATATACATTCATATCACCTATGTAGAAGCTCTTTCTATAACTGTGATAGGAACCTATATAATAAACCTATCTAGTAAAACTTTAGTATACTATAGTAGTAGTCTATTAGTATTCTATTGCAGTCATAGAAATTCCTCTGGTAGTAATGTACTGTATTAGCAGGGCCGGTGCAAGGTTTCTCGGTACCTTAGGCAAAACTTCAATCTACTGCCCCAAACCACCATTAATACCCACTTCCCTGCCTCACATATGAAAGTTCATTATTATTATTATCAGTTATTTATATAGCGCACACATATTCCACAGCGCTTTACAGAGAGTATTTGCCTATTCACATCAGTCCCTGCCCCAGTGGAGCTTACACTCTATATTCCCTACCACATACACACACACATATACACTGGGGTTAATTTGTGTTGGGAGCCGATTAACCTACCAGTATATTTTTGGAGTGTGGGAGGAAACCGCAGTTCCCGGGGGAAACCCACGCAAGTACAGGGAGAATATACAAACTCCACACAGGTAGGGCCGTGGTGGGAATTGAACCCATGACCTCAGCACTGTGAGGCAGTAATGCTAACCATTACACCATCTGTGTATCTTATAAGTTCCACAGCTGCCACCTGTATTAAGTACAATTTTGTGGTAGGCAGACTCAGCGGCGCCCCCTATATTCTGCCTAATGCTAGAGCCAGCCCTGTGCATTAGCATTCTATAGCAGTAATAGACATTTCTATAATAGTAATGTATTCGTTTTCTGTAGCAATAATAGTGATATATGGTATTCTCTAATAGTAATGTACTGTATTAGTATTCTATAGCAGTAATAGACATTTCTATAATAGTAATTTATTAGTATTCTTTAGCAGTAACAGTGATATATGGTATTCTCTAGTAGTAATGTACTGTATTAGCATTATATAGCAGTAATAGACAATTCTATAATAGTAATGTATTAGTATTCTGTAGCAGTAATAGTGATATATGGTATTCTCTAATAGTAATGTACTGTATTAGTATTCTATAGCAGTAATAGACAATTTTATAATAGTAATGTATTACTATTCTGTAGCAGTAATAACAATATATAGTATTCTCTAGTAGTAATGTACTGTATTAGTATTCTATAGCAGTATTAGACAATTCTATAATAGTAATGTATTAGTATTCTGTAGCAGTAATAGTGATATATGGTATTCTCTAATAGTAATGTACTGTATTAGTATTCTATAGCAGTAATAGACAATTTTATAATAGTAATGTATTACTATTCTGTAGCAGTACAGATTCTGTACCACAGGCAGACTTTAACACCCGCTGGGTTCCTGTTTTAATTAACCTGCGGACGATCAATTTGCGGCAGCCAGCGCTACAGAGCTCAGCGGCAGAGGCTATTAGACACTGACCGCTAATTGCGCATGCGCGACGTGAATTGCGCGGCACCTTGGGACTATCCTGACGTCACGGACGACGTCACTAAGATGACCGCGGCTGACTGCGCATGCGCAAAATGGCGTTTAGCACTAGTCTTGTTAATTGATTACCTCACTATTAGGGTATATAAAGGGGTAACCCCAGATACATACCATCACCCCTGAGGAAGTCCGACAGGACGAAACGCGTTGGGAAATACCAGCCTCTCTTAAAAGGACATTGTGACTACCTTACAGATAAGCACTTTATTTTTACTATTTATATTAACTTGTTTATACGTTCCTATATCCCCTTTCGCTTCATACTTTGTAATAAAGCCCCCCTGTTTTGAGATGTATTGATGATGGGTCTTTTATTGGTTTAATGCCCGTCACTGACATATGTGGAAGCATCTGGGATAACAAGGGAATCTGGAGGAGTGACAAAGAACATATATCTACATGCTATCATACAAGAGTCTTTATGGTAAACACATCTATATACATTAGCCTATTTGCAAAAAGGAAATACTACACTATATTTTCTTTCTCCTATCTGGCTCTGGTTTGAGCCCTCTTCATTAAGGTCTCCCATGTACTGGAATCCCGGGCCCATTTCATCATCTGCAACTCCCAGACAGAGTTTCAGAGAAGCCTTTTTTTTATTTGGTACGCACACTATTGTTTTTCGAGCACGGGCACAATTATTCATAATTTATCACACTATTTTGGTGCATGCCCTTTCCACCCCTTTTTTCCACATCACATTCATCCGATTGCCATACGGTTATACGGAAAGGACTGCTGCCTCCTCATATTTGAAGGATTCATGCGTTGATTGGTTATAAACTCCATTTTAAAGACACCTGCACTGAAATTAACATTCAGGGTAACCACACTGTGCGCGATCCCGGAACCACAACTTCCATATATATATATATATATCGACCATTACTGTACAGCCATGGCCAAACTTTTAGAGAATGACACAAGTATTGGTTTTCACAAAGTTTGCTGCTTCAGTGTTTTTATACCTTTTTGTCAGATGTTACTATGGTATACAGAAGTAAAATTACAAGCATTTTATAAGTGTCAGAGGCTTTTATTGACAATTACATTAAGTTTATGAAAAGAGTCAATATTTGCAGTGTTGACCCTTCATTTTCAAGACCTCTGCAATTCACCCTGGCATGCTGTCAATCAACTTCTGGGCCACATACTGACTGATGGCTGCCTATTTTTGCCTAATCAATGCTTGGAGTTTGGCAGAATTTGTGGGTTTTTGTTTGTCCAACCACCTCTTGAGAATTGACCACAAGTTCTCAATGGGATTAAGGTCTGGGGAGTTTCCTGGCCATGGACCCAAAATTTTGATGTTTTGTTCCCCAAGCCACTTAGTTATCACTTTTGCCTTATGGCAAGGTGCTCCATCATGCAGGAAAAGGCATTGTTCGTCACCAAACTGTTCTTGGATGGTTGGGAGAAGTTGCTCTTGGAGGATGTTGTGATACCATTCTTTATTTATGGCTGTGTTCTTAGACAAAATTGTGAGTGAGCCCTTGGCTGAGAAGCAACCCACACATGAATGATCTCAGGATGCTTTGTCTTTGTCCAATATATGTAAGGGGCACTGCATAGTGGGGACTACTACTGGGGATGCAATATAAGGGGCACTACTGGGGGAACTGCATGGGGGACTACTACTGGGGGAACTGCATGGAGGGACTACTACTGGGGGCACTGCATGGGGGGACTACAACTGGGGGCACTGCATAGGGGGGGAGCACTACTGGGGATGCAATGTAAGGGGCACTACTGGGGGAACTGCATGTGGGGGACTACTACTGGGGGCACTGCATGGGGGGACTACTACTGGGGGCACTACATAGGGGGGACCACTACTGGGGGCACTGCATAGGGGCACTATATGGGGAGACCACTACTGGGGGCACTGTATAAGGGGCACTGCATAGGGGGGACTACTAGGGGAACTAGGCCATGGCACAGGTCGCACCACCATAGTTACGGCCTTAAGTAGGAGGAACATTTTGGGGCATAATTATTATTATGGGAGGAAGGGTGCCGTTCTGGGACCTAATTCACATTGTAGGTAGGGACAGTTATGGGACATAATTGTGTGAGGAGGGGCCAGGGTCTAAATACAGCAGTATAGCTTAGAGGCCCTCGGGCTTCGTTGAATTTTTTAATGTGGCCCACACTGTCTTAAAGGTTGAAGACCCCTGCTTTAGCCATTCTGCAATCATTTATATAACATTGTGCCTTTATTTCCTGTAGCCTTATTTATAGCCTGTATCCCAAGGCAATAATTCATATATATATGTATGTACTCAATCAGTATTTACTGTGGCTAGCTAATTTTGAGTGGTTGATGCGAGTTAGACATGGGCTAATACAGAGTGAGCTTCATGCTAGTTTGTGTAGTGTAAATTCCGGAGTTTAATTCTGTGTATGTCCAGATTAAGGACACATATACAGCTATTGCACATTTACATGATTCTGACACATCAGATAAATGTATGCCTGGTGGTGCAGGAGGAGAGAGGTATGGGGCGTGACAACTAGAGATGTGCGCAAACCCCCATGTTTTGGTTCTAATTTATCATCATGTTTTGGCTAAACCACCCTCAAGTGTTTTGGTTCGGAAACTGTTTTGGTTTGGGGTTTCTTTAAAAATGTATAAAAACAGGTAAAATAATTTCATTTGGACATGTTTTTCTTCCTTTATTATTATTATTATTATTAATAACATAAATAACGTTGATATCCAGTAATTTCCAGTCAATTTTGACCACCTCTCAGCACTTGAAATCACGAGGGCAGGACTTAAATGCAATCTCAAACATGCGAGATTTGGTTTTTATATCCCAAGAAGACCCGAGCCGTGACTCTGTTCCACTCGGAACCCCAAAGTGCGATCTGGTTATTAGCTCAGAGTACTGAATTGTGAGAAGACCCGGGCCAGGACTCTATTCGGAAACCCTAATTTTGTGTGTGTTCGTATTTCAAGAAAAACAAACGCACATCCCTAGTTCCAACACATGCCGACTACAGTAAGGGTGTGTTTGCGTAATTGTGAACAAAAGCAAATTGGAAAACCAGACACAAATATGCCAGGGTCAGATCCCGGAGGTCGATCATCCCCTTCCCATAATAACAGTTCTCCCCAGCCCACTCCCGCTGGACCCTGTATAGCAGCAGGGAGAGCGCAGAAACAGTCTCTGTCCCCATCCCAGCACACACTACTGTGTTCCCAAGTTTGTTTGAACTAGGAATCTTCCTTTATTTCCTATCCTTATGTAAGCCTTGCCCCTTGCACAAAGCGTCTTATACCTTAGTGGTGTCACTAGTTCCAACTTCTTTACATATTCAGAAGTTGTGCAAACGTCTAACATGTATTTTCCTGCTATCAGCGCACATCCCCCTATTCCCCGGGTTGGGATGACTCTCAGTTTGATTGAAACATTCCAAGTGACATGACTTTATTTTTCTAGTTTGAAGATGGAACCAAAGAACAAAGGTCTGAAACAACAGCAGCAGCAGCACAAGAAGTTACTGGCGGCCATGCTCTCCCAAGACTCATTTGACTCCGTCCACAGCACCGCGGCGTCTCTCACAGAGGAAGATATAGATAACGAGGATGATGCAATGGAACTGCTAGGTAATTTATAAAGTCACTCACTTATTTATAGAGTGCTTAGATGGAGAAGAGATTTGTTCTCTTGTTAACTAGGTAGAGTACAGGTAGGGTCACAGTATGTAGTCTGATCCCTTCTCTTTGATTTTTCAAGGTATATATTTCATCTTGTTGTAAATTGTGGACTACAAGCTGCAAATGTTCCCTGCAGCCAGCAACCTCATGCTGTGAATTGGCTTCAGGGGTCTGTGTAATGTGTACTTAGTTTCTTTACATATATTCCTAGGTTTGATTCTCTTTACAATAAATTATTAGAACTCTGTTGTATCTCTGCTTGGGGCTTAGCTGGGTGTTACAGGGGCGTTCTCACGTAGGCTGAGGTTAGTGTGGGTACAGTATGTCGATGAAAGTGTGGGCTAAGCAAAGATGTGCGTAAGTGTAAATACGCCTGTTTTCAGACGGATCTTTTTCACAAGGGATAGAGCTGTGTAAGAGCACACTGATGATGAGGACAGCTGTGTAAGAGCACACTGATGATGAGGACAGCTGTATTTGTGAAGTCACAAATGGTGACATGCTGCCATTGACCAGATTTACCATTCTTCCCAGATTATGGGTGGGATGCATTATGCACCACTGATCGCATGCATATCGCGGTTTATTAATGCCGTATGCATGAATATTTGCTATTTAAACCGGCAAAAGATACTGTAGTTCTTCTGATAAGAACTGTCCTTTGCGTCGTGAGGACTTCTTGGTTTATGACACGGGAGTCCTTGTGCGCATGCGCGAGCCAATTGGGATCCTGGGGAGAATTCTGTTGAATCCCTCTCGGGGAAGTCTCCGGTAAGATGCCCGTAGGCTTTTATTAGGCAACGCCTAATAGGGAACAAGCTCACAAAAGTGTCGCTCTCCGGAGTTTGATGCATATGGGGTAAGGCGTCAAATCTCCGAAAACTGTATTTTCTGAGGTTTGATTAAATTTTTTAAGGATAATGTATCCCACCCTATATCTGTCAGATCAGATGTACATCAGTCTCAAAAGAATAAATAAGGGGATTTTGGCTCTCCACTGAATATAATCGCTGCCCCTAACTAACACCTGAGGATCTATCCCAAAGATCCAGCAAAAAGTACACCATATTGGGGTATGGTGTGGAAGGTGACGTTATCAGCAAAGTCACCTATAAGCTGATGTATAAACCATGATGTTACCAGTTTATGTAAACAAAGGAGGAAAAATATATACTTAACTTAAAAGTGAAAAATGGTTCTGGTTTCTTTTGATTATAACCTAGAGTTGTATATGACCCAAAAATGTAAACAAGAACACCGAGTCCGGTTCCCGAATGGCAGATAAAAACAAGGCAATAATAGAAAAAATGGGTCATACCTCTAGGACAATGTAATGGAGTCCCACCAGATAGCACCTCCTCTGGTCCAACTAGTTTCGAGAAGAATCAGGATCAGCTGACTTCCTGAGACCAGACATTGTGCGATGTATTGAGAATGAATTCAAGATGGCCAGTTGACTGTCAAAACCACAGAATTCCATATGTTTTTTTGTGACAAATAGAGCTTTAATTTGGTAGCCTAATGATACATATATATGTATATATATATATATATATATATATATATATATATTAGGGATGTGCAGGCTCGGATAGGTTCGAGTTTGCACGTGGAGTTCGGATTTTTCCCTCCAAAAAAACGGAACTCAGAACGAGGCAAAACGTCATCTTACATGGACAAACATCATCATTCCTGGACAAAAGACCAGGAATGATGATGTTCGTCCATGTAAGATGACGTTTTGCCTCGTTCTGAGTTCCGTTTTTTTGGAGGGAAAAATCCGAACTCCACGTGCAAACTCGAACCTATCCGAGCCTGCACATCCCTAATATATATATATATATATATATATATATATATATAATTTCGTAAGTCCGCACTCAAGGCTTAAACTGTGAGTTACATATGAAGGCGGTGCTCCTTAGAGATCCAACAGAATCCAAAATACAAAAATAGAAAAAAGGGCACTCACCAGGTAGAAAATAAAGATAGAATCACATCTTTATTGGGAACATCATTAAAATAATCACCATACTGTCCATGTTTCGATGCTCCCAGGGACCGTCATCAGGACAACTCAATCCAGTGTGGACAGAACAACACCACAAAGCATAGACGGTTTTATCTTTATTTTCTACCTGGTGAGTGCCCTTTTTTCTATTTTTATATATATAACATATATATATATATATATATATAATACAGTGACAAATGGGAAAGCAAAGCACTTTTCCAGGATTTGCCCATAGATTCTTACATGGGGATGAGTGCAACCTCAGACATTTACATTTTATTTTGTTTTTAACTTGCACCTCTGCATTGGCTGATGTCCCCATGTGCACACAGTAAGTGATGATTGAGACGTGGGTGATGGGAAAAATGTTGGGGGCTAGTATTTTTTGTGGAGTCTTGTGGTGACCTAAATTCTGTGTAACATGTATTCTTATGTGTGTGCCTATGACACGCAGAGAGCTTGAATGCAATGCACAACAAGTGATATGGCTTTATGGAACTGTGGGCCTGATTCAGTGATGTACGCCATTGCACAGCCAATGTGTCCGCAGAGGCTGTGCAGTGATATTCTATTAGGGGTGTGCACCGGCCACTTTTCGTGTTTTGTGTTTTGGTTTTGGATCTGGATCTTTCTTCGTGTTTTGGATCTGGATTGGTTTTGCCAAAACCACCCTTCGGTGTTTTGGGTTCTGGGTTTTGTGTTTTGGATCTGTATATTTTTTTTAAAAAGCATAAAAACAGCTTAAATCACAGAATTTGTGGGTTTTTCTGCTCCTATGCAATTATTAACCTCAATAACCTTCATTTCCAATCATTTCCAGTCTATTCTGAACACCTCACACCTCACAATATTGTTTTTATGGCCAAAAGATTACACCAAGGTAGCTGGATGACTATGCTAAGCGACACGAGTGGGCGGCACAAACACGTGACCCATCTAGGCGTGAAACTGCAGTGGCAGACAGGATGGCAGTTTGAAAAACTAGGCCCCAAACTGTACATAATGCAAAGAAAAAAAAGAGGTGCAAGATGGAATTGTCCTTGGGCCCTCCCACCCACCCTTATGTTGTATAAACAGGACATGCACACTTTAACAAACCAATCATTTCAGCGCCAGGGTCTGCCACACAACTGTGGCTGAAATGATTAGTTCGTTTGGGCCCCCACAAAACAAGCTGGCAATTAATGTGTCCCTGCACAAACTGGCTCTATGGAGGCAAGATGTCATCCTCATCCTCCTCATCCACCGATTCCTCACCCTCTTCAGTGTGTACATCCTCATCCTCACAAAGTATTAACTCGTCCCCACTTGAATCCACCACCACAGGTCCCTCTGTACCTTCTGGAGGCTGGTCTCCCTGGAAGAGCTGATAATTCATTTTGATGAACATCATCTTCTCCACATTCTGTGGAAGCAACCTCCTACGCCTTTCGCTGACAAGGTTCCCGGCTGCACTAAACACTCTTTCGGAGTACACACTGGAGGGGGGGCAACTCAGGTAAAATAGAGCCAGTTTGTACAGGGGCCTCCAAATTGCCTCTTTTTCCTGCCAGTACAGGTATGGACTGTCTGCCATGCCTACTTGGATGCTGTCACCGATGTAATCCTCCACCATTCTGTCAATGGTGACAGTATCATATGCAGTGACAGTAGACATGTCAGAAATTGTTGCCAGGTCCTTCAGTCCGGACCAGATGTCCAAACTTGGTCCTGCCTGCCCTGCATCACCGCCAGCGGGTTGCTTAGGATACCTAAGTTTTTTCCTGGCAGCCCCAGTTGCAGGAGAAAATGAAGAAGGAGCCGTTGACGTGTCACGTTCCGCTTCAGCTGACAGTGTGTTCACCAGCAGGTCTTTGCACCTCTGCAGGCTTGTGTCGGCCGGAAAGAGAGACACCACATAGGCTTTAAACCTAGGATCGAGCACGGTGGCCAAAACGTAGTGGTCTGATTTCAACAGATTGACCACCCTGGAATCCTGGCAAAGCGAATGAAGGGCTTCATCCACAAGTCCCACATGCCGAGCGGAATCGCTCCGTCTTAGCTCCTCCTTCACTTTCTCCAGCTGCTTCTGCAAAAGCCTGATGAGGGGAATGACCTGACTCAAGCTGGCAGTGTCTGAACTGACTTCATGTGTGGCAAGTTCGAAGGGCTGGAGAACCTTGCACAACACGGAAATCATTCTCCACTGCGCTTGAGTCAGGTGCATACCCCCTCCTTTGCCTATGTCATAGGTGGATGTATAGGCTTGTATGGCCTTTTGCTGCTCCTCCATCCTCTGAAGCATATAGAGGGTTGAGTTCCACCGCGTCACAACCTCTTGCTTCAGGTGATGGCGGGGCAGGTTCAAGAGTGTTTGCTGGCGCTCCAGTCTTCGGCACGCAGTCGCTGAATGGCGAAAGTGGCCAGAAATTTTTCGGGCCACCCAAAGCGTCTCCTGCACGCCCCTGTCGCTTTTCAGAAAATTCTGCACCACCAAGTTTATTGTGTGAGCAAAACATGGGACGTGCTGGAATTTGCCCAGATGTAATGCCCGCACAATATTGGTGGCGTTGTCAGATATCACAAATCCCCAGGAGAGTCTAAGTGGGGTAAGCCACTGGGCGATGATTTCCCTCAGTTTCTCTAAGAGGTTGTCGGCGGTGTGCCTCTTACTGAAACCGGTGATACACAGCGTAGCCTGCCTTGTAACGAGCTTGCGTTTCTGAGATGCTGCTACTGGTGACGCTGCTGCTGTTGCTGCGTAAGGTGATACATCTACCCAGTGGGCTGTCACAGTCATATAGTCCTTAGTCTGCCCTGTTCCACTTGTCCACATGTCCGTGGTTAAGTGGACATTGTGTACAACGGCATTTTTCAGGACACTGAGGACACTTTTTCTGACGTTTCTGTACAGTCTCGGTATCGCCTGCCTAGTGAAGTGGAATCTAGACGGGATTTGGAACCGGGGACACACTACCTCCATCAATTGTCTAAATCCCACTGCACTAATGGCGGATACCGGACGCACGTCTAACACCAACATAGCAGTCAAGGCCTCAGTTATACGTTTTGCTTCAGGATGACTGCTGTCGTACTTCATCCTCCTCGCTAAGGACTGTTGGAGGGTCAATTGTTTAGTAAAAGTAGTGGTGTTCCTACTTCCTCTCTGGGATGATGAACGACTCCCAGCAGCAGCAACAGCAGCAGCGGCAGCAGTAGGCGTAGCAATGCAGGATCCTCCAGAGGAATCCCGGATAGGAGAGTCAGTCATGCCAGTGACATGGCCTGCAGGACTACTTCCGATCCTGACTAAGGAGGAAATTGACGAGGAGGGAGTTGACGGTGTGGTTTGCAGGCGCTTGGATACAACAGGACAACGGGATTTAGGTGTCCCTGGACTGCTTACGGTCTGAGCCAAAGTTTCTGAACTTGACAGTAACTTTTTATGAACGCGCTGCAGGTGCCGTATAAGGGAGGATGTTCCTAGGTGGTTGACGTCCCTACCCCTACTTATTTCACCTTTACATATGGTACATATGGCAAGACAGTTGTTGTCCGGATTTGGATAGAAATATTGCCAGACCAAAGAGGTGGAATGTTTGGTCTTCTGCCCAGGCATGACCGTGATGGGCTTTTTCATCCCACGGACAACAACTGTCTCCCCCGGAGCCTGATTTAAACAAACCACATCACCATCAGAATCCTCCTCGCCAACTTCCTCCTCAGCGCCAGCTACACCAGTATCCTCATCCTGTTGTACTTCAACAGTGACATCTTCAATTTGCATATCAGCAAGTGGACTGTGGGTGCTCCTTTCAGCACTTGCAGGGGGCGTGCAAATGGTGGAAAGAGCCACCTCTTCCCGTCCAGTGCTGGGAAGGTCAGGCATCGCAACCACCACCACACTTGGACTCTCCTTGGGGATTTGTGATATCTTCTTAGAAAGCACAGTTCTTCGCTGTGCTTTTGCCAGCTTAACTCTTTTGATTTTTTTTAGTGGGAGGAGGGCTTCCATCGTCATGTGAAGCTGAACCACTAGTCATGAACATACTAGGGATCGACCTTAGCCGTTCCTTGCCACTCCGTGTCGTAAATGGCATATTGGCAAGTTTACATTTCTCTTCAGCTGATTTAAATGTCTTTTTCAAGGTCATTTTCCTGAACTTTGCCATTTGGGATTGTATGTGCCCTCTACTATGACATTGGGCATCGGCCTTGGCAGACGACGTTGATGGCATGTTATCGTCTATGTCATGACTAGTGGCAGCAGCTTCAGCACTAGGAGGAAGTGGCTCTTGATCTTTCTCTATTTTATTTTTATCGGAGAAAGTTTGGTCCTCCATTTATGTTATATCGATTTGATATATACGTGCGGCTAAACACAGAAAATAATTTTTTTTTTGGTTTGGACTGGAGTGTACTTTGTGGGTTACAGCACCCTTTAACGGTCAAGCCAGCCGGCCCTTTACTTATGACACAGGCGCACTCTTGGCACTACTTTGTTGATGCACGTGCGGCTACTGCGCACACAATTCACAAACACAGAAAATAATTTTTTTTTTGGTTTGGACTGGAGTGTACTTTGGGGGTTACAGCACCCTTTAACGGTCAAGCCAGCCGGCCCTTTACTTATGACACAGGCGCACGCTTGGCACTACTTTGTTGATGCACGTGCGGCTACTGCGCACACAATTCACAAACACAGAAAATAATTTTTTTTTGGTTTGGACTGGAGTGTACTTTCGGGGGTTACAGCACCCTTTAACGGTCAAGCCAGCCGGCCCTTTACTTATGACACAGGCGCACGCTTGGCACTACTTTGTTGATGCACGTGCGGCTACTGCGCACACAATTCACAAACACAGAAAATAATTTTTTTTTGGTTTGGACTGGAGTGTACTTTCGGGGGTTACAGCACCCTTTAACGGTCAAGCCATCCGGCCCTTTACTTATGACACAGGCGCACGCTTGGCACTACTTTGTTGATGCACGTGCGGCTACTGCGCACACAATTCACAAACACAGAAAATAATTTTTTTTTTGGTTTGGACTGGAGTGCACTTTGGGGGTTACAGCACCCTTTAACGGTCAAGCCAGCCGGCCCTTTACTTATGACACAGGCGCACGCTTGGCACTACTTTGTTGATGCACGTGCGGCTACTGCGCACACAATTCACAAACACAGAAAATAATTTTTTTTTGGTTTGGACTGGAGTGTACTTTCGGGGGTTACAGCACCCTTTAACGGTCAAGCCAGCCGGCCCTTTACTTATGACACAGGCGCACGCTTGGCACTACTTTGTTGATGCACGTGCGGCTACTGCGCACACAATTCACAAACACAGAAAATAATTTTTTTTTTGGTTTGGACTGGAATGTACTTTGGGGGTTACAGCACCCTTTAACAGTCAAGCCAGCCGGCCCTTTACTTATGACACAGGCGCACGCTTGGCACTACTTTGTTGATGCACGTGCGGCTACTGCGCACACAATTCACAAACACAGAAAATAATTTTTTTTTTGGTTTGGACTGGAGTGTACTTTGGGGGTTACAGCACCCTTTAACAGTCAAGCCAGCCGGCCCTTTACTTATGATACAGGTGCACGCTTGGCACTACTTTGTTGATGCACGTGCGGCTACTGCGCACACAATTCACAAACACAGAAAATAATTTTTTTTTTGGTTTGGACTGGAGTGTACTTTCGGGGGTTACAGCACCCTTAACGGTCAAGCCAGCCGGCCCTTTACTTATGACACAGGTGCACGCTTGGCACTACTTTGTTGATGCACGTGCGGCTACTGCGCACACAATTCACAAACACAGAAAATAATTTTTTTTTTGGTTTGGACTGGAGTGTACTTTCGGGGGTTACAGCACCCTTAACGGTCAAGCCAGCCGGCCCTTTACTTATGACACAGGCGCACGCTTGGCACTACTTTGTTGATGCACGTGCGGCTACTGCGCACACAATTCACAAACACAGAAAATAATTTTTTTTTTGGTTTGGACTGGAGTGTACTTTCGGGGGTTACAGCACCCTTAACGGTCAAGCCAGCCGGCCCTTTACTTATGACACAGGCGCACGCTTGGCACTACTTTGTTGATGCACGTGCGGCTACTGCGCACACAATTCACAAACACAGAAAATAATTTTTTTTTGGTTTGGACTGGAGTGTACTTTCGGGGGTTACAGCACCCTTTAACGGTCAAGCCAGCCGGCCCTTTACTTATGACACAGGCGCACGCTTGGCACTACTTTGTTGATGCACGTGCGGCTACTGCGCACACAATTCACAAACACAGAAAATATATTATTTTTTTAGCACTTGGGGGGAGCACCCCTGATGGACAGAGCACCCCCTGGACAACACTACAGCACTCCTTTAGGACTGGGACACTGCACAGGACTTTGGAGTGGACACAGCCCCTATGGAGAACTGACTGCACAACACAGTCCAGCCAGCCCCTATGGACTTTGAAGTAGTGGACAACAGCAGCACTACACTACACTACACTACACAGCCCTAACTCCCACCCTCCCTCTTCACTGTCCACAGCCGAGTGAGAAAATGGCGCCGACGCGGGTACCTTATATAGGATCCAAAACCCGCGAGACTCGGAAGGCGGGATGATGACGTTTTGCCTCGATTTCAGATCCGAGTCAGGCGGGAAAAGTCGAGCCTGACTCGGATCGGACTCGGATCGGGGGGGCTCGGGGGGGTTCGGATTTCAGAAATCCGAACCCGCTCACCCCTATATTCTATATATATATATATATATATATATATATATAATATATATATATAATGCGTCCGCAGAGGCTGTGCAGTGATATTCTATATATATATATATATATATATATATATATATATATTTATATAATGCATCCGCAGAGGCTGTGCAATGATATTCTATATATATATATATATATATATATATATAATGCGTCCGCAGAGGCTGTGCAATGATATTCTATATATATATATATATATATATATATATATATATATAATGCGTCCGCAGAGGCTGTGCAGTGATATTCTAAATAGACACCTCCTGCCAGCTTCTGTGATCTGCTGCTGCAGTCAAGGACGCAGCCATCGGATCGCTTACGTGAACATTGGTCATCTATTTAACCCTCAGGTTCCTCAGGATGGCCGTTACATTTACACATCCAGTGAAGCTGCATCAGAAGACGCAGACACAGGCCTCCGCACGCCTTGAAAACGCTCCCCATTTCTGCCCCTTCCCCACCCCCAATCAGCCACTGCATGTTAGCAGTGGCGTAACTAGGGTATTTGGAGCCCAGGGCAAATTTGAAAAGGGAGCCCCCCCCCAACATCCCGAGATGAAAAAAAAATGGGCGTGGTCACTTAAAAATGGGGCGTGTCAACATGACACACCCCTTTATTTTCACGCTGAACATTCCTATCCATATGCACCTTAACCCCAGTAGTACCCCTTATACAGTACCCCCAGTATGCAGTTGTGGTCCCTCTTATGCAGGCCCATAGTAGTGCCCCTTATACAGTATCCCCAGTAGTGGTCCCCCTTATACAGCCCCCAATTAGTTCCCCTTACTCAGTACACCCAGTAGTGCCCCCCCCCAAATGCAGTGCCCCATGTAGTGTTCCCCCTTATGCAGTACCCCCAGTAGCAGTCCCCACAATGCAGTGCGCCCAGTAGTGGTATCCCCCAGTAGTAGTCCCCCCCCCCCCCCTATCCAGTGCCCTTTATATAGTGCCCCCAGCAGTAGTCCCCCCCATGCAGTTTTCCCAGTAGTGGTCCCCTTATGCAGGCACCCTGTAGTGATCCCCCCTATCCAGTGCCCCCTGTAGTGGCCCTTCCTATTATTGCCCCCAGTAGTGGTCCCCCGAGTGCAGTGCCTCTTGTAGTAGGCCCCTTTTATAATGCCCCCAGTGGTAGTTCCCCCCAAGTAGTAGTCCCCAGTAGAGTAGGTCCTCCCAATGGCGCCCCCAGTAGTAGCCACCCCTCCCCCAGTAGAGGTCCCCCCCAGTAGTAGCCACCCCTCCCCCAGTAGAGGTCCCCCCAGTAGTAGCCACCCCCCTCCCCCGTTGTGCAGATAGGTTTAAGAAAAAAAATAAAATATATATATATATATATATATATATATATAAAAATATACTTACCTGAATCTCTGGTCCTGGTCCTGCTCGTGACACCGCTCCCGCCCGGGCTGGCACGCTCAGCATTATGGGACAGACGTCATGACGTCAGTCCCATTACCCACTGCAGGAGCCGGACAGAAGTCCGGCTCTTGCAGTGGGTGCTGCAGCAGTCAATGAGAGTCTATCTGACTCTCATTGGCTGCTGTTTAACACACGCATCGCCGCCAGCGCTGGCGGCGATGCGTGTGTTATGCACAGCCTGAGCCCGCCTCCTGGCACTATTGGGCAAGCGCTCAGGGGAAGGGAACGGGCTCAGGCGTGCAGCACAGGACTGGCGCTTGAAGCCTAGCGCCGGTCCTGTGTAAATGTGTATCGCTGACCGCACTCATTGCGGTCGGCGCTACACTGGCTAACTAGGGCGGGCGGGCCGGTACCGTGGCCGGCGGCGCCCCCCCCCCGCGCCGCCGGTCCAACGGCGCCCAGGGCACGCACCCCGCTCGCCCTGCCCTAGTTATGCCACTGCATGTCAGTCATGCTGCGGCTTACCGGGCACTGTGACCGTCAACGCAGACACCGATCAGCACACGTGTGATACAGATCCTGCTCATGCGCCGATAGGCAACCATTGGAGTTGTGCACAAACCATCGGGTTTGCATACTACTCTGAATCAGGACCTGCTGTGTACGATATTTGACAGAAAATGATGGTTTCTATGGGTTATTAACAGGTTTTCCTTTTTTTATTTTTGATTGCTCAGTTTTTTGCATCTTTCCTTATTGTATCACATTTCTATTTCTCTACTAAATGATACTAGTTTAGTTTATAGGGCTCTATGTACTACAATACACATTAAAATGCAGATTGTAGTGTGATTATTACCGGCAATATCACAGGGATTTATTAAAAATCCCTTGCAGGGACAGAGCTTGTGATAAAGCTTTGTCCCTGCAAATCCCCTCCGCAGCCTTATCACTGTATTTTTTGGAAAAAATACAGTGATACACAGCGTTGGGACCCCTCCCATACAATGGGGTTCCAACTACCAGGGAACAACCATCCCTGGGTGGTGGGCGTGCGGGGTTAATGGTAATAAATAATGAAATAATATTGGTCTTTACAAGCGGCCTACAAGTCCCAGCAAGCCTGCCCCTCAGGGGCGTTTCTAGAGAGGAGGGGGCCCGTGTGCAGTCTCTGACACGGGCCCTCTCCTCTCCACCCGGCGGCCGGCACCACACTGAGCTGTGCGCAGCCAGTGCCGGAGTTATAGACTCTGGGCACTGGAGTGTGCCCAGAGTCGATAATGAATGCACAGGTCACGGAAATGACCACGGCGGCCATTTTCCCTGTACTGCGCATGCGCAAATGTTTTACAGCGCCGACGTGGGACTCCGGAGAAGTAAGTAATATTATGGGTGCAGGGTTTGCGGTGCGGGGCCCCCCTGGACCCAGGGGCCCGTGTTCCCCGCACACCCTGCACCCATTATAGATACGGCCCTGCTGCTCCGTCATGTTGGCTACTTCAAAGCAGTGAAAAATTAGCACTGCGAAGTCAGACTGGTCAGTGCTAGGGCTCACGCAGGTGCACAAAGCCCCATCGTCCGGCGGAAGGAGTTGGACTGGGCTTTACAACACGGTGGTGCAGGAGCAGATGCCATCTGGAGATGGCGAATGTTCCTGCAGTCAGCCTCTGATAATATTGTATTTTTTTAATTTAGGCCCCCATACACCGGGCCAGATCGGGAATGAAAGGTAAGCCTGAGTTATCTGTGATAGCTCCAGCGATACCTTTATTATGAATGACCCCAATATTTAATTTCTACAAAAGTAGGTGAAAATGTTAATTTTCACCTACTTTTGTAGAAATTAAGTGATGATGAATAGATGAATAGACCCTTAAGGACGGTATCCAATTAGCCCCAAACATTGTTCGGGCTCTAATGGAACACCGTGATGGAAATCCAAATTTTTTGCCGATTATCTCCATTTTTCACCGATTTTTTTACCCTATACTATTATTTCAAACTAAATAATAGAGTATATCTCACGAAAACACATAGGGTCCGCTATAAGCTCGCAGACCTGTCTTTTCGCCTTTTTTGGGGTGAAAAAACGGCACTTATTGTGGATTATTTTTGCGGAAACATCAGGTCCCGAAAAATATCTACGATAAGATTCCCGGCGTCGAGCGGCACTTCAGGGCTAATAGGATAGCTCCGCTGCGATCAATTAGCAGCGCTACTTGAGCGCTGCTAATTGGATACCCCCAAATCTTTAATGATCAGAATACTCTGTAGTTTTGTGATTAGCATTTTTTTTTATGTGCTGGACAAACAACATGAACTTTTTCATTTGGTTGTAGTCCATAATAGTCCATGATTAAGGAATGTATGGGTAATATTGGAAATGCATGTTTTTCATTTGAAACTACTTAGTTATGGAACTGGTATAAAGGTGCATTAGTGCCCTCTTGTGGCCAAGTAGTACATTACAAGTATATTGCAATTCGGCAAACTGAAAAGCATTATAAAGTTATTATATTTCATGGTGCAAATGAACAAACTTGTACTTAACGCTCAAGCAGATTGGTTACTTTTCTAATCTTTCATTTAGGAAAGAACCTTAAATGGTAGTGTAATTATATAAAGTGGGCCTGGTTCATAGGTGCACGCACAGCACACACCATGGCAATGTTTACGTAGTTCAGCGCTTATTTGATACTCCGTGTATGCTCAACGATTCTATTCTGCACGGGAGGGATAGCATCACAATTGGGGCGGCAGAATGATGGGTGTGACTTGGAGGTGGGCTGAAGTGAATGCAAAAATAAAATACGTTCTGTAGGTGTGTTATGGGAGTGTCGCGTTATAGCGGCTGCGTTCTCAGACACACAGCTGCTTCCACAGACTGAGACACTCACCTGCCGCAGGGCTGGTCAAGTGTCAATGGTGCACGCGATGGTATCGTGTCAACAATCACCAGCGGTGTTACAGCGTGCACGGGCATTGAAAGTGGGCGTTTCAGGGAGTGCATGTAGAGGTGCACAAAGGGAAGGCTGAAACTAGCATTTGCATATTATTGCAGCTGCGACTCTGCAAAAAGACACAACAGCGGACACAGCAGTGTCCACCGCTGACAGGGGTAAATACTGGCTGCTTTTGCATGTGGCTCACAAATGCTGGGAAGTTTTATTTTTACACTGCAATTTACAGTCAGGTCCATAAATATTGGGACATTGACAAAATTTTCATATTGTGGCCTCTATTCACCACCACAATGGCTTTGAAATGAAACAAACAAGATGTGCTTTAACTGCAGACTTTCAGATTTAATTTGAGGGTAATTACATCCAAATCAGGTGAACGGTGTAGGAATTACAACGGTTTCTATATGTGCCTCCCACTTTTTAAGGGGCCAAAAGTAATGGGACAAACTAAACAATCCTAAATCTAACATTCACCTTTTAATACTTTGTTGCAAATCCTTTGCAGGCAATTACAGCCTGAAGTCTGGAACGCATAGACATCACCAGACGCTGGGTTTCATCCCTGGTGATGCTCTGCCAGGCCTCTACTGCAAATGTCTTCAGTTCCTGCTTGTTCTTGGGACATTTTCCCTTCAGTTTTGTCTTCATCAAGTGAAATGCATGCTCAATCAGATTCAGGTCAGGGGATTGACTTGGCCATTGCATAACATTCCACTTTTTAGCCTTAAAAAACTCTTTGGTTGCTTTTGCAGTATGCTTCGGGTCATTGTCCATCTGCACTGTGAAGCGCCGTCCAATGAGTTCTGAAGCATTTGACTGAATATGAGCATATAATATTGCCTCGAAACACTTCAGAATTCATTCTGCTGCTTTTGTCAGCAGTCACATCATCAATAAATACAAGGGAACCAGTTCCATTGGCAGCCATATGCGCCTATTTCGAGGGAGATGAGTTAAGAGTACGCAAAATGCTTCTGCCAGTTGGGAACTGAAGATGGCCACTGGCAACGTCTGATTCACCAGATGGGTCTAAGATATACTCAATTGTGCAAATGGAATCAAACTGTTACCATGTAATAGCAGGATAACAATGGGCCTTAATCAGATTTGGGTTAAGGTGGGTACATATTACACGATATGACATATCGTCCACATCTGCAAATGTGTATTCACTATGGACGACCCTGTGCGCTCCCGTGGGATCGTTCATAGCATCGACAGATTGAGCTATATGCTGCTCAGTCAATTTGATGAATGACCCCGCGCTACTAGATGCGGCTGGTGAACGACTGTGCGGTCATTAACCACATTGTGCGGTGTGTACAGACCGCATGATATATCGTTCATTGCATCGTGGGTCAGCTGGGTACTGTTGTCATCTTTTAGGTGGCAATATTTTGCACATTTCAAAATGGCCATACTGTACTTTGGACATGCATACACCCCCTCTCTAACCACTGCTCCAGTCCCCAAGTTTTCTGGAGTTGTAAACTTACAGCCGGATTGCCATGGAAAAAAGGCTGTAATATGTGCTTACATGCATCTCTGAATGAGGTCCAATGTCTCTGTACTACAACATGACATGACCATGGTTTGCAGATCTGGGCATTATTAGATGAACCATTGTCAACCAACCAGACATTGGCTTTCTTTATTTAACCTGTATTAAATAGTAGATTATTGCTCATTTTTATGGAGAATCAAATGCTAAAATGTGATTGCACTCTGAATACTGAAATAAAGAAAATATAATCTGCAAGTAACACACAACTATTTGCTACACTGTTACCGCTGCTGGCAGTCTAAAAGTGACTGTTGTGAATGTGGGCGACATAGACTAGACCACTGAACTACCCTAGGATCGTCCCGGCACACAGCCTGAGAGCTGACCGTTGTACAGCCCATAAGCTTGTGGTTGCAGAATGGGATCAGTGTACATGAGCCATTTTCATATCCACAGCACAAGATAATACAGAGCCAGTTCCAAATGACCCTAGGACAGGCCAGCACTTAGGTATTCCCCTTACATACTGATTACATTCAAATGAATTGGACAGGACATATTTGGTGAGCAACAATATATCACCTCTTACTCGTGTATGTTTTATATGCCAGTTGTTGGGACCAACTGGAGGTTCCTAACAATCAGGAGGTTCCTAACAAACCGAGCCCCTCCTTACAATTGACTTGCTGCAGTGCAATCACATGATGACATTTCACCATCCACGTGATAAGGGGCCATAGTGACTGTATGCAGAGAGCTTTGTAAGATAGCACTAGGTAGATTTTTTTCAATACTATGATTAGAATTGGGCTAGGAAGAGCTCGCTCCCAACTCAATAGCTGTCCACACATTGTAAAATTGCTTCCCTGTAGTGCAACTTGGTTTTGCCAATAATAGATGTAAAATTGATAATTTTAGTTGGCTTTAAATGGGGCATAATACATCTACTATAAGTTATACATCAAGAGGCGTCTGCGGAGAAAAGAAGCCTCCGGGATCATCGCAGTTCCAAGTGCTGCATCGGAAGACAAAGTATCGGATCACCATCGCGATCATTGCTCGCAATGGTTGCAGCATTCGCCATCTGAGAAAGCGAAAAGCTACACAGAATGGTCGTCTTACCTGCGTAGCCAAGGCCAGGAAATCTGCATCTTCTGACACAGATCCTGGCATCAACACTCCCAAAAATTGGGGGTGACACGCCACCGTTTCCGGGAACGCAGGCCGGAGCCACCTTATCCTTGCCCCCCAAACGGGAGTCACTTTGAGTCACTGCTAGCAAGCTCACAGATGGAGGCCTGCACATGCACAGTCCTCCCACTATCAGAGATGTATGCAAACCATCGGATGTGCATACATCTCTGAATGAGGCCCAATGTACACGTGAAGAAGCTCAATGCATACTTGCCTTCCCTCCCGATTCAGCCGGGAGCCCCTCCCCGCGATTACCATAAAACTCCCTCAGTGGGGGGTGATTCACGCACAATCGCGTCATATGTCCCCGCCCCCTGCTTCACAATCCCGAAAATCTCGGCATTGTGTTGCGGGGGTGGGGCCAAAATGATGTGATTCTGTGTTCACGCCCCCTGCTCCGCCCCCTTTGCCATGTGGTATATCTGGCCACTCCCCCTCTATCGTGCCACGCCCCCCTGCTTGTCCGACTTGGCTGCCCCCCTCCGCCAGAACGTCGGCAAGCCTGAATGTAATGGGGTGTTGTCACATAGCCTAAGATCACTAAGGGAGTGTCAACAGAAGTTTGTACCATGCAGAGGTGGCTGTAAGCATAGATAGTCCTGTTTCCAGGTGTTATTTGCAACCAATATACATAGGTACAAAAGAGCAATGATGATGATGTTTAGTTGCAAACCAAGGGCCTGATTCATAGCCGGACGCTCTGACCAGAGCGCTCGCTCTGAATCAGGGCCCTCCTACCTAAACTTGGAGCGGCCTCTTGGACGCTCGCATAGCTGTGGGTTACCACCCACAGCTTATGCGAGCGTCCATGATGATGGTCGCGATGGTCAAGCCCATCGCGGCCATTGGGCTTGCGACGAGACCCTGCGGTAGGGTCTCGTTGCCGCACGCCCAGGAGTGATTTTGGCTCTATCAGAGCCAAAATCACTCCCACTGACATCACTTGTGATGTCAGTGGGGCCGAACCCAGACGGTAGGCGTTCCCATGGGAACGCCTCCGTCTGGCAGCCATGCCCCCGGCACGCCCACCAAAGGGGGCGTGCTGTCACTCACCATCGACAGCACGCCCCCTTTGGTGAGAGACCCGGAGCGACAGCTTGGCTGTCGCTATCCGGGTCTCGCGCATGCGCATGACGGAGCTCCCTCCGTCGTGCGCATGCGCATTTGGGTACCATCGACCCACTTGCGAGCGTCCTGCGCTCGCGAGCGGGTCTGAGTGAGACCCCGAGTGTATGGCTAGGGGACAGACCCATCACAAGATCTGCATATAGGTGATTATGCACAGTTGTTTGTGTGCTTGCAATGCGGGATCCCCGACAATACGTCCGATTTCCGTTCTTCTCCAGAATTACTGCAGCACTAAATCAAAAAGGGCAAAAATGCATAACAGCGAATTTGCAGGAAGTGCTTTTTAGGCAAATACCCTCAACCCCCCTTGTTCCTCCATCCCCTATTTTTATATTCTATACATTTTATTTGTAAGAATTAACTACACATGGGAACATTTTCATGATATGCTTTGTAATGTTTTTGCAAGTGTTCTATTTAAAAATCAATATTTGGACAACACTCCTTTTCTGTATGCTACAAACCATAACTGAATCCCATCATAATTTGTGCTATTGGCTCATTCGCCGACTGATCGTTATTACACATTACAGCGATGAATACAAAGGGAGAAAATCCCAGTTTCTGTTTGTGTTGGACGTGTTACATTGCTCATCATATTTTATATTGTGTTTCAAAGTAGAATTGCCCATTTTAAACGCCCCGTAGTACTGGAAATGATTCAGCCAAACCCTAGCTGGCACCACCCTTGGTGTCAGAGGATTACGTGGCTGTTATGAGATTGGTAGTAAAATTAGTGTCATTCTGTGTGACTGCCAGAGCCTCTTAATGTATAAAACACTGGCAAATGCAACAAAGGAAAAGAAGTGTTTTACTTCTCATTTCATCTCATTTTCAGTAAGTGAGCAGTAAATGTATGTAAAATGCTGTATGTGAGAAGTGTTTTATGAAATTTTACCAAGAAATGTACATAACGGGAAGAATGAAAGTACAGTACAGTGATTTTGTACATGAGAGGATTAACTTCTGTCTCCCCTATAGTTCCTCCAACAGGCGATAAAGGTAATATAAGAATAACAAAATGCACCCACAATTCTTTAAGTGCCAGCAGCAGCTAGTTGCTCTTCAGGCTGTTTAAGATGCAGCTCTCTGGAAGCTCCCCCACAGTAAAAGCATTTCTGGTTAGCTGCTGATAAGCCTGAAAAGGCACAGGACAGAGAAAGCAAAAAGTTGCACCCTGTTACCGCATTAACGGCCTGATGCTGCTGCGTTCACTATTGCATTCGTTGCCTGGAGTTGCGGCTGCGATAATATACCCTGCTGCAGTAGCCTGTGTCTGAAGGTACAAGGGCAGGTCCAGTTTCTCCATCTAACTTTGGGAACGCAGCCACTTTCACTGATCTATCTGTGACACTCCCATAACACGCCCATAAGATTGAGGTTTTTTTTAGTTCACTTCAGGCCACCAACCAGGAACGCCCATCACTTTGCCGCCCCATTTCTGATACTCTCTGTCCCAATCAGAACTTAGTGCAATTTGTTTGCCCATGCGCAGTTGCAACTGTGTGAACATCAGCCTTGTGTGTGAATTGTGTGGGCCTCTGAATCGAGTCCTAAGACCAATTTACACCTAAAAGACTATTAGATTTAGCTTTCTGTATGGTTTAATTATGAGAGTGAGAGAATATTGGGGACTCTCTTTATTTGTATTTTATATTATATGAATCCGAGGGCACCTATGCAAATAGAAGGTGCAAAGTGGGTGTCATTATCAGTACAGACAGACGATTTAGGAGCCCATTAAGAGTTGCACACAAGTTTATTGCGGATGGATATTGCTAATTTCTCTGTAAAAATATATTCAATTAGCAACGGTCGTACCTTTCTCAGCTGCATCTCCACTTGCGGCCAAGTGGGTGTAACTGGACGGCACCTGGTCGTTATCAAATAGTCATGGGCGTGTTAAGGTGCATACACACTAGACGATGTGCTGTATGTACGATATTGGTGAAAGATTTCCCTTGAACTTTCTGTAGTGCAGGACAAACGATGTTGGGTGTACACACTGAAAGATATCATTAAATATATATTTCAGTGAAGTCATCCTGACACATCTCTAAACAGGCAATTCTTGATGATATCGTCCAAATTGGCCTGCATGTACGGACATCCGAAGATATCGTTATCGTCCAGCGGGAGCGCGTAACCCGCAGCTTAACGATCGACAAGGAGGCGGTCGTTCATGATGCAAGCGGCCGCCCTGATTCAGAGCGACCGTTTGCAACTAACGACCACCTCTGAATGAGGTCCCAAGTCCTTTGGTGGTGAGAAAAACAATGCCAGGCAGCCTTCAGCCTAGCAGGAAGCTCCCAATAAAATGTGCCTTATCTACCCATTTATCTCATTTAAATAATCACATCCCACAAAATGAAATATTGTTTCTACATTAAATTGCAAAAGAAGGTGTGCTCCTGTGCCTAGGTCAGAACTCGGCAAGTAATATTGTGAATCTTCCATTCAAGAGTTTTGAGAAACTGGGCTTATGATCTGGGTAGACAACTTAGATCTGGATCACTTCCTATGACATCCATACTGGCCTACGGAAATTCTGAGGGAATTTCACAAAGTGTCAGCGCCCTCCGAGTAAATGTTGCTCACAGTAATAGAATGTTCTGAAGTTAGTCTCCTAGAACTCGACCAATGACCAGCTGTCTATATATCCATATGGAAGCACTTACAGATCTAGACAATGCTAAGAGGCACATAAATGCTACAAGCCTTGACTGGGCTTAACCCAGGAGCTACGATCCCCCAGAACATCCATAATAAAGGCTTTATGAATGTAATCTTTTTCCATCATTTTGTTTCTAAAGTCCGAGAGAAGAGTACAGCACAATCTTGCCCTCACAGAGAACTGCCTATGTAAGAAGCCTTGTTACAGCTCCTCAGTTGTAAGTGAAGATGTGAACAAATTGTGTACAAATCTGCATCACCTGTACTTGTATATGTTCAGCTCCAGTGTGAAAATACACAAGACTCTCTCTGCCAATGGGCGACCGTTCAACTCTTAATTAGACCTGCAATGCCTAGTCTGTAACGGAGAGTGAAGGTCTTATCTAGCTGGGGATTGAGGTTCTTGTCCAGGCCTAGATGCCACTTCACAGATCACAAGTGACTCCAGGGTGGTTTCAGAAGGTCCCTCCTCCGAGCAGACTCCTATAGGAAAATCTGAAATTTTACATCCTCTCGTGGAAACTACTGGTTCTACTTGGCAGCAGAGTTTGTTCTATAATAGCCCCAGTAGACCTGATTGGCTCTTGTTGTTAAATCATGTACTGTATGTAACCCCTTCTACAACAATTTCCTAACCCCTCCTTTCTCCATTTTGGATTCCAAGTACATGATAACTGTTCTTCTCCTTTCATTCCCTTTGATGTTGGAAGTATCGAGATGGGAAACTTGTATGTCACTATGGGCCGAATTCAATTCAGTGCGATGTAGAATAGCCGTGGGAGGGAGCTCCCGAAGCTATTCAATACACAGCGCTGTTTGGGCGGCTAAAGCATTTCTTCTTGCACCCCCCTGGGGATGCGAGGAGAATCTGATAAAAGTATTGAGCGCGCAGCTGTTTGCCGGCTTAGCGTGGCGGTAACAGCCGCTCGCCCGGCACTTTAGTTGGTGAATGCCGGTTACCATGCCTTAACACCCAGGTTAAGTCACGTGAACCGGCATTCAGACTTACCTGCTTCCCGACCAGGCAAACAGTGCGTTGAATTGAATAGCTGCGGGAGCTCCTATTCAACATCACACTGAATTGAATTTGGCCCTATGCCACTAATGTTGTTATGCAGTGAGCTTCAATCGTTTTCGTATTCATGACCACTTTTTCTGTACTACAAGTAGATGATTGGCTCTGTTCACCACCAGTGAACGTCATGTTACTCTTTGCATACGGTTGCATACTGTTAGGGGTTTATCTCTCAGAATAAAAGGTTCATACCTATGTCCTGTTATCACAAATACAATACAATGCTTAGTTTCACTTCCTGCAGGAAAACTATTTTAGGCCAACCTCATTTCTAAATATTTAGATAAAAACTTTAATGAGATCCATCTTGTTTGTTTCCAATGAAGAATAAAAGAGGTGTTACCACACTGATTCCCTAGTCAGGTGCTGTGTAGTAATGAGAATTCTGGAGAGTCAGCACTTAGTTATTGAACGTACACTACATTGTAAGACCTGTTGCGGATATCTGCATTTATTGTGCCTGCCTTATATGTCTTTGTTCTATGTGTGCTCCAGTACTCCCCACTGTCCAGCCTTGCAGAGCACTGCAGAACATTACAGATCAACGACAATAATAAGATTAGATGTTTAGAAGCCCAAGACAAATTCTTCCAAATGAATGTGCTCCAGAATTTTTTAGTAAGGCTTTCCCGTTGCTATATCAGTTTACAGAGCACATATTTGTTCTAGGAGGAGGCTAACACCTCCAATAATCCAGTGCCGGGCACTGGGCCTCACTTTGGAAACATAGTTCATACAAATATTATTTCTGCTGACACTCTAAATCCTTCTGTAAATGGATGAAAGAATTAATCCACATTAATTGATGAGGGGGTGGATTTTTTTTTCTCCAGTGCATGTAACATCATTTAAGAGATTATTTTTCTCGTGTATAGTAGTTTTATCTCAATAAAATCTTCAGTCAACTGAAAATATACCCATGTTATGTTCTGTTTGTCATATTTCTGTTTTCTATTAGAGAAGAGTATTTGGTTAGATTTACTAAAACTTCTAAAAAGGAGAAGAGGGAATGTTGCCAATAGCAACCAATCAGCTTCTGTCTGTCATTTTGTAGAATATTTTATAAATGATAGCTATAATCTGATTGGTTGTTATGAGCTATATCTCCATTTTTACTTTGGAGAAGTTTTAGTAAATCTGCCCCTTTGTGTTTTTCGTTCAGGCCTGTGACTGTCGAATGACTCTTTTTTTTTTTTTTTTTTGTACATTCTAATGCTGAGGAAATTAAAAACTGCATCTTAATCACTGACATGGGCTCTGATCAGGCGTCTGGTATAATCTCTAACACAGCTTTTACTAATATCAGAATAGACAATTGTATTTATTGCCTCTGTTCAATCCCTCAGAGAGATCATGGCCTTTCTCACCCCTGAGGCCACCACAACCATTATCTACACACTCATCACCTCAACTACTGTAGCCTCCTCTCCTCTCTGGCTTTCCCTTATGGTGGGTACAATATATCTGCAGATGATGGTTGTTCGTACACACTCAACAACCATCATCTGTGCCTGCCTGCAGGTCCCGGCGACCAGGGGGTGTGTCCCGGCGGGCGGTGGGCGTGTCCCGTCCCCCTCCTCGCGGCTGCCGTTGTGTGTGTACGGGCGGTCTGCAGACATATCTGTCCATCGACTGTGCAGCACAGCCAATGCGATATGTTGGTGAACGCCGACGTTCACCGACATATCGCGGGTAGACACTGCCCGACGGGCAGCAGATACATTGGCCGATCAATTGATCGGCCAATGTATCTGTCAGTGTGTACCCAGCTTAACTCTGCTTTACCCAGCCTGTCTCCATTTGCTTTGTTATACTGTAGCTCTGGTTCTTCCTCTCTCCTCTGCATCCTGCTTCATTGGCTCTTCATTCCCTTCAGAATCCAGTTAAAACTCCTAACCCTCAATCACAATTTACGTAATATTTCTGCCCCCTCCTTCAGCTACAAACTAATTTCCGTCCACACTCCACTCTTCCACTGACTGATGTCTCTACTGCACCCTGGCTATGTCCTCTCATGCCTGCCTCCAAAATCTTTCCTACTATGCTGCATTCTCTGAAAATCACTCCCTCAGACGTTCTGCCAGTCTTGCCAAATTTACTAAAGTGCTGATTTTTAAAAGTGGAGATGTTGCCCATAGCAACCAATCATATTCTACTTGTTTATTTAGCACCTTCTAGAAGATAATAGCTAGAATCTGATTGGTTGCTATGGGCGTCATCTCCACTTCTAAAAATCCACACTTTAGTAAATATACCCCCTAGGCTTCTAGTCCTTTTCAGTGGCTTTGTATGGTCCGATTCGCTTGGTAGCTTATTTATTGCTGAACTGTCTTTTTCTCCTCTTGAGTGTCAAGATACAGGGAGTTACGTAATGCATGGCCCTTGTCTGAGTTCTATTTGTCATTTTTTTGCTCTCTATTGTTCCAATGATATTTAAACTTATAGTTATTTAACCTTTTGTTATGTCAAGTTTCATTGTTACTTTGTATATTCCCTTTGGTATGCAGTCAGGAAACTGACGGTCAAAATGCCGACCGCCGGCTTGCCGACTGTGCAATCCCGACAGGGGACTGATGATAGGCGTCGAAATTCCAGCGCCTATCATTATCCCTACGCCGGGAGCCCGACACCCAGCATACCGAACGAAGGTAAGCCGGGCGGCGGGCGCGGACAGCTGCGGGGGGGGGGTTAGGGGGGTTTTCTCCTCTTGAGTGTCAAGATACAGGGAGTTACGTAATGCATGACCCTTGTCTGAGTTCTATTTGTCATTTTTTTGCTCTCTATTGTTCCAATGATATTTAAACTTATAGTTATTTAACCTTTTGTTATGTCAAGTTTCATTGTTACTTTGTATATTCCCTTTGGTATGCAGTCAGGAAACTGACGGTCAAAATGCCGACCGCCGGCTTGCCGACTGTGCAATCCCGACAGGGGACTGATGATAGGCGTCGAAATTCCAGCGCCTATCATTATCCCTACGCCGGGAGCCCGACACCCAGCATACCGAACGAAGGTAAGCCGGGCGGCGGGCGCGGACAGCTCCGGGGGGGGGGTTAGGTTAGGGGCTCCCAGGGGGACTTAAGGTTAGGTTCCCCCCCCCCCCCGGGAAGGTTAGGCTAGGGGAAGGGGGGGAGGTTAGGGTTAGGCACCCCCCAGCAGGGTTAGGTTTAGGCTGCAGAGACGGGGGGGTTAGGTTTAGGCACTTACGGGGGGGTTAGGGTTAGGCACTAGGGGGGAGGTTATGGTTAGGCACCCCTAAGGGAGGGTTAGGGGGGGAAGAGGGTTAGGTTAGTTACTTTACTTACCTGTCGGGATCTTCACTGCTGCCAGTCTTCCTGTGTCGGGATTTGAACCGCCGGACATAACAATCCCAATCCCTTCATGTGGTGCCTTAATAATAACATACTACTACTTTTCTCTGAGTAAGGTGTTAACAAAATTAATTTGGGTTACTGTAGAAGAATGCATAGGGGGAGAGTAGATATGATGGTATACCGTCCCATGTATGTCTGTCCTCAGGACCCCACACAGGTCACGTGTTCCAGATCACCGAGCCGGTGCACAGGTGTAGTCATTACTCACTGACACATTTTAAAAGATCCACAGGTGGAGCTAATTATTTCATTTGTGATTCTGTGAGGAGACCTGGAAAACATGCTCTGTTTGGGGTCCTGAGGACCGAGTTTGAGAACCTGTGTAGTAAGCAACAGTTTGCTAACCTGCATGGGAAACTGGCACTTACTAGCAATATGTGACTCAAACATATGAAATAACTCATACCGCTTGCTGTTTGAGCCATCTTGCCTGCCATAATGTAAAATAAATGAATTAAAAAAAATAAAAACCCTTGCTTCATTTAAGCCTGCAGTAGTGCCTAGAGCAGCGGTTTTCAACCGGTGTGCCGCGGCACACTAGTGTGCCGTGGCCGGTTGTGAAGTGTGCCGCGGGGCTGTCAGAGCCACCGGGCACATTTTACTGTACTTCAGCATCCTGGGCCGCTGAGCTCCTCTGGGAGACTCAGGAGCGACCGGGTAGTGACCTTCAAAGATGCGGCGGCGTGACATCACAGGTCACGTACGCCGCGTTGTCCACTGCCCTCCAGCCCGCTCTGCCAGCCAACGCCCTGCGCCAATCAGCCAGCCCGCGCTCTGTCCAGGCAGGCTCTGCAGCCTGCCTGGAAGCCCGCCCGCACGCGATCCTGCTGCAGTGTGAGTGACAAGGGGGGAAGAAATGTGGGTTTTGTGGGGACCAGACATTTTTTTCTTCTTCGTGGGTACCAGCCATAGTTTATTTTTTCGTGGGAACCAGTCATGTCATTTTTTTTTGTAAGAACCAGCCATATGTTATCCAGCCATATATTTGCCTATTTAGTGGGGAACAATGTGTTTTGTTTTTTGTTTCTGTGGGGCCAGCCATAGGTTTCTTTTTTCTGTGGGGAGCAATTCTGTGGGGCGCAATGTGGTATGGTTGTTTTTTTTGTGGGGAGCAATGTGTTGTTTTTTTGGTTAGGCCAGCCAATGGGATTGTTTTATTCTTGTGGGGGAGAATGTAGTGTGTTTTTTATTCTTGTGGGGGCCAATGTAGTGTGTTTTGTTCCTGTGGGAACTAATGTAGTGTGTTTTTTCATAGTCCGCGCACACCGCATCGCCGGATAGTGTGCCTTGGCAATTTTAAAATCTTGTGTAGTGTGCCGTGAGTTAAAAAAGGTTTAAAATCACTGGCCTAGAGAGTAACAATGGGCCCCTCCTGGCACCTCTGCCATGTGGGTACCTGAGTCATACTCTCAATACTCTCTACTTCTCTATTGATCTTTCCGTCTGATGTCTTTGTTGCTGAAGAGTATTTTTATGTCTACATTTTTAATCATTTGTAGTCCCTTAACCAATTTTGTATTCACTTTACGAATTAGGGTTTTCCACCAGAGGGCACTACAGCCTTTCACTAAGTTGTTTGAGTGAAATGTGTTCTCTAATAGCAGCATGATAAATTGAGTAAATTCAACTCAAAGGAAGTGAGTGATCTTAATAAAGTATCTCAGCTACAGCAGTATAAATGATGAGTATTTTAATAGATTGATTATATTCGTCATATGATTCCCTAAGACAATATAACTGTGAAGCTCTTCTAGAATTGTGCTGGTGAAGTGTGTGTGGGCTGCATAGGAATGTAAAGAAATTAGAATGGTTCAATAATCCAATAGTATCACAGTGTCTTCTCTCATTTTAATGTGTGTGGTTCAATAGACCGCAAATAGAAGAAGAATTGCAATGGTTTTCCCCTATTTTGCTGTGAGCTATGCTATACAAAATAAAGTGCATGTCATTGATCGACCTCTATTGTGCTTCACTTACAAAAGGGACCCAACACTATCACACGCCACTAATTGGATTTCAATGTAAAATGATATTGGATGGCTCTTTATAACTAGGGCTGATCACCATGGACGTGTAGAGAATGTAAACTTGTTTTAGCCGTGTTTTACCCACCCACTACTGACCAAAAAGGTTTGACCACAGAAAATTTTAGCATTTCATTTTCTTTATTACTCTCATAAAATCAGTAATTGCTTTTGTTACCTTAATATATTTAACTGTTTAGATGTAATTTAGGGGGGAATTCAATTGTTTTCGGGTGCACATAAGTAATTGATTTGCTGTTGGGCACAAGTACCAGGGGCGCCCATTACTTATCGCACTTGTCGCGCCCAAATGCACCAGGATTAGCATCGTAAACCCATGCAAACTACTGGACGCCATGAGTTTGGGCACCTAAAAGCCCGACTTTGGGCAGATTTCTGCTCGCCACCTCAGGAGGACGAGCACAGATAATGGGCAGATTTCTGCTCGCCACCTCAGGAGGACGAGCACAGATAATGGGCAGATTTGTGCTCGCCACCTCAGGAGGACGAGCACGAATAATGGGCGCCCGTGTCAATCATCCCCAGTGGCACAAACAATTGGGAATAGCTGCCTGCAGCCATGTTAAAAAAAAATAATTCCCCTCTTAGCATCAATTGTCCTATTTCTTTTTAGCGCTAATGTCTCTACCAATTCTAGATCTATTATTTCAAATGCTTGACTTAGGCCTTTCCAGTCAAGTGGATGAAAGAGTTACATATCCATTAAAAAAAGTAATTTTTCAGAAAATTGTTGACTGTGTTATGACCTAGTGATCAGTAACAATATTGTTTTAAATGTTGGTAGTCTGTTTAATTATATACTTTGTAAATAAAAGTGCTATGTCCAATTCTTTAGTCTTTCTTTAGTGGATAATTTATCTTTAACTCTAAGGGGCATATTCAATTGGGGGGTGAGAATAGCAAAAATCCTGCACCTGCGAGGTTTTTCCTGCAGGTGCGAGATTTTTGCTATTCAGTAGGAGAGGGGTTTTTTCTATTTTGAGCGCTGGGAGTTTTTTTTTTTTTTTTTTAGCACCTCCAGAGCAAGTCTGTTCCTAAAATTAACGATTTTAGGAAAAATCAATCAGCGAGACTTGCTCTGGGACCTCGGGGACACCTCCCCTGAAGACTAATTAAGGAATTGGAAGTTTCCAATTAGCTTAATTAGTCCTTAATTACTCACCTTTCAAAGAGCTGTCTTCTGCGTCCAGCATCGGGACCCGGTCTCCTGCAGCAGTGGTGAGTGTAGAGTGTGTGTGTGAGTGTTTGTAAGTGTTTATGAGTGAGTGTGTTTGTGTGACCCCTAGTGTGTGTGCGCTCCCCCAGTGTGAGTATGCCCCCTGTAACCTGTAATGGGCACTGGGAGAAGTACATCTACCAGTAGCCTTTGCTCCTCCCACCTGCCCCCGGAGCCTCCCAGCAGCCCCCTCTCCAATGAAAAGATGGAGTGAAGGCCACCGGGAGCCACAGAGACTAACGGAAACCCCCGGGCAGGTAAGTGTGAATTATTATTTTTTACACGCCGCAGGGAGCGCACATACCCGTGGTAATCCAAAATTGGGCACAAGGTTTTTTATCACGCTAAACCGCGCGCCCAATTGAACGTGCCCCTAATTACCTCAGTTTCTTCTAAAAGTAACATAACACCTTTATCCATTCGCTTCTGCATATACAGGTTGAGTCTCCCATATCCAAATATTCAGAAATACGGAATATTCCGAAATACGGATGTTTTTTAGCATGACTGAGATAGTAAAACCTTTGTTTTTTTGATGGTTCAATGTACACAAACTTTATTTAAAGCACAAATTATAAAAACTATTGTATAAAATTACCTTCAGGCTTTGTGTATAAGGTGTATATGAAACATAAATGTACATGTATGTACACAAACTGTGTTGAGCCACAAAATTATTGAAAATATTGTTTAAAATTACCTGCAGGCTGTGTATATAAGGTGTATATAAAACATAAATGCATTCTGTGTTTAGATTTGGGTCCCATTCCCAAGATATTTCATCATGGCATTAATATATTCCAAAATACAGAATATTCCGATATCCAAAATACCCCTTGTCCCAAGCATTTTGGATATGGGAGACTCAACCTGTATATATATTTCATAATTTAGAGCACCATGCCCAAGAAATATGACCATAACCTACAATGGGGGTAAATGCAATAGGGTCTGAATTGGCAAAATTGCTACAGGTTAGTTTTGCATTTATACAGTATAAAAGAATCCTGCTGCAAAATGGCTGAAAAAAAATCTGTACTTTTGCAAAATTAGACCCTATTACATTTAGCCCGAGGTGTAAATTACATCACTGGACAGTAATGATTATTTACCATTTATTTATTTATCTATTTATTTTTCTATGGCTTCTAAGTTTTTGTTAGATAAAAATAGAAAATGTGACTGTTTTCTCATACTTTTTTAAACTCGGCCAATGTAATAGAGTCCGAGAACATGCAAACTCACATGTTTTTCAGACTCAAAAAAACTGTCACGAACATCCAGATGTTTTCCTATTTTGAAGATACAACTCGACCAATGTAATAGTGTGAGAGTTTACCGTTAAACTCACACATTTTCTAAACTCTCACCCGATTACATTTGGCCCATGAAAAAAAAAGAACCCAAATTTATTAAGGAAAAATGAGACCCAGGCACAGTTTACAGCAAATTTATGAAAATATAAATACAATTTGAACAATAATTCCAAACCTTCTCATTGCAGAAATGTGCAGTGCAGTTCAGGTTTGAAATCAAAAGCAAATCAGAAACTATAATAAGATAACGAATAGGTATATATACAGTATAAGATATAAATACTACAGTAAAATATCTATAAATACAATTCTGCTAAACTAGTCCTGGAATTTTGAATAAGTCTCTGGCAAATCATTTGTACACTAAACTCTTTACCTTGCTGTTATTTTCTTTGTCATTGGCTTTTAACATTGCCTAACATTTATGAAGATGGACAGATTCAACAGACTTTCCGACAGAAAAAAAATATTAAGAAATGAATTTCTGTTTTTTATCACATTTTTTTGTCCTGGATTCTGAAACAGACTTTAGTAATCTTTTTTTATTTGTTTTTGTTGGCACTGATCCACATAATATAAGCATCATATCCATAACTGAATAATTCTTTTCAAAATTATTTAAAACAGAAATTGTTTCAATTAAAAATTAGTCGTACCGCTCAGCACAGGTGAAATATGTTGCCTCAAAAGCGGAAAGAGACGTTTATAGAGAGGTAGAAATCTCGGAAGGGTACAAGGCTATTGCAAATGGATTAAACATCTCTTGGAGATCAGTGCAGTCTGTTGTACAGAAGTGGAATAATCGGAGATTACACTGACTAGATCCATCCGTCGTTTTTGCGTCTCCGTAGCCAGACAAGAAGGACACATGGCAGAGTATCTACTAAGAAGCCAACTGTGACACAAAACTAACTATACAACTCAATGATTGAGATGTAAGATGGTGTATGGGTCAGCAGTCTCCAAGTTACGGAATTCCACGAAAAAGACCTTTACCACAGGCTCATAACAAGAAGACACATATTCTTAGCCGCAAATGGTTTGCAAAATGCTGCATAACAGATACTGCAAAGATGTGGTCTGTAGTTTTGACCTAAATGCTAAGAGGTATCTGTAGATCCATCACCAGCCAGGTAACACCATCCAGGTCACATCATGTTATTGGGAATGCGTTTCAGTCTTGTCAGGATTGATGGCCATAGGAACCTTGTAAGTTACAGACAAATCCTGGACAAAACAATCCTGCTACTGTCTGCCAAGAAAAGCTCAAACTGGGGAACAAGTTTGTCTTTCAAATGGACAAAACTCCAATATGCACAGCAACACTGGGGTGGCTTACAATGAAGAACATAGATGTCTTTGAGTGGCCCAGTCAGAGTTCTGATCTTAATCCCATTAAAATACTATAGTAAGACCTCAAACTTACTCTTTTCTGCCATTCCCCACTTAGCTTTATATAGCTAAAGCGATTATGCAAGGTGGAATAGGCAATATGCTTCCATTTCGGTGGTTAATAGAGACATATCTAAAAAGTCTATTGACTACATAGCTGAAAGTGGTGGTTTAACTAATTATTGTTTATGTGGGATGAATCAATATCACATTTTATTTCAGATTTTTAATTTTATTACTTCATGGATTACTATTACGTTTGGTGTTTTTTGGAGGAACACTGTGTAGGTGAATGTGTAACTCAAAAATAAAAATACAAATTCTAAAACATAAAAATTGTGGGCTGTGAGATTTCTTCAAAGCATAGAGTATATTTACTAAAGTGCCGGTTTTCAGGAGTTGAGTTGTTGTCCATGGCAACCAATCAGATTCTAATTGTCCTATATCTAGCACAGTGGTATCCAAATTTTTTCGAATCAAGGCGCTCTAGAGTATCAGCATTTTTTCCATGGCACCCCTGTGCCAGAAATTTCTTTTTGAGAAATTCAGCAGAAATTACATGAAGTAAATTGTACTTATATGTCGCCCTTAGGTTCAGTTATGTGGTGGCTGACAGTGCTGCGCTTATTTTTTGATTGGCATCCATTAGAACTGGTCTTTGCCTATTGCACTGACTAAAAATCATTTTATTTGGTACTGGACCACTGACCCAAGGCACCCCAGCAAGTGCATTGAGGCACCACAGGGTTCCCGGACGCTCAGATTGGGAACCACTGGTCTAGTACTTTCTAGAAGATAATAGCTAGAATCTGATTGGTTGCTATGGGCAACAACTACACTTCTAAACCCCACACTTTAGTAAATATACCCCATAGATTATATTTTCACTTTTTAAAACATGTATTGTGAATAAAAGTCATTTGGACCAACATTTTCTGTTCTACTATTTGGAAATGTTGCTGCTGTTTAAGAATTCAACAACTTCCAATCAGAAAAGGCTGAAATTGTAGAAATAATGTAGATACTGTATATAACCAGCTCTAAGCCCTGTCCATATTCCTTCAGGGAGGGCACTGTAAATAAAATGAGATCGTAGGAGCATGGATGAGACAAACATGAATCATGATTCATGAATAAAATACATTTCTAACAGTTCTTCCAAGTACACTGAATCTATGGCGCTGTTTTCCTAGATCCCAGCTTTGCTGTCTCATGCTGCTTGCAGTAAGTACTGTATATTGCTGAATGTGGGAGGAGTCTGAGACTGACTTCCTGCAGTAATGTACATTACATTACAGGAATTGTGCTCTTACATAGACCCCCATTTACTAACGAGTTTTATCACCAAAACGAGTGATAAATTTCACTGTGTATGATAAATGGTGCTCCAGCCAATCAGCTCCCAACTGTCATTTTTCTAACAGATGACAGTTGGGAGCTGATTGGCTGGAGCACCATTATCATACACAGTGAAATGTATCATTCGTTTTGGTGATAAAACTCGTTAGTAAATGAGGGCCATAGTTTCTTTAATAGAACAGCTTTCATATCTCTAAAACTGCGAGTGTACCACAGTGGCAGGATGTGCAATCTTTAGTCAAGGGGAAGCAGTGCTGCCCACATCACATGCAGAGCAGCCTCTGACCCAATGGCTGCTGGCGCCATATTTTCAGTGCTCTCTGAGAAATAGGGCCCAGAAGATGGCACTATATCAGAGTCTTTGCTATGCTCTGTGCATCCACTGCCACCTTGTTTGCAGGATGCGCTGTCTCACGCAATAAATTTGTGCATGGGCCCCCTCATTCCTTCAGAAGCCACTGATGTACCCTCTTTAGTATGGTCATCCAACAAACAATATTTCCATTGTCTATTTCTGCAAAGTCAACAGTATTTCCAGCTTTTTTTTTCTACATTAGTGATTGTCTTAATATGTTAATTTTTGACAGCAAAATCCATAGAAACTGCCTAGATGCAGTCAAGTAGTTTTAGGGCTTCTCAGTCTCAGACCTGGATTATCTTTTCTCCTGCTGTCAGTGGCTATACCATACAGAAGGGTCTCACCCCTGAAATTTGCATTTACGTGCGCTACAACTTCTACAGCTCATCAAGGGATTGAATGGGATCTGTGGGTTTTTTAAGGTGACTAAAAATTAAAAAAAAAGACAAAATTGTACTTTTACATTTTATCTCTGCAACAATTAACACCAGTTCTACGTTTGATAATGAAGAGGAAAAATAATGTCTTTTTATCCCTTTTTAGTGTAAATGGAAGGTACTGGGATTGTTAGGTCTTAAAGACGTCTCAGGCCCATTCATAATTAAACAGTGTCTGTCAAAAAGCCAGGTCATTTCAATTGATAGAGAAGCATGGGAAACCGGTATTGCCAAAAGATTCCTTGTTCAGTAGTGTTGAGAAGAGGGCACTCACGATGCATGGCGATAGGTTACCAAGGTGACGCAGTTGCAAGACATTCATATAGCTGCGCAGGGCACAGGTCCAGGAAAAGAGGAACTCACAATTACTTTCTGTTTTTCTTTTCACATAACATATTGCTACAACACACCGTTTATTCTATTTTGATACACTTGTTATATATTAGCCCTACCTGTCTTCACCCTTGCACTCTCTCAGCAGGCATTATAAAGGCAAGAGTTTGTAGGCCTACACTATCCTGCCATAGGTGCTGACGAAAGTGCAGTATGGTTATGTGAAACAATGGCGAATTATTAAGCAATCCATCACGAGCTGTCTACATCCTGTTATTGTGATGCATTATGTGTGCTGAGGCAGCAAATACCTAACAGGGTTTTCACTTAATCAATTGTTTTGTCAACTATAAGCAAAAGTACTGTTGCCATAGCGACCAATATTTCAAAAGACTACAAATGGCACTCAAACGCTTGTAAAGAAGTTATACACAACGATAGACACTTCAGCCGACGTTGCAGCTTTCTGTGTACAGATACAAATTATATTACACTACATTACAGAGGGGACTCCGTTCAGATACATTTTTGGTCAGTACACTAGATTTAAAACTATACTTCTTATGTCTTATGTCAGGCAAAACAGGAAAGTAGGAATTAAGTACTTAGGTAAAAAAGAGTTAGTGTGGTGAAGAATACTGAAGTTAGCATAAGCAGTAAAACTAATAACATTGTAACATTTAAGTACGTCTATAACATATCTTTACACCTTAGTGGCTACAGCAGGTTAAAGTGGGTACTGCACTCTACTGACTTCATGATTCTTGAGGCCAGTTGAGTGCAGTACCAACTTTAACCTTACTGGGGTTCTATAACTGACTGGCTACTGACAGGAAGGGAGAGCCGCATCTAATAGGTTACAGAAAGGGTGAAAGTACTGCAGTTGTTGCCTTATTAAGATTGGCACTTCATTTGACTGGCTACAGAAAGGGAGAAAGCAGATATTGGGCTTGAATTAACTATCTGGATGGTTAAAATGGGCGCTGATCATGACTCGATACCCTAATCGGGCATGCGGCTTGACTCGGTACTGGTAGGCCAAAGCTGATATCGGGCTTGGCTGGTTATAGGATGGCTAAAATGGGTAGTCGGCCTGATTGGTTACAAATTAAATACCTCATTGTTTTACTGCTGAATGTATTCATATCAGATCTTCTCAGTGAAGCTTTTATTAAAAAAAATAGAAAGTTCACTATACAGTGTAAGTTAGCATCAAAAAACCTGGTGCCCATATTAAGTCATAGCTGTCTATCCCTATTAGAGCCGGACCAAACTAGCTAACCTGTTTATGCAGTGATACTCCTTGTAAATTTTTATAAAAAGATTCACCAATTTCCTGTATTGTATTGTTATAGGCGGTGAAGGTCTATCTATTCAATACCACATGCAATGTACTTAGCTTCTCCTGCTCAGTAACACAGCATACTTGTATATTATTATAACATTTTGGTAACAAGAATAGACATTTCTTAATCATGTACTGTTTAACATGAAGGCGAACAATAATATATTGACAACAGAATGGTGATGGTTCCAGTGCAGCTGGAATGTCACACCATCCTCTTCAGAGATCTCCCGTCAGTACTGTCAAATGAAGTAGAGTATTTGAACTGGAGGCTCCATGCTGGGCTTCCTGGTGTACAATCTAAATGTTCTGTTTATTGCTAGGAATGCCTAATTTTGTTTTGTCTTCCCTGATTATTCTTTATGTGATGTCTGTAAAAGTAAACTTCCAACTGAAAGCAATGAAATCTCTGCTGTACTTGACTCATTATCTAGTTGTTGATACATTATTGATACATTTCTGACCTTCACTCCCTTCACACTCCTGCTCATCCACTTCGTTCAACAAATGCGCACCGCCTCTCTTGCTAACTGATTACCTCCTCCCACTCCCACCTCCAAGATTTTGCCTCCCTACCTTTGAAATTCCCTCCCTCTCCCTTTCAGACTCTCCACCTCTCTACAGATCTTCAAACAGGCTCTCAAGACCCACTACTTCATCAAGGCCTTCCAGCACTCATCCTAACCCACCTCATGCTCTTTCCTGCCTATCTTCCCCTTCTGTGTCACGCCTGTCTGTCTGCCCCCCCCTTTAGAATGTAAGCTCTCACGAGCAGGGACCTCTTCCCTCATGTACTTCTCTTTACATTTTCTTCTACTCTTTACTCCCCATAAAGGCACCTAACACGTCTCTGCCAACTCCCGGCTGCTTATTGTGAGTGTTTTAATCGCTATCGCAGCAATGTATATAAACCATATCCTTGTCCTGCACTGTAATGTACTGTAAGTTACTTGTTCACTTATTATTTTATATACTATGTAAGGCGCTGCGGAACACTTGTGGCGCCATGTAAATAAAGGATAATAATAATAATAATAATAATAATAATATTTATTCCAATGTGAATTATTCTTAGTAGTAGTACCGTAGTAACAGTTATTTATATAGTGCCAGCATATAATTGTTGTGCTTAGCTATTGGGAATCCAGATTGTTATCCTCAGTATCCAGACTTTGTTCACAAATATAATAGTAGGAAAAAAAGAAATAATTTCACTTTCACTTTATTAGTCATTGTAATCTTTTATATGCCTTCTTGGTTGTTTGTATTTCAGAAGACCTTGACGACCTCCGAATGGAAGGTGTTACCAGCCTCATGCCATCCGGAAGTAAATTTAGCCAAGGGCGTAGCACTTACACCACTGAACCACAAGCGAAAGTCACACTAAACATCTGCTCAAGGTGTGCAAGGTAAACATTGTAGATGGCATGTGGCAGCGTAGCATTGCTTTAATGTGAGGACATCGGGACTATATTTTCAGCATAGAACATTAAGGAAAATAGGGTCATTTTCCTTCACATTTGCTTTTACATTTAGAATGAATCTCACACTTGCTCATAGCTGTAATGTTATATTCAAATTGTTTGTAGGTAGGATCCATTTAAGTTATTCAATGACTATTTTTCTCTCACCAAGTGTTCGTAGCACAATATTAAATACATGTACTTAATTCAATATAATAATCTAAACATTTAAAGAGACCGTATTAGGGGAAAATCAAACAGATATATTTTTATATATATATATATATATATATATAGTGACACAGTTAGGTTAGGGGGTCCCTCTGCTGGGTAGAGGACTCCTTCCTTACACACACACACAGCAGCAGGGAAGCAGCACACCAGTCTGGATGCAAGTACAAGCTGGTCGGCGCCAGTCTTTATTGTACAATGTCAGAAATAACATAAAGAAAACATAAACATAAATCCTAGCCCTGTCGGGGCACTAACTTCACAGGTAGTTCCCTCACTACCAGAACCTGGCAGGGCCTAATGCCCTCGCCAGCAACAAAGGCACAGCACAACACTCACAGATAGGTTTTCCAAGTGTCTCTGAGCAAACTCCCTGTCTGCTCTCCCAGGTGAGACAATCAGCCCTCAACACACTAGGCTTATATTGGCCACCCTCAAGTGGGAACCCAATCAAGCCTGTTACCAGGCTGCGAGAACCAAAACCTGGAGTGGCCGTGGGTGGAGCCCTCCCTCTCCTCTCACCCACAACCCCTCGACCTATGGGGCGGAACAACTGAAGCCCCCAAACAATGAATGCGTGACAACGCGTCTGCTTTAAACAACAGGCCCCCTGGCCTGTGTTCCACCGAAAATTTAAAAGTTTGTAACGCCCACTTTATGGCCAACGCCTCCTTCTCCACTGTGGCACCGGGTAGGCATCGAATTTTGAAACACTGTTCAACTTTCGGAAGTCATTGCAGAAACGCACACTCCCGTCGGGCTTTGGAATTAACACAATGGGACTTGACCATTCACTATGTGATACTACAATAACCCCTAACTCTAGCATATTTTTAATTTCTTTCGACACCGATGCTCTTGGTGCTTCTGGTAACCTATAGCGCTTTAGATTAACTTTAACCCCTGGGTCAGTGGTGATGTCATGTTTAACGACCGAGGTTTTCCCAGGTACGTCAGAGAACAGCACCCTATTTCTAACCAGAAACTCCTTGACCTCTCGTTGTTGAATTGCCGACAGGGTTTTTGCCACTGTCACTTCGGGAACTAAGGGCCCTGGACTTACTGGAGGGGCTCGGACGGCCGACAGTACCGTTCTATCTTTCCAGGGCTTTAACAGATTTATATGGTATATCTGTTCCGGCTTTCTTTTCCCCGGCTGGTAAACTTTGTAATTGAAATGTCCCACTCTTTCTAAGATTTCAAAGGGCCCTTGCCATTTAGCCAAAAGTTTATTTTCCACAGTGGGAACCAACACTAACACTCTGTCCCCAGGAGCAAAGCTGCGTAACCGAGCATTGCGGTTGTATACCCTCTGCTGTGCCTGTTGAGCCTGTTTCAGGTGCTCTCTCACTATCGGCACCTCTATAATAGGCAATGGAACTAGTGGTCCCTTAAAACGTGGTCTGGGAGCATGATACTGACACTCAGGGCAGGATGCGCAAGAGTCAGATACCTCTTTATGAAGCCCGGGCCAGAAAAACCTCTGCATTATTCGCTCAGTGGTTTTCTCTACCCCTAGATGACCTGCCGTTATACGACCATGGGCCAGATCCAACACTGTTCTTCTGTAGGCTTTGGGAACTATTAGTTGTTCCACAACATCTTCCCCCTTCTTAGTCACCTGATATAACCAATCCTGACACATTGCCATGTGGGGATAGGACAAAGGACTATCAGGGTCTATGGGTTTACCATCAACTACTTTTACATTCTCCCTGGCTTTTACCAAAGTAGGGTCATTCAACTGCTCCACGGCAAAGACCTCTCTTCTGATCTCTAAATCAGGCAGATGATCCACTGGCCCAACAACACTTCCCACCTCAATGGGAGGCACATCAGTTGGCGGGCCACCATCACGCTCCGCATTCTCTAGTTCGCCAACCATAGTAGGAAAAGGGAATAACTGACTCAGAAGAAACTCCCTCCTCCACTATATCGACAACCTTCTCAAGTGGACCGGGGTTGTTCACTTCTGGAACAAAACGGCTTTCCCACAATTTCCATAAGTGAGCAAAGTCTCTCCCCAATATTGCATCGTACATCAGACCAGGCACCAAACCCACAGAAACTATAGCAGAGCCACATGGTGTCTCGATGTTCACCTCGGCAGTAACATAATATCGATTATCCCCGTGTATGCAGGTCACATCAACAGTTTTCCCCTTATGCCTCAAGGGGTTCACCAGCTCAGCTTTTATAAGTGTCACCAAGCTACCAGAGTCTAACAGTGCCTCTACTCGATTCCCATCTACAGTGAGTACACACATGTGCTTATCAGTCTCAGCCTGCCGGTCAGCCGTACAGGCTGTCTGTGCAAAGAAAGACTCCCTGCGGTAGACATGAGCAGTATCACATTGCATAGGTTCAGTTGTAAGTGAACAATTAGCGGCAATATGGCCGAAGTCACCACATCGGAAACACTGAGTCATATTAATGTCTAGTCGTTTACAGGGCAAGAACCTCCCTGGCCTGGCAGGCCTGTCTCCAGGTTCTACACCCTCAGTCTTAGGTACATCCCACCGCCCAGCACCCTTCTCCCCTGGAACAGTCTTACCAGTGTCTGTGGGAGTTCGCCGGTGTGCCAACGGGGCTTGGTGGGGCATACTCCTTAGCTCCTGAGCCGCCACATACCTCTCCACTAGCTCGACCAACTGGTCCGCGGTCTTAGGGTCTGCATGGCTCACCCACTTGCACAGAGTCGCGGGTAATGATCGCAGGTACCAGTCCATCACGACCCTTTCCAGGATCTGTGGTCCCGTCAGCGTCTCGGGCTGTAGCCATTTTGAGGACAGATGGACGAGGTCATGCATCTGTGAACGTGGAGGCTTGTCCATATGGAACTCCCAGCGGTGGACCCGTTGGGCACGAACAAAGGTGGTGACTCCCAAGCGAGTTAGGATCTCCTGTTTTAGTTTTTTATAGTCCTTGGCATCAGCCAGGCATAAGTCGAAATATGCTTTTTGTGGCTCCCCAGACAAAAAAGGTGCCACCAGACTTGCCCACTGCTCCTTGGGCCAACTCTCCCTTTCGGCCATTCTTTCAAATGCAGCGAGACAGGCCTCCACATCATCGCCCGAAGTCATCTTTTGGAGGAAGTGACTGGCTCGTACGGAGTGAGTGGTGGTGGGAGGACCAGTAGTAACATCTCTGGGCAGGGCGACCAGGTGCTGTACCACCTCTCTTATGGCCTGGCTGTTTTCCGCTAAGGCCTGGCAGGTTTCCTCGATGGCGACCTGTTGTTGCCTCTGGGCTGTCTCCAAGGCCAACAGTTGCACCCTGGTGGATTCCTGCTGAGCCCTGGTAGATTCCTGCTGAGCTGCTGTAGCTTCCTGCTGAGCCCTGATAGATTCCTGCTGAAGTTGGTTCGTCTCCTGCTGAAGTTTGTTCGTCTCCTGCTGAGCTCCTGTAGCTTGGAGCAAGGCCTTAATAATTTCCTCCATTTTGTTCTGGGGTGTAGGTTGGAAGCTGAACCTTGCCTCTCTGAGCATTGGCTGACGCCTCCTCTATGGGACTTAAAGGACACAATGTTATTTCCACACTCACAAATTGGGTGTCTGTCCCTTTAATTTTTAAATGGAAAGTTTTCCTCTCACTGCAACTTCAGTGTGTGTGGGTGCCCGCATTCTCCACCATATTGTGACACAGTTAGGTTAGGGGGTCCCTCTCCTGGGTAGAGGACTCCTTCCTTACACACACACAGCAGCAGGGAAGCAGCACACCAGTCTGGATGCAAGTACAAGCTGGTCGGCGCCAGTCTTTATTGTACAATGTCAGAAATAACATAAAGAAAACATAAACATAAATCCTAGCCCTGTCGGGGCACTAACTTCACAGGTAGTTCCCTCACTACCAGAACCTGGCAGGGCCTAATGCCTTCGCCAGCAACAAAGGCACAGCACAACACTCACAGATAGGTTTTCCAAGTGTCTCTGAGCAAACTCCCTGTCTGCTCTCCCAGGTGAGACAATCAGCCCTCAACACACTAGGCTTATATTGGCCACCCTCAAGTGGGAACCCAATCAAGCCTGTTACCAGGCTGCGAGAACCAAAACCTGGAGTGGCCGTGGGTGGAGCCCTCCCTCTCCTCTCACCCACAACCCCCAGGTCCCAAACCGGCTTTTCAAAAAGCCGAAACTCAAGCCTGCTACACTGCAGACTTTCTCCTGGGGATTTTAAACACATAGGACAGGAATCTGGGATAAATGTCCCTGCCACAGACCACTTTACCTGTGATCCTATCACAGTATATATATATATATATATATATATATATTTCTACTTCAGAGTCCATAGGGTATCCACAGGATACCTTGGGGTATAGGTGTGACGTCAGTCGCTGGGCACCATAGAGTTAAGCTTTTCAGCCTCCCAGGATGCACTAGGGTCCCCCTCCTATACCCCGCCCCCGAGCCAAGGCACCTCAGTTTAGTTTGGTGCCCGGCCGGCGTCGGGTGCACCTGTCGGAGTGGGGGCTAGAAGAGCCCCTGAAGTTTTCTTCAGTGCAGCTGTGGCTGCACATCTGGATGTACAGCATGGACAGTCCATGCTGTCTTCCCTACACCCCCGCCGGTACCAGAACGCCGGTACTGATCCGGGGATGCTGGTGAGCATCTGGGGTCACAGCTAGCGGTGACCCCAGATGTTCCGGACCATGGCCGGATCCAAGGGGGACAAAGGTAAGCAGCGGGTCCCGCGGTGGGTCCCCGCTGGTCACATGGTCCTAAGTCCCCAGGCAGGGGGCTCCCTGGGGACTGGCTGCAGTGTGGAGCCAGGCGACCAACCTGCGCTTTCCACTACCCCCTGGGACAGCGGACCGCAGCAGAGCGGTAGCGCTGCAGCGTCCCAGGGGTTAAATGCATGCCAGGGGAGCGCGCCTTCCCTGTCTCACAGCCGGCGCCTCCCCCGCTGCACACAGCCCTCTCTGCATGCTGCCGACTGGTCCTGTGGCAGCGCTCCTCCCCCAGGCCAGCCTCCTCTCTGCTCCTCGGCGGCCATCTTCTCCAGAACGCATGGTGAACGCTGCTGGAAGCGCTGGACGGAAGCATCGTGGTCTGGGTCCCCCCGCATACCTCTCCTCCGCTGTGGCTCAGGTCTGTGTATGCAGCGCTGTGTCCTACCAGGCCCTGTGTCTGTGTAGTTGAGTGATCAGCACTGTTAGTGCAGGAATTGTTATTTCTCTGCATTGTATGTGACTGTGCTAGCGCTGCCTGTAACTTTTCTTCTCTAAACTGTCAGCTTTATTACTGTCCCTGTTCTTTCTGCTAAAGCCCTTGCGGTGCGGTGCTGCAGGGTGGTCTCTCGCCTATTTAATACTTAATTGGTGAGAGAGGTCACATACATGGTGCCATCATGTCTGAAAGTGATTTTCCCCTCCGGCTACAGTGTACCACGTGCAAAGTACCGTTAGCGGAGGGGGAGGGTAGCGCGGAGGGCCTTTGCCGGCAGTGTTTGTCCATGGCGCGGCCTATTACGGTTACAGCACCGGTACAGGAGCCGCCCTGGGCTTGTTTCGCTCAGGCGTTAACAGCTTTAGTGGGCCAGTTAGCTCCGCAGCCCGCATTTACTCCGATGGGTTTGTCCCAGCAGTCTGTGGTGTCGTCACCCATGCAGGGGTTCCCACGACAATTGGTGGTACCCCACAGTCTCCCTATTTCCCCGCTCCCGGGTTCTCAGGAGCCAGCGTGGGTTAACTCCCTGACGAGTTCTGTACAGCACTTGTCGGATGTGTTGCAAGGGGAGTCTGTGATGCGGCCTCATAAAAGGCCGGTGGCGTCTCTGTCCGCTCCTTATGAGGATGACGAAGGGACATCTGATGATGGGGAGATTCTGGATCCTTACGATCAGGAACCTCTCCATACTAAGGACGCTGATGCTAAGTCCAAAGTATATATTCCTGGACTTATTCGGGCGGTCCGCACAGCCTTGGTGATTGAGGACGAAGTTCCCCCAGCGGCTAAATCTAAGTATGCCTTTTTCAAAGATGTGAAGGGCGATGCCACAGTCTTTCCTCTTTCGGGTCAGTTGGTGGACCATTTAGAGGAGGCGTGGAAACAGCCTGGCAAGCGATACCAGCCGCAGAGACGCCTGGCGGTGGCTTATCCGTTCGCGGATAATTATTTTGCTAAGTGGGAATCCCCTCCACAGGTGGATTCTCACGTGACCCGTCTTGTCCGTAGTGCCACATTGCCGATGCCATCCATGTCCTCCCTTAAGGATGCTACGGACAGCAAGGTAGAAATCTGCCTGAAGTCCGCTTATTCCCTTGCAGGGGGGCAGCACGGCCGGCTATGGCCATTTGCTGGGTTGCCAGAGCGATGGAGCGCTGGGCGGATTCATTAGAGGCTTCTTTTGAATCCGACTGTCCGGCCGAACAGGCAGAGTTGATTGGCAATCTCCGTGATTCGGCCACCTACATCAACGAGGCGGCTCTAGACATTAGTACTCTGGTGTCTAGAATTTCTTCAGCAGCGGTAGCTGCTCGTCGCACCTTGTGGCTGCGATCCTGGAAGGCGGACGCAGATTCCAAGAAAGGTCTGGAAGCGTTGCCGTTTACCGGAGAAGTTCTCTTCGGTCCGGATCTGGATAAGATTGTGGCCACGCTGGCGGCAGCCAAATCTGCTTGTCTCCCGTCGGCCGCTGCTCCTTCTGGTTCTGGACCATCGTCCTTTCGGTCATCTAGGGCCCAGGGCAGGCCCAAACCACAGTCGTTTCCTCGACAGGCTGGCCCTAAGAAATCGGTCAAGCCCCGGAAGCAGGCATGGAGTACCAGACGTCCGGCCCCCAAGCCAGATGACAAGCCTGCGGCCTGACGGTCCGGGCCTCCCTTTGGGGGATCCCAGGGTGGGAGGCCGCCTGCTACAGTTCGCCCAGTGTTGGTCGACCACTACGACAGACACTTGGGTTCTGGAGGTGGTTTCCCACGGATACGCCCTCTCCTTCCGGCACAGACCCCCGGCTCGCTTCTTCACCACGGGTCTACCATCAGATCTGAACAAGGCTACGGAGCTGCGGAAGGTATTGCACACTATGCTCCAGGCTGGAGTTATAGTGCCTGTTCCATTCTCCCAGAGGGGCCAGGGTTTCTATTCAAATCTATTTTTGGTACAGAAACCCAATGGGTCATATCGTCCGATTCTCAATCTCAAAGCGCTCAACAAGTCTTTGCGGGTCCCGAAGTTTCGGATGGAGACCCTACGGTCCATCATTCTGGCGCTGGAACCTGGGGACTACATGGTGTCATTGGACATACAGGACGCTTACCTGCATGTCCCTATTCTTTTGCGCCATCAACAGTTCCTCAGGTTTGCAATCCGCAGCGACCACTTCCAGTTTCGGGCGTTACCTTTTGGTCTGGCAACAGCACCACGTGTTTTCACCAAGGTGATGGCGGTCATGGCGGCTTCTCTGTGGCTGCAGGGAGTCCGCATGTTGCCGTATTTGGACGACCTGTTATTGGTGGCAGGATCTCCAGAGCTCCTGTTACGCCACTTGGACCTGACCATTGCACTGCTGCAACGGCACGGCTGGCTAATCAACTGGCAGAAGTCCACTCTAATCCCGTCTCGGAGGATTCTGCATCTTGGAGCCTTATTGGACTCGGGACAGCAAAGGATCTTCGTGACGGAGGACAAGATCTCTGCTTTACAGTCAAGGGTGCGCAGTTGCCTGCACAGCCGCCGGGTGTCCTTACACTCGGCGATGAGGTTACTGGGCTCCATGGTGTCGGTGTTCGACATGGTGGAATACGCCCAGTTTCACTCCAGACCTTTGCAGCACCTGATCCTGTCCAAGTGGAACGGGCTGCCTCAGTCTCTGAAGTCCCAGACGATTGTGCTCACCCCGGAGGTTCGCCTGTCCCTTGCGTGGTGGTTACAGACGATCCACCTCAACAAGGGACGTCCGTTCTGGGTTCCAAATTGGGTCCTGTTGACAACGGACGCCAGTCTTCGGGGCTGGGGAGCAGTTTCGGGTCCACACTTGTTCCAGGGCAGGTGGACGCCGACAGAAGCGGAGCTTCCAATAAATATCTTGGAACTCCGTGCGGTCTTCAATGCTCTCCAGCAGGCACAGCGGTTTCTCCAGGGTCGCCTGGTGCAGGTCCAGTCGGACAACGCTACCACTGTGACCCTACATAAACAGGCAAGGAGGAACTCGCAGTCGGGCGGCTCTCGTAGAGGTCTCTCGGATCCTGGTTTGGGTGGAGCGCAATCTTCCGGTCATATCAGCGGTCTTCATCCCGGGAGTGCTCAATTGGGAGGCGGACTTTCTAAGTCACCAAGACGTTCATCCGGGGGAATGGTCCCTGCACCCGGACGTTTTTCAACTACTGGTGGACAGGTGGGGTCTTCCAGAAATCGACCTCATGGCGTCCCGGCACAACAACAAGTTGCCGGTGTACGGGTCTCGCACAAGAGACGAAGGGGCGTCTCTGGTGGATGCTCTGTCCGTCCGGTGGACGTTCCGGTTCGCATACCTGTTCCCTCCGGTCTCCCTTCTTCCACGGGTAATCCGGAAATTCAAACAGGAAGGAGGGTCGCTCCTGTTGATAGCTCCCGCGTGGCCCAGACGGCACTGGTTCTCAGACCTTCAGGGTCTGTCCGTGGACAGTCCTCTGCGGTTGCCGCTACGACCGGACCTTCTGTCTCAGGGTCCTTGCCTTCACCCGGACCTGACTCGGCTGTCTTTGACGGCGTGGCTGTTGAGACGGCCATGCTGAGGTCCCGGGGGTTTTCCAGCTCTGTGGTGCGTACCATGTTACGAGCTCGGAAACCGTCTTCCGCGAGGATATACCATCGCGTGTGGCATACGTTCTTCCAGTGGTGTCGACCGAGAGGTTATGCACCGCGGGAGTTTCGTCTGTCTCGGATTCTCGCCTTCCTGCAAGCGGGACTAGATCATGGGCTTCGCCTTGCTTCTTTGAAGGTACAGGTTTCGGCCCTATCTGTCTGGTTTCACCGTAGGATTGCTACAATCCCGGATGTGCGCACCTTTATGCAGGGTGTTCTCCGCATTCAGCCGCCCTTTGTTCCACCTGTGGCGCCTTGGGATTTGGCTGTGGTCCTGAGGGCTCTCCAAGGACCGCCGTTTGAACCACTGGGCTCAGTGGATCTTAAATGGCTAACAGCTAAGACTGTTTTCCTTCTGGCCATTGCTTCGGCCAGACGTGTTTCTGAGTTAGGGGCTCTTTCTTGTAGACCCCCTTTCTTGGTTTTTCATGGGAACAGGGCAGTGCTCCGCACTCGGCCCGAGTTTCTTCCCAAAGTTGTTTCCCAGTTTCATGTTAACGAGGAAATAGTTGTTCCGGCCTTTAACTCACCGGGTCTTTCCGTGGGTGAGGCCTCTTTGGATGTTGTGCGGGCCTTAAGGACTTGTGTTGACCGCACTTCTTCGTTTAGGAAGTCGGACGCTTTGTTTGTCCTCTATGGCTTCCGTAAAAAGGGTTGGCCTGCTTCAAAGCAAACTTTGGCAGCCTGGATCCGTATGGCTATTTCTGAAGCTTATCTTCATGAAGGCCTACCGGTCCCACCTTCTCTGAAGGCTCATTCCACTAGGTCTGTGGGTCCTTCGTGGGCAGCTCGACGTGGTGCCTCGGCAGTTCAGATCTGCAAGGCTGCTACGTGGTCCTCTGTCCATACCTTCGTGAGGTATTACAGGTTTGACACCTTCGCCTCTCAGGATGCTTCCTTCGGGCGGCGGATTCTCCTTTCTGCACAGGAGCGTCCCCACCCTTAAAGGATACTGCTTTGGGACATCCCCAAGGTATCCTGTGGATACCCTATGGACCCTGAAGTAGAAAATATGAGATATGGTAAGAACTTACCCTTGTTATCTCTATTTCTACGAAGTCCATAGGGTTCCACAGGACTCCCGCCCTGTCGCACCTGTGCTGCAGATGGGCTTTGCTCTGGTCACCGGTTTTCCGTCTCCCTCTGGTGAGAATGTGATTCTTGTATGTGTCCAGATCTTTTTTTCTCTCTCTTCCTTCTCCTCCTCCGGCCTATGGCTTGATAACTAACTGAGGTGCCTTGGCTCGGGGGCGGGGTATAGGAGGGGGACCCTAGTGCATCCTGGGAGGCTGAAAAGCTTAACTCTATGGTGCCCAGCGACTGACGTCACACCTATACCCCAAGGTATCCTGTGGAACCCTATGGACTTCGTAGAAATAGAGATAACAAGGGTAAGTTCTTACCATATCTCATATTATACATATATAGTACCAGTCAAAAGTTTGGACACACCTTCTCATTGAATGGTTTTTGTTTATTTCAATTATTTTCAACATAGTAGATTAATACTGAAGACATCAAAACTATGAAGGAACACATATGGAATTATGTTGTAAACAAAAAACTGTTAGACAAATCAAAATATGTTTTATATTTTAGATTCCTCAAAGTAGCCCCCTTTTGCTTGGATGACAGCTTTGCACACTCTTGGCATTCTCTCAATCAGCTTCATGAGGTAGTCTCCTGGAATGGTTTATTTTCAACTACCCCCGGCGTCTCTTTGCCACTTTCAACTCCCTACTCTGCCCTTCCCCTCCTTGCCTTCCCTCCTCGCTCTCGGCCCTCAACTTTGCCACCTACTTTACATCTAAAATTGACTCCATACGTGAGGACATCATATCCCATCAGACCCTCAGCACTCCTCCCCCTCCTTGCCCTTACCACCCCTCCCCTTCTGTCTCACCAACTCTGACATCCTTCTCCCCTGCTTCTGGAGAGGAAGTCATGGCCCTCATCCGGTCCTCCCCCCCTTCCACCTCCCCTCTTGACCCTATCCCTTCCCGTCTCCTCTCCCACCTGTCTCCTTCTGCCTGTTCCCATCTGGCTCACCTCCTTAATCTCTCCCTATCATCTGGCACTGTCCCTTCTGCATTCAAACATGCTCTTGTCTCCCCCATTCTTAAAAAGCCTACCCTTGATCCTAACATACTTTCCAACTATCGACCCATCTCTCTTCTCCCTTTTGCTTCCAAACTCCTTGAGCGTATTGTCTACAACCGCCTTACCACCTTTCTTTCTTCCCACTCCCTCCTTGACTCATTTCAATCTGGCTTCCGATCTCTCCACTCGACTGAAACTGCCCTCACGAAAGTCAGCATCGACCTCCTTGCTGCCAAATCCAAGGGCCACTACTCTCTGCTCATTCTCCTTGACCTCTCTGCTGCATTTGACACTGTAGACCACCCTTTCCTCCTGCACATCCTTTACTCTCTCGGTCTACGTGACACTGCCCTCTCCTGGCTTTCCTCCTACCTCTCTGATCGTTCCTTCACTGTGTCCTCTCATGACTCCTCTTCCCCTCCACTTCCACTAAAGGTAGGAGTTCCCCAAGGTTCTGTTCTTGGACCTCTCCTTTTCTCCCTATATACATCCTCTTTGGGTGAACTCATTAACTCCTTTGACCTCCAATATCATCTCTATGCAGATGATACTCAAATTTACCTTTCCACCCCTGAGCTCACCCCTGAGCTCCTTACCCGTATCTCCAACTGTCTCTCTGCTGTCTCTTTGTGGATGTCCCAGCGCTTTCTTAAACTTAACATGTCTAAGACTGAGCTGATCATCTTCCCACCCTCTTCCACTACATCACTTTCCACAATTTCATTATCTATTGATGGCACAACTATCTCCTCTAGCCCCAAAGTGCGCTGTCTTGGAGTTATACTAGACTCCTCCCTCTCGTTTAAACCGCACATTCAGCACCTCTCGCAGTCCTGCCGTTTTCACCTAAAAAATATCTCCAGGATTAGACCCTTCCTCACCCAGGATGCCACTAAAACCCTCATCCACTCACTGGTCATATCCAGATTGGACTACTGTAACCTTCTCCTAGCTGGCCTCCCAGTCTCTCACCTCTCTCCACTACAATCGGTTCTTAATGCTGCTGCTCGGCTCATCTTCCTCTCCAGACGTTCTACATCTGCTTCCCCTCTCCTTCAAGCCCTACACTGGCTCCCCTTCCCCTTCCCCTTCAGATGCCAATTCAAGGTTCTTACATTTGCCTACAAAGTCCTCATCAAATCCTCTCCCGCATACATTTCTGACCTTCTCTCCCTTCACACTCCCGCCCGCCCACTTCGCTCAACTAATGCATGCCGCCTCTCTTGCCAACTGAATACTTCCTCCCACTCCCGCATCCGAGATTTTGTCCGTGCTGCTCCCTACCTCTGGAATGCTCTCCCTCTCCACATCAGACTCTCCACCTCTCTACAAATCTTCAAACGGGCTCTCAAGACCCACTACTTCATCAAGGCCTTCCAGCACTCATCCTAACCCACCTCATGCTCTTTCCTTCCCATCTTCCCCTTCTGTGTCACGCCTGTCTGTCTGCCCCTCCCCTTAGAATGTAAGCTCTCACGAGCAGGGACCTCTTCCCTCATGTGCTTCTCTTTACATTTTCTTCTACTCTCTACTCCCCATTAGGGCACCTAACACGGGACCGCCAATTCCCGGCAGCTTATTGTGAGTGCTTTAATCACTATTTCAGCAATGTATATAAGTTGTGTCCTTGTCCTGTACTGTACTGTACTGTATGTTACTTGTTTCTTGTTCACTTATTAGTTCTATGTACTATGTAAGGCGCTGCGGAACACTTGTGGCGCCATATAAATAAAGGATAATAATAATAATAACTATGTTGAAAATAATTTAAATAAACAAAAACCATTGAATGAGAAGGTGTGTCCAAACTTTTGACTGGTACTGTGTAGATATATATATACATATATACACACACTAAATGACACTTAGGGGTATATTCATTAATATAAAAGCATCCCTTCTGATTATTAAAGATTGAACTCGCTGCTCACCCACTCGTCTCTTCACTTCTTTCCCCCGGCCTACCCCGTTGCCTGTGTCGTGACCCCCCCCCTTCCACCACAGGGCTGCAGCCGCCATGGGAGTCTGTGACCGCCGCTCAATCCGGCAGCCCTGCCGTGTCATACTATAGTATGGGGACTGTGGAAATTATCCGGGCAGCACCCAGGAGACATAGTGCAGGGTGAAAACAAGAGGGTGGATGGCCCTGCTTGTGTGATCTTACCATATAACATTTGAAAGCAATCCCATAAGATGATATGGCCATAAGGTCTGCCATAAATAATATAAGGATATGGTCATGTTTTTGGAAAAGTGAGATGCATTGTAGCCCTATGTATGAGGTTAGTTCACTGCAGTAGAAATGACAATTTAAGCTTTGTATGGCTAAACTAAAGTGCAGCATTGATTTATTTGTCCTTAATGTGGGATTACCAGCATTATGTGCTTACCAAATCTTATCCTATGGCTATATTCTTACATCTCAATTTACATTTCGCTAATCAGAGAGGATTTTTAGAGCTGAGTAGGTGGGGAGCCCTGATAAGCTCAGTGAGCAATCAGTCCATTTATTTAGCCATCATTCCGCATCTGTCCTTACCAGGGATTTAGGGTACAGGTTTAGCCTAGTACCTGCTACCTATTTGCAGGCAGAGAAATACAGGAAGATTACCTACCCAAGTTAGCATTCCACTAACCGTGCTATGCTACTTTCTATGTCTGACATTTATATTCCTGTATTACTAGTTGCACGTAAGGTAACATTATGTACAGAACACAGGCCTTCAGATACATAGGTCCTGATTCTGAGTCAGACACTGTAGCGTCCATGTGTGTGTGCCTTTTGCCGGTACACCTTCTGCGACTTTATGCAAATACTGCTACAAAGCTAGTCCTGGTGTGCAGCTGTGCTCTGCATGTGCGAGGACTGAGGCATCCACTTTATATGTTCAAATAACGCTTAGTGCACCTTTAGACACAACCATCAAACCTTGCACCAGCCCAATGCTAGGTGCAGACTACCCACCAGAGTATGGCCTCCAATGTGAACGATTATGGGCCGGACCACGGGCTAATGCAGTGGTCGGGGCTATTCACTTGTAGCCAGCGGCAGCCGTGATAAGCCTGCAAGTCTGCACTTTATGTGGATTTCTGTTTTTAGCCTGAGAGAGGCTCGAACAGAAATCCTTGGTAAGTGCCCTTATTGGGGGTACAGTGAACGCGCTAACCCATAGCTCTAGGTATTTATCCCGGAATCTATGGGTTAACACGCATTAGCCGTGAATTTATGACACGAGGAAAAGGGCTTATACTGTAATTGAATAGCTCCGGGCATAAAATTCCGTGGCTACTAGCACATTTGCTTGCACTGTAATTTCCGCATTTGGTCTTGCCCAATCTTTCGGTCTCTCAGAGATATTCAATATAAGGCTTTGCCCATCTGAGTCATATAACTCCAGCCTGAAAATTTGCTGATGTATCATCACAGGCATAACTCTCAGTGAAGGAGTACATGCATTGATTGAGTATCTTGTCATGCAACAAAATGCTTATTACATTAAGAAGTAATATTGTGTATGATTTATATTTTTCTTTTAATATTTACAGGAATATTGTATTTTCATTTATTTGTGAGCTAGCTGTACCGAAGCCAACTGCACTGGATCACTTATTCATTTGTTAAAAAGTATTCATTACTATTTCTCAGAAAAGCTGCTTATATTTTTAAATTTTATGCTAGTGTTCACAAATGCCAAATCTGTGGAGCTCTGCCAATGTATTAGTATCTAGTAAGTAATATTAGACTACATTAATATTCATCAACTGTTCTGACCAATGCATATAATATCTCCCCTGTAGAGAGTTGAAAGTTATATTGTTTTAATTCTATTTGGAAATGGTTTAAACATATTTACCAAAATTCTGATAGAAATACTTCACCTTTATTATTAGACACAGGTAAAATATACACACTTATAAGCTCAGTGATGAATGGTTTTCACTATACTTGTTAATACAATCTTAATGGTCTATTTATCATTGGTGGCAGTGGGACATGGTAAACTATCCTTTGTTACTAATTTGTATCGCACTTCATATAGAAGGACAAAGCTGAATAAGGCATAGACAGAACCTGATGCATTCTCCTCTCCTTGACAGCGTGTTGAAAGTACCTTCATTAACATATCAGTGTCCTTGCACCGTACTGTACTAAGCGGTAGACGTATTAAGCAGTGAAAAGTGGCCCAATCAAGAAGTTGCCCATAGCAACCATTCAGCTTTGAGGTGGCATTTATCAAGTATATTCTATAAAATTATAGGTAGAAGCTTATTGGTTGCTAGGGGTAACCTCTCCACTGGTCCACTTCTCCACTGCTTGATAGATTAACCTTAGTACTTAAATGATTGCTCACTCAACACCCCATGATGTTTTATGGAGCATCAGCATTTCAGGTAACTTTTGTCAGAAAATGAGTGTACAGGTCTATTTTGCTCTATTATTTATTGGATTATAAGGACTGTAACACATTTAGTAGACTTTGAGAACGCACATAACATAGTGTGCGTGTGTAAAATGCCGATGAGACTGTGCATGACGGCCTTAGATGAACTGAGAAAGGGCATTATGGCATGCGCCCAAAAAGGGGGTGTGGTCACACGAGAAGGGGGCATGTCTTCAAGACGCGCCCACTTTTCATTACTCTTCGGGGCATGCCCAGCACTTACGGACATGCCGGACTGTCCCCAAGCTCTCCCTTCTCCGTGAATAGATGCCAGCGCATGCGTCCGGCATTTATTTACTGGCGGTGATCACTACACCGTAGTTTTCCCCACCCGTGGCACATTGCGGCCCGCATGTTGGGACAGCACCCACAGGCTGTTTTAGCGAGGTGCCAGCAAAAATGGGGCGCGGCGCTCCGCTAAAACAGCCTAGTTGGGAATGCTACTATCCAACTTCCTCTCCCCCATTATATTAGTGGGATAAATAGGTGGTTGATTTATAACAATTAGCCAAAATTTGTAAAAACAGATACAGATGTGTCCTCATACACCTTTGCTGCAGTCGCGCCAAACTGTCTCTCTTGGCACAGTTTACAAGTCATATATACAGATATATAAGTGTCGCAAATCAAATGAATCAGCTCAGTCTCCTGGAAAGTCCTAATCGCATTGCGTTGTGATGATCGGCGCTAACAGAGTCGCCCGGGACATGGCGGCTCACTTGCGACAGACGTCTTGCGACACATGGCACATTCAGGCTAGATGTATGAGGACACATCTGTACATTTAACACTGCTGCTCTGTGAACTATACTCTTCTATGCATGTGCCAATTTTGCTTAAAGGAAATTACAGATCTGATGTTTAAACCCCTTGTAACACAACTGTGAGTAATACCCTGCAACTACACTAACATTGCATAGAGAGAGAGGGGCAAGTGTAGTAACCTCCGAGCAGGCAGTCATGAATGTTTGGCCATGCTGCCAGATTTAAAGCGGCAATAGCTTGAAAGGCAAAATCAATGTGGTTTTGCCTTTTAAACTAGTGCCGCTTTAAATCTACCCCATATTCTAGGAATTAATATTGCGTAATTACCAAAAGGGCAAATTGGCTCTAACTGTATAGACTGGCTGCTTGTTTTATGGCATGAATATTTTATATGTGCTACTTCACACTGGATTCCTGACTCCTCTGTAATAGTACGTTTGTGTTTTAGGTTGCAAGGAGATAATCTGGCTCAGGGAGTAGAGGAGATGCCAAAGGAATGCTCCTCTACTGAGAAAGCTGCTGGCGACAAAGGCAGTGAGTACAAATATTATTCCACTCTTTTATTGCCTTCCAGGAATAAAGAGCTAGTAAATAGGAATTACATGTATTATTTAAGCAATAAAGGCTCATGCACTATTATAAGTTAAGTTGGTGGGATCCCTCTTGTTAAGTAATAGTAATAGTGTTTCATCCCCTTATGTGCCCGTGTGTTTACTCAAAAAACAAGCTCCGCCCACTTGCACGACAATTAGTTTGTTTGTCTTGTATAGCAACAAGCAAAAATCAGACCAGACATAAAGCATAAAAAAAGTAAAGAATTGTACGTCTGTCTGTCTATCTCTCTCCCTAATACCACTGAGTAGGGTGTGTACTGTCACACTTCAGGGCTCCCTGGCATGGATTGGCATCTGATACTAAAAACTTTGTTTAAATTATCATTTAATTTGAGAAGTAGAAACAAATATTGCATGCCTTTCATCTGAACAACACCACAAGTATAATGGAGACACCTTATAGGCATACCGCAAGACTCTCACATTCCCTCCAGGACTCCTTGAAGAGCAGGGCATTCTGCCCACTTACCTAGGGCAGAGCGATGGGCAAGATCACAGCACCGTGTAGTGGAAGGCAAAGCCAATGTAATGTGAATCTCATTGCCAATCACCCATACCACCACTTGGGATAATAAGTACTGTAGGAAAGTATGCTTATAAGTGAAGTTCCCACCAATCTTCAAATTTTTGTGAGTTGTGGCTTTTGAATCGATGGATTGATGTCCTATATATCCTCATAATGTGTAGTTGTCCCTAGCAAACTTGTTCCCCATGACTGTATAAATACTTCTGGGTAAATTGACTTTCTCCTTGGGATTATGATTATAATTGGTTGGTAGGTAAGGATGGATGTAACCTGTCATATTGTCTTGTCATGGTTTCTAAGTGGTTCATAACCTTTTTCTGGTTCCACACTATACTTAGTCTCTCAGCAGTTGTTTCGGAGTGGACGGGGGCACACACACAGACACACACTAAACAGTCTGTGAATGGGCATACCTCTCTAAGGCTCCTGTTAGCATCTGGCCCATTCTACAAAGATGCCAGCCCAAATCACCCACCTACGGCACTTCTGTTGGTGCGCTGCGCTTAGCTGATGCACCACGGCACACTTTTTTTGAAGAATTCTGGGTAGCCCACAGTATGAATTCTACAGACCTACTCTTAAATTTAAACAATGTAATATTAATAATCATTTTTGTAAAACAGACCAAGTGCACCCACATCCCAATCTATCACCTGCCCCAGTGCCAGGTCTCTCAGATAACAGAGAAACACGACTGCAGGAGTGGTGCCTCTATTAGTTAAAAAAACAGCATGCCCATTCTCCTAAAGGCTATCATGTGTAAATAGATTGTTTTTAAATGCAGAATTATGAGGTTTGCTCATTCAATTAAACTTTTACTTACAGTACACTTATATCAGGGACGTGCAGTCAGGGAAGACAGGAGAGCCTCCCCTGTCATACTCCTGAGATTTGATATAAAAATTATATAGCTCAGCCTTGCTTGTATAAGAAGTGAAGTGATCGCATTAGCGATCACTTCACTTCTCTATCAGGACCCCCATGGCGTTACTGCGCATGAACAGTCTGCTGACCACACATGTCAGCACAAACATCAGCATAGCTTGGCAAATCTGACTGCATATAAGCACTATTGGAGATATCTGCTGGGATCCTTCCATGGTACATCCAGGGGATGCTTAATATTTGTGGGTACCCCCTAAAAGCAGGTGTGTTTCAGGGGATATCCCACAAATATTGTTTAATAAATATGCTCCTTAAAGCTGCTATGGCAGCAAATATGGCTCTACAAAATATTAAACATACTGTAGGCTACATAAAAAATAAAATATAAAATTGAGTTTCACTTGCCTTGAAGAAAAAATTTCAAAGAGAACAACATTTCGGTGAATGATTCACCATTCACAAAAATGACAGAATTTGCCAAGAGTTTGAATATTTTTCCATGGCATTGTACTGTATGTGGGAATAGGTGATGTCTGCAATAGAGGATTGTTTTCTGGTATATCTCCTGAAACACTCAATCCACAGCAGACATCTTCTTTTCTAAATATTGCCCATAACATGTACTGTTCTACCAGGCCTTAAGGTACTGTTTCCGTGCTTCCTAAAAGCCTGATCCGTTCAATATATTTTAATTCGCATAGGCAAACAACCAAGTCAATGTACGCATGTTCCTAAAAGTGTAATCTGGGCATGTACCTTGAATGTTGTAGGTGGACAAATCATATTTGGACAAAACAAAATGTGCAATTGATCAACATTGCTGCCAGTTAGTAAATGACATGTGGATGCACAAAATTATATAGTGATGTTATCTACATATAATATAATAATCTAGATGTATATAATAATCAGCTATGGTCTGTCCCATCTTCCCCATGCATATGCAGCAGGAGCCGCGATGAGCAGCTTGGCTCTATTGGCTCCCTCTGCAGCAAGCGACGGGACAGACCCTAACCTAGCCGGAGAGTTAGGGCCAGCTGTGAATGGCAGAGCCAGATTAACAATGGGGGAGATGGAACTACAGCTCCAAGCCTACACATAAAAATAGGCCCATCTTCATGACAGCATGACGATGAGCAGCAACCAAGCGGGGCACATGGTCGGCTATAAATCATTAGTATTAAAATTGTATTTCTAATTTCCACTCAAAATTATTCAAATTTTTTATGTACTTAAAGAGACATTGGGGCTGATAGTGTATTGAGTGTACACATCCACATGGCACTGGGGCCACATCCACACAGTATTGGTCCCAGCTCGGATCCTCAGGGAGTCCCTAGGTCTCCAGGAAGAATGGGTGGTCCTCCAACATCTCCCCCAGGAATTTGCGGGTACATGGAGAGGGGATGGAGCGGGGACAACATTATGTGATTCTATGAAAATTGCATTGCCCACTCTCTCTCTATAGTTGCACAATTTAAGGCATTATGCCATAAGAGGGCGAGTCCTAATGATACAAAGAGTCCAACCCCGCCCTCATTGGCCATCGGTAGCATCACCCTCCAGGCTTCCCCGGTTTAGAGGATACAAAAGTCAGTAAGTATGTAATAGGTCCTAGATGATTTACATATCCATGCCCATGTGGCCCTTAATCTAGCTCTGGGGCACTGGTAAGTACTATTTAGCCATGGGAGAGAATGGGCGGAACGGAGCGGGACAGAGCAGCTGTCAGAGAAGGTGCAGGGTGGGACAGAGCATGGGCGGAATGGGGCGGAGAATCAGACAGAGAGGCAGGTGGAGCTGAGCATCGGGCAGACTGAGCCAGGTCCCTTTTACTAGTATATTATATGTCAGCATCATGTTTCTTTTTCCAATGCCTATGAAAACATTATATGAATGATTTTGGAAAGTAAGCTTAATCAGGATATCTACGGCACTTGTGCACAGTACCTGAGACCCCATGCAAACACTGCACTGATTGCCTGTAGTAAATATGGTGCGGCTTGCCAGAGCACTGAGTTCCGGGTCTGTGAACAGCACCATAATGGCCCAGTCAGTGTGTTGGGTGCCAGTTGCATCGCCCCCATCTATAATCTAGCGTTATTAAAATCTGATACTGGAGTAGTAATTTACTAATTTGCTTGAACTAGTTATTTTCTCCCAAAAAAACTGCTAAATGCTATTCTTCACCACTTGTGCAAAAACACTATATAGAGGCAATTGAAAGCACTTAAGTACCCCAAATAGCTCCAGGGAGGCTAATCGGGGACATCTATACTGATCCCAAATGTTAGTGCTTCTTTTGGGGAGGTGTCAGGCTGATTTACCCAAAACTGGCAGCACTTTTCGCCTGATTGAGTTTCGCCGGAACACATTTTCGCGTCCTTTGGAACTGAAGATGGCGAATGCTCCCGTACTCAAGCTCCAAAATATAATATTTTGGGAGCTTGATTACTTCTGTCCCCATACTATAATAGTGTATGGGGACAGCGGGCCATTCCGCCATAGGAAGGTAAGCAGGACATATCTGTAATATCTCCTGCTTTACCTTCGTGATAAATGGCCCAAATACTTAATTTTTACAATTGCAGGTGAAAATGTGCATTTTCATTTGCTTTTGTAAAAATTAAGTGATGATGAATAGGCCCCTAAGAGTATACTGACTTTGGTGTCCTCATTTTTTTCATTTGGTTTCTCTTGCTTTTTATATATTGAATGTACATGCAATGCTTTCTGACCATTTTTGGCAACATTGCAGCCATTTCCTGAAAGCTGTTGGATGCGAAGCTAAGGAAAGGTCTGAACAGGACATGTTACCCTCAGTGCTTCATACATGAACATTTCAATAATTGGGTTTAGTTGAACATTTCATAGGCAGGGCTTACGGTGATATTTTGAGTATCTTATTTCTACTCCTTCCACTCCTCGAGAGTCACTTGTTACCACCACCATTGTATAGTATGTAGGTTTTGGCATGCATAAATAACACTTAAGCATTTGAGTTCGCCATCATAACAGGAAAAGATTTAGAAATACATTTCCCCTTCGTTAATAGTAATGTCAGTATAGTGAGTTTGAAGAAAAAAAAAAAGTGGTACAATAGTAGAGAAAAATCGTTGCGTTTCACATGCAGGTCTAGTACTACCATGTAAGAATATACTCACAGAATTAGGCCAACTGTTATTGTTTTGCTGTTGTCATGCAGGGGATTCAAACATGTTTCCCTTCGCCCGACATCTGGTATTTGGTTGGTTCTGTTAGGAAAATCTGGCATTTCATTGGTATAGGTCACACACAAAGAAAAGGGAAGGCATTTTCCAAAATTGACTAAGCCCTATCTTAGCAGTTGTAGAGGATGAGATAGTATAGGAATTTTTTAGGGCATTGGTTCTGCAAGGGCATTGGTTCCAAAGCAGAGCCATAACTACACATTTTAGTGCCCTGTGTACATAAAAAGCATTGGTGCCGCCATCCAAAAGTGTAGCAGGGAGAGTGGCGCATGCCGAAAAGAACAGGTGTGGTCTCGTTGGGATGGGGCGTGACCACACAATAGTACCCCCAATTTAAATGATGACACAAACTAGTGCCCCTTCATCACATTACACCGCACAGTAGTGTCCCTTAGTCACCATACATCACACAGTAGTGTCTCTTATTCATGTTACGTCACAGAGTAGTGCCCCTTATTCACATTATGCCACACAGAGCCCAGTCACGTTATTCCACATGGAGCCCATTCACGATATGCCACACACAGCCCATTCACGTCACGCCACACAGTAGTATTCCTTATACACGTTGTGCCACACAGTAATATTGCCCCTTACACATTATGCTACACACAGTAATGCCCCTTGTAACACATTATGCCACACAGTAATGTCTCTTATAACGCATTATGTCACACAGTAATGCCCCTTATAATATTCCACACACAATAATGGCTCATAACATTATGCCACACACAGTAATGTCCCTTATAACATGATACCACACATAGTAATGCCCCTTATAAAATGATTCAACACACAGTAATGCCCCTTATAACATCTTGCCACAAAGTAACACCCCTTACACATTATGACACTCCCCTCCCTCCCCCTGTGTCCTGCCAGCAGCCCTCATCTCTCTATGCGTCCAGCAGCCTCTGTCCTCTCCCTGTGTGCCAGATCAGCAGGTGAATTTGATGCCAGGCCACCAGTGCACCAGTATGCAGCTGCAGTCATTCGAGTCTGGTGCCGGTCGCGAGCCAATCGGAGTTCGCAAACTGGCAGGCGCTGCTGATTGGCTGCCAGTCTGCGAGCTCTGATTGGCTCGTGACTGGCGTCAGATTCGAATGAAGGTGGCACTGTCTCTCAAGGGCTGCGGCTGCAGGTCCACCAAATGCACACTGCTGCCATATGGGCACCTCTCGTTGGCACTGGCCGCACCAGCCCTTCTGGCCTCTGCCAGAACTGTAACATGGCCAGTCTGGACCTGCTGTCCAGCATTTGTGAGCTATGGGCCTGATTCAGAGCCGGACGCTATTTGCGCTCGCTCGTTCAGAAAAAGGGGCCGGCTATTTAAATTGAGCGCTCGCTCTTTGCGGTCTGTTGACGCCTCTATGTCTGAGCGAGCGAACGAAACATGCGCTCGCTATTTTGTAAAGACGCCCCCTGGCCGTTCGCATCCTACGTCATCTCCGCTATTTATTTGATTAATCGAGTACATCGAAAGGAAACTGAACTGCTCGCAGTGCTTGTGGTAGGATTTTCCTACCGCAATCATGCAAACAGTTCAGGCTAAGAAACAACCAAGTGATGTGGTCGATGACGCTGCTTTGTTAATTATGCACACCCTTAAAACGCCCGTTTTGACCTTTTGGCACGCCTGCGTTCGGATCACTACTCCCCGTTTTCAAGCACCTTCCCCTGTTACCACCCACAAACGCCTCATCCTGTCACTCAAATTAGCAGGCACTCGCTATTTTGCGAGTGCTCGATTTCCGACCGAAATGACTGGTTGGCGCATGCGCATTACGACCCATACGCATGCGCAGATGTGCGAACATCGCTCTGACGAACGAGCGGCCGCTTACGAGCGGCTCTGAATCAGGCCCTATGTGCAAATGCAGCCATTATTTACCCCACAAGCAAAAAAAAGTATGTTTTAGCACCCCTTGTATTGCAAGATGGTTTGTCAAGGTGCACAGTTACTTTCTTTATCTTAGTCTATTCCCAAATCTGAATCAGGCCCAGAATACAGACGCTACACATAAAACCACCCCCCAACAGTCATCCAGGTCTTGTTTTTTTTTTTTTGGAACATCGCCATTTGCGATAAGCTTTTTTCTTCTATACTACAAGTACAACACACTCATCCTGTATTGCTATACACCAGACACCATCATATTGATATCTAGATGACTAGTATTGCTGCTGTGTCAAAGCACTCAGTTGGCAGAGTTACAGTACATGGTAACAGAAGATGAAAGCTAGACGGACACCGGTCTGTCAACCACAATCGTGCACACCTAAGTAATTCCCATGTACTGTATAACACAAGACACAAATCTCAGTGAAACAGCTCAGTTGTTTCCTATATTAGAGAAGCGAATTCCTTAAAAAAAACCTGATTAAATTAGTAAACGCTAGTCTTTTTGTCAGTGTTTTCTAAAAGTCAATTCAACGTATTGTACAAATGGCTCAAATTAAACAATCAATGGAAAACCTATTATAAAAACAGAACTTGTTTTTATAATTGTATTTTTTTTTTTTTTATTGTTGTTACTGTATAAATGTTCTAGCTGCTAAGATTATCTTGTCATGTGAATGTAATGCTGAAAATTATATGAGATTTGACTAGCCCTGTGAATTTTCTATGAATTTAACTACAGGCTGGTCTAGTTCAATTAATGTTCTAGTTTTTTGATTGGCTAGAACAGTGCATGTTGAGAATCGGTATGTAATAGTCGCCGGTTCAAATCTCGTCACGAGAAGCCCGACAGCAGGAGATCCCGACTCCGGCTGGTAAGTACCCTAACCCACCCCTACCCCACCCCCCCTAACCCTCCCTTAGGGGTGCCTAATCCTCCCTTAGGGGTGCCTAACCCTAAAACGCACGGGGTGGTGCCTAACCCTAAGTCCCTCCGGGGGATGCCTAAACCTAACCCCCTCCCCTTCCTGCACCCCAAACCTAACTCTCCTGGGTGTTGGCTAACCCTAACCCTCCCCCCTAGGGGTGCCTAACCCTAACCTTCCCACCAAAAACCTAACCCCTCTACAGTCCCTAAACCTAACCTTCCCCCTCAACGCTAAGGGCACCTCGGACATCCCTCATTTGGGCTGTCGTCCTTCGGCGTTCTGGCGTCAGGATAGGCGGCGGTATTTTGATGCCTATTTGAAGTTCCCCTTCAGGCTTCTTGTGTCGGGATATAGAATGGCAGCATTTAGTCCGCCGGTCTATAAACTGCATCCCAAATGTTGTAGTATTCTGATTGGCTATAGTGTGGAGTAGTCTTGTGAATGTTCTAGAGTTCTGACTTGCCACAAGTTGGTCTAGTCCTGTGAATGTTTTAATTATATCTTTGGCTACCCATGCAAACATAGGGAGAACATAAAAACTCCACACATATTTCCCTTAGTGGGAATTGAACCCAAGACCTCAGTGCTGTGAGGCAGCTTATGAGAAATTGTTAGACTCTGGTGGTCAATCAAATTGTGATACTGTGGGCTAAAATCAGATCCACACTGTAGTTGAGTGATTTATTGCAACTGCGCATGTGTGAAAATTTCAGAAAACAAAGTGCATGCGTTACACAAAGTGCTGTTGCGATCGATTCAGGCAGTATCAGAAAGGTGGGGGAAATTTGATGGGTGTTCCTGGGCGGGAACTGGGAGGTGGGTAGTAGTGCATATTGATGATGAGGCAATGGCCCAGATGCCTCCCCTTGCTCTTTATAATCTGGCTCTGTCAGTACAAATGACCACTTGTCCATTAACTGCTTCTGGTTTACAACTGTCTGTGAACCAAAGGCAAATCAATCGGGAACAGTGCTGGTGGCCCCATATCAGTGTGGGCCCTATACTACTGTACCTCCTGTAACCCCCCTGTTGGCGGCCATGCCCTTAGAACCCTGCCCTGATAAACTAACAATATATCTGCATGTGGACGATAATGTAATCGCAGCTGCGATCCCATACGCAGCTTCTGTGCGAAAATATGCAAATTTTGCTACTGCCTGGAAAGTATTAGGACACCCACTGGCAGCTTTGCAAGTCGAAGGAAGTCCGTACAAATATCCAGCAGTGGTTGCAGATTCTTTAAATATCCAACATCTGAGTAACCCTGTGGTCGTGCAGAATGGCCGAGGTAACTGAGGGCCTGATTCAGAGCTGAACGCTCTGACCAGAGCGCTCGCTCTGAATCAGGGCCCTCCTACCTGTTTTTGGAGCGGCCTCATGGACGCTCGTATAGCTGTGGGTTACCACCCACAGCTATAGCGAGCGTCCATGATGATGGTCGTGATGGTCAAGACCATTGGGCTTGCGACGGAGACCCTGCGGTAGGGTCTCGCTGCTGCAAGCCCTGGAGTGATTTTGGCTCTATCAGAGCCAAAATCACTCCCACTGACATCACTAGTGATGTCAGTGGGGCCGGCTTCAGACGGTAGGCGTTCCCATGGGAACGCCTCCGTCTGGCAGGCACGCCCCCGGCACGCCCACCAAAGGGGGCGTGCTGTCAATCAACATCGACAGCACGCCCACTTTGGTGCGAGACCCGGAGCGATGGAGAGCCTGTCGCTCGCCGGGTCTCGCGCATGCGCACGACGGAGCTCCCTCCGTCGTGCGCATGCGCAGTGGGGGAACATCGACCCGCTTGCGAGCGTCCTGCGCTCGCGAGCGGTTCTGAATGACCCCCTGAGACGCTAGTGGCATATTTTTTGCGTATGGGTTCACAGATTTAGGCAGATACACTTCCCGAAAACGTTCACGATACGCCTGTGTTTTTGCCACCACTCCCCATAACCGCCCCAAAACTATCCAGTGTCAATCACTTTGCAAATAAATCCTCACTGTGAGTGGCATCACCAGCTTGGCGCATGTGCAGTGCAACCATGACGCATGCGCAGTTGGCCAATAATTGCTCAACTGCGTAAATATCAGTATTGTGTCCACATCTGAATCAGGCCCTGTGTGCTCAAGTGAGACTGAACACATTGAGGCCCATGTTTGTAATAAACATCTCATTCAAGAGTCGTCATGCAGTGTTAGTTGTCTATTAGAGACCGTGGGGTATGTTTACTAAAGTGCGGGTTTTTAGTAGTGGAGATGTTGCCCATAACAACCAATCAGATTCTACTTATTATATATCTAGCACCTTCTAGAAGATAATAGCTAGACTCTTATTGGTTGCTATGGGTAACAACTCCACTTCTACAAACACTCACTTTAGTAAATATACCCCCATGTATTATGCATTCTTACCTACTTTTGAAAAAGCTTTTCAGAGAGATTGTGAAAGCAGCGTACAGTGGACGTGTGCTGCTACATCAGAGAGGTGTGTCATAAAATTGATTTACATTCAAAATAATGTAAATGAGCCCCAAAGCAGTTAGTAAGATCTACTTGTTGATGAAAACACACTGATACTTTTCAGAAAATATATGTAACCATAGGGATTATTGTGCTTTATAACCAGTGCAGGGAAATTATACTAATGTAAAGATCTGCTTCATAAAAGGTGTAAGGTGCAATCAGGGAGATTACTGGACTCTTCAGGGAGTCAGGGAGGTTGCTACTGTTTCAGGGAGTCTCCCTTACAATCAGTGAGAATTGCCAAGTATGGTATTATGTCTGATTTAGGGCGAAGTGACTAAGCATCGTATTAGCAATGCGGTACATCCCCACCTGACTTCGGGTACATACCGTGGTTCATTACCGCGGTATGTACCAAGAATTTCGCAAAGGACAGCTCTCCCGATAGAAGCTGTCCTTCGTGATGCTGCCGGGCAGAGGGACTTCCGGGTTTAACACCCAGGCGGCCCCCTGGCGTCCTGCTGCACAGGTGCAGAAGGCCGCCGGCCACGGGGGCTCATGGGAGGGATCCGATCAGATCACTCCCAGGCTGGAGCGTCCCGATAAGCCCATAGGCTTCTATTGAGTAACGCCACCTGAAGGTGGCATTACCCATCGGGACGAAGCACCGGTATACACCGCATTCCAGGTGCTTAGTACATTCGGGGAATGCGGTAAAACCCCCAAAACTGCTTATTTCTGTTGTTTTCATTATGTCTTATTTTACATGAAAGCAAACTACATTTCCATACTATAGATTAGGTCACGTGGCCAAACTAAGCCTATGCCAAACCTGTACATGTGGATAACTGACATGTGTAAGATTTTTATTTTGTCAAATGAAGACAATTGACCTGAATGGACACACGCAGCCCCCTTATTGCTGTACTGTGACACCTGTTCATCAAGAGAGAAGGATAATATAAAAATTGATTCAGGAAGAAGAGAAGGATGTGACTATCAGCATGCCAGCTTTAGCTAACCTAATGCCCTCTCTAGATGGCATTAGCTTGTTTGATTGCTGAGAAAAGCTGTGTTTTATCTGACAGTCAATGGGGCAGAGGGATCAATTCAGATCCCTCCCTGTTGTGGCTGGTGCACCTCCTCCTCTGCTTGTAGTCTCACAGCAAAGGGGACCTTGTTTCCAGCAGCAAGTTGCAATGTTCTGCAGGATGTGTTTTGTTTGTAATAGTGCAATGTTCTGCAGTACTTGTTATACTGTGCATACTGTTTGCACGGCTTCGGTGCAATGTTGTGCAGTACTTGATGCTAGGCAGGGAACAAGTACTGGTAGCTGGTATTAGAGCTTCTTACCTCTAATAATCTTTTACAGTTAGATGCGCACTACTGAGTTTGATTCTGCGCCTACGCAATTAGAGAGGGAATAGGGAAGACTTGTGAGAATAGGATCAGATCCACAAATTGACAGCAGGTTTTCTGAAGTGCTTTCCCGGCTCTGCAAGATTGATAAGTAGGGCAGAAAGCCTTTTTTTCTGCTAGGTGCAAAATGGACTGATACAGATATGCCCAGCTATATCCTTGTCGCTGGCGAGGCAAATTGCGCCATGCATAGTGCTGGACACACACTGCATACACGACCGCGCCTCCATAGGAATGCATGGTGCGATCACAGTGCATGCCATTGCGTACCATGGCATATACAGGCGCGAGGAATCGCATGGCGCGATCAGCCACAATGTACCTGGGCGCATCTGTAATTATCGGGGCTAATATTGATAAACAGGCCAGTGAATCAGGGTGTCTTCAGCTTTACATGTCACCAAAATTATTATATTCAATGTTTAAACATATTCTATGAATTCTAGTATACTATAGCAAGTTTATATTTATATTGTACTACTAGCTGTAGTACCCAACACTGCCCGGGTTTCAATTATATTTGGCTTCCTTAGCCTCCGATCACTTCAGAGGCCAGCGTTCACAGTTCAATGCTGGTACCTGGCAGGCTGTCAGCTTAGACAGCTGCCGGTTACACAGTGCGTGGCACCTCCGGTAACCTTCGGCGCCTGGAGCCTGCGCTCCACTGGAACTGCCCTCCCTACTCCTATGGTGCAAGGGTGTCTGAATGCATAACTAGACAGACAAACAGACGAATGCATTTTATATATAAGATGTAAAGTCTCACAAATCACACTTTCTTGCAAATAGTAACCAGTGCAAGGTCTATGCCATGCTAGAAATGGTAATATAGTAGGGGTGAGCGGGTTCGGATTTCTGAAATCCGAACCCCCCCGAGCCCCCCCGATCCGAGTCCGATCCGAGTCAGGCTCGACTTTTCCCGCCTGACTCGGATCTGAAATCGAGGCAAAACGTCATCATCCCGCCTTCCGAGTCTCGCGGGTTTTGGAACCTATATAAGGTACCCGCGTTGGCGCCATTTTCTCACTCGGCTGTGGACAGTGAAGAGGAAGGGTGGGAGTTAGGGCTGGCTGGGCTGTGTAGTGTAGTGTAGTGTAGTGCTGCTGTTGTCCACTACTTCAAAGTCCATAGGGGCTGGCTGTGTTGTGCTGTGCTGCTGTTGTTAATAGGGGCTGTGTCCACTACTTCAAAGTCCATAGGGGCTGGCTGGACTGTGTTGTGCAGTCAGTTCTCCATAGGGGCTGTGTCCACTCCAAAGTCCTGTGCAGTGTCCCAGTCCTAAAGGGGTGCTGTAGTGTTGTCCAGGGGGTGATCTGTCCATCAGGGGTGCTCCCCCCAAGTGCTAAAAAAATAATATATTTTCTGTGTTTGTGAATTGTGTGCGCAGTAGCCGCACGTGCATCAACAAAGTAGTGCCAAGCGTGTGCCTGTGTCATAAGTAAAGGGTCGGCTGGCTTGACCGTTAAAGGGTGCTGTAACCCCCAAAGTACACTCCAGTCCAAACCAAAAAAATAATTATTTTCTGTGTTTGTGAATTGTGTGCGCAGTAGCCGCACGTGCATCAACAAAGTAGTGCCAAGCGTGCGCCTGTGTCATAAGTAAAGGGCCGGCTGGCTTGACCGTTAAAGGGTGCTGTAACCCCCAAAGTACACTCCAGTCCAAACCAAAAAAAAAATTATTTTCTGTGTTTGTGAATTGTGTGCGCAGTAGCCGCACGTGCATCAACAAAGTAGTGCCAAGCGTGCGCCTGTGTCATAAGTAAAGGGCCGGCTGGCTTGACCGTTAAAGGGTGCTGTAACCCCCAAAGTACACTCCAGTCCAAACCAAAAAAAAAATTATTTTCTGTGTTTGTGAATTGTGTGCGCAGTAGCCGCACGTGCATCAACAAAGTAGTGCCAAGCGTGCGCCTGTGTCATAGGTAAAGGGCCGGCTGGCTTGACCGTTAAAGGGTGCTGTAACCCCCAAAGTATACAGTCCAGTCCAAACCAAAAAAAAAAATATTTTCTGTGTTTGTGAATTGTGTGCGCAGTAGCCGCACGTGCATCAACAAAGTAGTGCCAAGCGTGCACCTGTGTCATAAGTAAAGGGCCGGCTGGCTTGACCGTTAAAGGGTGCTGTAACCCCCAAAGTACACTCCAGTCCAAACCAAAAAAAAAATTATTTTCTGTGTTTGTGAATTGTGTGCGCAGTAGCCGCACGTGCATCAACAAAGTAGTGCCAAGCGTGCGCCTGTGTCATAAGTAAAGGGCCGGCTGGCTTGACCATTAAAGGATGCTGTAAACCCCAAAGTACACTCCAGTCCAAACCAAAAAAAAAATTATTTTCTGTGTTTGTGAATTGTGTGCGCTGTGGCTGCACGTGCATCAACAAAGGAGCAGCGCCAAGCGTGCGCCTGTGTCCCATAAGTAAAGAGCCGGCTGGCTCATTTCTTAAAGGGTGGTGTAACCCACAAACTGCACTACTCTCCAGCAAAAATAAAAAATATTTTCTGTGTTTGTGTGCGCTTTAGCCGCACGTATATATCAATATAACATAAATGGAGGACCAAACTTTCTCTGATAAAAATAAAATAGGGAAAGATCAAGAACCACTTCCTCCTAGTGCTGTTGCTGCTGCTGGGAGTTGTTCATCATCCCAGAGAGGAAGTAGGAACATCACTACTTTTACTAAACAATTGACCCTCCAACAGTCCCTAGCGATGAGGATGAAGTACGACAGCAGTCATCCTGAAGCAAAACGTATAACTGAGGCCTTGACTGCTATGTTGGTGTTAGACGTGCGTCCGGTATCCGCCATTAGTGCAGTGGGATTTAGACAATTGATGGAGGTAGTGTGTCCCCGGTTCCAAATCCCGTCTAGATTCCACCTGCATCCTCAAAGCAGCAGCGACAAGCGTGCGTCTGTCTGTTAAAGGATGGTGTAACCCTCAAAGTGCGCTCCACAAACAATAAAAATATTCTTCTTCTTTTTTCTGTCTTTGTGAATTGTGTGGGCTGTAGCCACACTTGCATCCTCAAAGCAGCAGCGACAAGCGTGCGTCTGTCTGTTAAAGGGTGGTGACACCCTCAAAGTGTGCTACACAAACAATAAAAATATTGTTCTTTTTTTTTCTGTCTTTGTGAAATGTGTGGGCTGTAGCCGCACCTGCATCCTTAAAGCAGCAGCGACAAGCGTGCGTCTGTCTGTTAAAGGGTGGTGACACCCTCAAAGTGTGCTACACAAACAATAAAAATATTCTTCTTTTTTTTCTGTCTTTGTGAAATGTGTGGGCTGTAGCTGCACCTGCATCCTTAAAGCAGCAGCGACAAGCGTGCGTCTGTCTGTTAAAGGGTGGTGACACCCTCAAAGTGTGCTACACAAACAATAAAAATATTCTTCTTTTTTCTGTCTTTGTGAATTGTGTGGGCTGTAGCCACACTTGCATCCTCAAAGCAGCAGCGACAAGCGTGTGTCTGTCTGTTAAAGGGTGGTGTAACCCTCAAAGTGCTCCAAAAAATAAAAAACTATTTTTTTAATGTGTTTGTGACTTGTGTGCGATGTAGCCGCACGTGCATCAACATAGTAGCAGCGCCAAGCGTGCGCCTGTGTCATAAGTCAAGGGCTGGTTTGGACATCTGGTCCGGACTGAAGGACGTGCCAACAATTTCTGACAAGTCTACTGTCACTGCATATGATACTGTCCTCAAAGCAGCAGCGACAAGCATGCGTCTGTCTGTTAAAGGATTACATCGGTGACAGCATCCAAGTAGGCATGTCAGACAGTCCGTACCTGTACTGGCAGGAAAAAGAAGCAATTTGGAGGTCCCTGTACAAACTTGCTCTATTTTACCTGAGTTGCCCCCCCTCCAGTGTGTACTCCGAAAGAGTGTTTAGTGCAGCCGGGAACCTTGTCAGCGAAAGGCGTAGGAGGTTGCTTCCACAAAATGTGGAGAAGATGATGTTCATAAAATGAATTATCAACTCTTCCAGGGAGACCAGCCTCCAGAAAGTACAGAGGGACCTGTGGTTGTGGATTCCAGCGGGGACGAATTAATACTCTGTGAGGATGAGGATGTACACAACACTGAAGAGGGTGAGGAATCGGTGGATGAGGAGGATGAGGACGACATCTTGCCTCCGTAGAGCCAGTTTGTGTAGGGACAGATTAATTGCCAGCTTGTTTTGTGGGGGCCCAAACGAACCAATCATTTCAGCCACAGTCGTGTGGCAGACCCTGGCGCTGAAATGTTTGGTTTGTTAAAGTATGCATGTCCTGTTTATACAACATAAGGGTGGGTGGGAGGGCCCAAGGACAATTCCATCTTGCACCTCTTTTTTTTCTTTGCATTATGTATAGTTTGGGGCCTAGTTTTTCAAACTGCCATCCTGTCTGCCACTGCAGTGCCACTCCTAGATGGACCACGTGTTTGTGCCGCCCACTCGTATCTCTTAGCATAGTCATCCAGCTACCTCGGTGCAACCTTTTGGACATAAAAACACTATTGTGAGGTGTACAGAATAGACTGGAAACGAGTGGAAATTAAGGTTATTGAGGTTAATAATAGCATAGGAGCAGAAAAACCCACAAATTCTGTGATTTTAGCTGTTTTTATGCTTTTTTCAAAAAAATACAGATCCAAAACACAAAACCCAGAACCCAAAACACGGAAGGGTGGTTTTGGCAAAACCAATCCAGATCCAAAACACGAAGAAAGATCCAGATCCAAAACCAAAACACGAAAAGTGGCCAGTGCACACCCCTATAATATAGTAACCTTTTATGAATGTGTCTACATAACTACTCTATGGGCCAAATGTAATAGGGTGAGAGTTTAGAAAAGTGAGAGTTTCTGACACTTTTTAAACTTTGCCAATGTAATAGAGTTCAAAAACAAAGTAACAGAGCGAACTTGCATGTTTTTTTAGACTTGAAAAACTCTCACGATTTAAAATCTCATTCAGATGTTTTCCCGTTTTGAAGATAAAACTCAACCAATGTGAGAGTTTACTGCTAAACTCTCACATTTTCTAAACTCTCACCCTATTACATTTGGCCCCATATGTTCTTTTAATAACTTCCTAGCCATTCGTTAGTACCATGCCATTAGTCAATTATATTGGTTAAAGGTAAAATTTAAATATTCGCTACATAAACAGATCTTAACATGCCATGTTAAGTAAAAGGGATATCTCTCTCAACTGATCATCTTGGTGAAACCATGCTGCACTGCAGGTGGGCAGATTTATAATGTGCAGAGAGATTTAGATTTGGGAGGAGTGTTTCCAAACTGACATCTAAATTGTAGAGTAATAATAAAGCTGTGCAGTATTTGTGGGCTACATGCAAAAGCAGCCAGTATTTACTAGAGATGAGCGGTTCGGATTCTGTGGAATCCGAAACGCTCCGAACATTGGGGATCCGAGTCCACCCAAACCCTGTTCGGGTGTTCACCGCCTGACTCGGATCCCCGTTCGGGGCCGAACGGCGGCCGCCTGATGTCGGATTCTCACTAGAGAATCCGACATCAGGTCTCCTCGCGTGTAGGGCAGAGCGCAGTGATAGCGCTCTGCCCTACACAGACACAGACACACAGCCGCCAGCGGCAGCTGTGTGTTTGTTACAGCAGCCAATGAGAGTCACACAGACTCTCATTGGCTGCTGCACGGAGGGAACCGGCTGGAGCTCACACATGAGCTCCGTCTTCCGGCTCCCTCCTCAGCGTGTGACAGAGCGGACGGCGCGAGAGCGGGGAATCAGGTAAGTTTTATTTTTTTTATTTTTTTACTTGTCAAAGGTCCGGGGGCGCTACTGGGGGGGGTCTGCACTACTGGGGGGGGGCTATAATACTGGGGGGGCCATACTACAGAGGGGCCTGCTACTGGGGGGGGCTATACTACTGGGGGGGGTCTGCACTACTGGGGGGGGTCTGCAACTGGGGGGGGCTATACTACTGGGGGGGCCATACTACAGAGGGGCTTGCTACTGGGGGGGCTATACTACTGGGGGGGGTCTGCTACTGGGGGGGCCATACTACTGGGGGGGATCTGCACTACTGGGGGGCCATACTACAGAGGGGCCTGCTATACTACTGGGGGGGTCTGCACTACTGGGGGGGGTCTGCTACTGGGGGGGCCATACTACTGGGGGGGCTTACTACTACTGGGGGAGGGCTGCTACTGGGGCAGCCTACTACGGGGGGGGCCATACTACAGGGGGGGCCCATACTACTGGGGCAGCCTACTACTGGGGCTGCCTACTACTGGGGGGGCCTGCTACTGGGGCAGCCTACTACTGGGGGGGCCATACTACTGGGGGGGCATACTACTGGGTGGCATGCTAATGGGGGGCATACTACTGGGGGGGCCTGCTAATGGGGGGCATACTGCTGGGTGGCATGCTAATGGGGGGCATACTACTGGGGGGGCCTGCTAATGGGGGGCATACTACTGGGGGGCATTCTACTGGGGGCACTGCATAGTGGACCCTACTACTAAGGGGACTGCATAGGGGGCACCACTGCTGGGGGACATTGTGTAAGGGACACCGCTACTGTGGGCATTGTGTAAAAGGGTCACTACTGTGGGCATTGTGTAAAAGGGGCACTACTGTGTGTCGTAACATAAATAAGAGACACTACTTTATGGTGTAATGTGAATCAGGCCCTATGTGCGGTGTAATGCTAATAAGATTGTGCACTGTGACTCCTAGGGCCGTAGCCCACTTTGTAAACAAGTACTGTGACTCTGCTGGCCGTACCCCACTGGGTGGGTGCACTACTTTTCATTTCTGCCACTGCTGTGTGGCAATGTGTCATAGATGTGCTTTATACTGTGGTGTCTGTGTCGTTGTGCCGCTGCTTTGTCGCTTAGTAACCAGTCAGCTCACTGCAACCTTTGGCCAATAATGTTGAAAACAATATTATAAGCTGTGATATGGTCTAAATTGACTGGAAATTAATGTTATTGAGGTTAATAATACTCTAGGAAGAAAAAAAAGACCAATTTATGTAATTTTAGCTTTTTTTGTCAATTTTTGTAAAAAAATCCAAATACAAATCCAAATCCAAAGCCAGTCACCGCAGTTTGGCAAATCCAAATCCAAATCCAAAGCCGGACGACGAATTAGAACCAAATCCAAATCCGGCAAAAATGGTCCGGCGCACATCCCTAGTATTTACACTACATGCAAACATTTTTATGTATTTACACCCCTTGCACTGCAATATGGTTTGTTCAGGTTCGCAGTTGAGAGAGATATCTCCCAACTCTGAATCAGGCCCATAGTACAATATTTATTTGTATATGGAACACTTATCCAGATATCACTTGATAAGTCTGGAGACGCTTCCACTGTGGAAGAAGACAGATGACAGACTCTCATTTAAACTGAATGCTGCTCTTCTACTACCTTAAATATCCTACAGGCATCAATTATTTTACAATATTGGGCTTAACCACTAGTAATTCTTGGCACTACATATCAGCCTTTTTGTTTTCATCATGATCAAATAAGATACACTGCTTCAGTCCATTAAGACATCAGTCATCAGGATATGTTCATTGGCAGACAAGATACAAAACATATTACCTGTGTAATTCAAAACCTGCTCTTAAACCACCTATTTATATAGTTTTGGCAAGAAACATGGAGGTTTACATATTTCAAGAGATTAATTATTCCAAAGTAATTACATGAACGTGAAGCAATTTTTTTTTTTTGTTTCTTTGGAACAGATTCATTGCCTGGAGCAGAAACATTAATGGAGGATGATGAAGAATTTGAAAGTGCATCTCAAGTGACAGGACCTGTAAGTAGATGACAATAATAACAATTTGAGAAATGTATTCGGGTGACAAAGGAAATGTGGATAGAAAATGGCAAAGAAGATTTTTCTTCATTATATTGCAGTTGACACTATTATTACAGATAAACGGTAGGAATTATATTACTTTTATATAAACTTCTGACGCAGCTGGTGAACTGTTTTTGATTTCTTTTTAGGGGGGTGGAGAGAAAGCTTAGGGACCCATTAATCAAAGAATGTTAATACCAGCGTATTTCGTTTAGTATCACAGTGATAATGAATATGCCTCTGGTATTCAACATTACTTACCTCGCCGGCTAGGACCAGCAACGTCCCCCTCATCGGCGGCATTCTGCACTCAGCTGCTAGCAGCCTAACACTGTCCGCGTCAGCCTTCTATGTCATGTGCATGGGCGATGGCCAGTCTGTGGAGCATGTGCATGACCGTTTCACCTGGCGAGTAGCCGGCATTGCTGGAACCGGAAAGGCTGTGCTGGGTCCCCATTGCGGGCAATAGGGACCGTAATGCTCTCACCATCTATAGATGGCGTAAAAGATACAGTGACAATGCTGTTTGTGAAATATTGAAAGGAGGACTTAATCCCTTTAGCAGGTGCTAAAGGGGTTATGTATCGTTGATAAATGAGGCCCATAATGTTTAGATTTCTTGTTGTACAATTAACAATGTAACGGAAATATACTCATGCCATGGTCCTGCACTAGTCTGGTGAGTTTGTTTAACTATGTTACTTTTAAACTAGTATGTTTGGACCCGTCATACGCCAAGTGATGTCAGTGGGAGTGCTTTTGGCTCTGATAGAGCCAAAAGCACTCCAGGGCTTGCGCCAACAAGACTCTACCACAAGGGTCTCATCGCAAGCCCGATGGTCGCGATGGTCTTGACCATGACGACCATCTTCCTGGCCGCTCGCTATAGCTGTGGGTGGTCACCCACAGCTATGCGAGCGACCAGGAGGCCGCTCTAAAAAAAGAGAAGGACGGCCCTGATTCAGAGCGAGCGCTCTGTCAGATCATCCGGCTATGAATCAGGGCCTAAGTTTTTAGAGTTGTCCTGCAACAATATGCTGATGAAATATACCTAGTTATTAAGGATCATCTTATGCATGGTGATGTAATGAATTGCTTGCCTCCCACTGCAGTAGGTCATACAGTACATCACTGAGGCACAGCCTCACAATTGTAGTTTCTGCAAAACAGTGAAGTAACTATTGGGGGTGAGGGGGTGCGGCCGCTACAGGCCTCAAAAGTGAGGGGGGCCCACCTTTGCCACCTGTGAATCTCTGAAAACAGCACAGTGGCAGATACTTCTGAGCAGATGTATGCACAGTTGGAGCATGCACCAGAAGAGTTGCCCCCACCCAGGAGGCTAGAGTGGCATCACCATTCCCCTACTGAAAATGACTTCTTTATAATTGCCCCGTCCCTGCTTCAAAATCAATAACAGTAAGCAGGTGCATTCAGCATTTACTAGAGTAAAAAAAATGAATAGATAAAGGCAATAGCTTCTATATCATTGTGTGAAAACCTTGGAATCCTTGCTCTAAGTTACATATGTGAATGGTTTCATGGTTGATATCTTGAATCCTGACAAACAATTATTACCCTGTAGTTATTGGTATTAAACTTCTTTAAATGTCTTTTGATGTCAGCCAAAGAAATTCTGAGCTTATGTACCATTTCATGACAAGTGACCTTGTATAATGTGCTAATGATATCCTATGTGGTGCCCTGCACTGTGTAATTGGCATTTACTTTGGATGGATGTGTTTGTCTTGGCTGGACACGCACTTTACGTACAGAAGACCCTGATTGTGGGAACCACCACTTATAAGAAAGTGTTCAGTTGAGTAGTTCAGTGAGGTGAGCGGGTTAATACTGGAACAGGAATCGGTGATTAGATCTCTGGGGATTTTCTCATGGCACTCTGTGACCTTCAACAACTCACTTTCCTTCCGCTGTGCCTCCTGCAATTAAACATTGTGCTAGAACCAACATAACCAAGGAGAACATCCACTGCCTTGATGTTATTGTTGAACATTGTGATCGCTTATTTCCGTAATTACCCAACTAGAAGTGTGGAACATTCACTATGAATTGTGTAGAAATTGGAAGCAAATGCTCAACAATGTGCTGCTGGTGGTTTTGTACATTTTTTATTTCCTGGTAAAGTACTATAGTTTTCTTCAATACTGGCCTTTCTGCAGACAGATATTTTGTACATAACAGTGGTGTAATAAGTATATTTGTTGACTAAGTTTTCTGCTGAAATAGAGAAATTGAAAATGATGAGCAACAAGGTCATCCATGTTGTGTGTCCACTTCATTCCAGTCTATGTCAAAGCTTTATTGAATTGCTACTACATTTAGCAAAGTGATAATGCTTAGTAGAGGTGGCCTTGGGCTCGAGCTCATAAAAGGTGCGTGACCATGGAGGCATGGCCTCATGTCATGCCCCCATCTCTCTGCTTGCTGATCTGGAAGCGGAGCTGCTTGGCCAGGCTTTCGGGCCAGACCGACCCATTAGGCTTTCAGCCTTTCTGGCATTTGCCAGAAGTGCAAGGTGGCCAGTCTGGCCCTGAGGCTTAGGAAGCTACAATTCTTATTGCTCTATTAGTTGCCCAGTTACTTTTGGGGTCTATTTAGTAAGCAGTGTTAGGAGACAGAGTGAAAATAAGGTGCCAGCCAGTCAGCTCCCAACTGTCATTTTTCAAACACAGCCTGTGAGATGACAGTTGGGAGCTGATTGGCTGGCACCTCATCACTTTCTTATCACTTTTCACTCTGTCTCCTGACACTGCTTAGTAAATAGACCCCTTTTATTTTTCACTCAAGACAGACCAATTGCATTCTCACAGATTCCCTGTTTGTCTTTAAACTAGAGATGAGCGGGTTTGGATTTCTGAGATCCCAGCCCACTCGAATTTAGTAGATCCGAGTCGGATCCAAGCCGGCTCGGATGTTCCCGCCTTACTCGGATCTCTCAAATCGAGACGAAATCTAACGGTTCGCAAGCTTTCGTCTCTATGATCAATGTAGTATATAAGGGACCATGCGATGGACGCCATTTCACTCCGGCTGTGGAGACTGAACAGGGAGGGTGGGGAGTGTAGGGCTGGGAGAGGTGCTGGTGCTGTCTGCTGTGCCCTGGGCTGGTTACTGCTGATCCATTCTGGGCTGGTGCTATCACTGTGCTGTCTGCTGTGTCCATCTGGGCTGTTGCTGATCCATCTGGGCTGTCTGTGCTGTCTGCTGTGTCCTGGGCTGGTGCTGCTGATCCATTCTGGGCTGGTGCTTTGCTGTCTGCTGTGTCCATCTGGGCTTGTGCAGAACTCCAGATACATCTGGGCTGGTGCTGTATCCATCTGGGCCCAAGTTCTGGACTCAAAAAAAATATATATATATAGTCAAAAAAAAAAATCAATCAAAGTGTCTGGACCCAAACCCCCCCCCCCAAAAAAAATAGTGTATTTTGTCTATTTAGGCTTAGCCACACAAGATACAGTGATAACCACTTGCTCCTAAATGGCGATAAGACTAAAGAACTGGTAATTGATTTTCGTAGGAGATGTTTAGAGCAGAAATTGCCAGTGTCTATCAGCAATCAGGATGTTGAGACAGTTGAGTCTTTTACATTTTTGGGTATCCAGGTTGCATCAAATCTGACATGGTCTTTAAACACACTGGGCCTGATTCAGAGCCGCACGCTATTTGCGCTCGCTCGGTCAGAAAAAGGGGCCGGCTATTTAAATTGAGCACTCGCTCTTTGCGATCTGTTGACGCCTCTATGTCTGAGCGAGCGAACGAAACATGCGCTCGCTATTTTGTAAAGACGCCCCCTGGCCGCTCGCATCATACGTCATCTCCGCTATTTATTTGATTAATCGAGTACATCGAAAGGCATCTGAACTGCTCGCAGTGCTTGTGGTAGGTTTATCCTACCGCAATCATGCGAACAGTTCAGGCTAAGAAACAACCAAGTGACGTGGTCGATGACGCTACTTTGTTAATTATGCACACCCTTAAAACGCCCGTTTTGACCTTTTGGCACGCCTGCGTTCGGATCTCCACTCCCCGTTTTCAAGCACCTTCCCCTGTTACCACCCACAAACGCCTCATCTTGTCACTCAAATTAGCAGGCACTCGCTATTTTGCGAGCGCTCGATTTCCGATCGCACTGACTGGTTGGCGCATGCGCATTACGACTAGGGATGTGCAGGCTCGGATAGGTTCGAGTTTGCACGTTGAGTTCTGATTTTTCCCTCCAAAAAAACGGAACTCAGAAAGAGGCAAAACGTCATCTTGCATGGACGAACATCAGCATTCCTGGACAAAAGTCCAGGAATGATGATGTTCGTCCATGCAAGATGACGTTTTGCCTCTTTCTGAGTTCCGTTTTTTTGGAGGGAAAAACCGAACTCAACGTGCAAACTCGAACCTATCCGAGCCTGCACATCCCTAATTACGACCAATACGCATGTGCAGTTGTGCGAACATCGCTCGGAGCGAACGAGCGGCCGCTTACGAGCGGCTCTGAATCAGGCCCACTGTCCCTAATTAAAAAGGCATAACAGCGCTTGTTTTTCTTAAGGCGTTTGAGGGCTTCAGGAGTTGGTAAAGTAACCATGTTAAACTTTTACAGATGCTCAATTGAGAGCATTTTGACGTTTGGTATTATTATCTGGTATAGCAACTGCACAGCAAGTGAAAGCAGTGCACTGGAACGGGTTGCTAGGACCGCTAGCAAAATCATTGGCGTGCAGTTGCCAACTATTCATGATGTTTATGGGCTTAGGGTTCTAAAGAGAACCAAGAGTATCATATTGGATCCAAGCCATCCATTTTATGAATTTTTTGATAAGCTTCCGTCTTTAAAGCGGTTCAGAGTACTGCGGGCACGTACGAGTCGCTTGAGGGTTAGTTTTCTTCCATCTGCTGTGCGCATGCTGAATGCTATGAATGTATCTTTTTAGTTAAATAATTTTTATTATTTTGTGAAACTGTCTGTAACAACCTCTACCATGGGTTGCTATTTCACTGTTTTTTAGCGTGTTTTGTGTAACGTAATTTCGTCTGTCAAACTTGTTTTGCTGATGATAACAAATAAATTCAAATTCAAATACAGCAACGCAACCTAGTGCTGCCCGACTCCAGTCGTCACCAATATGTGCTCTGGGCCTTAGTTCTGGACCCGAAAAAAAACAAAGTGTCTTTTGTATATTTTTTTTCTGTGTGCGCACGACTGCACGTGTGTGAATTTTGTAACTGCACCTTGGCTATACTATTGGTGCTTGTGACACTGCTTCAAGACCGCAGAAAATATGGAGGGCTGTCACATGACAGGAGAGCAAGGCCAAGAACCACATGTTGTAGCTGCCGCCAGCAGTCATCATAATAATGCAAGGCCGTCAACTTCCTTGTCCTCTATGAAGGCTCATGCCTTCAATCCTCAAGGGTATCCCAACCATCATCTTTGCACAGTCCTCAACTCTATTAATAATTATATCAATTAGTTTTGAGCCAGCAAGCTGGATGCAACCTTTTGGCCCTTTAACTAGATGAAAAAAATCAATATTGTGAGCTGTGAGGTAACCAAAATTGACTGGAAACGACTGGAAATAAATGTTATTGAGGTTATTAATAATGTAGGAACAACAAAAGGCCCAGTTTATGTGATTTTACCTGTTTTTTTTATTTTTTAAGAAAAAAATCCAGATTCAAAACCAAAACACGAAAACAAAACACCAAGGAAAAAATCCAAAACCAGATTCAGATCCAAAACCAGGGGAGATCCAGATCCAAAACCAAAACACGAGGGTCGGCGCACATCTCTAAACTTGAGCAGATTTTGGGCCTCATTTATCAACGAGTTTTATCACTCACAACAAGTGCTAAAACTCGTTGCGTATGATAAATGGTTCTCCAGCCAATCAGCTCACACCTGTCTCTATCTATCTATCTATCTATCTATCTATCTATCTATCTATCTACACACACCTCTATCTATCTATCTATCTATCTATCTATCTATCTACACACACCTCTATCTATATATCTATCTATCTATCTATCTATCTATCTACACACATCTATCTATCTATCTATCTATCTATCTATCTATCTATCTATCTATCTATCTCTTTTTTTTGTTTCGTCCCCGATAAAAAGTATGGTGATCACTGCCCATTATATTAATTGAATCTCTTCAATTACAAATTGCATTTTGTATTCTGCAGTTGGGCATACAGTATTTGGCAGTAACAACAGACTGCAGTTATATAGTTAGTTTGTGCATCATACATTATTTTTAACAGATATGTTGTATGTACGGTACTTCTTTTTTTAATAAGCAATCAGGCTTTTGGCCTACTTGATTAGTAGTTTAATAAAAAAACAAGTTGTTTATGAAGAACTTTGCTTGACATTTCATAAAAAGCAGTTTGGTTTATGCACCTAGTACCTGTTTTTTGTGGTGAATATTAGAGATTATAGAGATTGTTTCTCTCGTAGTGTATATACACTTGCATATGTGATGAACTGTTAAGAATTATCTTTCCTAAGCATTATGTTCTTATTACATGGCAGCTGTGATAATGTAGGCTTTATTTTACTTTTAGACAGTTCCTTAAACCTTCTTCTGTCACACGGGAGGGGTTTAAGCTTTGACGACGCTGCATGCAATAACTGCTGGGTGTCATTTCTCCTGCATAATAGGTAATGTACGCCCTCATTTCACATCTATATAGCAACACAAGTGATTAGCATTTTACAGTTGGGGAGTTCTATTAATATAAATGTATTGTTTTATTCCGCTAGCCATGTAATAATACAGATACAGGATAATGATAGAAAATTCTTGTCTTCAAGCACTATAATGATTTTTGCTTTAAATATTGGCTTTGACGATGATGACAGGATGACATTCCATCCAGTGTTTTTGCAGTCTGTAGGTTAAGATATAATGCAGTGAGTTGACATAATGAAATGTGACATTTTAATCTCAGGAATGTAGATGTATGAGGTGTGACATACGAGCCCACTAAAGTGCCACTGCTTAAGCATGGGAACAGGCAAAATTCAATGATTTCTTTTAAATCTAAGAAAACAGCATTTTCTTTTTCAGTGTTACTGTAGATGAATGCTTACGTTTCTAGGAAAAAGGAAAAACACACAATAAATGAATATTGGGTCTAGGTACTAAGCTGTGTTAGGAGATAAAGTGAAAAGTGATAAGGTACCAGCCAATCAGCTCCTAACTGCCATTTTTCAAACACAGCCTGTGACATGGCAGTTAGGAGCTGATTGGCTGGTACCTTATCACCGTTCACTTTATCTCCTAACACAGCTTAGTAAATAAGACCCCTAAGTGTTGTGGGCTCATTCACACATATGCTCTAGGTAAATGGATATAAATGCACAAAAATGAATGTACCCTTTATGATGTCTATGTAATGTTTTCCATAAGCTTTTCATGTTATGCGCTATTACTAAAACAATCTATTTACTGTTAGTAGCGCACATTACTGCATCACTGATTAAAATGACACATGATAAATGGCGCATGTTACAAACTCCACAATCTTGTGTACGACGGCGCGATGTGTCGTTACATGGTGCATGTAACAGCGCCACGTCTTGCAGAACAGCAGATGGGGCGATGCGGTAAACAACCCTCGTGAATGACGGATCGGATGTACACACTATACGATGTGTTAGATATATTGTTCCCATCCACGTTGGAATGATCTATTGCACGATACATCGTATAGTGTGCACCCAGCTTTAGACATAAATGCAATTTGCAGTTGCATATTATTTGTTTGTTATTTATTGTACCTGTGCATCAAAACTTATTATACCTTTGTCCCTCTGTCATTTTGCGCTTACAGCTCTTTGTGCCCATGAGAGGTGGTATGGAGGATTTAGGGGGTACATGAGTACAGGCATCGTACAGTAAGGGCTTGTTTGCACAAAATGTGTCCCATGCTGACCACACAAAAGACACATATGTGCTTATTAGGAAGCTGCTCACGTGCAGGTGTTCCACTATTGGTGTAAAATGTGAACTGATGATGACAATCATCGGCCGCTTCTGATTGGCTGAGTGTGTCTGAATTCCTCCCATTGATATTATTACTAGTATAATGTTTCTGGTTCAAACTATTTGTTTTATTGCAGTAATGTTTGCAGTCATTCCATAGTGATAAAATATATTCCTATATGATCTTTAAAAAGGGAAGGCAGCAAATGTATGTATGTGTGTGTATGTATGTATGTATGTATGTATGTGTGTATGTATGTATGTAGAATATATGTTTTGAACTCCTTCACTACTTTCATTTTGTATTTGCGTCCGCATTACATTTCCTTTTGCATGATAAATGTGACTTTATTATTTATTAATAACACTGTCCAGACATGGACTGATTTGTGCATGCACGGTGTACAGTAAATTTAGTGGCTGGGTCTTTCCTTGGGTCCGATAGAGATACTAAAAAAAAGGGTATCGAGCAGATTATATTTTAGTGCATAAATTGTGGGTTAAACAAGCGCGCAAAATTATTGTTTTAATTAAGGGTCACTCTAGATGGTAAAATTATGTTTACTAGAGATTGCGTTTTAGACATACTTGCCATCTCTCCCTCATTGTCAGGCAGACTCCCTGAAACAGAAGCAATCTCCCTGAAAAGTCCAGCAATCTCCCTGATTCCACCTTACGCCCATTGTGAAGCTGTTATATATATATATATATATATATATATATATAATAGAGATATATACATTTAAATGTGATAATTAGTATCATTTTCCTGCATTGGTTATAAGGCACAATGATCCCTATAGCTACATGCATTTTCTGAAACGTATTAGTGTGTTTTCATCAACAAGTAGATCTTACTGACTGCTTTTAGGCTCATTTACTTCTGGATGTAAGTCAGTTTTATGGCACGCCTCTCATATGTAGCAGTACACGCTCACTTTAACGCACACTCATAGAGCTTATAACCAATGCAGGGAAATTATACTAATGATCTCAATTGAATGTTTATATCTGTGGAGCTACATAATGGGGGTATGGTGCAATCAGGGAGATTGCTAAACTTTTCAGGGAGTCAGGGAGATTGTTTCTATTTCAGGGACAATCAGGGATATGTCATAAATGTAATGTGTTTTATATGCACTTTTACTTATATGCACTGAAAAAGATGAAAACAATTAAAATAAAATGTAGTTCAACTTCTTGCCTATAGCCTCACCCATCCAATTTGTACATTTGTTCATCAAATATATGTCCTACAAATAAATGATGACGATTAGTGTCATTTGTAGGATATAAATGCTAATACTGTAACGGTTGTAATTTGACTTTTGATATAGATTAAGGAAAAACTGGTGCAGTTCCTATTTTAATATTTCTTCTAAAACTTGGAAACAACCATTTGGAAGGACGATGGCTTTCACCTCAAGCATAATTTGTAGGGGATAGGTCTCAATCCCGACATCCGAATCCCGACAAGGGATTTATGATAGGCGTTGAAATACCGACGTCTACCTGAATGCCGAAGGACGCCAGCCCGAACGAGGTAAGTCCAGGGCGCCATTAGCGTTAGCCGTGGGGGGGTTAGGTTTAGGGAGCGTAGCGGGGTTAGGGTTAGGCACTCCTAGAGGGGAGGGTGAGGGTTAGGCACCCCTGGGGGGGAGGTTAGAGTTAGGCACCCCCCCAGGAGGGTTAGGTTTAGGTTGTGCTAACGGTGGGTTAGGGTTAGGCACCCCCGGGGAGGTTAGGGTTAGACACAAGGGGCAGAGGTTAGGCGGCTTCATACCCATTCCAGTTTTCTAAACATGTATTCTACTAAACTAGGCATAATTACATTTGTTGGGGTACCTACTCATGATATAGGTAGACAGACCTGACCTATTTACAGATGTACTGAATACTGTACATCCTAGAAGGCACATTGGCAACAGAAATATAAGTCTTGTGGCTTCAGCCAGTCAGTAAATGAAAGCTGATACACACTGGCAGATATTGTTTTTAAGCCTTATTTCAAATAGCAGATTAGTGTCCAATTTCAACACACACATTGCAGAACACAGAGGGCTTAATAGTGCTTGTTAATCAAAGATTTTGACAACTAATACAATCCTGTTTCTTAGAGGAAATAAAGTAGGCACCAAAGCACAGCATGAAAAGATGATGTGCCATCAATTTATTTTATCTAGTGTCACTGGCACAGAAATAGTTCCTATTGGGGCTGCTGTATTTCTTACCTTTCATAGCACATGCAGCAAAACTAGTTCTAAACAAGTGTTTAATCCCTTCTGAGACACATCAGATCGAGATTGCAGCGTGCTGCTGACTGCACACAGAAAACACTTCATAGAGAACTAACCCAACTCAGGCGTCTGCTTTTTCTCCAATAAATAGTTCTAAGGCACGTTGTCAGCCAGGGTCTTTTTTTTTTTTCACTTTTTTATTCTTGCATTCTCATCAGAACAGAAAAATAAAGGAACATAAATGATAAAACCAGAGATATAGGCCCTCATTCAGAGGCGGTCGCAAGAAGCAAGCGCTCGTTCTGAAAGAGGGCAGCTGCTTCTATTTTTAAGTGCGGCCTCCTGGTCGCTAGCTTAGCTGTGGGTTACCACCCACAGCTTAGCGACTGACCAGGGTGATGGTCGCGATGGTCAAGACCATCGCGACCAAGGTTGGGTCTCGGCAGCCGCATGCCCCAGGGAGCATCCTGCTCTGATCAAGCAGGAAGCTCCCCACTGACGACACTGCTGATGTCAGTGCAGCCGCCCACAAAACGGTAGGCCTCCGTTTGTGAAACACCTACAAAACGGGCCGAGCTGTCAATCAACATCGACAGCCGGCCCTTTTGTTGTGAGCTCCGGAGCGAGAGAGTTTCTCTCTCGCACCGGGGCTTGCGCACGCGCAGTGCGGCCACTGCACGTGCGCAGGGCCTAACCATCGACCTGGTTGTGAGCGGTCAGTGCTTGTGACCATGTCTGAATGAGACCCATAGTGCTCACAATTCCCTGTCATGAATTACACACCATTAACGGTATAAAAGGTGTTCACTATGGGCCTGATCCAGAGATCTACGCCAATGCAGTCGCAACTTCATTCTCTCACTGATCACAGTTGCTAAAATATGCTAATGCCTTCTAAAGCATAGCCGAGCATAGGGACGCCCACTGCGGCCTTCTCATATCCATGTGACTATGTGCAACATCGTAAACATCGGTAACATCAACGCACATTGGGCAGTCACACAGCATGTAAGTCACATCTGTCCTGCTTCATACACTGCAGCTCTCCTGACACACAGAGAGCTCTCCAGCTGTGATGGAGGTCGCAATGGCTAATTTATGCACACCCCTGTAACAGCGTTTAAACGGGAGAGGCCTGGGGAGAGTCAGCAGTGATGGGGGTGGGGCCGGATCATCTGCATCATTAGACCCTGCCCCTCGTGACAAAATCCCTTGAATGGCGCATACTTTAATAGGGGTGGGGCCAAATAATGCGATGATCATAGAATCGCGTCATTAAGCCCCGCCCCCTAATGATGGACCGCAGATTCCAGGTAAGTTTCTCCCCATTCTGCCCACTTCACTAGGAAGTGGGAGGGATGCAGGAGTTGCCTACTCTTCCGGAGGTGCGGGGGGCTAAACCGAAAAATCGGGAGCCTCCCGCAACTTCCGGGAGTATAGGCAATAATGGGTTAGACACGCCTGCATTTTTCTGACCACCCCCATTAACACCTAAAAAAGCTGACTACCTGTCACTCACTTTGCAAGTAATTCCACTGCATCCGTAATCACAATGAAAACACTGTGCCTACATACTGAGCTTTTGCGTATGCTCAATGGCAAACAATTGCTCGTTTTGCGAAAATATCGGCTTTACAAAAAATCTCTGAAACAGGCCCTATATGTATTATTGATTCATATTAATGCAACATTTTTTCATCTTCTCTAAAAACAGAAAAGCAACTAAGCTGAGCCTTGAACATTATATCCACCTTCACAATCCATGTGGCCCTGCTAAGAAGCCTGTTATCCGGTGGTTCATAGGCTTCAGTTACCATTCAGTGTATTGCCAAGTCTGCCTAACATGTCCTCTGGTTTGTGGTGCACCACAAGGCATTTCGGAGACTCTTAGCTGTCCCAATTCTTGCTTCAAAGATATGTAAATAATAAAATTGTTTCCAGTTTTAAAATAGTTTTTTGATCTGTGTTTCCGTATGTCTTGCAGTGCCTGTTTTTGTCCATATTAAATATCATATCAATGGCTGCTTGGTCATCAAAATCAGTTTCTCATTTTCTGAGATTGTGGGTGTATAAGGAAGTCAATCCGTTAAAATAATATAGTCCCCCATAAGGGAATTATTTATGTTCTCTGCCTCATTATTGAATACATAACGATTGTCCTCTTTTTAATTGTATAGTGATTTCTCACCTTCTGATTGGCCATATAGATGAAGTGGTTTTACAGCAGTTCTCTGTACTGTACCCATGGATTGAGATTGACTATCTAAACCGCTGAATATAAATCAAGTTGTTTGGAGGTCAGAACTGCCAGGGATGTGCAGCGGTTTCAACCCCCAACAAAACCGCTGTTGAGTAAGTTTAGCCCGAATCTCTCTCTACCTACAGTAATTTCACTAAATTAAGATTAGAGATGAGCGGTTCGGATTTTGACAAAGCTGAAAGCATCCGAACTTAGGGGTTCAAGTTGAACCGAATCTCAAATGGGAATCACTTTGGGGTTCCCAGTAGAACTGAGGGCCTGATTCAGAGCCGCACAACTGTGCATGCGTATGGGTCGTAATGCGCATGCGCAAACCAGTCATTACGGTCGGAAATCGTGCACTCGCAAAACAGCGAGGGGCTGCTAATTTGATTGACAGAATGTACCGTTTGTGGGTGGTAACAGGGGAAGGTACTTGAAAACGGGGGAGTGGAGATCCGAACGCAGGCGTGCCAAACGGTGAAAAGGGCGTTTAATGGGAGTGCATAATTAGTAAAGGAGCGTCTTCGACCATGTCACTTGGTTGTCTTTTAGCCTGAACTGCTCGCAGTGATTGCACAGAGCACTGCAAGCAGTTCCGATGCCTTTCGATGTACCCGATTAATCTAATAAATACCAGAGATGACGTGTGTTGCAAACAGCAAAGGGGCGTCTTTACAAAATAGCGAGCGCATTTTTCGTTCGCCGGCTCAGACATAGAGGCGTCAACAAACCGCAGAGTGAGCGCTCAATTTAAACAGCCGGCCCCTTTTTTGAAATGACCGTCCGCAAATAGCGTCCGGCTCTGAATCAGGCCCTGAGTCCTGACTCAGGTTTTCTCGCAATTTGGATTTAAAAAACGGATCTCGCGTGTTTTGTATTCCATGTAGTCCCTCCATCATGATTTCAGGTGCTCAGGTGGTCAAAATTAACTGGAAATGAAAGTTATTGATGTTAATAATACTATAGGGACAAAACAGGTCCAAGTTGCATGATTTTAGCTGTTTTTATAAATTTTTAAAGTAATCTGAATCTGATCCAAAACACTAGAGGGTGGTTTTGACAAAACCAGATCACAGGTTTCCACACACATCTCTAATTAAGATTCAGTTTTATAAAAGTAAAACCCAGTGTCACAAGATCTCCCTGGGGTGTGTGATATGTGAGTGTTAAAATCATCACAAAACCAAATTAATGAAAATTTCTGTAAAAACAAATTGCTTACATAAAACTAACATTATAAAAACAGCATTAAAATAGGTTTAGTATGACAAAAACTCGTAGTGCTTACTGAACACAAATAGTCTCACCTTGACATCCTTCTTTCAGCAAGCAAACCTGCATTAAATCCCAAGTATTCATCCAGGCATCCAAACCCATTCACCTCTTTGTCTCCGTCAACTCGCTCATCTGCCCACAGATTCCAGCTTCCCCTCTACTCTTACTGTTACTGACCACATACTCTTTTTCTCTCCTGTTACTGATGAGGGAGTATTCACACTCCTTTATTACTTTTACCCCTCTATCTATCACTTCTATCTCACACCTTTGATTGCTAGCAACTAGCTCAGCTATTCAGCCTTCAGAGTGGTTGGTCTACAACCATAACTTCTTGGCCCTCTGCAATCAGGCTACTGTCTTCTACATTCCACCAAAACTTACTGTAAGCGATGACTGATCTTCTTAAGGCCAAGCATCACAACTCTCTACTCATCCTCCTTGTCCACTCTGCCTTTTTTGAATCTCCTAGACACCCTTCACTCCTTTAGCTTTCACAGCTCTATTCTCACCTCATGCACCTTCTACCTTCCTGTATACACATTCAATGTCTCTTACACATCCTTCCCTTCCCTTCTTTTATCTGTTGGTGTCCTTCAAAACTCTGTTCTCTGCCTTTTGCTTTTCTCTGTAATCAGGTTGTCCAACATGTTGTATTTCACTGACCAATCGGGGCTGTAGATTGCTAGTGTATGGTAACAATCAGCTGATTTGCAGACCGTTACTATTATTTTACTAGTAAAATGGGCACTTTCATGTTTTGCAGATCTGATCTGCTTTGAAGAAGATCCGCAAATCACTGAAAAATATCGGCAATGTATGGGGGTGGATTGGAGAATTGTTAAATCGGGGAAAAAACACAGACTCTGTTAATCGATTTTTTTCTGATTGCTGATGTATGGTATGGGCACCATACCTATCCTCCCCTGATCTTTCTCCTTCTGTTTTTTTTTTTTGTTTCCTGGTGTTCAAATGCTTCTCGGCCATCCACACACAGACGTCCAAAAGCAACAGTTTAATATGGTGATCATCAGTGTTGCTTTTTACTCTAAAAATAGTTTTATGCCTTGAAACTATTTTTAGGGTAAAAAGCTATATGTTCTTATAGTAACAGATGTTTGTAGTGAAGGTGAATATAAGTATGAATAGTGCTACAGCACATAAAGCTTGTGTCTCCATGGTACTACTGCTAATAGTGTTTGGGAACAGATTGATCTCAATGGACATGTGGACCATGCCTTGCCAGGTTAAGGTGTGCAATCTTAGAGTAGTATGTTTTATGGGAATGTAGTCAGGAAGCCGATGATCTAAATGCCGACCGCCGGCTTCTCGACTCTCTAATCCCGGCGTGGTACTAATGACAGGCGTCGAAATCCCGACGCCTGTCATTATCCATACGCCGGAAGAACAACACCCGGCATACCGAACGAAGGTAAGCTGCGGGGGAGAGGGTTAGGTTTTAGGGCTCCCAGGGGGACTTAGGGTTAGGCACCCCCCCAGGTGGGTTAGTTTTAGGCACCCCCGGGGGGGGAGGTTAGGGTTAGGCATCCCTCCGGGAGACTTAGGTTTAAGCTGCGGGGAAAGGGGGCATAGGTTTGGGCACTTAGGGGGGTTTAGGGTAGGCACCCCTAAGGGAGGGTTAGGGTTAGGGGATAGAATTAAGTTAGTTTATACTTACATTTTGACGATCAGGATTTTCACCCTTGCTGGGCTGCCGCTTTTGGGATTAAAAAAGAATTTCTACCTTTTAGATGGCTTTCATTTTGAGGTTTTATAGTGTATAGGTGTCAGAAACTTAATTTTTTTTACTATCCATGGCTGTGTTGGCGTGGGAGAATTTAATGCATTTTTTTTATTGAAATAAAGCTTGAGAGGAAAGTATCTCTTAAAGCTCCTGCTTTAGGTAAATAACAGGCAGGATGGGATGAAGTTTGGATCATTTCTAGATTTAAAGGATAGAAATTAAAATTGTAATTGTTAAAGTAAAAAAGAGCAAGTTGTATGTATAATAATGTAATCTAAAGCAAAGTTGATATACAATTTACTACTCGGATGTTGCCTTTATTCTTACACTTTTATCCTTCATTCCCAAACATTGCAAATATGCATATGAATTTTTTGGTGCATAAAGGAACATCTCTGTGTTATATGTGCTCAATTATTTATTATAAACAAACTGAGAGCATCTGTGTTTGTGAGAACTAGTACATTCTAGAGTGAGAGAAAATAAAATAAGTAGTGTTTGTATACTAAATATACCTTATTCTTAAAGGGGGCTATTCAATTCAGCGCGCTGCTGAATAGCCCCGGGAAGGAGTTCTCGGGGATATTCAATTCAGTGCGCTGTTAAGTCCGACTACAGGATTTCTGCTCACACCCTCCTGAGGGGCAGGCAGAATCCAGCTAACAGCCTCGCGGGCGTTACTTTCGTTGGAGAATGACAGTTATCGTGACTAAACACCTAGCTTAAGGCAAGGTAACCGCCATTCTCCACCTTCAGTGGGTGTAGTCGGACTTAACATTTAAATTGAATAGCTCCAGGACCAACATCCCGGCACTGAATTGAATTGCCCCCAAAGGAAAGGATAATGAAGTAAATAACTTATGTACACATATTGCTTTTCTCTGAGACTTCTTGCCGGTTTAGAAGGATAAGCTATCACCATGTGAGCACCAGTAAAAAAAAAAAATCATGTGAAATAAAATAAAATAGAATTTAATGTAGTAATATACAGTGGATTCACTAGGGTGGTGCGGGGGATGCGGATCGCACCGGATGTCACCCTCCGAGGGCGTTACACCAAAATGCGGGCTCCTCCTTATTGTCCTGGGGCCAGGCTCTGCACTGTAATATTATTGTGCAGTGCCCGATCACCGTGGAGGAGTCGACAGTGCAGGGAAAGTCTCTGGGGGCAGCCCAGCATCTCTGAGAGTACCGCGCCCACCCCAATAGTGATAAAATAGGGGGCGTGCTGCGAGGCCACGCCCCTTACTCACAAATCAATATTTACTATTTACACAATATATTTGATCGTAGACCAATGTCAGTTTTATAATTTTATGACTCTTGTCGAGCTACATATAACACTGTTCATAAATAGTGTTAACTTAAATCTAATAAAGCACACCAATTAGAATGAATAAGATACCACCCACACACACAAATATATATATATATATATATATATATATTATATACACACACACACAGATGTGTCCTCACACATCTGGCCTCTATACGCCACACTGCATGTGATGCCTGGCATGAGTAAGCCACCAGATCCCGTGCAACTGTGCTAGAGTGTGTGCATCTTTTTCCCGGAAATACATCTTAGTAGCAACGTGATGCGAGTAGGACGCACCAGGAGACTGTACTGATTCATTTGATAAACAATGGGCGGTGGCGGGGACCGTTCCCAAAACAAAGGTGTGTCGCCTCAGTATTGTGTGAGTGCCAAGACCTTTGGCTTTCTTAGATGGCCTAAAGCTGTGACCGATAGGTGCGATGGTTATGCAATGCTGTGCCTTCAGACGGAGCTCTCGGATCTGCGATGCCGACAAAAGACGTCTCTTTTTCTTCAGATGCCTCCTGCGACATTAGTATATTTTAGCATTGCTGCTGCATCCAAAGACTCAGCAGTGATTCTATTAGGGTACAACGCTGAATCAGGCCCAATGTACAGAATGCTTCACAGTTCACACCCAGTCTGCCTGTCAGCTCCTTATGGGCCAGTAATATACAGATGGTCACACACACCCCTCCTTCTCTTTGCACACCTCCTTCACATGGGACAGCAGTATACAGACTTTTACAATGCAGCTATCATACTTTCTGCAGTGTACTCTCTGCTGAAACCCACCCCTCTCCTACAGGGATGGCTCATATAGCCACACTGCTCCAACAGTGACTCCTATCTAATGCTGAAGGAGGCTTTTATGCATAGGGGTCTCCTCTGCCCCCAGTAAATCTCTATCATTGAAGACTCCTCTTCCCCCTCCCAGCAATATCTCTGCAGCTCTTACCCTCTCTGCATGATGGACACATCACTTGGCTGCTCACACTGCTGGCTTCCAACTCTTTCTCTCTGTCTCTCACAGGCTTTAGAGGTCTCTCACTGGGCATTAGATGGACATCATAGCTTCCACAACGTCCCCGGCAGAGGCAGTGCAGGAGCTCCCTCCCAGCTCTAAGATGTCTCCCCAAAAGCGGGAAAATCTGTCCCCTTCTAGGAAAAAGGTTCAACTCTCTCTTTGATGAGGTTTCCTGTTTTGCCACACTCCCTTTTTGGGCCCTGTGATTTGGCCATGACCCTTTTCTCTGCAAATTCCTCCCAAGGTCTTAGACATGCAGTATCTGCAATAGACAGCAGTATTGAACACTGAGAGCTGTGTGATTACCAATAAAATCCCCTATACTGTGGCCTGCAAAAGTATTTAACTCCCTAAAAGGTCAACTGATTTATCTGTATTACAAATGCCACTTGCACATATTGTTCCAGACAGTATTAATATTGGGCCTGATTCAGATGTGACCGCAGAACACACAGCAGAGTCTTTGGATGTAGCTGCTGTGTGTAATTATTCCAATGCTGAAGGAGGCATCTGAAGGAAATAGTTGCCTATTGACAGAATCGCAGATCTGAGTGTTGCGTCCGAAGACGCAGCATCAGATCACCATCATGACCATCGATGGTTGCAGCTTCAGGCTATCTGAGAAAGTTAAAGGCTACTCAGAATGGTCATCTTGCCTGTATTGCAGTGGCCAGTCTGGCATCGGCACTACCAGAAAATGGGGGTGGCATGGCCCTGTTACTGGGAACGCAGGCTGGCGCTACCCACTCCCTGCCCGCAAACGGCCGCAGCCTTTCAATCAGCTGGCAGCTGTTTTGCAGTTCACACACCATCGAGTTAGTAGGTAAACCATTGGGTATATATGTACTAACCTGAATCAGGCCCTTTGTGAACTAATAAAGTACATTTTCAAATTAATTATCACAGCTTTTCTACAGATTCACTTCACAGTATAACCAATGTTATTAGAATCAGAGGGGTTTTTATCCATAACACCGGATCTTTTTTAATGATTCATAGGTAGAGGCTAATTGAAAGCCTATTGTGAAAATATCTTTTATCTGTGTAAACTTGGAGCTTCCACAGCACAGGGGTTGAATACTAATGCAAGCAAACATTTTCCATTTTTATTTATAATAAAAGAAAATATATGGTCTGGAAAAATGTATTAGTGTCACTAGTACTATACTAGTAAATCAGGTCACCTCATTCTGTCCCTCCCTTTTATATAGCCCCTTTGTGTGTAATACATAAAGCAAATGTCTAATTAGATGTTATGGGTTACTATATACAGTTGGCGCCTTTTAGCTCTTTGTTAATAAATGTGACCTCTGTTGTTTGTAACTTTTAGCGTCAGTGATTTTTTTTCTATGCTCTAATCCCTGAACCTTGTAAATGGGAAAAAACACATGCTCCTCCCCCTGAGCTTTCTCACGAGAGTATATAGAGCTTCATTTTCTCTCACGAGAGTATATAGAGCTTCATTTTCTCTGGGTGGATATTTTGTTGTTTTTACTTGTTAAAAAACATATTTTCTTGTTTTTGATTTCTAAAATTAAACCAGTTAATCTGGGTACATAACACAGAGCTCTGGGAACTCTGGAGCACAGAAATAAATTCACTTTCCACTGCCTGCACATAATAGATGTAGAAAGTCAGTATCTACTGTATCTTGAAGTTGGTGGTTTGGAATAAGCACAAAGCATATTGAAATGGCGTTCAAAAGAATTAGGACAAAACTGCGTATCATCTGCGCACCAGCTGTACTAATATGGATTCAAAGAGGGTTGTAAATTCCTGAACTTTCTCTCTTACGATTGTCAGTATCCACAATTGGCTGGCACCTTTTAAAAAAAATAAATTTGATTATTATTTTTTATTTAAATATTTTTGTATTTCCAGAAAATGTAGACGAGCAGCTCATTAAGTGTAGGTGCCAATGAAAGGATTATAGTAATGCATGTTATGTGTAGATTGTTTAAAAATTCTCACTTCTTCACACCACCAATGATGTTCAAAGTCTTGTCCATAATTTTAAGACCGTTTGGTTGGTGTTTTAAAGCTAGCAGAGTATTTTGGTTGTACTACTTTTATTAGCTGCTTGTCGTCTTTACTGGCTGGCTCTCAGAAATCATATAGTAGCTATAGTACAGAGCCTGTTTTGGCAGCTGCATTTTGCTTGCAATATACTTTTTCTTGTAGCAGAACAGAAAATAGAATAAATAATTTAGAATGAAAAATGAGAGGGTGAAAATACTGTGGTAAGTGGGTTTAGGAAATGCTTGAACAGCATACTCACATTTAAAAGGAATATCACCTTTGAACACCCTTAAGCTCTGCACACACTATACGATGTGCATAATGGAACAACGCGATTTAACGATATATCGTGCACGCCATACACACTGCACGATCCGTTGTTCAACTGCACAATATATCGTTCCATGCTGCATGTAGCAGCATGGTGTTTGTTGCTTTGCCCCATCATGATGTAGTTTATATCAAGGTGGTCGTGATGCTAGCGTTCTGAATGCCGGCACAGGAATCCTGACACCTATCAGATTCCCGGTATCAGCATCCCGATCATCGGCATCCCGACAGTAAGTATTGGGGTTAGGTTTAGGCACTAGGGGGAGGGTTAGGGTTAGGCTGCGGGGTGGAGGATTAGGTTTATGGTGCAGGGAGGGGAAGGTTAGGTTTAGGCTGCAGGGGGGAGTGTTAGGTTTAGGCTGCTGGGAGAGGAAGGTTAGGTTTAGAATGCGGGGGGGAGTGTTAGGTTTAGGCTGCTGGGAGAGGAAGGTTATGTTTAGGCTGTGGGGTGGAGTGTTAGGTCTATTGTACAGGGAGGGGAAGGTTAGGTTTAGGCTGTGGGGTGGAGTGTTAGGTTTAGGCTGCTGGGAGGGGAAGGTTAGGTTTAGGCTGCGGGGGGAGTGTTAGGTTTAGGCTGCTGGGAGAGGAAGGTTAGGTTTAGGCTGCTGGGAGGGGAAGGTTAGGTTTAGGCTGCGGGGTGGAGTGTTAGGTCTATTGTACAGGGAGGGGAAGGTTAGGTTTAGGCTGTGGGGTGGAGTGTTAGGTTTAGGCTGCTGGGAGGGGAAGGTTAGGTTTAGGCTGCGGGGGGAGTGTTAGGTTTAGGCTGCTGGAAGAGGAAGGTTAGGTTTAGGCTGCGGGGAGAGGAAGGTTAGGTTTAGGCTGCGGGGGGGAGTGTTAGGTTTAGGCTGCTGGGAGAGGAAGGTTATGTTTAGGCTGTGGGGTGGAGTGTTAGGTTTAGGCTGCTGGGAGGGGAAGGTTAGGTTTAGGCTGCGGGGGGGAGTGTTAGGTTTAGGTTGCTGGGAGGGGAAGGTTAGGTTTAGGCTGCGGGGGGGGGAAGGGTTAGGTTTAGGCTGCTGGGAGAGGAAGGTTAGGTATACGCTGCAGGGGGAGTGCTAGGTTTAGGCTGCTGGGAGGAAGGGTTAGGGTTAGGGTTTGGATATTTACAAACAGGTGTTGGTATCCTTCCTAACCCTGTCAGGATGCCGGTGTCGGGATTCTGGCTGCTGGGATCCTGAGCACTGGCATCCCGTACTCAACCCGTCCCATCTGCTGTGCAGCACAGTAGATGGGACAATGTGATGATCGGGAGCTGTGCACGCAGAATCGGGTGTACACACTATACGATCCGCACGATATATCATTTCGATCACCAACGGAACAATATATTGAATTTTATATCTTATAGTGTGTGCCCAGCTTTGTTTGTGGATGGGCCACAAGTTGACAGAATCTCAGCTCATGTGCAGATCCTTCCTGATTCATCATAACCAATAGTCCTAGTTTCACAAGATCTAACATAGGACTTGAGTATTTTTTCACCAGGAAGGAGAAATTATTGTACTGTACATTAGACGCTAGGGCCTGTTTTGTGAAGGAATTTTAAAGCATACTCACCACTTTTTTTTTTTCTTCCATAATGGAGAGTTCACAGAGGGGAGGTTAAGGTGGCCACTCTGGGGGTTGGTGACTCGCCTCATCATGGTCCCTCCCCCCGCAATGCAGTGCATTAGTTGAGAATCGTGTTATCACATACCCTATCCTGACCATCTCACTAGGAAGTGGACGGGATGCAGGAGTGTGACCTGCTCTCAAGGGAGTCCATGGGGACTCTAATTCAAGAGATGAAAGCTTGCAGTGAGTTCCTAAATAGTTTGTTTTTTAAAGGTATCACTTAAGCATTACTATTATCATTTCTGTTTGCAAAAGTAGTTTCTCTTTAACACAAAGAATATAGTAAAACAATAATATGCTACCAAAATCGGTTCATGTTTGTCCATTAGAAACGTTACTTTGCAGGACTTTATGACCTGCAAACTTGGAAATAATATTGCCACCTAGCAACAGTGGTAAGCAAGAAAGCCGAGCAGCTGTTACTAGGTGAGTTTGTTAATAAATGATACTGTATATATACACATACTGTACATTTTTACTGAGTTATAAGTGGGAGGACAATAGTGAAAGACAGAATTTATAGCCAAGATGATTGTCAAGTGCAGAGTCCGCAACAGTAGTGCACTTAGGCCATGCCCTTGTAAACCTCCCTTTAATCACTAAAGGGACTCTAGGTTACCAATTACCTTGCTGTATAGAATGTACCCATCCCTAACCTCCCTTTAAGTGGCATACCTTTTTATATCAGTGCCTCCACCCAAGTATTTGTATGTGGTAATGGGAATACCCTCTTACATTGTAGGAGTGATGGTAATTATACTTTGACAGCTATAGAACACCTGCCCTTGTGTATATATTAGTCACCACTTACACCATATTCCAAGTACGATTCATCCGATGGTAAGTTTTATTTCTTCGCTACCATTAGGCAGATTTCACAAACAAATTGCATAAGAAAACGGTCACATTACATAGCCAAATAACACTTCTTGTATGTAATTACCCTAACCCCTAGTATCAACCTAGAGAATCAGAGATACGAGATGTCCCTATACGAATATATCTAATATTTAAGCTATGCAATACAATTAATTAGACATTCACTAACACTACAATAAAATGCATATACCTGTAACTGTTTCTTTTGTATTTACTGGTACAAACATTGCTTATCAATACTATAGGTGTAGTCATTATATATATGCATATATATTTTTAATTGAAATTTAAAAATGGAGCAGCATTCAATAGATGGGTTAGTATTGGTGGGTTAGAGGTGTAGTTCGAAAGTCTCGTAGTTTCAAAATATACACTATGTAGACAAAAGTGATTGGACACTGACAATAAAGAGATCAACGAGATATTATTGATGTCAGTACTGTGTAGGCCCACCATGTGCAGTGATTACTGCAGACACCCTTCTTGACAAACTGTCCACAAGTCCCTGGACAACAGCAGGGGGTATGTTTTGCCATTCCGACTTAAGTAAAGTGACCAACTGTGACACTGAAGAAGGTCGAGTCGGCCTTGAACACACCTGTCGCTCCAGTTCATCCCAGAGGTTCTCAATGGGTTACTATCTGGACTCTGAGCTGGCCAGCACATCCAGGTCACTAAATTTTTCTGTATGGACACATGACAGGTGGCAACATTTGTTGTTTCCGTAGAACTGCAAGTGCATGGGCCTCCCTACGAAGTGCTTTTGTCGAACCCGCCACGTTAGTGGCCATTTGGAACTTGTGTGCAATGGTATGCATTTCGCTTGCGCAGGGGTGTCTAATCACTTTTGTCTACATAGAGTGTATGTGTGTATGTATATATATATATATATCAAATCGACCGGCACTCCTTATACGCCAATAAATGTGGCTTACTTGCCTTGGTACCCTCCCCGGGTAAGACGCTCACTCCGACAATACAAAGATACAGACGATGGCACTCGTAGGACTTGAAACAAAATGAAGCATATATATGTATATATATTAGGGGTGTGCACTGGCCACTTTTCGTGTTTTGGTTTTGGATCTGGATCTTTCTTCGTGTTTTGGATCTGGATTGGTTTTGCCAAAACCACCCTTCCGTGTTTTGGGTTCTTGGTTTTGTGTTTTGGATCTGTATTTTTTTTTAAAAAAGCATAAAAACAGCTAAAATCACAGAATTTGTGTGTTTTTCTGCTCCTATGCTATTATTAACCTCAATAACCTTAATTTCCACTCATTTCCAGTCTATTCTGAACACCTCACACCTCACAATAGTGTTTTTATATCCAAAAGGTTGCACCGAGGTAGCTGGATGACTATGCTAAGAGATACGAGTGGGCGGCACAAACACGTGGTCCATCTAGGAGTGACACTGCAGTGGCAGACAGGATGGCAGTTTGAAAAACTAGGCCCCAAACAGTACATAATTAAAAGAAAAAAAAGAGGTGCAAGATGGAATTGTCCTCCCACCCACCCTTATGTTGTATAAACAAGACATGCACACTTTAACAAACCAAACATTTCAGCGCCAGGGTCTGCCACACGACTGTGGCTGAAATGATTGGTTCGTTTGGGCCCCCACAAAACAAGCTGGCAATTAATCTGTCCCTGCACAAACTGGCTCTACGGAGGCAAGATGTCGTCCTCATCCTCCGATTCCTCACCCTCTTCAGTGTTGTGTACATCCTCATCCTCACAGAGTATTAATTCGTCCCCGTTGGAATCCACAACCACAGGTCCCTCTGTACGTTCTGGAGGCTGGTCTCCCTGGAAGAGTTGATAATTAATTTTATGAACATCATCTTCTCCACATTTTGTGGAAGCAACCTCCTACGCCTTTTGCTGACAAGGTTCCCGGCTGCACTAAACACTCTTTCGGAGTACACACTGGAGGGGGGGCAACTCAGGTAAAATAGAGCCAGTTTGTACAGGGACCTCCAAATTGCTTCTTTTTCCTGCCAGTACAGGTACGGACTGTCTGACATGCCTACTTGGATGCTGTCACCGATGTAATCCTTTAACAGACAGACGCACGCTTGTCGCTGCTGCTTTAAGGATGCAGGTGCGGCTACAGCCCACACATTTCACAAAGACAGAAAAAAAAAGAAGAATATTTTTATTGTTTGTGGAGCGCACTTTGAGGGTGTCACCACCCTTTAACAGACAGACGCACGCTTGTCGCTGCTGCTTTAAGGATGCAGGTGCGGCTACAGCCCACACATTTCACAAAGACAGAAAAAAAAATAAGAATTTTTTTATTGTTTGTGGAGCGCACTTTGAGGGTTACACCACCCTTTAACAGACAGACGCATGCTTGTCGCTGCTGCTTTAAGGATGCAGGTAAGGCTACAGCCCACACATTTCACAAAGACAGAAAAAAAAAAAAAAAATTTTTAATTGTTTGTGGAGCGCACTTTGAGGGTTACACCACCCTTTAACAGACAGACGCACGCTTGTCGCTGCTGCTTTGAGGACAGTATCATATGCAGTGACAGTAGACTTGTCAGAAATTGTTGGCACGTCCTTCAGTCCGGACCAGATGTCCAAACCGGCCCTTGACTTATGACACAGGTGCACGCTTGGCGCTGCTACTGTGTTGCTGCACGTGCGACTACATCGCACTCAAGTCACAAACACATGAAAATTTTTATTTTTTATTTTTTGGAGCACTTTGAGGGTTACACCACCCTTTAACAGACAGACGCACGCTTGTCGCTGCTGCTTTGAGGATGCAAGTGCGGCTACAGCCCACACAATTCACAAAGACAGAAAAAAAAAGAAGAATATTTTTATTGTTTGTGGAGCGCACTTATATATATATATATATATATATATATATATATATTTGTGTATTGTATCTAGTTGGTCCCTGGGGAAAATCTCAAATAACCGAGACTGAAAAGTCGTAAATAAGCTGACCTAGTGCTTCATTCTGCTTCAAGTCCTAAGAGTGCCGCTGTTTGTATCTTTATATATAATATATATATATATATATATATATATATTAGGGGTGTGCACCGGCCACTTTTCGTGTTTTGTGTTTTGGTTTTGGATCTGGATCTTTCTTTGTGTTTTGGATCTGGATTGGTTTTGCCAAAACCACCCTTCCGTGTTTTGGGTTCTGGGTTTTGTGTTTTGGATCTGGATTTTTTCTTAAAAAAAAACAAAAAACGCTAAAATCACATAAAATGGGCCTTTTTTTGTTCCTATGCTATTAATAACCCCAATAACATTAATTTCCACTAATTTCCACTCTATTCTGAACACCTCAAACCTCACAATATTGTTTTTAGGCCAAAAGGTTGCACCGAGGTAGCTGGATGACTATGCTAAGCGACACAAGTGGGCGGCACAAACACGTGGCACTGCAGTGGCAGACAGGAAGCCAATCAGCGTTATGGTGCCCATTTGCAGGTAGCACGAACCCGGGAGATCCGTGCTACATGCATCTGTGTAATTGGCACAGAGCAATGACAGGTCCGTGAGCCCATCTGTGCTGCTGTGGTAAAAAAAAAAAAAAAAAACCTGTGTAAAAAAAGAAAAAAATGGCGTGCACCCCCCCAAAAAAGAGCAACCAGCCCCGAGCATTAGTAACCCAGTGCTGGGTGTGCTTAAATACAGGGGACAAACGACGTAGGGGTCCCCTGTACTTAAGCACAACCAGCACCGGGCTAGTCAGAACCAGCGCTGGTTGCCAAAATACGGGGGACAAACGACATAGGGGTCCCCCGTTTTCTGCGCAACCAGCTCTGGGCTCTGATCCGGTCCTGGTTCTGGAAATACAGGGGAAAAAAATTAGTAGGGTTCCCCTGTATGTTCCAGAACCAGCACTGGAACCGCAGGGTAAACTTTAATAACCTTGCGGCTCCCACCATTGACTACAATGGAGGGAGCCGTTCATTGGCTGAGAGACGGGAGATGACCTCTCTCAGCCAATGAACGCTTAGCAGCGGGGTTTCCATGGTGATACCCCGCCGCTAAGCTCTCATTCGGGAAGTACCGTTCTATAGAACGGTACTAAGTTCGTGGATCGCGTTTTCGTTTTTTTTTTTTTGCCAAGTCCGGGGATGCCTACTTTGGAACGAAGAGGACAGAACCTCGCATAGGAGATGGTGAGTATGTTTTTTTTCACAGGTCCCCTATGGATACTTTACCGGACAAGTGGACGATGTTACATAGGTGAGTATGTGTACATGTGTGTGTGTGTATGTATGTTTAATAAATTTATACTGTCACGGTGTGTGTGTCCTGTGTTTTTTTAAACATTTTTTTTTACAGGTGAACTACAGGTACTAGTGGGCCCTTAATGCCCTGCATGCTGGTACTTGTGGTTCTCCAAGTACCAGCATGCGGGGCAGGCTAGCTGGGACTTGCAGTTCTACTTGTAAAGACAATGTTTGATATTCTTTATTTACACCACACCACACAATCAACCCGCCACCCACCGCCACCAGGGGTGGCGGGGATAGCCCCGGGCTATCAGCCTGGGCCTGGGGTGCCCTGGAGAGGGTGACCCCTTTATTGGGGGGGTCCCCAGCTCTCCAGGGATCCCCGGCCTGGGCTGACTAGCGGTCAGGGCTGATGCTGCGGCTGGGGGGCCCGGTGAAAGGGCTCCCCTGGCTGTGGCATCAGCCCCCCGCTAGAAAAAGTCCAGTGCTGGTTCTGGAACATACAGGGGAACCCTACTAATTTTTTTCCCCTGTATTTCCAGAACCAGGACCGGATCAGAGCCCAGAGCAGGTTGCGCAGAATACGGGGGACCCCTACGTCGTTTGTCCCATGTATTTTGGCAACCAGCGCTGGTTCTGACTAGCCCGGTGCTGGTTGTGCTTAAGTACAGGGGACCCCTACGTCGTTTGTCCCCTGTATTTAAGCACACCCAGCACTGGGTCACTAATGCCCGGGGCTGGCTGCTCTTTTTTGGGGGGGGGGGGCACGCCATTTTATTCTTTTTTTACACAGATTTTTTATTTTTTTTTGCAACAGCAGCACAGACGGGTCTCACGGACCCGTCAGTGCTCTGTGTCAATGACACAGATGCAAGTAGCATGGATCTCCTGGTCCGTGCGTGCATCTGTGTCATTGAAATACACAGCAGCACAGACGGGTCTCACTGACCCATCTGTGCTCTGTGTCACTGTCAGTCACACAGATGCATGTAGCACGGATCTCACGAGTCCGTGCTACATGCAAATGAGCACCATAATGCTGATTGGCTGAGAGCCGTGACAGACGGCTCTGTCAGCCAATCAGCACTTTGCCCATTAAAGGCAAAGGCATTTTTTTTAAAATGGCCGCTCGAGGCAAAACCTCGAGATCCGACAGCAGATCTCGAGGTTTTGCCTCGGGAGAGGGATCCGGGGCAGACAGGGAGATCCGAGCTTGGGCTCGGATCGCCCCGGATCCCCGAAGTTCGGGTGGGTTCGGTTCTCAGGGAACCGAACCCGCTCATCCCTAATATATATATATATATATATATATATATATTATACTCCTGAAGAAGTCTAAGTAATATAGCATAGCTGTCTGCAATACCCCTTTCAGACATACAACCCGGGAAATTTCCTGCTCAGACCCGGGAATTTCTCCAGTGGAAAATCCCGGGTATTTGGTCGAGACCCCCCTTTCACACTACAGCTTATACCCGCTAAATTCCCGTGTAGACCCCTTTCAGACAAGAGCAGGGTTTTTCAGAGTTTTACACAGAAAAACAGAGTTTTGTCATTATAAGTGGACGTTATGCTGGCACACATTAATGAGGTCATACAAAGGTGGGGGTGTGGTATAAGGGGACTGGGAGTTATTGTTATTGTAATAAATACAAAGACTTAATATTTGAAAGGTTCAAAAAATCTTTTATTTTAACAAAGGCCTTTGTTTTGCATACGAAGTTTGAAAGCCTTACTTCCATATTTCTTACAAAATACAAAACAATTCAAAACCAAACAATAGTATCAAAAAAAATAAAAGTAAAGTGCACATTTACTTCAGAACATTGTTAAGTGCACATATAGCTGTGAGGCATTAAACAAGCCTTTAAAATAAAACAAATAGGACCAGAATTTTTTGGTAGATCCTTGTTTACACCAACTCAATATCCTATGACAAAAGCAGTAACCATAACATTTTCAACATCATCATATGGGATATGTCTAGTTAACATCACTAGATATATTTGATCACAACAGTTAAATATTTTTGTAAACTCTGGGTTTTTGTCAGGCGTACGTTTCTGTGACAGAGTATTAGCTGGCAAAGTATCTTTAAATTGACCTTCGAGTACATTATCTAATGTACTATCTGTAAATGTTGAGGATGACTGAGGTGTTTGCGGATGCTTGGATATATGGGATGTAGTTTGGCCAAATGCTGGGGGGGACTTTACTTGTTGCGCATACTGGGATGTTTGGCCAAATGCTGGGGGGGCTTTGCTTGTTGAGCATACTGGGATGTTTGGCCAAATGCTGGGGGGGCTTTGCTTGTTGAGCATACTTGTATGTAGTTTGCCCAAATGCTATGGGGAAATTAGCGTGCTGGTCATACTGTGATGTATGCTCAAATGAGGTGGGAGACTGAGGTTGCTGCACATACTGGGATGGTTCCCCATATGAGTTTGGATAATTAGCTTGTTGCCCAAAATGGGTGGGTGGTGGAAAATGTGTTGGTTTGTAGTGGATTGTGCTCAAGATTTGAGTAAAAAATTTGCGGTTATCGCAACTAAGCCTTTCCTGCATAGCCATCATTTCCTTTAGCAAATTACTCTGCATTTCTCTCTCATTGGCCATGAACCGCTGCAGTCTAGCATCCTCTTGTGTCTGCCATTCCAAATCTAGGTCGCGTAGTTGTTCACAAAGAATATTTGTCATGGCTTTGGTAGCAACATCAATTTTGCTCTTCTTCTTTTTCGTGTTGGCACTGTGAAAACTGAAAGTAAAAGAGAGAAAACATTGAGCAACAGATGTAAAAAATATTTGAAACACAAAACAATAAATGGTCCAAATTCAAAAAGCAGCACGTCTCTATGCATGCACTGCCCATCCTCCACTACAAGATAAACGCTGAAACAATAAGGTTTCTACTATATACTAGAAATTTAATGACAACATTGCATAGATTAATGCAGCAGAACATAAGTTATTTGATTTAAACTTACTGTTACTGCATAGGGTGGGCTTGTCTCCCTGGGTCCGTGGCTCAGACTCAGGCCCTGATTCAGAGCCGGACGCTCTGACAGAGCGCTCGCTCTGAATCAGGGCCGTCACTCTGTTTTTTTTGAGCGGCCTCCTGGTCACTCGCATAGCTGTGGGTGACCACCTACAGCTATAGCGAGCGGCCAAAATGATGGTCGAGACCATCGCGACCATCGGGCTTGCGACGAGACCCTTGTGGTAGGGTCTCGTCTGCCGCAAGCCCTGGAGTGCTTTCGGCTCTATCAGAGCCGAAAGCACTCCCACTGACATCACTTGTGATGTCAGTGGGGCCGGCCCCAGACGGTAGGCGTTCCCATGGGAACGCCTCCATCTGGCCAGCCACGCCCCGGCACGCCCACCAAAGGGGGCGTGCTGTCACTCACCACCGACAGCACGCCCCCTTTGTAGCGAGGCTTGGCCGTCGCTATCCGTGTCTCGCGCATGCACACGACAGAGCCGGCTCACTCGTGCGAATGTGCACTAGGCCAACATTGTCCCGATTGTGAGCGCTCAGCGCTCGCGAGTGGGTCTGAATCAGGCCCTCAGACTCTTGCCTTTGCATTGGAGAGATCACATCTGTGCCAGTGCTTGGTTCAATGATGATTGTAGTAGATGAGTCCTCATCTGGGTCATCAAATAGGACCTGCGATAATGCCGGTCTCCGCTGGCTGCTCTCAGGAGTTGTTGAAGGCGTGCATGTTGTTGTTGCAGACAGTGTGCCAGCATCAGTTGAAGAAGATAGAGCAATGGGGTTACATAGTGCTGTATGCCCAAAAGCCGAAGTGCATAAATCGTATAAGGCCCACTCCATCCTTCCCACACCACTGCGATTACGATTGTGGTCATGGACCTTTGTGTATTGTTTCTTTAGGCTCTTTAGCTTATTAAGGACTTGCTGCTGTGTGTTCACAATACCCCGTGTGGCCAGGATTTTGGCAATATTGCAATAGGTCATGGCATCTTTAACAGTGCCTGTGATTTGAGCTTTTATTTCCTCCTCTCCCCTCACATGTAAGAGCTCATGGACCTCCTCGTCCTTCCAATGTGCCATGATCACCAACCACCTGTACACAGAAAAATAAAGATTACCGCACTAAAGAAAACCCAGAAAATTTAGATTAAAAAATAAAAAATAAATAAGAAAATGAATAAAAAATAAATCTCTTGTAAGGTAATAATGTTTTCAGTATTTTAAAATAGATGCCATATATAATAAGAAACAAGCTCTTTTAATAAGGTAATAATAAACAGTAATTTACATAGTATAACACTATGACATAAATAATAACATTAGATGCTAAATATGTTTACACACCTGGCACCACTCTCCAAACACATGGTACAAGTTCACCTCGTAGTGTTGCGGGCCTCTCTGCAACTGTTGCGGCACCTAAATCCGCCTTGTAGCACTGCACTGGCTCCTTAGCGCTATGTATTGCGTTTATATGGCGTCTGCCCTTATGTTGCTGATGATCTCATCAACAGGCAGCTGCGTCCGGGCAATCAGGAGCTGTTTGGTGAAGCCCGGGAGTAAATTCCCGGGTAGCACCATTCAGACAGAAGCAGGATAATTTCCCGGGAAAAACCCTGGTCAATTGCAGGGGCGGCTACTCCGGAACGTGTTCCTGGGTAGGTACCTCTCAGACAGACGCGGCTACCCAGGAATTTGGCTGAGGCTGAAAGGGGTATTAATTTGTACATCGGCTATATTTGTAAATGGAGCCAGTACTAGCCTGTGTCATTCAAGTGCCGCTTGTAGTATGTGCAGTGCAGTAAATATTTATGTTGCCCTCCAGTACAGTTTCTCTATGATTGGCTGCCTGTGAATCCCTTCAGCTCTGCCATGTCGATGAGGAGGGTAGCTTGCCTAGCTACAGTACTGCCGTGTCGATGAGGAGGGTAGATTGCCTAGCTACAGTACTGCCGTGTCGATGAGGAGGGTAGATTGCCTAGCTACAGTACTGCCGTGTCGATGAGGAGGGTAGATTGCCTAGCTACAGTACTGCCGTGTCAATGAGGAGGGTAGCTTGCCTAGCTACAGTACTGCCGTGTCGATGAGGAGGGTAGATTGCCTAGCTACAGTACTGCCGTGTCAATGAGGAGGGTAGCTTGCCTAGCTACAGTACTGCCGTGTCGAAGAGGAGGGTAGATTGCCTAGCTGCAGTACTGCCGAGTCAGCTAGGAGCCCACTAGGTGGAAGTGACCTCTGATGCATTGACGCCATGGATGGAGCCACAAGGAAGCAAGTCAAGTGATTGCCATAGCCACTATGATCACCTGACGTGCTTCCCCATGGTTCCACCCATGGCGTCTACGCCATGGTGGAGCAGCACAATATGTGACAAACACAGTGAGTGACTCCTGCCCAGCCCTCCTGGAAAATCACACAGCAGCCCTGCCTACATCTTTTGCTCCTCTACTGCACGTACCTGCTTGGAGACGGTAATTAACAGTGGAATGTGCCTGTTATTTACAAATTGCAACGATATCACTGTATTCATTCAATTCATCGTTGTTTTCTATTAAACATTTTTTTCATTTTCATTAAATGACCTTCAATTGTTCGGTTATTAGCCAGATTTTTTTTTTCTATAATTTTAGTAGCTCTTAAGGAGGTTTAATTTATCTCGAGTAGCTCACACTCCAATTAAGGTTGGCGACCACTGGGCTACACTCTTCCCTGTGCCTAACTGCTGCTGTTTAGAGCGCTGTCTGTAGCTCGGCAGCAGCGGTCACAGGGGGGTGTACACTGGTTGGGAGTGAAGAGCAGTCTGGCTGTCAGATGTGCTGACAGCTCTTATATACCATTCTGAAACCGGCTCATCTTTATCTGACAGGACCAAATCACTCCCAGCTGTATCACTGCGCCCACTTCTGCAACTGTCACCAATGTCTGTGAAATGTATATGTGCAGCTTGCAGCACTATTACCTACACCTGACACAGTAATTCTGTAATACATCAACATAACGGGATGCGGTCATAATCCCGACGGTGTGGATTCCGGTGCTCAGAATGCCGGCGCCGGAATCCTGACACCTGTCAGAATCCCAGCACCGGCATCCAGCATGCCGGAATCCCAAAGGTAAGTAGCAGGGTTAGGGGGAGGGTTAGGGTTAGGCACTAGGGGGAGGATTAGAGTTAGGCACTAAGGGGGGAGGAGGAGCAGGTTAGGTTTAGGCACTATGGGGGGAGGTTAGGTTCAGTCACCAGAGAGGGGGAGGGTTAGGATACCTACCAACAGGTGTCGGTATCCTAACCCTGTCGGGATGCCAGTGTTGGGATTCTGACCTCTGGGATCCCGAAAGCCGGCATCCCGTAACCAACCCAACATAACCGTTGCATAAAAACGTATTTTCAAGGTTTAGTTTTATCATAATAACTAAATAAAAAAAATAATTATATATATATATATATATATATATATATATATATATATATAGATATAATCACAGTGTATATAAATGAATTATATCCCGTTAACATGAGCTTCTCAAAACTCTAGTATACATGTATATATAAGTTGCAATCATATTTTACCTCATAACTTTAAATATATTTATTAACAATTTACCTATACATAACATAAGTTTAACTCATCCTAGTAACCCCTACCGAGGGTTGCACCATGATCCAAACAATTTAGCCCTAATCTTTCCAAGCATGCCCCAGGTCAGTGTATCACGCAAGCTACCCACACACAGTTGGTTAAACCACATCACTTTATGGTTGCCTTCAATGAGGTCTATACTGTGGAAAGTAGGACTATCCATTTTATATGAAATAAAGTTCTCACCAAAAAGTATGGCTTAGGACAAACAGAAATCCCTTCAAGAGGCTGAAACCTATTAGTATATAGTCCAAGTGGACCAATTTACTGTCCTCCGCAAATTTCTCCAATTACTGTAATTTCTTATCGCTGCATATTGCGGCAATAACATTTTTTTTTTATTTTTTTTTAGGGCAATTTATGAAGATTCTTTTGCCAGTCCTGGAGATGAGTGAAAAATAGAGAGCTTATATTATTACTTTACTGCTGGGTTCGTACCCGGCTTGTCTAATGTTCTTGGGACAAAAATGTTGCCTATAGGTTAATGGCTAATGCCATCTAAATACAGTATGTCTTTAGCTATTGGGACTAAGGGCCTGATTCAGAACCGGTCGCTATTTGCAGTCGTTTGTTAAAAAAAAAGGGGTGGCTATTCAAATGAACCGTTCGCTCTTTGCGGTCTGTTCACGCCTCTAGGTCTGAACGAGCGAACAAAACTTGCGGTCGTTTTTTGGGAAACTACGCCCCCTGACCGCTCGCATCCTACGTCATGTCCGCTATTTATTAGATTAATCGAGTACATCGACCAGGGTATGAGCTGCTCGCTATTCTTGTGGTTGGTTTTTGCTACCACAATTTTGCGAACGGTTCTGGCTATAAAATAACCCAGTGACGTGCTCAATGACGCTGCTGTTTTAATTATGCACACCCATAAAACGCCCGTTTTGACCTTTAAGCACGCCTGCGATCGGATCTCCACTCCCCGTTTTCAAGCACCTTCCCCTGTTACCACCCACATACGCCTCTTTCTGTCACTCAAATTATCAGGCATTCGCTATTTTGCGAGCACATGAATTTCGACCTCACTGACTGGTTCACGCATGCGTATAACGATCCGTACGCATGCGCAGTTGGGCAAACATCACTTGGAGCGAACGAGCGGCCGCTTACGAGCGGCTCTGAATCAGGCCCTAAGCTCTCTGATATCTGCTGCAGTACCCCTTAATACATAACCCCTTTAATGTTGTGGAAATCCACTGCAAAATACTTTAATAAATAGACCCCTTGAAGTTAGATGTGTGGCACTTTACAGAATGTACACTGTGCTGAGCCAACATGCAAGTAAATGCAAACGGTCAAACTATCAAATTGCTAGGAACCTCTGACATCACAAAGTACCTCAAATAATGCATGCAAATGAAGAATTATCAAGATTTATGTGCCTCTTCTAAGAGATGTAAAACCTGTCATCAATTTCTAACACTAGGGTTACTGAAACAGCACTCTAAATCGTAGGTAGTTTGCTTGAATTAAAAAGCCACAATTGCGTCCAAGCAGCAACAGTAGCATATGGACCTGGTTTATTCCAGGCAGTCGTCAAATTACTTTATGTCCAACTTGTTTTAACTATTTATTTTATTGCCAAATATTAAGCATTAATAGCCCGCCAAAAACCTTGCATACTGCATGCACAGCTCCCCATCTTGTACAGCTCCCCATGAAGAAAAACAAACTGTTTGCTTAAACACACAAACACAAAAGCATAACATACTGTTTACATGACTGACTGTGATGGCTCTGCTGTACCTGAGTTCTGCTTTCTCTAACAGCCAATCACAGGCCATTCTCTAGCGCTGAGGAACGTTTTCATCATCTGCTTCCTGCACCTGTCACTGACAATTCGCAAATACGAGTAATACTGTTTCCTCTGCAGGCGTCTTCAAATGCCCAAATACGTAATTTCTATACTTTGTCTACGATAGAAGGCCCACGCCCTGTTTGGTATCTGTATGGGAAATCTAGTGTCTAGATAAATGGTCAACAGGCAATAGGTTGACTGTGTCAAATGGTCGACAGTTAAAAGGTCGAAGATCGACGCAAACTTGGGTTGTCAGGCTGAAATGGTTGCATGGTCAAATGGTCAACACAGAAAAGGGTGACACATGATTGTTCTTGATTTTTGATTAGGATTAGGCACTTACCTTAGGGTTAGGCTGAGGAAGGGGACAGGTAGATTTAGGCACTAGGGGGAGGGTTAGGATAAGGGTTAGGCACTTACCGGAAGGTTATGGTGGATACATACCTAGCAGATATATCTGCAGATCGAGTGATCTGCAGATATATCTGTAGATGGTGGTCGTTCATATACACTGAACAACCATCATCTTCCAGGTAGCCACGGGTCCCCTCACTGTGGCTGCCGCTGCATGTGTGTGGACGGTCGGCAGACCACCCATACACACTAGCCAATGGACAGATATGTCTGCAGGTATATCTGTCCATCGGCTGTGCAGTACAGCCGACGCGATATGTCTGTGAACGACGACGTTCACTGACATATCGCTGGTACATACTGGCCGACGGGCACCAGATATATTGGCCGAATAATTGATCGGCCAATATATCTGTCAGTGTGTACTCAGCTTTAGGGTTAGGCATGGGGAGGGGACGTTTAGGGTTAGGCACCAGTGTGGATTAGGGTCTGGCACTAGGGGGAGAGTTAGGGTGAGGATTAGGGTTAAAACAACAAAAAATACATGTGTCAACCTTTTCTGTGTCAACAATTTGTGTGTCTGCCTTTTGACCCTGTAAACCGTTTGACCCTGTTGACTTTATTTCATGTCGACCATGTAGCAGTTGACCATTGACCCTGTCAGTCTATTGCATGTCGACCATCTGGTATTGACCTATTGACTGTCTATTTATTCACTGTCGACCTTTTATACCATACCCAACCTGCCTCTCCAGCCACAAGCAATTGTAAATGGCAGATTGACACAAATCTTCATGGACACATATATACAGTGCGTGTGACCACTTTGCAGAGCCATGCGCAGAGCAAAATCACGGTACGCAAGCTGGTGTAGTAATCACTCTGCATCACCCCCACTGGGTGTATCACCTTTGCATTTTGCAATATATAAAAAGGTTGCTGACAGACAAACTACAGTAACACAGGAATGCAGCTTGAAAGCCAGATTGGAGAGGATCCAACTTGTGGGAGTTCAAAAAGTTAATCACGCAGTTGAAAATGTTAAAAATAAAATTCAAGAGATAACTAAAATATTACATAAAATCACCTTGGGTGTCCTGGATATTCTTTATTATAATTCAGCTTATGAAAGGTAACAGGGCCGTAACTAGGGTGGTGCGACCAGTGCCATGGCACAGGGCACCACAGGGCAGGGGGCGCCGTTCGGGCCTGTCAATTTTCTGTTTATTATCATTCTAACTTGTAGCTTCCTCTTATTTTATCCCCAGCATCTCCTGGCCTTCTCATCTATTCCCTGGCCCTTCCCCATGAAGCCAGGGCCCTTTTTTGGGTGTGTTACTGTATGTCCCTATTTAAAAAAATGGGGGGGCGCCAATTCTCTTTCTGGCACAGGGCACCATAAAGTCTAGTTACGGCTCTGAAAGACAATATACAGTACAGTACGCTACGATCTACACTATGCAACACATGCTAAGGGTAGGCACATGCTTTATTACTTATTAGTTTTTGAAAACAGTACATGGCAAAGATATATTTTTTTCCATCTAGATCCATTTTCCTACAGATGGTCAGCAATTGCTATGATATCACTGAAACAGAATGAAGGGGGTAGGTTATTGTTACACAGACCAATGAGCACGTTGCTCTTAGGGGGTTGCCCAACATAACCGTATCTATGTTCATACATACAACAATAAAGTATAGGCTTTATTAATGTTTGCCTAACTGCCCTTTCCTAGCATTTAGAAGGTAGTTTAGCGAGGTCGCTTTCCAGAAAGACCAGCATTTTCTGGACAGTGTAGGTGCAAATATGATGATGATGACATTTGGTAAATTCTGCGCATATGTTGCCAATGCAGGGGCGTGTGTATATTGATATGTGTACGGCTCCGCATATATATGTTACTAGTGTATGTGCTTCGTTTTCATAGAAATTTACATCCGTTTTGCTACCAAGTGTCCACTAGCTGCTAAAAGATAATTAGTTGCTATGAACAACTTCTCCACTTTATCTCTCTCAAAGGTTTGATAAATCTCCCCTTAAAAGAGAAGGGCCTGTGTTTTATGGTAAAACTTATTCTGACTTAGCCGCAAGCAGTGGGAGTGGAATTAGTTTCCTCCAGACCTACTGTGTCATACTTAGGGGAAGATGTACTAAGCCTTGCAGAGAGATAAAGTACCAACCAATCAGCTCCTAACTGTCCATTTACAGGCTGTGTTTAGAATTTGGCCACACCTGACTTTCTGCACCTGTGCCTAAAACTGATGATGATCTTTATGTATGAAAAGTGCTGTATATAGCTTGTATTGCTGTTTTAACAGAGGTAAATTATTCACTTTACTGTATCCTTCTATCAGGGCAGAAGCTAGGATTTTTGTTTGTCACCCGGTCAAAGGCAGTAACTTGGCGCCGCCCCCTCTGGTGTCTCTACATCATTCTGTGTCCCCTTTCCCGTACCTGGATCCAGTGGCGTAAGTTCATCCCAGGTGCCCGGAGGCAAGATAAATGTTGGTGCCCCCCCCCAAAAAAATTAAAATGTACCACCCCCCAGCACCTATGCCAGCCCCAACTTCTTCCCCCCTATGCAGTTCCCCCAGTAGTGGTCCCCCTGTGCAGTGCCGCCTATGTAGTGACCCCCAGTAATGGTCCCCCTATGCAGTACCTCCAGTAGTTGTCCCCCTTTGCAGTGCCCCAGTAGTAAGGGCCTCTGTAGTGCTCCCAGTAGTAAGCCCCCTATAGTGCTCCCAGTAGTAAGCCCCCAGTAGTAAACTCCCTGTAGTGCCCCCAGTAATGCCCCCTGTAGAAAGCCCCCAGTAATGCCCCCTGTAGTAAGCCCCCGTAATGCCCCCTGTATTAAGCCCCCAGTAATGCCCCCTGTAGTAATGCCCCCTGTAGAAAGCCCCAGTAATGCCCCCTATAGTAAGTCCCCTGTAGTAAGCCCCCTGTAATGCCCTCTGTAGTAAGCCCCCTGTAGTAAGCCCCTGTAATGCTCCCAGTAATGCCCCCTGTAGTAAGCCCCCAATAATGCCCCCTGTAGTGAGCCACCAATAATGCCCCCTGTAGTGAGCCCCCCCCGCAAGCGCGCACACATAAAAAAAACAATACTTACCTGAAAACACCGCTCCAGTGCTGCTGCCTTCCGTCCCCGGCGCCCGCTCCACGGAACTATGGGAGTGGCGTCATGACGTCACTCCCATAGAGCATCGTGGGACCCGGAAGCGGAGCTCAGGAGTGAGCTCCGGTCCTCCGGCTACCGCCGGTGTCAAAGAGGGAGACGGGCGCCAACTGGTAACACACTCAGCGGGCCCCCGGCAAATAGGGGGTCTGACCGCACCCCCCGTATTGATGCTGCTGGAGGCGGAGCGCCAATCAGCGGTGCTCCATCTCCATAGCAGTGCCCGGAACGGCCTGGGGGACAATGGAGCCAGGTGCCCCCTTAAGGGCTGGAGCCCGGCGGCAAATGACTCCATTGTCTCCGGGAGTTCCGCCACTGCCTGGATCTTCTCCTAGCTCCTCCTTAATGCAGCGGTGGTGGCAGGCACCTGACACACTGTTTGCATCACCTTCCTCAGCCAGTCCCCATCACCTTCCTCAGCCAGCCCCCATCACTATCCTCAGCCAGCAACCAGCCCCCATCACCTTCTTCAGCCAATCCCATCACCTTCCTCAGCCAGCCCCCATCACTATCCTCAGCCAGCAACCAGCCCCCATCACCTTCCTCAACCAATCCCATCACCTTCCTCAGCCAGCCCCCAGCCCACATCACCTTCAACAGCCAGGCCCCATCACCTTCAACAGCCAGGCCCTCACCACTGTAGCAAGCCTCAGGGGTCGATTCAGACCCGGACGCTAAGCTGCGATTGCTCGCATCCAAAAGGGGCCGGGTATGCAAATTCCGTAATCGCACTGTCTGTTGTAAGGACGTCCTCTGTGTCTTAGAGAGCGACGGCAGAGTGAGCGCACACCGGTATAAAGGCGCCCACTTTTCTTTCTTAACAAACGTCATATCCAGGAAGTGTATGATTAATCAGAACCATCGAGAACCATCGGAGCTGCACGCAGCGCTTGAGGTAGACCCTACTCCACTGCAAGCACTGTGATCACTGCAGGCTGAAATACAACCAAGTGACATGTACAATGATGCCTCCATGTGAATTATGCACACCCATAAAACACTGTTTAGACGCCCAGACTAAACAGACGCAGCACCACTACCCCGTTCACAAGCATCTTCCCTTGTTACAACCCACAAATGGCGCTGTCACTCAAAGTAGCGCTCAGTCTTTGTGCTATGAGCGCATGATTCCTGATCGCAGTGACTGGATCGCGCATACGTACTGCGATGCATGCGCAGACGGGCGACAATCGCCCATAGCGTGTGTCCGTGGCTTAGCGTCTGGGTCTGAATCGGGCCCTCGGTTCTGGCTGGGACATGCTGCGACGTGACCTATGACGTCACACCACCACATTGCTGATTTCCTGAGCCGCGACTGAGCCTGCAAGAGCCCAGTACAGTGTGCACTGTGCATGCATTGCATGCAGAGGGAGCAAGGAGAGAAGGGAGGAGTGCTCCTCTCTCCAAACCAGGGACGGACTGGGGCTGTAATTCAGCCCTGGCAGTCCGCCCTGCATTCGCGTGTTTAGAGGGGTCGTGGTTTAATCAAGGGGGCGTGCCGTGAGTCATACCCTCGTCTCTCCCCGGCCCAGCACAGCAGCCGCCGGCCCATCCATGCGTCCACCCCTTCCGTCTCCGTGAAATTATAGTCATTCCTCAAGCCGGTCCTTAGGCCATCGGCCCTTCTGGCATATGCCAGAAGTGCCCGATGGCCAGTCCGGCCCTGCTCCAAACTGTAGCACTACGCCCCCAATGGGGTGGCACCCCCGTCTGGCTGCACTGGAGCTGGTCTTGCAGCGTCCCCTCAAATCCGGCACCTGGGTCATGTGCCCCTCTAGCTCCCATCCCCCCCCTAGCTGCGACCCTGCTTTTATCATTTTTTAATTTCCAAAAATGTTTTCCTAATAAATAGTACAATACAAATAGCTAAATGAAAATGATATTTTTGCTTATGTAAGGTTTACTTATTCATAAAGGTTGCTTAATTTGCAAGAGATTTTGTGAGACAGATACATTTTCCGGAAAGGATTGTCAGATTTTTGTAATCTTGTGTTTCTTCCACAGAGAGGAAGAAAGGAAGAAATTAAATTGAACTGTTGTACGATTCAAAGTAATTACTTGGCAGAATTGGTTTTAATCAACTGACAAAGGGCCTGATTCAGACCCACTCGCGAGCGGCTGTCCGCTCGCAAGTGGGTCGATGTTATGGACTGAGCATGCGCACGACGGAGGGAGCTCCGTCGTGCGCATGCGCCAGACGCGACGAGCGAAAGAAAGTCCTTCGCTCGTTGTGTCCAATCAAAGGGGGCGTGCTGTCAATGTTGATTGACAGCACGCCCCCTTTGGTAGGCGTTCCGGGGGCGTGCCTCCCTGACGGGGGCGTTCCCACGGGAACGCCTCCCGTCAAAAGCCGGCCCACTGACATCACTAGTGATGTCAGCGGGAGTGATTTTGGCTCTGATAGAGCCAAAATCACTCCGGAGCTTGCGGTTGAAAATCTCAACCGCAGGCTCCGGCTCGCAATTTTGATGGTCGCGATGGTCATGGCCATCAAAATGCACGCTCGTATAGCCTGTGGGTGGTGACCCACAGCTATACGAGCGTCCAGGAGGACGCTCCATTTTCATGGAGCCCGGCCCTCATTCAGAGCGTGCGCTCTGCTCAGAGCGTACGGCTCTGAATGAGGGCTAAAAGGCCCTCATTCAGAGCCGGACTGAATGAGGGCCGTCCTCCATAAAAATGGAGCGTCCTCCTGGACGCTCGTATAGCTGTGGGTCACCACCCACAGCACATACGAGCGTGCAGGATGATGGTCGCGATGGTCTTCACCATCGCGACCATCGCCAGTGCGACCAGAAGCCTGTGGTCGGGTTTTTCGACCACAAGCCCTGGAGTGATTTTGGCTCTATCAGAGCCAAAATCACTCCCACTGACATCACTAGTGATGTCAGTGGGGCCGGCTTCTGATGGTAGGCGTTCCCTTGGGAACGCCTCCGTCTGGCAGGCACGCCCCCGGCACGCCCACCAAAGGGGGCGTGCTGTCAATCAACATCGACAACACGCCCCCTTTGATCAGACACAACGAGCGAAGGAAAGTCCTTCGCTCGTCGTGTCTGGCGCATGCGTACGACGGAGCTCCCTCCGTCGTGCGCATGCGCAGTTCACACCATCGACCCACTTGCGAGCGGACCGCCGCTTGCGAGTGGGTCTGAATGAGGCCCAAAGTGTATTACTAGCACTGGATATCCTTCCTGTGAAATTATCTTGAAAATGTACTGGGCATTCCTAGGCGGCGACAGGGAGGTGGCTAAGGGGACGCACAGTTATGGGCCTTCTTATGGAAGTGTCGCAGGCGTATCGCTAAAGTGGTTCCATACACAAATGCTTAATCGGAGGCCAAACTCAGATGGGAAATCTGTACCTGCCATGGGGCTGGTGCAAGTTTTGATGGTGCGACTGATGGTGGCGTCTAAAGATGCACCAAGTGCTATTACAGCATCATTACAGTCACTCAAAGTAGTCTTTGCATATTCAGAGGCACGCTTGTACACCACAAGGGCTGATGCTTGCATTAACATATAGTCAAAGGCACGCTTGTGCACCACAAAGGCTGTTACTAGCATTAACATATAGTCAGAGACACACTTGTACACCACAAGGGCTGATAATAGAATTAACATATAGTCAGAGGCAGTGGCGGAACTCCCGGAGACAATGGAGTCATTTGCCGCCGGGCGTCAGCCCTGAAGGGGGCACCTGGCTCCATTGTCCCCGGGAGCTGCATGGAGAAGGAGCGCCGCTGATCGGCGCTCCACCTCCATTGGCGTAACTACGGAGGGTGCAAGGGGTGCGGTCGCACCCCTGCACCCTCCATTTGCCGGGCGCCCGCTGAGTGTGTTACCAGCGGGCGCCCGGCTCCTATCCTACTGGCGGTAGCCGGAGGACGGAGCTCCCTCCATCTTCCGGGTCCCGCAGTGTACTATGGGAGTGACATCATAACGTCACGCCCATAGTGCAGAGGAGCAGACACCAGGGATGGATGGCAGCAGCACTGGAGGATAAGGTAAGTGTTTGTTTGTTTTTTTGTGTGTGTGTGCGCGCGGTGGGGGCCATCACTACAGGGGCCTACTAGGGGCAACTACAGGGGCTCACTACTGGGGTCAACTACAGGGGCTCACTACTGGGGGCAACTACAGGGGCCTACTACTGGGGGCAACTACAGGGGCCTACAACTGGGGGCAACTACAGGGGCCTACTACTGGGGGCAACTACAGAGGCCTACTACTGGGGGCAACTATAGGGGCCTACTACTGGGGGCAACAACAGGGGCTCACTACTGGGAGCAACTACAGGGGCCTGCTACTGGGGCAACTACAGGGGCTCATTACTGGGGGTAACTACAGGGGCCTCACTACTGGGGGTAACTACAGGGGACTCACTACTGGGGGCAACTACAAGGGCAACTACAGGGTGCTCACTACTGGGGCAACTACAAGGGCCTCACTACTGGGGGCAACTACAGGGGCCTCACTACTGGGGGTAACTACAGGGGCCTCACTACTGGGGGTAACTACAGGGGCCTCACTACTGGGGGAAACTACAGGGTGCTCACTACTGGGGGCAATTACAGGGGCCTCACTACTGGGGGCAACTACAGGGGGCTCACTACTGGGGGCAACTACAAGGGGCCTCACTACTGGGGGCAACTTCCGGGGGCTCACTACTGGGGGCAACTACAAGGGGCCTCACTACTGGGGGCAACTACCGGGGGCTCACTACTGGATGTACTGCATAGGGGGACCATTACTGGGGAGCACTACATAGGCGGACCACTACTGGGGGCATTATATAAAAGGAACTGCATAAGGGGGGCAGCTGGGGCTGGCATAGGTGCTGGGGGGTGGTACATTTTAGTTTGGGGGGGCACCAACATTTATCTTGCCTCCGGGCACCTGGGATGAAGTTGCGCCACTGGTCATAGGCACGCTTGTATGCCACAGGAAGGGCTGATACTAGCATTAACATATAGTCAGAGGCACGCTTGTATGTCACAGGAAGGGCTGATACCAGCATTAGCACATAGTCAGGGGCACGCTTATACATGACAGGAAGGGCTGATACTAGCATTAACATATAGTCAGAGGCACGCTTGTACACCACAAGGGCTGATACTAGCATTAACATATAGTCAGAGGCATGCTTATACACAACAGGAAGGGCTGATACTAGCGTTAGCACATAGTCAGAGGCACGCTTGTACACCACAAGGGCTGATACTAGCATTAGCACATAGTCAGAGGCACGCTTATATGCCACAGGAAGGGCTGATACTAGCGTTAGCACATAGGGGGTCATTCAGACCCACTTGCGAGCGGCTGTCCGCTCGCAAGTGGGTCGATGGTCCCCACTGCGCATGCGCACGACGGGGGGAGCTCCGTCATGCGCATGCGTGAGACCCGACGAGCGAAGGACTTTCCTTCGCTCGGAGTGTCTCATCAAAGGGGGCGTGCTGTCGATGGTGACTGACAGCACGCCCCCTTTGGTGGGCGTGCCGGGGGCGTGCCTGCCAGATGGAGGCGTTCCCAAGGGAACGCCTACCGTCTGAAGCCGTCCCCACTGACATCACTAGTGATGTCAGTGGGAGTGATTTTGGCTCTGATAGAGCCAAAATCACTCCTGGCCTTGCGGTTGAAAAACCCAACCGCAGGCTTTTACTCGCAGTTCCGATGGTCGCGATGGTCAAGACCATTGCGACCATCATTCTGCACGCTCGTATATGCTGTGGGTGGTGACCCACAGCTATACGAGCGTCCAGGAGGACGCTCCATATTAATGGAGGTGGGCCCTGATTCAGAGCGAGCGCTCTGGTCAGAGCGTCCAGCTCTGAATCCGAGCCATAGTCAGGGGCACGCTTGTACACCACAAGGACTGATACTAGCATTAGCACATAGTCAGAGGCACGCTTATACGCCACAGGAAGGGCTGATACTAGAATTAAGACACATTGGGGTCTATTTACTAAGCAGTGTTAGGAGACAGAGTGAAAAGTGATAAGGTGCCAGCCAATCAGCTCCTAACTGCCATCTCACAGGCTGTGATTGAAAAATGACAGTTGGGAACTGATTGGCTGGCACCTTATCACTTTTCACTCTGTCTCCTAATACTGCTTAGTAAATCGACCCCCTAGTGGCAAATATGACAAAAGATGTTAAAGCAGGTGCAGCAGCGTAGGACGCAGAATGAGCCCCAAACATTGGACTGGTCTGCCAATGCCTTGCTGTATGTCTCCAGGGTACTTATGTTGTCAAAGGTCTTATTGGCACGTACTGTACTTGGATGGCTCCTCCAGCTACTACTGTTCACAAGTTGATTGCATTGGTGAATGATAAGGTAGGCAATGAGCGAGTTGTTTATATGGGGTGGAGCTGTTCTCTCAAATATGTGAGTTTGTGACTGTCTAAGGCAGGGGTGGGGAAACTTTTTTCTGCCGAGGGCCATTTTAACATATACCAGTATAACATTATTCTGGGGCTCGGTGCAGGTCATGTCCCCTTTGCGGTCTGGGGATGCTCCAGGTGGTACTGCTGCATAGATTCTGGCTGCATTGTGCCATTCTAGGCACCCTACTAGCCAGATGAGGCTAGCAGAAAAAAAGCCCAAAGGGCCAAACCAAATTATTGCTCCCAGTAATGCCCCCTGTAGTAAGCCCCCAATAATGCCCCCTGTAGTGAGCCACCAATAATGCCCCCTGTAGTGAGCCCCCCCCGCAAGCGCGCACACATAAAAAAAACAATACTTACCTGAAAACACCGCTCCAGTGCTGCTGCCTTCCGTCCCCGGCGCCCGCTCCACGGAACTATGGGAGTGGCGTCATGACGTCACTCCCATAGAGCATCGTGGGACCCGGAAGCGGAGCTCAGGAGTGAGCTCCGGTCCTCCGGCTACCGCCGGTGTCAAAGAGGGAGACGGGCGCCAACTGGTAACACACTCAGCGGGCCCCCGGCAAATAGGGGGTCTGACCGCACCCCCCGTATTGATGCTGCTGGAGGCGGAGCGCCAATCAGCGGTGCTCCATCTCCATAGCAGTGCCCGGAACGGCCTGGGGGACAATGGAGCCAGGTGCCCCCTTAAGGGCTGGAGCCCGGCGGCAAATGACTCCATTGTCTCCGGGAGTTCCGCCACTGCCTGGATCTTCTCCTAGCTCCTCCTTAATGCAGCGGTGGTGGCAGGCACCTGACACACTGTTTGCATCACCTTCCTCAGCCAGTCCCCATCACCTTCCTCAGCCAGCCCCCATCACTATCCTCAGCCAGCAACCAGCCCCCATCACCTTCTTCAGCCAATCCCATCACCTTCCTCAGCCAGCCCCCATCACTATCCTCAGCCAGCAACCAGCCCCCATCACCTTCCTCAACCAATCCCATCACCTTCCTCAGCCAGCCCCCAGCCCACATCACCTTCAACAGCCAGGCCCCATCACCTTCAACAGCCAGGCCCTCACCACTGTAGCAAGCCTCAGGGGTCGATTCAGACCCGGACGCTAAGCTGCGATTGCTCGCATCCAAAAGGGGCCGGGTATGCAAATTCCGTAATCGCACTGTCTGTTGTAAGGACGTCCTCTGTGTCTTAGAGAGCGACGGCAGAGTGAGCGCACACCGGTATAAAGGCGCCCACTTTTCTTTCTTAACAAACGTCATATCCAGGAAGTGTATGATTAATCAGAACCATCGAGAACCATCGGAGCTGCACGCAGCGCTTGAGGTAGACCCTACTCCACTGCAAGCACTGTGATCACTGCAGGCTGAAATACAACCAAGTGACATGTACAATGATGCCTCAATGATCATTGGTGAATGATAAGGTAGGCAATGAGCGAGTTGTTTATATGGGGTGGAGCTGTTCTCTCAAATATGTGAGTTTGTGACTGTCTAAGGCAGGGGTGGGGAAACTTTTTTCTGCCGAGGGCCATTTTAACATATACCAGTATAACATTATTCTGGGGCTCGGTGCAGGTCATGTCCCCTTTGCGGTCTGGGGATGCTCCAGGTGGTACTGCTGCATAGATTCTGGCTGCATTGTGCCATTCTAGGCACCCTACTAGCCAGATGAGGCTAGCAGAAAAAAAGCCCAAAGGGCCAAACCAAATTATTCCGAGGACCTTATACGGCCCCCGGGCAGGAGGTTCCCCATCTCTGCTATAGACTGTTATAATCCATTGTATGATAATCTATAATGAAGTGTGCAGGGTTTAGAAAATCATGAATTGTCAAATAGGAATTCCCGTAAGGCAGGGGTGGGGAACCTTTTTTCTGCCGAGGACCATTTTGACATATATAACGTTATTCGGGGGCCTGGTGCAGTCCACACCCCCTCTGCATTGCATCACATGGGGGCGGGACTACAATTTCCAATAATTACAGCAATGCCCGGAGCATTCTGGGGATGCTCCGGGGAGGTGTAAGGGCAGCGTTGTGACAGTCTGAAGCATCTTAAGGATGCTCCAGGTGGCACTGCTGCAGAGATTCTGGCTGCGGTGTGCCATTCTGGGCACCCTACTAGCCAGATGAGGTTACCAGAAAAAAGCTGAAAGGGCCAGGCCAAATGATTCCGAGGCCTTATACGGCCCCCGGGCAGGAGGTTCCCCATCTCTGGTCTAAGGGACAGCTTTGGTTTAGAACAGGCATGTCAAACATGCGGGCCGCATGCGGCCAGAATAAACATTTTGTGAGGCCCGACAGTGTGGGCCCACATATATATAATGTGCGGCCCACTTGCCTGCCACGATCAGTGCTCAGCTCCGATCGGGCAGTGTTTACTTTATTTAAAGCTGGCAACACTGGTCTCTGAAGCGATCAGAAGCCTCTGATCACTTCAGAGGCCAGCATTCCCAGTGATGCAGCGTGAGGGTGACGTCATGATGTCACCCGCGTCTCCCGTGATGAGAGGAGCCTGCGCCTGCCGCTCTGGATCTAATTAGATCCAGTCAGCGGCAGTGTCTACGTGGGACGGTGGGAGTGAAGACGATGTGGACTGGAGCGTTGCCCAGTGGCCATCGTGAAGAAAGGTAAGTACTGCACAGGTGAGTGGGGCCTGTTCTATATTGGTAGGGGGCACAACATAAGAGGCTCTGCATGAGGGGCATTACTGTGGTCTCTGCATAAGGGGCACTACTAAGTACATTACTGGGGGCTCTGCATAAGGGGCATTACTGGGGGCTCTGCATAAGGGGCACAAAATAAGGTGCATTACTGGGGGCACTGCATAAGAGGCACTACTAAGTACATTACTGGGGTCTCTGCATAAGGGGCACTACTGGAGGCACTACTAGGGACATTATTGGGGGCTCTGCATAAGGGGCACTACTAGGGACATTACTGGGGGCTCTGCATAACAGGCATACTGGGGGTTCTGCATAAGGGACACTACTAGGGGCATTACTGGGGGCACCGCATAAGGGACATTACAGAGGACACAATATAAGGGGCAGTACTGGGGCACTGCATAATGGGCACTACTAGGGCAGTGCATAAGGGGCATTGTATAATGGGCACAAATTCAGGGGGCATTGCATAAGAGGCACTACTACAGGGGGCAATGCATTGGTTTTTATTAATAATAAACCTTTTAATATTTGTTGTGACCCACACACTCTTAATACCCGGTTGGTATTTTGAGTTTGACATGCCTGGTTTAGAGGAACTGCGTCTTATGAAACAAATTCACAGTCGGGTTTGCTGCTATTCTGTCTTGCAGTAATGAAACACAACTACATATGCAAACTCTGGAGCTAGAGCAATTATGAGGCTTCAAGATAAATACATAAACTATAATTACATTAAATAAAACGCTGGTCCCTCCACACTCCCAGTGGCTCCACCACCAAAGCACTCACACAAAGCCTTAAATTAACTAAGCTTATGTAACACAGGGTGAAACATGTCTGGAAACCTCAAACCTAAGGGGTAAATATGTTTTTGTTTCCTTTTGAACAGATCCTTCTAAAGACCAAAATAAACTGTATTATCTATTAAGTTGGGTTATATTGTTAACTAATGTGTGTATCCAAAAGAGGGTGGGTATCCACTGTTACTTGAAAAATGAAAGTACAAATGCCACTGAATTTACAACTGCGTTTGACATGCAGTACCCCCAAATGTGTTTAAATTTATTCAGAGAACCACTAAGATGAGTAATTTAAGATTATTAAATATAAAAGAAAAAGAAAATGTGATGTATGTTGTGTTTGAATTTAACATTGTTCCGTAGGGAACCAAACTCCAAAATCTACATCTGTACAGATGACAGGTTTAATTGGCATTGCACGTCTACAGATTTTTGTGGAGAGGTTTCTGAAGACCAGAAAACAGAAAAAATCTGATGGAAATCCTCGTACATAGTGATAATGTTGTTAGATTTAACGTGATGACTCTACACTAAAGCTAGCCAGACAGTGTTTTTTTGTTTTTTTTTTACCGATGTCTTTAAAGAATTAACATCGTATTCCTGAAAGTGGTTATAACTCCAGACAGTTCTAATAGGAAACAACGCCAACAAGCTCAAGTGTACAGGGAACATAAAATTATTGCTTTCCTATTTTCATATTTAATTTGTTCATAAAAATACATTCTCTCACTTTTTGAACTTCTTTAGCGTCAACCAGTCTGGGACTGGAATGCCTTGTCTGCCAGAAGTGGGGGCTCATCCAACCAAAAACTCCTGAAGGAAGCTTTAACCGCAAAGGAACTGCAGAGCATGGAAAAGCATCTAGCTGGTATGTGCTGGAAACGATGTTAGGTGGATGGGAATGTTCACCAGTCTTGGGTTAAGGGGTGTGTGCTCAATAAAATATCCAGCTGCATTTTATCAAGGGGGCTTCTTTCTGCTCTGTAACATTATGTAAGCTGTGTTATCAGTAGAATGGGCAACAGCACTTTAAAACCTTTCAGCTGATGGTGAAGAGTCCGTTTTAAATCCATATGCCTCTTTTCAGACTTTATCTAAGTAATTTGGTTAATTAAAAAAAAAAAATCTGAATTTGTTTTAAGAATCCTTACAGAAGATGTATTATTAAAGCTGTGGAATGTATGAATGCAGTGTTTGAGACAGGTCAGACTTCACTTAGAGGTTGCACGATCTTCTCCAATGCTCCCGATGTTTACGCTATTGCACGTCATCCAGCGGCTATGAGAAGACAGCAGTGGGCGCCCCTATGCTCGGCTGAGCTTAGGAAGGCAATAGAATATCTTCACTTTTGCGAACTGTGAGAGATCGCAGTTGCGATTGCATTAGCGTGCATTTCGGAATCAGGGTACCTGTGTAAATAATAAAAATGTAAATGACATAAGCATACTTCGTGCCATATCTACTATCGCCATCCTTTGATAGCGATAGCATGGGAGGACAAATGGTCGCGGTACAGGTATCTTTGATATATTCTTTGCTCATGGCACATGCACTGACCACATCCAGCAACACATGGTGAAGGCCCTCTCAGATTGCGGGGAATGAGATATAGGGAATATCTGCTGTTTTCTACAGATTTGGGGATCTTTTACATTTGATAAATAGAATCCTATATCTGGATATTATTTTTTTGCAAAACATCACACTTGATTAAACATGAAGTTTGTTTAGATGCGAAGGGCAGTAAATTATGTATAGGTGAGGATGCTCATGGATACTGTTTATTCAGGGGAATATAGGGTTGGAATTATAGGAAAATCATTTCAAGTAAAAGATTTTCACTAGCAAAAACTGGGAAAAGCAGGACACCTGGAAGAGTCGGCTGTATGTAGGAAATGTTCCAAATTTCAATTAGGCCAAGTTTATTAGCATGTTTTATAAAAACGCTTTATAAGTTGAAGTTCATTTATCTTTTAAAGTAACTTTCTTGGTGTTTATACAAAATGTAATGATGTTAGTTTTTTTTTCAGAATGAGGACTAAGGCCCTCATTCAGAGCCGCACGTTAACAACAGTACGTTCGTTGCGTTCCGATGTTGACTAACCGCGCATGCGTCGGTGTTACACTGCGCATGTGCGTACGGCAGATTGCGAGTTTTTTTTCTCTCGTTCCTAAAATAGCGTACAGGAAGTGACATGTCAAATGTGATTGACAGAACAGGGCGTTTTTGGGTGTTGACGGGGGTGGAGATGAAAAAACGCAGGCGTGGCGAGGCGTTTTTGGGGCGTACATACATTAGCAGATGCGAACGTCAAATGTGTTCGGACCGTCTCATACGTCACTGGAACATCCGCTTTCCCTTCAAAATGCTCGCACAGCTTAGGGTCAGGATTACTCGACCACATTGGCGATGGCCTTCTCCTCCGTCCCTGGACTCAAGGATGGTGCTGCGATTAATTGCGGCTGGTCAGTAAAGTAATTAGTGTTGGATTGAAAACCGGCTTGGTATGTGTTTGGAAAGCAGTTTATTGGGATAGCACAAAAGCGTACGCAGGTGGAAATCAGAGCTGCTAATGTCATGATTACACAATCAATTAGCGTACATTTTTGGTGTTTTATTTTGGCCACAATTTGTTGGTTATGGCCTATTGTAACAATAATGTCATCATGTTTTAATTAGCTCCCCTTTTTTTTGGTTTACTGTGGAATTTGCATCGCTATGTGATTTTTTAAACGTTCCTTAAAGAGGCCTTTTTTTTTTTTTTAAGAGGGTCAGTTTTTGCCTTTAGGGCCAGGATTAAATGTAACCCATTTGTACAATAATGTCACAATACAATGTCAGTTTTTTGTTTTAAATTTATTGTTTAAACACAAACAAATTGGCCTAATATTTTGTTGCCTTTTTTTTGTGGCAAAGATATTTGTTAAAAAAAAAAAAAAAAGCCATAACTGGTAACATAAACGTAAATACCAAATGTAAAAAAATTTCACAAGAAAGGAGAGGGAAGTTTTGACCAGAAAGGAATATGAGCCAAGCACAGAAGGAGTGTGGGAAAAGTCGCCATTGCTGTCACCGTTTTCTCGCCCGTTTGGCTGGGTGAGGGTGGGCGCCAGACCGGGTCCGGGATGCCATCGGGCTGGCCTGTCCAGAGGCAGATGTTGTGGCCTCTGGACTAGGCACAGGGCTAGGCACATTTGGAGGATTGGCTGATGTTGTGCCAGAGGTGGAGGATCCGGATGTTCCGGCAGGAAGGGAGGTCGGCTCCACCATGTGCTGGCGAACGAGCTGCTCCAGGGCATCGGCGATGCGGATGTTGGCCCTGGTATTTTCCGCCAGGGCCTGAGCAATGATCACGTTGGCCGCAGCATTTTGCTCCAGGGCCTCAGCCACCCGTATCAGACTGGCGTCCATCCTCTGCAGAATCTCCGTATGGAAATCCGATTTAAAATTGAGTTCTGTGAGGAGGCCCACTGCCTGCGAGGGGGCACGCCCTGGACTGGCTTCTGCAGGGTCCTCAGCCGGATGTACTGGTTCCTCCCCTGCAGAGCCAGCAGAAATTCTGCGGCCAAGGCTCCCCTCTGGAGCAGACTCATCCGCCTCTGTCTCTGTTAGGAAAAATGCGAAAAGACTCACATTAGAATCTACATATTGGCACAATAGCATTTCAGAGTTGGTGACATCACAAGACTTACCTTGGCCAACATGAGGAGCCGCAAAGTCTGGCATGTCCGTATCCATGTTGGACACGCCAAACACCTCCACAGCCTGCACACACCCCTGTGCCAGCTCTTCTAAGTCTGTCAACTCCAATGACACAGGGGTGGGACCCCCACCTGTCCCCCTTGCATGCCTAGCCCTGTCGGCAAGTTTTTGCTTGAGACGATATTTGAAGTCTGCCCATCTGTGGAATGAAATTGGAACCATTATCCTTTTTTTTACAATGGGGTTTGTTTATAGGATGGGAAAGTGTTTACTTACCGCCGTTTGACATCCCGGGCTAGACGGACATAATCACCCACCCTATTGACAGCAACGGCGACCTCCTCCCACATTCTCCACTTCTGGCTTTGGCTCATATTCCTGGCTGCCTGGGGCAGGATGTCAACGCACTTCTGGATCAAAACCTCCATCTCCTTGCTTGTGAAATGTGGCTGCCTTTTTTTTTTGGCAGCTTTGGCGGGTTGACTGGGGCCAGCAGTCTCTTCCATGTCATCCTCCTCACCTATTTGGGTAAATATGCAGATTTAGCCACTTCACAACTTGCACAATATTATGTTTAAAAAGAATCATTGAGACAAAATGCATGAAGGCCTTACCGCCGGATTTTTGGCCATTGTTTCCCTGGTCTGAAGCCATGTCTCTGCTTCCAGAATGAAATCAACCAGAAATTCAATGTGATTTCGTGACGTATTTATACATGCGTCCTTAGTTTGCGGCCGCATCATTGATTGTGCGTCCCTATGATTCATCCTTAATTTGTGCGGGAAAATAAACACTATTTATGGCTTGGTGTGTGTGGAGTCGAGGTTGGGTTGTTGGATTGTTGGCGGTTAAGTTGGTTGGATTTGGTTGTTTGCGGTTGGAGGATTTGGCAGAGTTGGTTTTTTTTTGGTTTTGCTACAGTTGTTTTGGTTTTACGTTCGCATTTTTTTGCTTTTTTTCCCCATCCTTTCCTGATTTGGTAAGTTTTGTGCAGTCTAATTTGTGGCCAATTGGTGTCTACTTCTGGTTTTTGGTTAGCTTTTTTTTTTTTTACACTAATTTCTTCTTTTTTAGTTTGTTTTGGCTTTCGGACCCAAAGACCTTTTTGTTGGAAATCTTATATATTCGAGTTGGGTAAGTCCATTTTTTTTCTTGCATTTGCGAACTAATTAACGCATTTTTGACTGTTGGTGTAGTGACTTGCATTTGCGAACTAATTAACGCATTTTTGACTGTTGGTGTAGTGACTTGCATTTGCGAACTAATTAACGCATTTTTGACTGTTGGTGTAGTGACTTGCATTTGCGAACTAATTAACGCATTTTTGACTGTTGGTGTAGTGACTTGCATTTGCGAACTAATTAACGCATTTTTCGAGGCTTATTCATCATGTAAACCAGTTTTGCTTTTCCCTTTTCCATTTTTGGGGTCCATTTGAACCCTATTTGACGTACGGTGTGCAATGTCGTTTTCATCGATGGCCAAATGTGTGTTTCGCCTATTTTATGATCCTTTTCCCGGATCCTGAGGGCAGTGATGGAGGCACTTTTCAAGCACCTCCATCATTTTATTAAAATGCCTTTGGATATGGGTGCCCTTAGTGTGGCCAAGGCCAATTTTTACCAAATAGCTGGCTTCCCACACATCATAGGGGTTGTGGATGGTACTCACATACCACTTCAGCCTCCAGCACGGCTGGAGGCAATATTTAGAAACCGTAAACACTATCACTCCCTGAATGTAATGGTGGTATGTGATGCCTCCCTCCAGATCCTGTCCCTGAATGCTAAATTACCAGGAAGTGCTCATGACTCCTTCGTCATCCGGCAATCAGGGATATGGCAGAAATTAACCAACCTACAAGCTGGTGATGCGTGGCTTCTGGGTAAGTGGAGACCTTTAGTACATAACAATGTTAAGCTTGATACACAGTGTTCCTGATGTGGTCTATTTTTTTTCACAGGAGACAGTGGATACCCTTGCATGTCCTGGCTGCTCACTCCTTATTTGGCTCCCACACCAGGGCCACAAAGTGCGTATAATTCCGCACTTACAGCCACCAGGCAAGTGGTGGAGCGCTGTATCGGCCTTTTAAAAGGCCGATTCAGATGCCTCCACCGCTCTGGTGGCGAGCTCATGTATGTGCCGGATATGGTGTCTAAAATTGTGGTCCTGTGTGGGATATTTCACAACATTGCCATAAGGAGTGGTGTCCCAATGCAGCCAGAGGATGCCTTACCTGAGGATGGCCCCCCCGAGGTTGGTCGAAGGTCAGTATGTGGGGGGGCCATACGCGATGATGTGGTGGCCAGATTTTTTAGGTAAGTTTGAACAAAACTACAGTGTTTATACCTAATGTGTTTGTGTTTGTTTGCGAACATCTAATTTTTTTTTTTTTTTCTCACCATCTTCTGTTTGTTCACATAATCTTTGGCACTCCAACGCTCACTACTTCCTGCTACCCTTACCAAACCTGGATCTGGTCCTTTTGGGCATATATTCTGGAACCCATATCGCAACGCCATGTTTGTGGAATCATGTTGGCATGGTCCTTCGTCAACCAGTTCTTGATTTTTTGTTTTTATTTAATTATTTCTTGGTATGTGTTGTATTTGAATTTATCACTGTGTTCTTTTTTTGGGAGTGACCACTTTGTTTTCTCTGTTATGTTGTGAATAAATGTTTGGAGAGTGAAATGGTCTTCCTTTTTTGGGACGTTAACAGCAAGTGTAACCAGGTTAACACAAGTTACATTTGACTAAGGGGTAAACCAGTACTGACGCCAGTTGAGCTAAACTGAAATATGTTTTCAGCTTCCCAACCCACACCAAAAGGAAGCCTGGCCCAACCTTGGGATTTGTAAGATTGGCCTAAGCAGCTTGCGCACCAACTAGGAACCTGTAAAATGTAGAAATATGTAATTGACACTACACCCAAAAAGGGAAATGACATTGTTACTGTTATGTGTTTCTTGTGTCTGTTTGACATACAAAGACAAAACACAATCTAACTTTTAAAAAAGGGAAATCCTTGCAGGAACAGTCTACTTATGTCATGCTAAACTATCTTGGTTTTGGATTTAAAAAATGAGCCACAACGTATATTTGTCTGAATAAATTTATTTTGAAAAGATAACAAAAATAAAAAAACTACTGCCGAAGGAGGCCAGACAGCCGGTCGAGGGCCACCAGAATGCCGATTACATGTTGCCGCATCTGCCCCACACAATCCGCCACCTCTTGCCGACGCCTCTGTTCCTCTGTGGGTGAGAAAAGTGTGTGGGTTAATACAACAATAGGGAATCCACATTAAAAAAAAAAAACCACAACCAAATCACTCCTAAACCGAAAAAAAAAAAAAAAAAGGGGGGGCTGGCAAAAATACAAGGCCTAGGTAAAAATTCCCACAGGTATGATATGTGTATGTTGAAATCACCAGGAAGAGGTAAAGGCAAACCTTCAAAATCACCAAAAGTCAAGCCACAAAAATACGAAGAAGGGCACGACACATGATTACATACAAACAGTTTGTGCTTTAAAAAAAAAAAAAAACATACCGGGAGCCAAAACGGGAGCTCCGGAAATACCTCCATGATCCTCCTCGGAGGATCCGTCATTCCCCAAAGAATGGGGAGGAGTTATGATGGACTCCGGGGAGGGGGTAATTGGAAGAGGGGTGGGTGGAGGAGAGGGGGAAGTGGGACGGAGGGGAAGGAGGCCCGACATTTCCGGGAGAGGGTCTGGGAAGGATGGGGAGGAGTGGGGAATAGGGGAAAGATTTGGGGTGGAGTGTTGGCTGGGGGTTGGGGATAGTGGCCGGGAACGCCGTCTGGACGGACGGTGACGGCGGAGTCTTGGCTGTCCCCCTAAAATATGACAAAGAAATTGCGGTTAGTTTATGGACAAATCCGGGCAACAAAACTAAAAACAATAAAAAAAACAACAAATAAGCCAAATAGCAGTAGAATGAATAAATCAGAAATAGAGGGAAAACATGCACACGCAGATATGAGTACAAATAATAAATAGGACAGACAGGAAAACATGCACACGCAGATATGAGTACAAATAATAAATAGGACAGACAGGAAAACATGCACACGCAGATATGAGTACAAATAATAAATAGGACAGACAGGAAAACATGCACACGCAGATATGAGTACAAATAATAAATAGGACAGACAGGAAAACATGCACACGCAGATATGAGTACAAATAATAAATAGGACAGACAGGAAAACATGCACACGCAGATATGAGTACAAATAATAAATAGGACAGACAGGAAAACATGCACACGCAGTTTGCCCCACAAACACAAACATTAAAACCACAATACATAACACTTACTTTCCAGGATCTGCATGCGAAAGCATGCCAGCAAGCGGGGCGTTCGCCGTTGCAGGTCGGACCACCTGCGCTCCAGCTGCCCGATGTTGCGGCGTGAGCCGAAGGACCGCAGGCGGGACCGTGCCTCCGCATACGCGGAGCGCTTCTGCCGGTTGGTGATGGGTTGAGGTTGGCTGGTGATCCGGCGATCCATGACCTCCGTAAGCACCAGCAGCTCGCGCCTGGTGAATGCGGAGGCTCTCATGATGGCAATGGTGTTTTTCTTAAAAATCATTTTTGATAAAGTGTGTAAAAATTTTCTGATTGGCTAATGTATTTTGGAAATTAACAGGAGCAATTTTATTGGTTAGTGTATGAGTCATGTGTTCGACAGGGCCAGAAATCTCTGGAGAGTTATGATAGGCTTGATGCAGTGACATGCGTAAGCAAATTTAAATAAAGAAATGAACCCAGGGAAATATGCGGGGATCCACAGCAATAGTACAATTGTTTAATTGTGGTTCACATGTTTTTTGAACAATAAAAGCGAATGTTTCATCCGTACGTATTCTGCGGGTAAACACAAACACGGACAAGAGTAAAGTTTCTTGCATTGTGTTGAAAAAAACAAACAATTAAGCTAATTGATACATTGATTGGCATGATACGATTGATGGAGGTAGGCAGAATAAAGGAGCAGGTAATCGACATCAGACAAGGCCACTTCCTGTTTATACTTGTGCGTGCGTTCCTTTCAAGCCATTTCGGGGATGTACGCTCGCTATTTCGTACGCTCGTTAGTTAGAGGAGGGGTCGTCAGAGTTTAGGGAGGAATTTTAGATGCGAACGAAAATACGAGCGAGCCATTGAATTTAAATATTTTTGTACGTACGCCTAACGTACGTGCGCCCGCTTGCGAGTGGGTCTGAATGAGGGCCTAAGGGCTCTATTTATTAACATTATTTTTACTAAAATAAAGTGAAAAACTGTGTTTTCACACCCTTTTCACATTATTTTAGTTTCACCTGTAGTTATTACAGGGCAATTGGAGTAGAATTAGTAAAATTCTACTCCAACCCCCAGTATCACTTATTTTTAGTAAAGCAGATCGCATTTCCCATAATTGTAATGGGAAATGTGATCCGACCACAGTTACTAAAAATAAATTGTACAAAAATACCGGGGGAAGCCCTGTGATAATAACGCCACCTGGAGGTAGCGTTATCCAGGGTCTCCCCCGGTTACCGGGCTCCCACTCTGCTCTAACGGGGAGAGCAGAGGCGGGAGCCGGTACCAGTAATCAGCTATGTGGTCTAAGCAGACCGCAAGCTGATTGCTGTAAAAAAAAGAAAAAAAAATTTAAACTTTTTTTTTTTACTTACCTGAATCCAGGGACCGGTGATCGGGCCTCCGGTGATGGCTCCTCTCCGGTCAGCTGGTCTCCCATAGTACACTGGGGCCCGGTCATCAGGTGATCGGGCCCCAGTGCAGTATGGGAGATCACCTGATCGGGAAGCCCGGAGAAGATCACTGGAGGCCTGGAGGATGCAGGTAAGTGTAATGAAGTGAGGGGGGGGTCACGGGGGGGGGCGCAATCGCGGGGGCGGGGCTTAGCACCGGGGGCGGGGGTTAGCGTCGGTGGGGGGTTAGTAGCGGTGGTCGGTCGGCGCATGCGCGGGCTCTTAGTCGCAGTATTTTTTCAGAAAATACCGCGACTAGAGTGCGGATGGGATCCGCAGGGACAGAGCTTTATCGCAAGCTCTGTCCCTGCAAGGGATTTATAGTAAATCCCTGTGATATTGCCTGAATTCGCAATGCGAATTCACTCGGTAATATCACACTACAATCCGCATTCAATATGCGGATTGTAGTAAATAGAGCCCTAAGGGCTCTATTTATTAACATTATTTTCACTAAAATAAAGTGAAAAAGGGTGTCCGCGATCGTGGGGGCGGGGCTTAGTGCCGGGGGGCGGGGCTTAGCGTCGGTGGGGGGTAGTAGCGGTGGTCGGTCGGCGCATGCCTAAGGGCTCTATTTACTACAATCCGCATATTGAATGCGGATTGTAGTGTGATATTACCGAGTGAATTCTCATTGCGAATTCAGGCAATATCACAGGGATTTACTATAAATCCCTTGCAGGGACAGAGCTTGTGATAAAGCTCTGTCCCTGCGGATCCCATCCGCACTCTAGTCGCGGTATTTTCGGAAAAAATACCTCGACTAACAGCCCACGCATGCACTGACCCACCGTCGCTGCTACCCCCCCGACGCTAAGCCCCACCCCCCGCGTTTGCGGACCCCCGCGACCCCCCCTCCCTTCAATGGGCTGCAGTGCACTATGGGAGACCAGCTGACCGGAGAGGAGCCATCACCGGAGGCCCGATCACCGGTCCCTGGATTCAGGTAAGTAAAAAAAAAAGGTTTCAATTTTTTTTTTTTTTTACAGGAATCAGCTTGCGGTCTAGACCACATAGCTGATTACTGGTACCGGCTCCCGCCTCTGCTCTCCCCGTTAGAGCAGAGTGGGAGCCCGGTAACCTTGGGAGACCCTGGATAACGCCACCTCCAGGTGGCGTTATTATCAAAGGGCTTCCCCCGGTATTTTTTTACAATTTATTTTTAGTAACTCTGGTCGGATCACATTTCCCATTACAATTATGGGAAATGCGATCTGCTTTACTAAAAATAAGTGATACTAGGGGTTGGAGTAGAATTTTACTAATTCTACTCCAATTGCCCTGTAATAACTACAGGTGAAACTAAAATAATGTGAAAAGGGTGTGAAAACACCCTTTTTCACTTTATTTTAGTAAAAATAATGTTAATAAATAGAGCCCCAAGTAAAACATCCGAAGCAGAAGCAAAGATACATTTTATAAAAGTTATTTTGAAACCACAAAGTTAGAGAGATAGTGGTATATTTTCTATAGGTCAATTTTAATCAATTTTGGTTTATTTAAAATCAATGAAAATCAATGTTGTGTTTCTGGGGCTAAAACGCACATTTTCTGAAGGTGCCCATGAACTAGACTATGTGAGCGATTAAACGATAACGATATAGTTATCGTTCAATTGTTCATAAATCATTTGCAAATCGTTTGTAAAAATGTCTTAAACGACCAGCGATGCTCGTGCCCGCTGGTAGTTTAGACATCTATCATTGTGCAAACATGCTGGACAATCTGATGATATCATCAGATTCAGCATGTTTGCAGATGATTGATGAGCCTGCACTGAACAACTTCTCATTCATTGCAGGCTCATCACAGACTGACAAACGACTGCACAATTACAATGTCGTTATCGTGCAGTCGTTTTCATGCCTAGTAGTGGATGGGCACCTTTAAAGACCATTTCTAATATATATATTTTTTTTAAGGTATTAATAATTGTTTGATTTAACACTAAGGGCTCTATTTATTAACATTATTTTTACTAAAATAAAGTGAAAAAGGGTGTTTTCACACCCTTTTCACATTATTTTAGTATCACCTGTAGTTACTATAGGGCAATTGGAGTAGAATTAGTAAAATTCTACTCCAACCCACAGTATCACTTATTTTTAGTAAAGCAGATCGCATTTCCCATAACTGTAATGGGAAATGTGATCCGACCACAGTTACTAAAAATAAATTGTAAAAAAATACTGGGGGAAGCCCTGTGATAATAACGCCACCTGGAGGTGGCGTTATCCAGGGTCTCCCCCGGTTACCGGGCTCCCACTCTGCTCTAACGGGGAGAGCAGAGGCGGGAGCCGGTACCAGTAATTAGCTGTGTGGTCTAAGCAGACCGCAAGCTGATTACTGTAAAAAAAAGAAATTTTTTTTTTTTACTTAACTGAATCCAGGGACCAGTGATCGGGCCTCCGGTGATGGCTCCTCTCCGGTCAGCTGGTCTTCCATAGTACACTGGGGCCCGGTCATCAGGTGATCGGGCCCCAGTGCAGTATGGGAGATCACCTGATCGCGAAGCCTGGAGAAGATCACCGGAGGCCAGGAGGATGCAGGTAAGTGTAATGAAGGGAGGGGGGGGGGAAGGGGTCCGCGATCGCGGGGGGCGGGGCTTAGCGTCGGTGGGGGGGTAGTAGCGGTGGTCGGTCGGCGCATGCCTAAGGGCTCTATTTACTACAATCCACATATTGAATGCGGATTGTAGTGTGATATTACCGAGTGAATTCGCATTGCGAATTCAGGCAATATCACAGGGATTTACTATAAATCCCTTGCAGGGACAGAGCTTGTGATAAAGCTCTGTCCCTGCGGATCCCATCCGCACTCTAGTCGCGATATTTTCGGAAAAAAACACCGCGACTAAGAGCCCGCGCATGCGCCGACCGACCACCGCTACTACCCCCCACGACGCTAAGCCCCGGCGCTAAGCCCCGCCCCCCGTGGACCCCTTCCCCCCCCCCCCTCCCTTCATTACACTTATCTGCTTAGACCACACAGCTGATTACTGGTACCGGCTAATTATTGCATTTCACGGGTCGCAGCTCTCTTCATCATATAGGAAACTTCTTGTTTTTGGAATATAAGTAGATGATCTGGAGTAGTCCTTGTAGAATATCACATAGTCTACGTTGTAGTGCTGTGTGGTGCTACAAGGTCCGTCTGTGAATACGGATCTTGCAGTACCACACAGCACATACACAAATTGTATGCAAACCTCTGCTAAAACCATTCCAGCTCATCTACTTGTACCCCTAAAACATAATTTAGTGGGGAATTCAATTAGCCCCAATAAGTTAATGGGTGCTAATTGAATGCTGGCCCCTATACAATTAGCCCTGCTTATCGGGGATTTCTTTCGGGTCTCCTGATACTCAAAATAAATCTGCTATAACCTTGCAGCTATCGGGTGATAACAGCTAGTTAACGCACGGATCCATGTACTTTACATGGATTCTGTGTGTTAATGCCCAAATAACCAGTGTTAAAACTGTCATTTAACGGGTGTTAACACAGCTATGGGGTGAAAAAGGGAGCCTAATTGAATAGCTTCCTTTGTCACCTCTGATACTTTATAGGGGCTAATTGAATCCCCCCCATAGAGGTTTCCTATCCTAAAGGGTCATTTATTTATATCATCAGAAATGCAAATCGCTTTTATGAAACACTGTCTACTCCAGAAAGACTCTTCTGGTAATTCTACCGGTAAACCTGTGCCTATGATATACGCATGTCTCTGCCATCCCTACTGAAGGGATTCTGGATTCCTTTTACATTTCAAGAAGGCTGCAAACCACCTAATTTCAGAGGAGAGTATCATGGATTTTACATTTCTATTTATAACTTAGAGTGTAAGGGTTGCACAGTCTTGTATTATGATCTTATGTGAGCGTGGGTTTGTGTGGTACTTAATTTAGACTATAAATTCCATTGTGACAGATACTGAGGTGACTCATTAAATAATATATTCTCTGTAATAATATATTGGCTGTATATAAACAAAGGTCATTTTTAATAATAATCATTGGAAGAAAAGTACATCAGTGACCAATAGCAACCAGTCAGATAATTGTTGTCTAACTCACATTTTCCTTTCTGCATTTTATTTAAGTAATACTCTGAAGAACAGGGCTCAGTAATGAAGTTGTAGTCCTGAGGGTATTCTCACAATTATACAGTATGCTAAATATATGCAGTGATTGGGAATTCATTATGGGTGGTAATTCTACACTTAGTCCTCTTTACTTTGCTTAGTACAGGTTGGCAGCTCCAAATATTATTAATTAAATTACCCCACCCACTTTCTATACATATATTACTGCCAAAGTGGTCTGTGATGTCAGTGTGAGACAGCTTGTCAGCAGTGATTGGGATGATTGATGTTAATTCAGTATAGTGACCACCCTCCATTTACTCCTCAGAGCAGCCTTGGTGGGGAACCTGTCACCGCAGCATGAGGCTCTGTATGTAATTGCAGTGGCTGTCATTGTGGCAGCACACTCCGAACTGGCTGACTGCCACAATTTGTAAGTCTTAGAATTAGACTAGTGCCCGCAAATCATCAGCTATGAGAACTCTATACAATAATAGTTATGTTACAAACCCAATATGTCAATAAGTTTCATCTCATTAGGCTGAAGTGGTCACAGTGTAGTGCACGTGACAAGAGTTCATGATGTCATAGCGTCTCATCCACGATAAGGAAGAGAAGCTGCATATATGTGGAATGAAGAAAAGAATAAAAAATAAGAGGAAGAGAAGAAGATATAAGAGAAGGGGAGAGAAAAACATTGAAGTAAAAATGAAATCCGAGGTGAGGGAGGGGAGAGAGGGATCAGCGGAAGAGAATGTGGACACTACATAATGGTATTATGAAATATTAGCTTTACATTGTGATTCCACTAATGTGATCATTAGCTTCTGTTCTCTGATATGCTTAAACCTCATCTGAGTTATATGTAACATGCAAGCAGCATACATTTCAAGTATTTGTAGATAAATTCCCCTACACCCCCCCCACCCCATAAAAAGAAAATTAAAAAAAGTTTCTCCTGCACTACGTGAGCACGCTGGAAATATCCTGCCTGATCGATATCTCACTTATCAGCCAAGTAAGATAAAGAAAAGGGAGTGATCGATGAGATAAAAGGCCAGAGGGTCAATAAAGCGTAAATATATAGGGGGACTTACGATACATAAGGCTCCAGTCCAAACCAATTCATTACATATATATATATATATATATATATATATATATAGATATATATATAGATATATATATATATATAGATATATATATATATATAGATATATATATAGATAGAGAGAGAGAGAGAGAGAGAGAGAGAGAGAGGTCTGTGAGAGAGTACTTAAGTAACTTTACAGTTTTTACTGGAGAAATAAGCAAAGGCTGTTCTGGGTAAACACTTCAAAATACTACTATTGAAGTATCAAACATTCACATATAAAAACTCAGTAGTTTTTGTGAACAAAAAGTTGTTGACACCCTTATAAAAAGCACAATACAATTTATTACAATAAAAAACATTTTGTACAGTACCAATACAATTTTAAACGGTGCTGATTAGGTTTACAGTAGGGGTCAGGGAACTTTTTTACCTTTTACCCCAAAATATGTTACCCCCTTGATTTGAAAGGAAGGAAATCATATAGTAGTGCCCCTGTAGTAGTGCCCCCATATAATGCCCCTGTACTAGTGCCCCCATAGTTATGCCCCTGTACTAGTGCCCCCATAGTTATACCCCTGTACTAGTGCCCCAATAGTTATGCCCCTGTAGTAGTGCCCCCATATAATGCCTCTGTAGCAGTGCCCCCATATAGTGCCCCCGTATAATGCCCCTGTAGTAGTGCCCCCATATAATGCCCCTGTAGTGCCACTTGTACAAAAAAAAACACTTGCCTTAATCCCGCTCCTGCATCCGCCACCGTCCTGTCCGCCCGGCTGCTCCTCGGAACTATGGGAGAGACGTCATGACATCTCTCCCATAGTGCGCATGGAGAGAGCCGGAAGCTGGAGTTCAGAAGAGAACTCCAGCCTCAGGCTAACGCGGCGCTGCAGGGAAGGAGCAGGGCACTCGCTGGTAATAACATCTCAGTGGGTGTCCGTCTTAGAGCCTCCCTGCGGCACAGCCGGGCATGCATATGAATCATTCTATATTATAGAATGATTCATATGCATGCCCGGCTGTCCGTCCATTACCCCCAGGAATTTCATTTTTCCCCATGTGGGGTAATTTACCCTGTTCCCTGACCACTGGTTTAGAGGGTTCCACATTTGAACATGGACGATTCACCCTTAGGTTTAAAGCATGTATTCGTAGTGATGTAGTCACCGAACTAGGATCAAAAACACAGTTACCCTTTTTACGCGTTTCGTCTCCTTGGAGTCTTCAGGGGTTAAGACACATCCTGTGTGTGTGCCGTTTATTCTTCTGTGATACGCCGTGAGTGCCACATCATTGATATTGTGTGTATATATATATATATATATATATATATATTCAGCGGGGGAGGTGCGGCACTCAAGGCATAAAAAAGGTTCCAAGTCCAGGCTGAATATGTCAACGTTTCAGTTTATGTCAACTGTCATCAGAATACAAATAACATACATAAAACATACCTTATATACACCTCCTAATGAGTTACCAAAAACCAAAGTGCTAGTTTACCCCCCTGCCCTCCGCAAAAAAACATCCCTTGCATGGATTTAAAAGGGCATCCAATTTTGTGAAATACCTCACAAGTGCACCTGAATCTGGACTAAGGGCCTGATTCAGAGCTGAACGCTCTGACCAGAGCGCTCGCTCTGAATCAGGGCCCTCCTCCCTGAAAATAGAGCGTCCTCCTGGACGCTCGCATAGCTGTGGGTGACCACCCACAGCTTATGTGAGCGTCCATGATGATGGTCGCGATGGTCAAGACCATCGCGACCATCGGGCTTGCGACGGAGACCCTGCGGTAGGGTCTCGCTGCCGCAAGCCCTGGAGTGATTTTGGCTCTATCAGAGCCAAAATCACTCCCACTGACATCACTAGTGATGTCAGTGGGGCCGGCTTCAGACGGTAGGCATTCCCATGGGAACGCCTCCGTCTGGCAGCCACGCCCCCTGGCACGCCCACCAAAGGGGGCGTGCTGTCAATCAACATCAACAGCACGCCCACTTTGGTGCGAGACCCGGAGCGACGGAGAGCCCGTCGCTATCCGGGTCTCGCGCAAGCGCACGACGGAGCTCCCTCCGTCGTGCGCATGCGCAGTGGGGCAACATCAACCCGCTTGCGAGCGTCCTGCGCTCGCGAGCGGGTCTGAATGACCCCCTAAGTTCCAATATTCAGGACAGTACTCTCAAATCAGAAATGCCCTGCCTAATTCAGAACAGCTGGGAGATATGAAAATACCTCTTGCTGTTTTTGAGTGGGGGAAATGGAACCCATCATATTATTTCAGAAAGATGCAGATGAAGCTAGAACTGCAGATTTTTCACATGAAAAGTTTTTCTCTAAGGTTATGTATTGGTCAGGATTACATCATTGTTTTCTCTTTTGGCACCTCACTATTTCATTAATATAAGATGATTATGCTAAATGTTACTCATGTTCTGTGTGCCTGCATTTTGTACTTACTGTAACAATGTGATGATAGTCTCTTTTGGCTGAGTAACCCTGGCCTCGCCCTTTGTGGTGTGTGATCGCCCCTGGATCCTAGAGCTGTACACAAATATAATGTGGAAAACAATTGATATTTAACTGTGCTAATATATTTTGTTTAACTCAGTTCTGTTTCATGCATTTACTTTTCTTCTTGCTTTATGCTGTTTGATTTTTAGAATTGTGACATCTCTAATCCAGATTATTATCTACACCTCACCTTTAATCACAGTGCTGTTAAACTAGATTTCCAGATACATTTTAATAGAAAACCTCTTTCCGCCTTGTCCAATGCATGAGATCCACACTCCCCTACCCCGCTCTCTCACTAAGGTGCCTGCTCATCATCGATAAATGGCCAGGTAATCAGTTTCCGCATACTTTAGTTACCGGGTCATTCATAATCAGGGGTCCAAAATGAAGGGCCGTAGCTAGGGTGGTGCGGTCGGTGCCACCACACAGAGCGCAACACTGCTGAGGGCAGAACGCCGGCCACCCACCTCATTTAATCTATGCTGGCACTGGGCAACCGCTGTTTAAAGTGTGATGTGCGGTCGCCCAGCACTGTTTACAGAGAACGGAGTCGGACAGCAGTGCAGGCGCAGCCTCCCCCTGCCCTACTTGTGATACAGTGTGACTTCGCCTCCTAAGACCCGGCAGCCTACAGCCCTGCATCTATTGTGTTACGGGAGAGACGTCATTACGTCTCCCCGCCCAAGTCTCCCATAGTTCCTCTGGTGAGGTCACACACTCAGGAGCTGCCTGCTGCTGTTGGGTGGGTTGTGGTCAGGCTGGCAGGGAGCAGCACGGCGCTGTGTGTGTGTGGACACTGGATGACAGAACCTGTCCTGCCAGGTGAGGTCCAGTGTGTTAGAGACCGAGGCGGGTGGTGGGGTATCAGGAATCCAAGAGTAGTAGGCAGCAGCCTGTCCCGCCTATTGCCACTCCTAGTGAGTGAGTCACTGTCTGTGAAAGACAGTGACAGCTGGGAATAGGCTCAGTCAGCCAGCCTGGGTTGTTCTCATTATGTATGTATATAATATATACTTATATGCTCTTAGCTTTCTGTAAAATATATTTACAAAAGTATTCAATAAGAATTATATACATAGATTTGCAGAACAATAATAATAAAAAATATATTTCACATAATATGGAACTGCAGCTCTCACCAGATTAATTAAGATCAAACGGTGGGGGAGGGGTGTGGTGCAGGACTAGGAGGTGGGGATTCTCTGAGGTCTAGGAATAAGACTACGAGGTTAAACACAGATACACCCCCCATTCCTTCCACCCATTCAATATGCACCTTCCACCTCTGCGTCCTGTATCTAAATCTCCTAGACCCAGTAACTGCCATCCCTGGAACTTGCACCCCTGCACAGTGCAACTGTCCCTACTACACATTGTGACTGCACCCTCTTCATCTGCTCCCCATAGAAGTGACATACTGCACCCTGTAACTTCCACCCTTGCAACCTCTAACCACACACCTCTGTAACTGTGTGGCATAATGTGTAAGGGGTATTACTGTGTGGCATAATGTGTAAAGGGCAATATTGTGTGGCGTAATATGTATAAGGGGTACTACTGTGGTGTAATGTCAATAAGAGGCACTAGTGTGTGGCGTAAGGTGTTTAATGGGTACTACATGTGTGGTGTAACATGAAAAGGGACACTACTGTGTGATGTATTGTGAATAAGGGGCACTACAGTATCTTGTAATGTGCGAATTGGGGGTACTATTGTGTGGCTCTCCCTTTCCCCATGAGACCACACTCCTTTTTTTGGACTGACCCTAATTAAAGTATGGGGGGGCGGGGCACCAATGTGATTTCTGGCACAGGGCACCAAATGTCTAGTTATGGCTCTGCCAAAATGGACCACCTGATATTCAGCAAACTCCGAAAACTGAAAGTAAATATACCCCTACAAGTCTGAAGCATAGAATTTCAGAAAAGCATCTGCAGAAGGAGGATCCATTCTGATACTTTGGGTTGGTGGATTTGCTATTAAAATAGTTGTTTGTGCAGACATCAACATTTATCTTTTATTTATCAACCTGCATGACTCCTTACTGGAGAACAACACACTTCATTTTAAACTAGGGGTGAGCGGGTTCGGATTTCTGAAATCCGAACCCCCCCGAGCCCCCCCCCATCCGAGGTAGATCCGAGTCAGGCTCGACTTTTCCCGCCTGACTCGGATCTGAAATCGAGGCAAAACGTCATCATCCCGCCTTCCGAGTCTCGCGGGTTTTGGATCCTATATAAGGTACCCGCGTCGGCGCCATTTTCTCACTCGGCTGTGGACAGTGAAGAGGGAGGGTGGGAGTTAGGGCTGGCTGGGCTGTGTAGTGTAGTGTAGTGTAGTGCTGCTGTTGTCCACTACTTCAAAGTCCATAGGGGCTGGCTGTGTTGTGCTGTGCTGCTGTTGTTAATAGGGGCTGTGTCCACTACTTCAAAGTCCATAGGGGCTGGCTGGACTGTGTTGTGCAGTCAGTTCTCCATAGGGGCTGTGTCCACTCCAAAGCCCTGTGCAGTGTCCCAGTCTTAAAGGGGTGCTGTAGTGTTGTCCAGGGGGTGCTCTGTCCATCAGGGGTGCTCCCCCCAAGTGCTAAAAAAATAATATATTTTCTGTGTTTGTGAATTGTGTGCGCAGTAGCCGCACGTGCATCAACAAAGTAGTGCCAAGCGTGCGCCTGTGTCATAAGTAAAGGGCCGGCTGGCTTGACCGTTAAAGGGTGCTGTAACCCCCAAAGTACACTCCAGTCCAAACCAAAAAAAAAATTAATTTTCTGTGTTTGTGAATTGTGTGCGCAGTAGCCGCACGTGCATCAACAAAGTAGTGCCAAGCGTGCGCCTGTGTCATAAGTAAAGGGCCGGCTGGCTTGACCGTTAAAGGGTGCTGTAACCCCCAAAGTACACTCCAGTCCAAACCAAAAAAAAAATTATTTTCTGTGTTTGTGAATTGTGTGCGCAGTAGCCGCACGTGCATCAACAAAGTAGTGCCAAGCGGGCGCCTGTGTCATAAGTAAAGGGCCGGCTGGCTTGACCATTAAAGGGTGCTGTAACCCCCAAAGTACACTCCAGTCCAAACCAAAAAAATATATATTTTCTGTGTTTGTGAATTGTGTGCGCAGTAGCCGCACGTGCATCAACAAAGTAGTGCCAAGCGTGCGCCTGTGTCATAAGTAAAGGGCCGGCTGGCTTGACCGTTAAAGGGTGCTGTAACCCCCAAAGTACACTCCAGTCCAAACCAAAAAAATATATATTTTCTGTGTTTGTGAATTGTGTGCGCAGTAGCCGCACGTGCATCAACAAAGGAGCAGCGCCAAGCGTGCGCCTGTGTCCCATAAGTAAAGAGCCGGCTGGCTCATTTCTTAAAGGCTGGTGTAACCCACAAAGTGCACTACTCTCCAGCAAAAATAAAGAAATATTTTCTGTGTTTAGCCGCACGTATATATCAAATCGATATAACATAAATGGAGGACCAAACTTTCTCCGATAAAAATAAAATAGAGAAAGATCAAGAACCACTTCCTCCTAGTGCTGAAGCTGCTGCCACTAGTCATGACATAGACGATAACATGCCATCAACGTCGTCTGCCAAGGCCGATGCCCAATGTCATAATAGAGGGCACATACAATCCCAAATGACAAAGTTCAGAAAAATGACCTTGAAAAAAACATTTAAATCAGCTGAAGAGAAACGTAAACTTGCCAATATGCCATTTACGACACGGAGTGGCAAGGAACGGCTAAGGTCGATCCCTAGTATGTTCATGACTAGTGGTTCAGCTTCACATGACGATGGAAGCCCTCCTCCCACTAAAAAAATCAAAAGAGTTAAGCTGGCAAAAGCACAGCGAAGAACTGTGCTTTCTAAGAAGATATCACAAATCCCCAAGGAGAGTCCAAGTGTGGTGGTGGTTGCGATGCCTGACCTTCCCAGCACTGGACGGGAAGAGGTGGCTCTTTCCACCATTTGCACGCCCCCTGCAAGTGCTGAAAGGAGCACCCACAGTCCACTTGCTGATATGCAAATTGAAGATGTCACTGTTGAAGTACAACAGGATGAGGATACTGGTGTAGCTGGCGCTGAGGAGGAAGTTGGCGAGGAGGATTCTGATGGTGATGTGGTTTGTTTAAATCAGGCTCCGGGGGAGACAGTTGTTGTCCGTGGGATGAAAAAGCCCATCACGGTCATGCCTGGGCAGAAGACCAAACATTCCACCTCTTTGGTCTGGCAATATTTCTATCCAAATCCGGACAACAACTGTCTTGCCATATGTACCATATGTAAAGGTGAAATAAGTAGGGGTAGGGACGTTAACCACCTAGGAACATCCTCCCTTATACGGCACCTGCAGCGCGTTCATAATAAGTTACTGTCAAGTTCAGAAACTTTGGCTAAGACCGTAAGCAGTCCAGGGACACCTAAATCCCGTTGTCCTGTTGTATCCAAGCACCTGCAAACCACACCGTCAACTCCCTCCTTGTCAATTTCCTCCTTAGTCAGGATCGGAAGTAGTCCTGCAGGCCATGTCACTGGCATGACTGACTCTCCTATCCCGGATTCCTCCGGAGGATCCTGCATTGCTACGCCTCCTGCTGCCGCTGCTGCTGTTGCTGCTGCTGGGAGTTGTTCATCATCCCAGAGAGGAAGTAGGAACACCACTACTTTTACTAAACAATTGACCCTCCAACAGTCCTTAGCGAGGAGGATGAAGTACGACAGCAGTCATCCTGAAGCAAAACGTATAACTGAGGCCTTGACTGCTATGTTGGTGTTAGACGTGCGTCCGGTATCCGCCATTAGTGCAGTGGGATTTAGACAATTGCTGTAGGTAGTGTGTCCCCGGTTCCAAATCCCGTCTAGATTCCACTTCACTAGGCAGGCGATACCGAGACTGTACAGAAACGTCAGAAAAAGTGTCCTCAGTGTCCTGAAAAATGCCGTTGTACCCAATGTCCACTTAACCACGGACATGTGGACAAGTGGAACAGGGCAGACTAAGGACTATATGACTGTGACAGCCCACTGGGCAGATGTATCACCTTACGCAGCAACAGCAGCAGCGTCACCAGTCGCAGCATCTCAGAAACGCCAGCTCGTTCCAAGGCAGGTTACGCTGTGTATCACCGGTTTCAGTAAGAGGCACACCGCCGACAACCTCTTAGAGAAACTGAGGGAAATCATCGCCCAGTGGCTTACCCCACTTAGACTCTCCTGGGGATTTGTGATATCTGACAACGCCACCAATATTGTGCGGGCATTACATCTGGGCAAATTCCAGCAGTCCCATGTTTTGCTCACACAATAAACTTGGTGGTGCAGAATTTTCTGAAAAGCGACAGGGGCGTGCAGGAGACGCTTTGGGTGGCCCGAAAAATTTCAGGCCACTTTCGCCATTCTGCGACTGCGTGCCGAAGACTGGAGCGCCAGCAAACACTCTTGAACCTGCCCCGCCATCACCTGAAGCAAGAGGTTGTGACGCGGTGGAACTCAACCCTCTATATGCTTACATTATTTTCGGGGTGTCCCAGCTGTGTAGAGCTTTAAATGGGCATTGTATATGCACGTCTGATTTTAAGGCCTAAGGGCCTGATTCAGAGCCGCTCGTTCGCTCCGAGCGATGTTCGCACAACTGCGCATGCGTATGGGTCGTAATGCGCATGCGCCAACCAGTCAGTGCGATCGGAAATCGAGCGCTCGCCAAATAGCGAGTGCCTGCTAATTTGAGTGACATGAAGAGGCGTTTGTGGGTGGTAACAGGGGAAGGTGCTTGAAAACGGGGAGTGGAGAGCCGAACGCAGGCGTGCCAAAGGGTCAAAACGGGCGTTTTAAGGGTGTGCATAATTAACAAAGCAGCGTCATTGACCACGTCACTTGGTTGTTTCTTAGCCTGAACTGTTCGCATAATTGCGGTAGGAAAATCCTACCACAAGCACTGCGAGCAGTTCAGATGCCTTTCGATGTACTCGATTAATCAAATAAATAGCGGAGATGACGTAGGATGCGAGCGGCCAGGGGGCGTCTTTACAAAATAGCGAGCGCATGTTTCGTTTGCTCGCTCAGACATAGAGGCGTCAACAAACCGCAAAGAGCGAGCACTCAATTTAAATAGCCGGACCCTTTTTCTGAACGAGCGAGCACAAATAGCGTCCGGCTCTGAATCAGGCCCAAAGATCACTAAACTTTGTTTCCCCATTTAATTTGAATCTATATAAAGAAAATGAACACAGCTGGAATAATTTTACTATACATGACATTTCCATAAACATTATTGATAAATTGTCATAGATATTGCTGTGTACAAAATTATAACATGCTGCGCAATGGAGAAGGTTTCTAATTGCCCTGGTCGTGTGATTGTAAAGTCTATTAGCTTGGCAACAATTGTTTGGAAAATATCTTTAGAATTCTATCCAAGTGCTGTATTGTTTATTGTCATATGATATCAATTAATATGGACTGCTGTTATAGACTGAATGTGTGTCTTTTAGCCTTTTTAAAGTCTAATGTTCATGTTTAACTTGTTTTTAGAGGTTTGTGGCACAGACTACAAAGTCTTGCTCTGCGGGAAATACAACATTTAAAATGTAACACAAAAGGAATAAAATGCGTAAATAGTAAACTTCTTACAATATATTTCAAAGGATTTTCATTGCGTCTATAAAATCTTTTATTTTGGTGTTGCAGATATTGAAAAAGACTTGGCGCTTATGGCAGAAGCAAGTATGTCACGGAGTCCAGGAAGCCAACTGGGAGCTGGAACAGTTACAAGTGATCATCAAGGAACTTATCATGTGTCAAATATACAGAATCCAAAACCACAAGTGCCAAATCAAACCGCAGCAAACTTACAGCTTCACCTTAAAGGGAGCAAATCGCCTCCCCAACCGAACAGCCGAACACATGGTTCAAATCCACCCAACAGTAGGCCACAGACTCCTAACTCGCAGACAGGTAAACTTCAGACACCTGTAACTCCCCTGGGCAGACCAGTAACTCCAAACAGCATGTCGTCCCGACCCCTCACCCCAAGTCAGCAGGGAAACAAAGATGGAATCACACCTGGACAAAGGAGTAGATCTGTAACTGTTAAAAGTCAAATTGGATTTACTACTAGTATGCTGTCTGGAGTCCCTGCTCAGATTGCTGCGGACACCCTGGCAATTCCATCTCAGCGAAACAGTGTCACAGAGGTAAGTCCAGCAACTTTGAAGAAGGTGACAGGCATTTTGCTTAAGCTACGTTCATTGTTAAGGTAAGAGTTGTAAGGGTCTTTATTAGGAAGGCACAATATACTGTAGACCACTCTAGCTGTTAATCGACTGAGGCAGAGAGACAGTATCACTTCTCGTGTAATTGAGCTCTATTAGTGAGACTCATGGGATGGCCATACACTTTGGGCGGGGAGATCTGGCAAACCTTCTAAGGCGGAGAAGTTGGTAATTGCAACCAATCAGCTTTTAGCTAACATTCTGTGAAATAATAACTAGAAGCTGATTGATTACTAGGGACAACTTTTCCACCTGTCTTCTTTAGAAGGTTTGATACACCCTCTTCCAAAGGCTGATAACATGCATCCTGCAGATCAGTTTACCAGCAGCCAAATAATGATCCAATCGATGAGCTGTGATATTAAGCCTAATGTACGACAGCTGCACTGCCATTGTCAGCTCAGTGACTTAACTACTTTTATTGTTTGCCCTTGTGCTGCATATAATACATAGCTGCATTATCACCAATTAGCTCATTTGGTTTAGCTCCTAGTACGTATTCAGCTATTTCACTGATAAAGCAAGAGATACTGGGCCTGATTCAGAGATGGACGTTAATGCGATCATAGCTGCATTTTTGTACGCAACACAGCAGCGAATATATGCTAATGTTTGATCACCTGAGTATAAACACGCCCACTGCTACCTTCTTACCTTCATGCGATGACACATATCTGCAAATATATCGGTACCATCAACGTACATTGGTGGCCATCTTGCCTTTGCGGCAGGTCTGACCAACCGCAGACCCGGGAGCTCTCATGCTCCGTATGCACACGCAACGGTTAATTTATGCACGATCCATGTAACGGCGTTTTAACGGACTGACACGCCTGTGTTTTTCTGACTACTGCCCGTTACCACCTCAAACAACTGACAGCCTGTCACTCACTTTGCGATGGATTCCTTTGTGCGTCTGCAGTCGCAGTGCAATTGCTGCACACGCACAGTTTGGCTTTTATGCATACGCAATGGCAAACAATCGCTCAATCTGCGTTAAAATCGCATTAGTGTCCATCTCTGAATCAGGCCTATTATCAGGTGGGTCTTAGCTGTAGCGGTATTAGGTGGGTCTTACGTTATGCAGAAATACAGTGAACCTGAATACACACAATATTGTTAATTCAAAAATCGTGAACAAATGATAAATCAACACTTCAAATTTGTGACATTGATTAAAGACCACTATATATATAAATATATATTCTATTTTCTCTCCAGTGCCCATTTAAGGTACACGATAAAAAGGAAAGCTGAGAACCATGCATAGTTTATACACTGTTTGTACATTTATACTGAAAAAGATCATTTAAACATACTGACTTCATATTCATGCTGTACAGAGGAGAATTTCTGAAATGAAAATGTTATGGGTTGGACATGCTTTATTGTATGTTTTAATAGTTTTTTTGGACATGATATAATTAGTCCTTAAAGTGATGACAAATATCACAGCTGTCGCATAAAGTTACCATAGGCAGCTAAATAAGAAGCTTTGCACCTAGATACATAGCGCACACCATACACAGTGCACGATACACCATACAATGGAGCAATGTATCATTACATGCTGCATGTAAATACACGGCATCGTTCAATGAATCGTCCCATTGGACGTGTAGCACATGCAATGGAACGATTCACCAACGACGGCCAGGAACAATAGATTGGGTGCACACACTACACGATGTGTATGACATATTGTATGGTGTGTACCCAGCTTTAGAAAGGTACTCTTATTGGCTGTTTGCATATTAAACCTTTGTGGTCTATGAATAAACTATTTTGTGCCAATGAAATTAATTGTATCAATCGGGATGGGTATGATATCTCGGTGGCTGAATAGCCGCCGGGTAAAATACCGACGCCGGAAGCCCGGTGAGGAAAGATCCCAACAAGGGCAGGTAAGTGTAGTAACCCTAACCCTCTCCTCCCCCCGGTGGTGCCTAACCCTAACCCCCCCTCACCGCACCCTAAATCTAACCATCCCCTGGGGGTGCCTAACCTCCCCCTGGTGGTCCCTACACCCCCCTCCCTGCAGCTTAACCCTTCCTGAGGGGTACCTAACCCTAAGTCCGCCTGGGGGAGCCTAAACCTAACCCTCCCCCCTCACGGCTGATACTTACCTAGCCTCTGTGTCCTTACGATTGGGGTGCCGGCTGCCGGGATTCCGTCGTCGGCATCCCCAGTCATGTCGGGATTCCGGCGTCTGTATCCCTAGTCATGTCGGGATTCCAGAATTTTGTCGGGATATTAACCACATCCCGTATCAATCAACTTTGGCCTATTATCATCAGTAGAGAAACTTTTGGCAGAATTTTTCAAATTCTGGATTAATTACAAAATAGTATCTAAATTCGAGAAACTCAGTTTCAATAAGCCCTCTATGCCCTGAGGCGTTAGATCCTTACACAGATGTTATTGTCTTAACTGACCTTAATGAAGACACGGACAACTGAAGTGGAATCAAAATTGAACAAATATTTATTAAATACAAATCTCTTTGGTGGCGAATGAAAAGCATTGCTTTCCGAGCTCTAGCCCACGAATAAACTATGAATGAGGCTACCTGAAGGCCTCTGACGCAACCTGAGCTACGATAGGCTACACCCCTTTCATTTGGCTTAGTACTACTGAGCCCCACCTCTAGGAAGAAGCCCAGGTCCCCCCTTAAGGGCAGAGACAACTTGCCCTGGGAAAGGCAGGCGCCCCGCAACTACCACTTGCGCCCTGTTGGGCCACTGAGAAGCAATGCTTTTCCGCCTCACAATATAGCTGAAAGAAGATAAATAACAAAAACAATGCATCAACAATTGGGTAGGGACGGGTGGGAATTTGCAAGTCACAAAGAGGAAGTAGAAACTGCTTCCCCTTCTTTAAGTATGTGAGCTAAGCCCTCCCCACCAAATCTGTGATAGGCTGTTTTAACCAGCCTAGGCCTGTCAATCATAAGGCAGATTGACATGAAAACCCAATGAGCTTCTCTAACCCCCATATACAGAGTCTTATGTAGCATCAGGCATATGCTGCCTTCAGCTACCTTTCTGTTTGAGTGAATTTAATCAATGTTTGAACCATTTTGCAAGCAGTTAATCTGGTGCACATGTCTCTAGTTGGGTTGCACATGCGTGAACGGTCTTTAACACGCTTGAGTAAAAATGTATGTATTTGACAGTTTTCAATTGCAAGTAGTATACCTTGGGGTCAATCCAATTACATGCAAAGGGTGAGAATTGCCGTTGCAAAGGCGTTAAAACACTGGCAACGGACCGGCACCTTGCACCCTTCGCGGCCCGCCCCCGCTCCGAGCCTGAATTCACATAATTTTGCTTGGAGCCCTATGTGGCTGCGAGCACTTTAATGCAAATTCGGGCTGCCATAAGGTGCGACAAATGACGTGATGACTTTCACCCACGAGTACATCGCGTGCAATTGGATTGACCCCCTTTCAATACTTTCAATGTATTTTTATTAATTAAAATATTATTCAAATAGTATCTGGCAAGCACATGCAAGTGGAGATGCAATATAGTTATAGTAGTATTAGTATAGTAGCTTTTAGTAGGCCAGATACATCTCTTATGAGATCTAAAACTGTGACTCCAGAGCTGTGGTATAAATATATACTTCAGATTAGAAATGCTCTACAATTGTGAACTGATTCAAAATATGATGTTATACACAAAATTATCATTATTGTCATTATCATTATGGTGGTTTAAAGTTTGCAGCTCATGGAGGCCGTACAGCATTCACTAGTGGCGTTTGAGATTTCTGTTTCACCTTTCAGGTTGGGATTTCTATATATGTCTTGGAATGAATTTTCCTGGTGAAACACCATTAGGCAGCAAGAGATTTTAATTAACGGATTCGCAAAACACTCACAAAAGTCATTGTTTTATGTGACATTAACTGATACGCGTGTTTTTAAACCTTCAGTAAAACTAAGAGTTCAAAACATTTTTTCACTAATTGATTTGTGCCCCATTGTTTGTTTCTTTTGCGTTACAGAAATATGTACACATACATATAAATATACATTGCCGTTGAGTGCCTGGTGTCAAGTACTGGGATTACAGCTTGCTTTTTTAGGTGTTTGAATATTATTTTTATTCATATACAGTAGTGTTTTAAAAAAAATTAAAAACACTAATATTAATGTGAACATTGAATGGTGAAATAGAAATATTAATCCATCTCCCTGATGAAGTACAGAATTTCATGTGAAGGACGAAACGTGTTGGAGCTGATTCCATTTGGGGCTCTTTTTCCTTTCTGGTCACGTTTGGATGAATTCCTTAATCCATATAAGCAATTTGATTTTATTGTTACTGTACGCAGATTTATTATTGCTGTTTGCTGTAAACAAAATTGTGTTAAAACGTATTTCACTACATGGCATATTTTTTTACCCCATGTTTTCAGCTGCGCAAGCGTAAGTAATGAGAAGTTGCTGCTAATGGTTGTTGATGAGCAATGAAACAGGAATTTTTTGAGCACACAGACACTTTTGTCACCTCTGTGATTATTTCACAAGTACTTCATTTTTTGGATTTGTTCTTTGCTAAGCATGAAACATTTTAAAGGCACATTGTGCACTTCTTTATATGGGTTTATACCTCATGAGGTTACTGAGGTTCTGATGTATTTATTTTGTTCACCTTTTTTCACGTTTACACAGATGTGTCCCTGCTCATCTATCGATACTCCATGCAGCGTGATATGCCTGGCGTGAGTTAGCTGTCTGCTGCAGTGCAGATCTGCTAGCGTTGGGCATCTTCTTTTGCAGAAAATGCACCTAGGACGCACCAAGAAACTCTGCTGAATAATTTGATATGTGACACTTCTATATCTGTGTGCGACTCAGACTGTAGACGTAACTTGGCGTGAAAAAAAGCTGTGGCTGCTGCATCGTAGTAATTTCCATGCTGATTTAGAGACTACAGTGGTACTTGAAAGTTTGTGAACCCTTCAAAATTTTCTATATTTTTGCTGAAATTTGGCCTAAAACTACCTCAGATTTCCACACAAGTCCTAAAAGTAGATAAAAAAAATCAAACAAATGAGAAGAAATATTAGACATGCTCATTTTATTTTTTTTAAGGAAAATGATCCAATATCACATATCTGTGAGTGGCAAAAGTATGTGAACCTTTAGGCTTAGCAGATAATTTGAAGGTGAAATTAGAGTCAGGTATTTTCAATCCATTCGATGGGATGACAATCAGGTGAGAGTGGACAACCTGTCTTTTTAAAAGAACAGGGATCTAGCAAAGGGCCTGATTCAGCAGTGCACGCAAGTGTACTGCTAAATGCAGATTCCCGATTATTGGGAATTGACCCATTCTGCGAGTGTGCAGAATGGGTCCTGCTAAGACGCACGCAAGCCCTTGAATGCCTCTGCCTGATTGACAGGCAGAGGCATCTAAGGGGTGTCATACACCTCCTGCTGCATTTGCATTATTGCTAGGATCGCAATTGCAAAGCTGCCTGCGTGCAGCTTTGCAATTGCGATCCTTGCTGAATCAGGCTCAAAGTCTGATGTTCACAACGCATGTTTGTGGAAGTGTATCATGCCATGAAAACAGGAAATTTCTGGAGGACCTCAGAAGAAGAGTTGATGATGCTCATCAGGCTGGAAAAGGTTACAAAACCATCTCTAAAGAGTTTGGACTCCACCAATCAACAGTCAGACAGACTGTATACAAATGGAGGAAATTCCAGACCATTATTACCCTCCCCAGGAGTGGTCGACCAACAAAGATCACACCCAAGAGCAAGGCATCTAATAGTTTGCAAGGTCACAAAGGAAAACCAAGGTAACCTCTAGGCAACTTAAGGCCTTTCTCACATTAGCTATTGTTCATGAGTCTACCATCAGGATGACACTGGACAGCAATGGTGTGCATGGCAGGATTGTAAGAAGAAATCCGCTGCTCTCGAAAAAGAACATTGCTGCCCGTCTGCAGTTTGCTAAAGATCACCTGGACAAGCCAGAAGACTATTGGAACAATGTTTTGTGGACAGATGAGTCCAAAATAGAGCTTTTTGGTTTAAATGAGAAGCATTATGTTTGGAGAATAGAGAACACTGCATTCCAGCATAAAAACTTCACACCATCTGTAAAACATGGTGGTGATTGTATCATGGTTTAGGCCTGTTTTGCTGCATCTGGCCCAAGACGACTTGCCATCATTGATAGGACAATGAATTATGAATTATATCAGAATATTCTAAAGGAAAATGTGAGGACATCTATCCATGAGCTGCATCTTAAGAGAATGTGGGTCATGCAGCAAGACAACGACCCAAAGCACACAAATCATTCAACCAAAGAATGGTTAAAGAAGAATAAATTAAAAGTTTTGGAATGACCAAGTCAAAGTCCTGACAATCAAAATGTTCTGGTGGGACCTGAAGCGAGCAGTTAATGGGAAGAAACCCAACCAAAATAACAGAGTTCAAGCTGTTTTGTACTGCGGAATGGGGTAAAATTCCTCCAAGCCGATGTTCAGAACTAATCAACAATTACCAGAAATGTTTAGAAGCAGTTATTGCTGCACAAGGGGATCATACCAGATACTGAATGCAAAGGTTCACATACTTTTGACACTCACAGATATGTGATATTGTATCATTTCCTCAATAAAAAAAATGAGCATGTCTAATTTTTTGTTTCATTTGTTTGATTTTATTCGCTTTATCTACTTTTAGGACTTGTGTGAAAATCTGAGGTAGTTTTAGGCCAGTGTTAGCTAACCTTGACACTCCAGCTGTTATGGAACTACATAACCCAGCATGCACTGCTACAGTTTTGCTATTAGGGCATGCTAAAACTGTGGCAGGGCATGCTGGGATATATAGTTCCACAACAGCTGGAGTATCAAGGTTAGCCAACACTGTTTTAGGCCAAATTTCAGCAGAAATATAGAAAATTCTGAAGGGTTCACAAACTTTAAAGCACCACTGTAAGTCGCACACAGATGTACAAGTGTCACATATCAAATGAATAAAAATAATAATGCTATTTATATAGCACTTTTCTCCTAATAGGACCCAAAGTGCTTTATATTTGCCCTTACAGCACAAAATACAAAACAAGCTTAACAAGGGACATTAGTGAAATGCTTGGGTGAACAGGTAAGACTTGAGTCAGAGTGGAGGCTTCTCGAACCATGCAGGGAAATGAGTTCCATAGAGTTGGAGCCACAAATCTGAAAGCTTGACCCCCAAATGAATTCCAGGAGATTCTAGGTGCTGTTAATAGTCCTTCGTCAACAGATCACAGTAATCGAGTGGGACAGTAAGTACCTTGGTCCCTGGTCATGTGTAGGGCCTTGAAAGCAGTAAGCCAATCGTGAAAATGATTCACCATATTACAGGCAGCCAGTGGAGGGAGTAGAGAATGGGTGTTATGTTAAATTAATCAGCAGAATCTCCTGGAGCGTCCTAGTCGCAGCGCATTGTGACATAGACGCATATTCGGCAAAAAAAACTCCTGGCACTAGCTCGAGATCAGGCCAAGAGGGGCTGCTTGATGCGACTGCTGCAAACACGAGTAGGGACACATCTGTATGCGCAATTTTTTTTCTCAGTTTTTGGTCTCATTTAAACGGCACCATTTTGTCTTCACCCTTTTTTACACACACACACACACACACACACACACACACACACACACACACACACACACACACACACACACACACACTTACTGTCCAAATAAATACTGGGATTACAAATTGCTGATTTAGGTGTTTGCATGTTATTTTTATTCATATACTGTACAGTAGTTTTTTAAAAAAAAGGAAACATTCTCACTTTAATGTGAACAGTGAACATTGGGGTTGATTCAGCACTGAACGCAGATTCACGATTATCGGAATCTGTGCATGCGCAGGACAGAATCTGCGAGTGTGCAGAATGAGTCCTGCGTAATCGCACGAAGCCCCTACTGTGCCTCTGTCTGATTGACAGGCAGAGGCATTTAAGGGGCGGTGTGGGGATGGGCACCGTTCATTTTCATGGAGTGGCAAGGTGCAGTTTTCTGGCCTCGCAAGCCGGCCAGGCTGGGTAAACTGAGGCTTACTCAGCTGCCCGGTGTTGACCACCATCGTGACCATCGATCGCCCATTATCGCGATGGTGATCCCAGCCTGCAACCTCAGTTGCAGTGCTGGGAACGCAAATGCAGCAGGGGGTGTCATACACCTCCTGGTATATTTGCATATTTACAATGATGGAATTGCAAAGCGCGCAGCTTTGCAATTCCGTTCAAACCTGAAACAGCCCCACTGAGTGGTGAAACAGGAATATCAAACACCACTGGTGAACAGCGTACTGCGATTATGAGCTGCAAACTTCAAACCACAATGAAGTCTAGTGATGATAATTCCATGACCATAATCAAACATTTCTCATCTGAACCACATATCTACACCACAGCCAATATCACAGGGATTCACTAAAAATCCATTTTAGTGACAGAGCTTGCGATAAAGCCTTGGGTCTAATTCAGACCCGCTCTCGAGCGCTGAGCGCTCGCAAGCGGGTCGATGTTGGCCCAGTGCGCATGCGCACGAGGGAGCCGGCTCCGTCATGCGCATGTGCGAGACCCGTATAGCGATGGCCAAGCCGTCGCTCCAGGTCTCGCTACAAAGGAGGCATGCTGTCAATGGTGAGTGACAGCACGCCCCCTTTGGTGGGCATGCCAGGGGCGTGGCTGGCCAGACGGAGGTTTTCCCATGGGAACGCCTACCGTCTGGGGCCGGCCCCACTGACATCATAAGTGATGTCAGTGGGATGCTTTTGGCTCTGATAGAGCCGAAAGCACTACAGGGCTTGCGGCAGACGAGACCCTACCCTGACCATCGCGACCATCTTTTTGGCCGCTCGCTATAGCTGTGTGTGGTCACCCACAGCTATGCGAGCGGCCAGGAGGCCTCTCAAAAAAAACAGAGGGACGGCCCTGATTCAGAGCGAGCGCTCTGTCAGAGCGTCCGGCTCTGAATCAGGGCCTCTGTCCCTGCGAATCCCCTCCGCACACTTGTCACGGTATTGTTTGTTTGACCTGATGACCGGGTCCCAGTGTAGAAAGGGAGACCAGCTGACCGGAGGGAGGACATCACCGGAGCACCGATCTCCGGTCCCTGGACTCTATTTTATTTTTTTAGCAGAGATCAGCGTCTGGTCTGTTTAAACCACACAGCTGATCACTGGGGCCAGCTGCGGGCTCTGCTCTGCCTGTTAGAGCGGAGCAGGAGTCCGGTAACTGGGGACCCTCCAGGTGGCATTATTATCACAGGGCTTCCCCCGGTATTTTTTTCATAATTTATTTTTAGTAACTAACAGGCAGATCGCATTTCCCATTACAATGATGGCAAATGCGATCTGATTACTAAAAATAAGTGATAATTAGGGGTTGGAGTAGAACTTTACGAATTCTACTCCAACTGCCCTTTAGTAACTTTAGGTGAAACTAAAATAATTTGAAAAGGGTGTGAAAATACCCTTTTTCACTGTATTTTACTAAAAATAATGGTAATATAAATGGAGCCCACAGAGAGATGTACTAAGCTCTGGAAAGTGATAAACTACCAGCCACTAGCTAGTATTTAGTTACAAGCACTCCCATCCCACCAGGCTCTTTATAAGAATACGTGACACTATTTTGCACGATAGCAGAAGTCACCATTATTGTGGGCACACTCCAATTGCTTTGTATGCAGTCAGGTGGCAGTTGAGCTAATGGGGGCTGTAAATAACCTTTGCTGTGTCATAAAACAGATGCAATAAACTTAGAAATGTTATATATGATTAAAGCAGAATAGACCTTTTCTCCTTTGGGCTGCTCTAGGATGTCAGCACAGATATCCTTCACTGACACACACAGCTTCAGGCTGCAGGTTTCCCCCGAACACAGTGCATGATGGCTGCACACAGCCCAGCTGGAGAGCAGCACTTGTCTTGCCTCATGTGATTACATCGCGAAAGCATTTCCACCAGGTCAGCCTGCTTGGAGTGAAATTATCTACTCAGTTTGTGCAGGGGGCAACTTATTGGATGCGACATATCTGGTAGTTATACCTGTTTGTGTTGCCACATGGCAAAAAAGAAAATGGAAACAAAACTAAAATGATAAAATAAATAATGTAACTGTATTTTAAAGTCCAGCCTAATGGAGCGTACACACGGTCAGATTTGTCAGACTTGTCAGATTTGTCAGATGAACGATTGAACGATTAAACGATCTGAACGATTTGAACGATTTGACCAAAGTTTTGAACGATTTGAACGATTTGAACGATTGAACGATTTTTGACTGCATTAAAATGAATGGAATCGTCCAAGTCTGACTGCAAACCCATCAGATGTCAGATATCGTTATCTGACAAACGGGAACGCGCATCGTTGATCGTCCATCGTTCAGGCATGTCAGATATGAACGATTTTCCTTCAGATATGAACGACTGAACGATTTTTAAATCGTTATCGTCCATATCTGAAGAAAAAATCTGATCGTGTGTATGCACCATAAGGGACTTTTTTTGTAACATTTGCTATTTATTGAATTTATCAGTTATAAAATATTTGCCTTAGTGGCTCCTTCACACTGTAGTGTGCAGCAGAACTTATTGTTTTTGACCTGTCTTAAATTGTATTTTTAATACATTACATTTAAATGCATTTTGGTATGAAAAAAAAAGGGATCGGTATTAAATACCGACCCTGGAAGATGGCAGTGAAGATCCCGACAGGTAAGTATTGACTAACCTTGCCCCCCCCTAACCCTATCCCTCCCTTAGGGTTGCCTAACCCTAACCTTTCCCCCAAGTGCCTAACCCTAACCCCCCCTGTAAGTGCCTAAACCTAAGTCTCCAGGGGGGGTGCCTAACCCCCCCCTTCCCCTAGCCTAACCATCCTGGGGGTGGGGGAGTGCCTAACCCTAAGTCAGCCCCTCGGGTGACTTAGGGTTAGGCACATTGGTAATGGAATGGAGTGGGGTTCTATACAGCTCACCAGCCAGTTAGTTTATGCTGCAAATGGGTAGCAGTGCAGGGATGCTGTAACCGCTTTATAGACAGGTATACACCAGGTCTCTCATAGGATTTAAGTAGGAGACTTCTGTTTCCCACCATGTCTTTCTACACAGTAAAGATGGCTGCAGTCACATGTGCAGTAAAACATCAGGTTGGAGGTAGGACCTCAGTCGCAGTGCTAGGATCGCAAATGCAGCAGGGGGTGTTATACACCTCCTGCTGCATTTGTATAATAGCAAGGACGTAATTGCAAAGCTGTCTGCGTGCATACATCATATATCTATAGCTTGCGTGCAGCTTTGCAATTGTGATCCTTGCAGAATAACACCCTGAGTACAGAATTCTGGTACTGTTTTTGTATAGATAGAGGTGTTCCCGTGCCATAACAGCTAACAGCGTGCTTTCAGTCAGTTGTGGGTCCTGTGGGTAGAATTACCTGATTCTAGTACTGTATCTGCAGAGAAGAGGTAGCCTAGCTGGCGGGAATATGGGCTGTTTTATAGGTTTATATTTAGCTCTTTTGTGCATAGGCTCTGTTACTTTTCTATGTTTATGCTCTTATGCCATGATTATAGTTCTTTTTTGTGGTTTTTTTTTTACCGTGAGGTTTCTGCTCTTGTTGTTTGTTTATGTCTCATAGGCCAGCTTCACACTTGCCGGTTTTGACCGGGCAGCCCGGGCACGGCACGGTTGCCGTGTAACAGCCGGATATAGCCACTGAGAACGACTGCTGCCGTGCCATGCCTGTGCCGTCCCTTCATGCCAGTGGTTTATAGGAAACAATGTTTCCTTACATACACACCGGCCGGCTTGTGCAGCTGCTGCTGCGCATGCCCAGTAGATAAGTAAAAAAAAAAAAACATTAAAAGCGGCTCAAAGCCGCAGCTTGTGAAAGGCACTGAGTGCCTGAAAACACCGTCCGGCTTCTGCCTGTTTCTTGGCCGGACGGCCAAAACCGGTAGGTGTGAAACTGGCCTTATGTGTGTGGTTTATAGTCCTGAAGCAATCAGAGATGTTAAGAAATGTTTTTGCTTGCTTTTCTAGGTATATGCTCTTATGCAGTGATGATTACAGCTAGTTATAGTTATGCTCTTTTGTGATAGGGTTTCTGTTCTTATTTTGTGTTTTTGCTCTTTTAATACCTATATATACTCTAGCTCTGAGCTTCTTAGAATGTACATTTGGGGTATTTGCCAATAGGGAGCGGATTCAGGTGTCAGGCTACCGCTACGCACAACATTATTGCCTCCCCTCCACTGCCAATCTTATTTTTTTCATAATTAGGTTATAAGCCTTATCCGAGTCTTGGAAAAGCATCCAGAAGCAGGATGAGCAACACATTATGCATTAAAGCCATGGAGATTGCAGCAGCTGTAGGACCAATGTTGTGGCCGCATCAGTCACAGTGGCAAAATTGGTGCAGGACAAAAGAGGGGGTGACAGTTGCACAAGCTGTGCATAGGCTGCCACCTGACGCATAGTGGTAGAGCTGATGCCTCCTCAGTGGGGTGAGATCCCTCCTCTGCCGTGGTTAGTATTCTGTGAGGGCTGCTGTCCCGCTTTCAGCAAGTGGTGCCTCTAGGGATCATGAATTGGGGACTGGGACTGGCTTGGCGAGTGGTACTTTTCCTATTACTACTGCCAGCCATTATTGCCGGGGAGCAGCGTGTGGTTTCACCACAGATTTGCCTGTAGTGTAAGACTGACCCTACTCTGTCTTTTCTGACATCTCTCTTGGCATTATTCATCATCAGCAAGTGTTTCCTGTGACCTACCCACTGTCTGACATTTAAAGCTCTGTGTAAAGCTCGTGTCATATTTACACATGCACTATTAACTATTCATTTACGTGTTAGCTATGTTTATATTATAAATTGACCGCGTAGTAACGCATTGAAGTATGGCCCTGCCACATTCTAAAAGCATGCAAACATGGTGGGAACCAGCCCATTAACAACCATTCAATCCCTTTTTATGTGCTTTTCAGGTATTTATTAGCAGATGAAAAGTGCATTAACATTGGATTGGTGTAAATGAGCCCTGAAAGAAGTCTGAAGTGTGAAGAGTTATGCTTTGTAATAGTACAAATAATGCTATAAAAAAAACAACAGACAAAACTGACACGGGGTACAGATACTATATACAGTGTACAGTTGAAAATGCATTTCGTATTTACAGAAACTGGATAATTCAAGAGAAATTCAAATTAGTCGCCCTACTCATGTTACTGGCTCTGATGAATACAAACCTAAAACCTACTTGTCTGTCCTGTAGATTACCTTATAGATTATCTCCCCTTTTTTCTTAGTTAGTGACCTGCTGACGAACTGCAGCAACTCAGACCTCTGCGTCCTACATATTTTGTCCATGTTGCAACAATTATTCAGTAAACGGAGTAAAAAAGCAAAACGGTCAACAGTATCTTGGTGACCATCTAACAACACATAGGAGTTGATTGCAGGAAGCAACAAATAGATGTTTGATGTTTTGATTTGCATAAAAATGCAGATATCATGTTAGCTAGTGGTTGGAAATCTGGAATCCATGGATAAACTCCCACGCGCCTTCCAGCTGAGATAAAATGAATGTAATTATTTTTTTTAAGAATATGCCAAGATCTGGATGAAAGATTAGGGAGAACACACACATGCAAATGTCGTAAAACACTACAGAGACACAATTGTGTAACTTGTGGACTGTAAGATGTTACCTGTCTGAGTGCATGATTTAGAGAGGTGCGCTAATGCCACCATTGCAGCAATGATCTCATTCGCAACTGCTGTGCGAAAATATGCAAATGTTGCAATTCTAAGTAACCCTATGGCTACTTACGTAGAATGGGCGCGAAAAACGGAGTCGTCAGAGTCACTTTCACTGCGTACGGGATCACAGACGTATGTGCTGTTTACCAATAATCACTGAATTGCGGAAATATCGGCATAGCATACATCTCTAAATCATGCCCAGAGGGCCTGATTCAGACCCGCTCGCGAGCGATATGCGCTTGCAAGCGGGTCGATGGTGGCCCAGTGCACATGCGCTCGACGGAGCCGGCTCCGTCGTGCGCATGCACGAGACCCGGATAGCGATGGGCAAACCGTCGCTCCGGGTCTCGTACCAAAGGGGGCGTGCTGTCGATGTTGAGTGATAGCACGCCCCCTTTGGAGGGTGGGATGGGGGAGTGGCTGGCCAGACGGAGGTGTTCCCATGGGAATGCCTACCGTCTGGGGCCGGCCCCACTGATATCACAAGTGATGTCAGTGGGAGTGCTTTCGGCTCTGTTTGAGCTGAAAGCACTCTTGGGCTTGCGGCAACGAGACCCTACCGCAAGGGTCTCGTCGCAAGCCCGATGGTCGCGATGGTCTTGACCATCGCGACCATCATCATGGCCGCTCGCTATAGTTGTGGGTGGTCACTCACAGCTATGCAAGCGGCCAGGAGGCCGTTCTGAAAAACCGGACGGCCGGCCCTGATTCAGAGTGAGCGCTCTGTCAGAGCATCCGGCTCTGAATCAGACCCAGAGTCCCATCCTTTTATTTATCCGAGTCAGTGACCTTTGACTGTAAAGGTCATTTCTCTACAGGGGAGGATGTTTCATATGATACAGGTAGTACATTTGACATTTGTAACACTTTCTATTGGTTGGTCCGTTTAAGTGCAAGTCATAAAGAAATATTTTAGGTTTGATAAAATAAGGGGCCTATTTATCACTGTATTTCCCCCCCCCCCAGGCGATATCATCATTATCTCCCATGTTAGTCAAACTAACACTGCAAACCGCAGCCCCCATAATTATCAATGGGGACTGCAATGCTTCACTTTTCTGAAGATGACATTAGCCTCTCTGTCCCTACAAAGAGAGCATTAGCGGAGAGGGATCTTCTTATCCCTCCCTGGCCGCATCAATGCACTATGGGGGGAGGCTTAGGTTTAGGTGCGAGGAGGGGGAGCTTTGGTTTAGGCACTAGGGAGGGAGGTTGGGTTAAGGCACCGGAGATGGAGGGTTAGGGGTAGGGAGAGGGGGTGGTCAGGATACCTACCGACAGGTATCGCTATCCTAACACTGTTGGGATGTCAGCATCAGGAATTTGACTGCCGGTATCCCGAGCGCCAGCATTCCATACCCAACCCATACCAGCTAGAAAAGCACCTGACTTTATAGAGCTTATTCCCATGAGAGTGGCTAGCATCTTTGAAAGTCTAATGTGACAGAGGAGAAGTGATCCTCATTCACTTTAGCCAGTCACCACCAGAACAAGTTGTGAATGCTTGTTGAAATTAGGGATGTGCAGGCTCGGATAGGTTCGAGTTTGCACGTGGAGTTCGGATTTTTCCCTCCAAAAAAACGGAACTCAGAACGAGGCAAAACGTCATCTTACATGGACGAACATCATCATTCCTGGTCTTTTGTAAGATAATAATTATGCCATTGGTGAACAACCTACTAGATTTTTAAGGGACTCATGTGTGGCCCGGAAAACCTAAAAAAAACCATTATACCACTTTCAGACAGAAAAATCCCCAAAACCTGGGTTTTTCCCGTATCGTTCAACCCGGGAAGGACCCGGGAATTTGCTCCTAACCCCCTTTCACACAGCACGTAATTCCCGGGAAATTCCCGGGTAAACCCCTTTCACACAGAACCCAGATTATCCCTGCAATATACAGTGTGTCATAATAAATGGACTGCTTTTATGGCACACAGAGATGAGGTCATGAAAAGTGGGTGGTGTCTGCTCACTGCATACATACAATGACATAGTATAGACGACACAAGTCTTGTTTTGCAATCAAATTTTTTTATTTGAAAGCCTCATGTTATGTACATGTTATGTCACATGTAACACCTGCTGTATTAAATTTTTTTAAAGTGCTTCTTTTATTTTTCAACAAATATGCATTAGCCATTAACAACATGGCCTTAATGCATTGAACAATTTAAATATATAAATATATATATAAAGACAATAGAAAAATAGGTTGTGCTGTCATGGAACTGAAAAATATAATAGGGGAGGCACCCCAACTATTAGAACTGTGTGTCAGGGCCAGCCTTAGAAACAACACATATACAGTATACATTTTGTAATACAGCGGCCTGTTAAGTGCATACTTGCCGACAATCTGGCTGCTCCTTCCGGGAGGGAACAGGGGGCGTGGCCGGCAAAAGGGGGCGGATCCAAACGAGATGAGGTCAGTTTGCGGGCGTGACAGGGGGCGGGGCCACGCGATCGCGTCATTTTAGCCCCGCCCCCGCTACACAATGCAGGAAAAATAGGCATTGCAAAGCAGGGGGCGGGGCCAAAATGATGCGAATCGCGTCAGGTAATTCGGAGGGGGGGTCGGGGGATCGGCGGCAGGCGGGAGGCTTGCCTGCCTTTCCGGGGGGGCGGGAGCTGCACCCGTTTATCGGGAGGCTCCCGCCCGAATCGGGAGGGTAGGCGACCCTGGTTAAGTGCAGTATACAAATTTTTAAATACAAAAGAAATGGAGGCAATGTGTGTACATTCTAAATTATGTACACCCCCATATATACACGTAGCTGACTTAAAGGGCACCCACACATTGCCCTAAGCTCTTGCCAGGCCTGTTAACGGCAGGATAAACAATATTGTCAAAAACAACAAGCTTCAACAAAAAAGAAATATAAAGTAGACAGAAAACATGTAAAACATCATACTAGTCTACAACTGTCTGTAGGCAGTGCTGACAATAGTGCTAAGTGGAGTGTTATGATGAGTGCCATCTGAATAACTATGCACTCTGCCATCCTGTGTATTAATCCCCGTGCCATATGCACAAGTATGCACAGTGCCATATTGATTAGTATTTCCTGTGCCGTCAGGACTATTATGCACAGTGATATGTGGAGTGCTAGGCACTGTGCCCTCTGGACTGGTATTGGCATGTGGACTGCTCTGTACAGTGACATGTGGATTACTATTCCCTGTGCCATCTGGATAACTATGCACTGTGTAATGTGGAGTAGCATGAGGTGGATTGGAGGGGTTACTTTGCAGAAATGGTAGCCCTCTGCTATGCTGTTGGTAATTTCTAACAGGACCCTCAGAGTACTGAGGAGGATACATTACATAAGGTTGTGGAGTGTGTAACCTAGACACTAGACCGTTAAGGAAGGACATCTGTGTCTCTCTGTTTTCACATGAAATTCGTTTGTGTAGACCAACAAGCTGACTGACAAATGAATTCTGTAACTCTCTTTCATTGTTAAAGAAGCGCTGGAGTCGGGCATCCTCCTGTGCCCGGAATTCAGCATCAGAATCTCGCCGCCGATTTACCAGGATTCTGGTCATTGTGCGCGTTGCTAGCTCCATCTTGGAAGTTTTTTTCTTCCGCTCTGGTACTTCAAAGACTAGGAATAGAAGAAAAGGAAAAACACATTTACAAATGAATTCAATGCCGTAATGTAAACATATATGTGCTTGCGGCCTACTGCACACTAGCTTCACATTGCAACAGATACATTGAGTTTAGATTTCAGCATAGTAAAATCAGCATAGTCATACTATAATGACAAGTCTATACAGGACAATGTTAACATCCCAAAAATAGTGGTGGGTGTATAGTAACTTACTGTTCCTGTGCAATGTCGGAGTCTCAGTCTGTGCAGGAGTTGGCGTCCCACTCGTACTGCTTCCACTCGCCTCAATCACACCCTCAAGTGTATTGGTGTCTGGGACCCCCGTGGCAGCCATTGGATCTGTGTCACTTATCTCTGTGATGTCATCAAAGAGTATTGGTGGTGTCATTGGGCAGGATTGGCTGTTCTCCGGGGTAACACTTCGTGAAGATGCACAACTAGACGATGATATGGCAATGGGATTAACCAGTGCAGAATTGCCAAAGACTTCATTACACTGATCGTAGTAAACCCATTGCATTCTGGCAGCACCACTTTTCAGCCTGTTATGGTCGTGGACTTTGTTATAGTATTTGCGTAGAGCTTTCAGTTTGTTCACTCCCTGACTAGGAATAGAAGAAAAGGAAAAACACATTTACAAATGAATTCAATGCCGTAATGTAAACATATATGTGCTTGCGGCCTACTGCACACTAGCTTCACATTGCAACAGATACATTGAGTTTAGATTTCAGCATAGTAAAATCAGCATAGTCATACTATAATGACAAGTCTATACAGGACAATGTTAACATCCCAAAAATAGTGGTGGGTGTATAGTAACTTACTGTTCCTGTGCAATGTCGGAGTCTCAGTCTGTGCAGGAGTTGGCGTCCCACTCGTACTGCTTCCACTCGCCTCAACCACACCCTCAAGTGTATTGGTGTCTGGGACCCCCGTGGCAGCCATTGGATCTGTGTCACTTATCTCTGTGATGTCATCAAAGAGTATTGGTGGTGTCATTGGGCAGGATTGGCTGTTCTCCGGGGTAACACTTCGTGAAGATGCACAACTAGACGATGATATGGCAATGGGATTAACCAGTGCAGAATTGCCAAAGACTTCATTACACTGATCGTAGTAAACTCATTGCATTCTGGCAGCACCACTTTTCCGCCTGTTATGGTCGTGGACTTTGTTATAGTATTTGCGTAGAGCTTTCAGTTTGTTCACTCCCTGCTGCTGGGTCCGCACAATGGCCCTTGAGGTGAGGATCTTAGCTATGTTTGTGTAGACTATCGCATCCTTCACTGTGCCACTGATCTGTTTGCGGATCTCCTCCTCCGCTCTGACTGCCAGCAGCTCACGGATCTCCTCATCCTTCCAGTGTGCCATGCTTCTCTCTCTCTCTCCTTTTCTGCAGCACAATTGTGACATCAGACGCCAGCGCCACTGCCCCGCCCGCTCAGCCAATCAGGGAGACCCAGCCGCTCAGCCAATCAGCCTGTGCACCGCCATCTCAGCCAATAAGCGCTGTTTACTATGCCCGGAGTTGAAAAACCCGGGTCGGCGCCTTTCAGACAGCCGCCAACCCGTGTAAGACCCGGGAAAAACCCTGGTAAATACCTGGGTCGAAGTACCGGGAATTAGGTCCCGTGTTGACCCTTTCAAACAGAAAAAAAACCCGGGTCGACCCGGCAAGAGCCGGAAAATTACCGGGTTCTTTTCTCTGTCTGAAAGGGGTATAAGCTTTAATATTTATTGTTGCTTTATATGCAACATTCATATGCAACAGTAGCAGTAGTGCCATTATTATGTATACAGCAGTAGTATCAAATAATATGTGAGCCGTAACAGTGATTATCAATAAACCAGCTGAAATATGCCAGTAGAAGTAATAGATCAAAGTAAGAAGCCAACAACAATGCCATTTAATAAGTGACCTGTAGTATACGCACCCAGTAATGTGTCAGAACTAGTTATAATACCAAATAATTTACTATCAGCAATTTGGTAATGCCCAATAATGTTCATAGTAGTAGTGCCCAGTCACAAACCAGCAATACAAGTAATTCCCCATAATGGGTCACTAAATAGTAGTGCCAAATAGTGTACCAGTATTTGCCAATAGAATTAATAGTGCCCAGTAATGTGGCAGAAGCGGTACCCATTAATGTAGCAGCAGTAATATTGGCATCTGCAGTAGTAATGAGTAAAGATATGCAGGTCCAGACTTCTGAAATCCGAACACACCTGAATTTAGGGCTTCTGAATAGAACTGGATCAAGGTTCGGATTCACTTTTGTGACTCGGTTCGGAATTCGGCTTTAAAAACCGAACTTTGGTTTTGGAATTGGACATTTTAGCTGTTTTTATTGATTTTTTAAAATCAATTTTTTAATCAATATCTATCAATTTTTTTATCCAAAACACTTGAGGGTGGTTTTGCAAAACCATAACACAAGCATGAATGCAGATCCAAAAGATGGGGGTCCGCGCACATCTCTAGTAATGAGTCACCAGCTATTTTGTGCCCGCACTCATCCAACAGTTTCTGACATTGATAGTACGGTCTCATCGCTGCATGGGCCTAATTCAACAGTGCATGCTAGTGCACCGCTGAACGCAGATTCCCAATGTTCGGGAATCTGCGCAGGCGCAAGACCCGTTCTACGCATGTGCTTGACAGTCTGCTGCCGTTTGGGGGCGGTGATGCCCTCAGTTTCCCAAAATGGAGGCGTGTCGCTGCCGTTGAGTGGGAGGGAAGAAGCCAGGATTTTCCGTCGGCTGACAGAGATTTCCTGGCCTCTTCCTCTAAACTGCGGCGGCTGGCTGCGGGACCTCATGGGTCACCGCAGCCGGCCGATGGTACGCAGATTATCCGATGCTGCGTTGGACAACGCAGCTCGGATAAGTAATGCACAGGAGGAGTGATGCCTCCTGCTGCATTACCAAATCTGCAAGGATCTCAATTACAAAGATGCCTGCGTGCATACATCATATATCTATATCCTGCGTGCATACATCATATATCTATATCCTGCGTGCATACATCATATATCTATAGCCTGTGTGCAGCTTTGCAATTACGATCCTTGCAGAATCAGGCCCCATGTAACGTGCTGTGAGGTGAGAAATGCGCCACCTACTTCTAATTGGTCGATGACAGCTGCAAAGTCAAGGGTGTAAATAGTGACTTTGGCAGCTCTGCCATCAGCCCTCACCTCTATCCCTTCCTTCCACATAGAAATGAGGGTACCAGACACCCTACTCTTCCTTATTCGGTGGAGGAAAGAATAAAATAAATAATATAAGTATGGATAACAGAACATTTTTATCCTGTTCACTAATTTTCAGAAAATATGCCTGAATGTATTTAGGGCCTGATTCACTACCGTACGCAACTGTGTATGCAATAGCGATTACGTACGCTGTTCAACTGGAATAGTATGCTAATTCATTGCGATTGCTATTCTCTCGCAGCACTACACAAGGACGCCCACTTTATTTACCAAACATCCGGAATGTTTAGAAAGACTACATAACCATCGGTACAATCGAGTACCTTTGCAGCCGCACGCTTACTTGCACAAGCTTACTAAGAAATTGCTAACAACCACGCACGCCTGTGTTCGCCCGACCACAAACGGCACTTCCTGTTAATCATTCAGCGAGCGGTCTGCGTACTCATTGCGATCACAACAATCGGCTGATTGCGTGCGTAATCGCAGTTGCATACGGTATTGAATCAAGTCCTTAATACAAACCAACACATTAAGGCCCTCATTCAGAGGCGGTCGGAGGATGCAAGCGGTCGCTCAGAAACTGGGCGGCCGCTTGCACCCTGACCGCCCTGCCTCTGTTTCGGTCGTTAGGCTGTGGGTTTACCCACAGCTCTAACGACCGCTAGGGTGATGGTCGCGATGGTCATAGACCATCGCGACCATCGGGGCTTACGACGAGACCCTAGGGTAGGGTCTCACTTGTCGTAAGCCCCGGAGAGCTTCTGGCTCTGTCACTAGTAATGTCAGTGGAGCCTCCCCCAAATGCCAGGCATTCCCAAGGCGTTCAATCAACATCGACAGCTCGCCCCCTTTGGAAAGAGACCCGCTACGACCGGCGCTGTCGGTCGTGGCGGTGCTCACGCATGCGCACGAAGGAGCCGGCTCCCTCGTGCGCATGCACACTGGACAAACATCGAGGCAGCCGTGCGATCGTAGACCGTACGGCCGCCTCTGAATGAAGCCCAAAGTTTTTAGTAATTGAAACAGGAGTCTCACTATGTAAAAGTGAATTGGTGCATGCACATGTACTCACAGTACAGCCAGCGAACGTTGCTATACCACATACACACAAGTGTGCGCACAAGCTCATGTTTGAAGCATCCTTTCAAATGTGTAAGGGGTAAGTGCACTCCGAGAAAAAAATAAAAAATACATATATATATATATATATATATATATATATATACACATATATATATATATATATATATATATATATTGTGCCAACATCAACAGTCTTCAGACACCTTTTGTAGGCTTAGGATTAACCTGTTATGGAAAAACCGGCATCAGAAAGATCCTTTATTTTTATTATTAAAATCAAAATAGAATCTAAAATGGGGAATGGGTGGTGTTTTGATAAGTCTGTGCCCATTCTCAAGCACACGAGGTGGCATGCAGAATTTGCATTCTATTCACTTAATATATTATTTCACAACACGTAGAATTGCTGTGAAAACATATTTGGGTATGTACTATTTGCATAGTTACTTTATCTTTGATGTTTTGCATGCAGAGTAACGTTCATTTTTTCTGCTTCAATATTTTTTGACACAGATGTAAAAAATGACAGGTGTTTATATAAATAAATATTGTTCTTAATCCTTTGTTAGGAGGAATCTTATGAACAACTCCAAGGTTCTCGTCAGCCCTGGATACTCCCAAGTGACACAGACAGTGAAGGCGTGGAGACAGAGAAGGAGAAACGTAAGTCTTAGCTACAGAATGAGAAAATGAAATGTTTTCTAGTCTGGTTATTGGCGCACGTGATCTATGTATTCCTTTAGTGACTTCCTACACCAATGTCTACATTTAGGTTACACACAAATGGATTTTTCTTACCTACAGCAGGGGTTTTCAACTCCAAACCTTATGTACCACCAACAGGGGATGTTCCCTGCATTACTTTAATCATTCACTGCTGAGTTAATCCAAAGCAGTGGCATAACTAGGGTATTTGGAGCCCAGGGCAAATTTGAAAAAGGGAGCCCCCCCCCTAACATCCCGATGTCTGCGTGGTTTGGGCGTGGTCACTTAAAAATGGGGCGTGTCAACATGACACACCCCTTTATTTTCACGCTGAACATTCCTATCCATATGTACCTTAACCCCAGTAGTACCCCTTATACAGTACCCACAGTAGGCAGTTGTGGTCCCTCTTATGCAGGCCCATAGTAGTGCCCCTTATACAGTATCCCCAGTAGTGGTCCCCCTTATACAGCCCCCAATTAGTTCCCCTTACTGAGTGCCCCCAGTAGTGGTCCCCCCAAATGCAGTGCCCTATGTAGTGCTCCCCCTTATGCAGTGCCCCCAGTAGCAGTCCCCACAATGCAGTGCACCCTGTAGTGGTATCCCCTTATGCAGTGCCCTTTATATAGTGCCCCCAGTAGTAGTCCCCCCCCCTATGCAGTACCCTTTATATAGTGCCCCCAGCAGTAGTCCCCCCCATGCAGTTTTCCCAGTAGTGGTCCCCCTTATGCAGGCACCCAGTACTGATCCCCCCCTATCTAGTGCCCCCTGTAGTGGTCCCCGCAGTGCCCCTAGCAGTAAGCCCCTTATATAGTGCCCCCAGCAGTAGTCCCCCCCCCCCCTCCCATGCAGTGCCCCCAGTAGTGGTCCCCCTGATACAGGCCCCCAGTAGTGACCCCCCCTATCCAGTGGTCCCTGTAGTGGTCCTTCCTGTTATTGCCCCCAGTTGTGGTCCCCCCCAGTGCAGTGCCCCTAGTAGTAGGCCCCTTTTATAATGCCCCCAGTAGTAGTTCCCCCCCCCCAAGTAGTGGTCCCCAGTTGAGGTTCCCCCTCCCGATTAAGTGCCCCCTGTAATAGCCCCCCCAGTAGAGGTCCTCCCAATAATGGTGCCCCAGTAGTAGCAACCCCCCCGTTGTGCCCCCACCCCAGTAGAGGTTCCCCCAGTAGTAGCCACCCCCCTCCCCCATTGTGCCCCCAGTAGTGCTGACAGGTTTTTAAAAAAAATATATAAAAACATACTTACCTGAATCCACGCTGCTGCTCCGGACCGCGACACCTCTCCCGCCGCCGCCCGCCAGTCCTCCCGGGCTGGCGCGCTCAGCATAATGGGAGAGACGTCATGATGTCATGACGTCTGTCCCATTACCCACTGCAGTAGCTGGACGGAAGTCCGGCTCTTGCAGTGGGTGCTGCAGCAGTCAATGAGAGTCTATCATTGGCTGCTGTTTAACACACGTATCGCCGCCAGCGCTGGCGGCGATGTATGTGTTATGCACAGCCTGAGCCTGCCTCCTGGCGCTATTGGGCAAGCGCTCAGGGGGAGGGAACGGGCTCAGGTGTGCAGCACAGGACCGGCGCTGGAAGCCTAGCGCCGGTCCTGTGTAAATGTGTAGCGCTGACCGCACTCACTGCGGTCGGCGCTACACTGGTGGCTAACTAGGGCGGGCCGGACCGTGGCCGGCGGCGCCCCCCCACGCCGCCGGTCCCACGGCGCCCAGGGCACACACCCTGCTCGCCCTGCCCTAGTTACGCCACTGATCCAAAGGCTTCCAAAAGCGGTCCTCAAGGCACCCTAATAGTTCAGGTTTTGGAGATATCCATAGTTGAGCACATGTGGTTAAATCAAATTGACTAAGGTACTAATTAAGTCACCCGTGGTCTAGCTTGAATATCCTTAAAACCCGGACTGTTAGGGTACCTTGACGGCCGACTTTGGGAACCTCTGAGTTAATCTATTGTGCTGAGTCATTAATATCCCACCTGTGTCCACAGACAGAAATCCTGAAAACATGACCTGTTGGGAGTAATTGAGGAATGAACCTGAAAACCCCTGACTTACAGGGTTAATTCGGACCTTTGTCCTAAATATTCCCCCTTTTTCTCTTTCTCTCTCCTTTCTTTTCTCTTACTTTTCATTACTTTTAGTTCATAAACTAGTATTAAGAGTTGTAGCATTTGTTTTCTGACATCACAATTGCTCTTTCATGCATTACTGTTATCTACAGGCCCCCATACATCAGGAATTGATAGCAGCAATCGTGCAATCTGCAATCGATTGTGTATAAAAATCTTTCCCTTTTTCAATCGATTGTAGAATTGCCACAATCGAATGAAAAAGGGAAAGATTTTTATACACAATCGATTGCAAATTGCACGATTGCTGCAATCAATTGCTGATGTATGGGGGCCTTACTTTGTGATATGCCTGTGATACTTTCAAATTCTTTAAATAAAGTATATATATATATAATATGTGTGTAGAAAGACATAGGGCCTGATTCAGACCCACTCGCGAGCGGCTGTCCGCTCGCAAGTGGGTCGATGTTCTGCACTGAGCATGCGCACGACGGAGGGAGCTCCGTCGTGCGCATGCGCCAGACGCGACGAGCGAAGGATTTTCCTTCGCTCGTAGTGTCTCTTCAAAGGGGGCGTGCTGTCGATGTTGACTGACAGCACGCCCCCTTTGGTGGGCGTGCCTCCCTGACGGGGGCGTTCCCACGGGAACGCCTCCCGTCAGAAGCCGGCCCACTGACATCACTAGTGATGTCAGTGGGAGTGATTTTGGCTCTGATAGAGCCAAAATCACTCCGGAGCTTGCGGTTGAAAACCTCAACCGCAGGCTCCGGCTCGCAGTTTCGATGGTCGCGATGGTCATGACCATCGCGGCCATCAAAATGCACGCTCGTATAGGCTGTGGGTGGTAACCCACAGCTATCCGAGCGTCCAGGAGGACGCTCCATTTTTATGGAGGGCGGCCCTCATTCAGAGCGTGCGCTCTGCTCAGAGCGTACGGCTCTGAATGAGTGCCATAGGGCGCTCAGCAGGTCTCAGTAAAATATATAAAACAAACCAGACGGAGGCGGTGGAGCGTGGCACGCTCCACCGGCTCCGTCTGGTATGTTTTATATATTTTACTGAGACCTGCTGAGCGCCCTATGTCTTTCTACATATATATGCACATTTTTTCGATTGGCACCCAGGCAAGCTGTGTTTCTGGATTGGTGAGTGCCCAGCCTTCTACACAATTTATGTATGTATGTATATATACAGTATATGCAAAACATATGGTAAGTTGTAGGTTAAAAGGTAGATATAGATGTTTGATAGCATATAGCAGGTTAGAGTGCAGGTCTTCTGGCTTGCCTAGAAGTGATTATAACAGCTCATGACTTCATAGTGCTGCCTAGCTGCCCCTGCCTCAGTACTATGGGCTCTATTTACTACAATCCGCATTTGTAATGCAGATTGTAGTGTGATATTACCGACTGAATTCGCATTGCGAATTCAGGCAATATCAAAGGGATTTATTACAAATCCCTTGCAGGGACAGAGCTTGCGATAAAACTCTGTCCCTGCGAATCCCCTCAGCACACTTATCAAAAATACCGTGGCAAGTGCCAACGCATGCGCCGACCGTCGCCAAGCCCTGCCCCCTGGTCCTAAGTCTCGCCCCCCACAATCGCATACCCTCCCCACCCCGCGCTACCCCCCATCCCTCCCTTAATTACACTTACCTGCAGTCATTGGTGCTCCGGTGATGTCCTCCGTAGCTCCGGTCAGCTGACATCCTATATCCCATACTGCATGGGACTTGGTCACGTGACGAATGTGCACCAGTGCAGGCTGGGAGACCAGCTGACCGGAGGGAGGACATCACGGGAGCCCCGATCTCCGGTCCCTGGACTCAGGTAAATAATTATTTTTTTTACTATTATTTTTTTCTTTTTTTTAACAGTGATCAGCGTGCGCTCTGTTTAGATCACACAGCTGATCACTGGGGACGGCTTCGGGCTCTGCTCTGCATGTAGTGGAGCAGGAGTCCGGTAACCGGGGGAGACCCTGGATAACGGCACCTCCAGGTGGCGTTATTATAACAGGGCTTTCCCCGGTATTTTTTCACAATTTATTTTTTGTAACTTTGGTCGTATCACATTTCCCATTACAATTATGGGAAATGCGATCTGCTTACTAAAAATAAGTGATAATTAGGGTTTGGAGTAGAATTTTACGATTTCTTCTCCAATTGCCCTGTAATAACTTTAGGTGATACTAAAATAATGTGATAAGGGTGTGAAAACACCCTTTTCATTTTACTTTAGTAAAAATAATGTTAATAAATAGAGCCCAATGAGAGAGAGAGTACTGTGCTATGCTTTAGCATTCTATAGAATACTAGCTGTAATGTCCAGTTTTGTCTAGCATTTATTTATTTATTTAACTTCTCTCTATCCATCCCCCTCTCTTTCTCTCATCTCTCTCCTTCTCACCCCCCCTCCTTTCTCCCAGTGACATTTTCTTTTCATCTCACTCACCCCCCCCCCTTTTTCTCTCTTTTCTACCCCAACACTTTCTCCTCACCTCTCCTTTTATCTTCCCCAGTGTCTATCTCGATCCATGCTACCTCACTCTTTCCCAGGGCCGGACTAAGGTCTGTGGGTGCCCCTGGGCAACAAACATGTGGGGCCCGTATTTAATATGGACGAAATGGGGGTATGCGCAATGGGGACCATATCGCTCATAAGTGGTACGTTGACAAACAGCAATAAGCTAAGCTTAGCGCTGTTTGTTAAATTCTGAAAGGGGAACATAACCCCTTTAACGAGTGCTAAAGGGGTTATGTCTCATTGTGAAATGGGGCCCATGGGCTCCACATGAAAAATAAACACAGGCACACCACGACAAAAAGCACACAATATACACCCACAGGAAAAAAAACACACATATAGGCACCCACATGAAATATTACTCACCAGTTGCGCAATCTTATCCACATTACACTGCACATAGTGCCCATGATTCACATTACACCACATAGTAGTGTCCCATGTTATGACACACAGCAGTGCACCTTTTACACAATGCCCACAGTAGTGCCCCTTATTTACAATGCCTACAGTAGTAGTGCTCCTAATACACACAATGCCCATAGTAGTAGTGCCTCATATACAATGCCCACAGCAGTAGTGCCCCTTATTCAATATCCCCAGTAGTGCTGCCCCTTATGCAGTGCCCTCAGTAGTGGTAGTGCCCTTTATGCAGTGCCCCCAGTAGTGGTTCATCTTTTGCAGTGCCCCCAGTAGTGGTGCCACTTATGCAGTGCCCCTAGTAGTTGCAGTGCCCAGAGGGTAGTTCCCCTTATGCAGAGCCCACAGTAGTGGTGCCCTGTATGCAGTGCCCCCAGGAGTGGTGCCCCTATGCAATGCCCCAATTAGTAGTGCCCCCAGTAGTTGTGCCCCCAGTAGTAATGCCCCCTGTGATAGTGCCCCCAATAGTAATGCCCCAGTATTGATGCCCCCTGTAAAAATGCCCCCGGTAGTAATGCCCCCTGTAATAGTGTCCCAGCAGTAATGCCCCCTGTAGTAGTGCCCCTCTAGTAGTGCCCCCTGTAGTAGTGCCCCAGCAGTAATGTGCCCCCAGTATTAAACCCCCCGTAGTAGTGCCTCCAGTAGTAATGCCCCCTGTAGTAATGCACCCTGTAGCAGTGCCCCCAGTAATAATGCCCCCTGTAGTACTCACCTTAAGCCCCGCTCACGCATTCGCGTCTGTCTGGCTGGCCGCTCCTTAGAACTACAGGAGAGACATCATGCACTGCACAATGTGGGAGCCGGAAGCCGGAGCTCAGGTGTGAGCTCCAGCCTCTGGCTGGCGCTGCAGGGAGGGAGCAAGGCACCCGCTGGTAAGAAAATCTCAGTGGGCGCCCGGCAAATGGAGCCTCCCTGCTACGCGGCGGTTAGGTGGACCGGAGGAGGCAGAACTGGTTCCGTCTCCCATTCTGGCCCACATTAACCCCTGGTGGGTGTGGGGGCCCCGTGACGACCACCCCTGTCGCTCCCCCGTTAATCCGGCCCTGCTGTTTCCTATGCATCTCTCAAGCTGGGTACACACTATACGATACAGATGTGTTCACATACATCTAGCCTCCTTGCACGTTAAACAGCCCTTCTAGTCGTGTCATGCCATGCGACTTTTTCGCACAGTGATGCGAATAGGTCGCACAAGCAGCATCTGCTGATTAAAATATGCGGCACACGCCTATATTCTGTGCGACTTCGGCTGTATGTTCATGCAAAATGTTATGTTATAGAGTCACAGCTGCTGACACTGTAACATAGCATTTCGTATGCAGATATAACCGCATTCTCACACAGAATATATTCATGCTGCATTTCATTTTAATCAGAAGCTACTCACATCGCTTTGCAAATTTTAAGGGAAAAAGTCGCACGTAAAGACGCTCAGCACCACCGAGTCACATGGCGCCCATGCGTTACGTGAAATGCAACTTGTAGCGCATAGAGCATAGAAGTATATTGTCCAGGGGCTGGCTGGCAACTTTTAGCCTGGGGGGCAAATGCATGCAGGCGGCCCTGGCAGAGGAGTAGCGTGTAGCCAGGGTGCCCGAAAAACGTGAGTGCTACGGCGTCGCCCCCCCCTCAAGTGTTCCAGGGAGGAGGTGGGTCCATGGGGATTAATGTAAGGTAAAAATAAAGATTAGGGGCAGCCCCCTGTCGTAGTGCCCATATGCAGTGCCACAGGAGAGAACACCCTTATGCAGGCCTCCAGTAGTGATCCCCCCTATGCAGTGCCCCTTGTGCCCCCAGTAGTAAGCCCCTTATATAGTGCCCAGAGTAGTGGTCCCCCCTGTGCAGTGCCCCTTGTGCCCCCAGTAGTAAGCCCCTTATATAGTGCCCCCAATAGTGGTACCCCTATGCAGTGCCCCTTATATAGTGCCCCCAGTAGCAGTCCACCCCCCATGCAGTGCCCCCAATAGTGGTAGCTCTTATGCAATGCCCCTTAAATAGTGGCCCCAGTTGTAGTCTCCCCCCTATGCAGTACCCCCAGTATTGCCCTTTATATAGAGCCCCCAGCAGTGGTCCCTCGATGCAGTGCCCCCAGTCGTAGTCCCCTCCCCCTATGTAGTGCCCCTAGTAGTAGTCCCCTCCCCTTGTAGTGCCCCCCAGTAGTAGTAGTAGTACCCCCCTTGGAGTGCTCCCAGTAGTAGTAGTCCCCCCCTTGTAGTGCCCCCAGTAGTAGTAGTCCCCCCCCCCTTGTAGTGCCCCCAGTAGTAGTAGTCCCCTCCCTTGTAGTGCCCCCAGTAGTAGTCCCCCCCCTTGTAGTGCCCCCAGTAGAAGTCCCCCCCTTGTAGTGTCCCCAGTAGTAGTAGTCCCCCACCCCCCTTGCAGTGCCCCCAGTAGTAGCAGTCCCCCACCCCCCTTGTAGTGCCCCCAGTAGTAGTAGTCCTCCCCTTTGTAGTGCCCCCAGTAGTGGTCTCCTCATTGTAGTGCCCCCAGTAGTAGTAGTCCCCCACCCCCCTTGTAGTGTCCCCAGTAGTAGTAGTCCCCCCCTTTGTAGTGCCCCCAGTAGTGGTCTCCTCATTGTAGTGCCAGACCCCCCCCCAAGTAGACACATGTAATATAAAAAACAAAATAAAAAAAGAACACTTACCTGAATCCCCGCTCCCGCCTCCGCCATCTTCTGCTCCGTCTGTCCTCCCGGGCTGGGCCGCTCTGCATCATATGACGTTATGGCGCCTCTCCTATTGCCCACTGCGGGAGCCGGAAGATGGAGCGGCTCCTGCAGTGGGCGCAGCAGCAGCTAATGAGAGTCTGACAGACTCTCATTGGCTGCTGATCAAAACAAACAGCTGCCGGAGCCGGCGGCTGTGTGTTTGTCACTTGTGTAGCGCTGACCGAACTCCGTCCGGTCAGCGCTACACACGCGGTGCAGTCTGTGTCACAGTGACACAGACTGCCCACGGCCCGCATGACGCTGCTGCCTGGGGTGCACATGGCACCCTGCCCCCCGGCCCAGCCCGTCACTGATATTGTCCCATGCAGATCGGAACAATATATCTCACGGATCGTGCAGTCTATATGCCGGATTGCGTGTGCACAACGGTCCTTCATCGCATCTTCCCAACTGCTGTGCTCCATAGCAGATGGGACGATGCAATGAACAACGCGGTGCTGTTACATGCAGCATGTAACAAAACATTGCGCCGTCGTACAGCGGATCGTGCAGTGTATACACCGCGTGTGATATATCATTACATCGCATCGCCAGCTTAACACTAGTGGGAGGAGTCTTACTAACTGTCATTACATTTCAATGGGATGACATCATTTTTATCAGCAGTCTCTTACTTTATATATGGAATAAGTAGTAACTTGCGCCCAGTGTCGGACTGGGACATGAAGGGCCTGCCAGGGGATTGCAATGTTAGGGGCCTGCTGATAAAATTCCAACCCGCCGCAGAACACATTTTGTTTGTTGCTATGCGCCCCTTTCATTTTCGGCACTGTTATCTATCGGTACTTTCACACAGCCCCCTCACAGATCACACTGTCCCCTTACACAGCCCCCCCCTCACAGATCACACTGACCCCTCATATAGCAGGCCCCCTCACAGATCACACTATCCTTTCACACAGACTCCCTCAGTGAACACAATGTCTTCTCACACAGCCCCCTTCACAGTTCCCCTAACTCAACAGAGCCCCCCTCACATATCACACTGACCCCTCACACAGCAGGCCCCTCCTGGCAGATCACACTGTCCCCTCACACAGCAGCCCCCCCCTCACAGAAGCCCTTCCCCAGAGATCACACTGGTCCCTCATATAGCAGCCCCCCCTCACAGATCGCACTATCCTTTCACACAGACTCCCTCACTGAACACAATGTCTTCTCACACAGCCCCCCATCACAGTCCCCGCTAACACAGCAGCCCCCCCCCATTCACAGATCACACTAACCCCTCACACAGCAGGGCCTCCCTGGCAGATCACACTGACCCCTCACACAGCAGACCCCCCCTCACAGAAGCCCTTCCCCAGAGGTCTCACTGGGGAAGGACTTCTGTGAGGGGGGGGGATTATATGAGGATATAGCAGCCCCCCTTATATGAGGGGGGCTTATGTGAGGATATAGCAGCCCCCCCTCACAGATTGCACTATCCCCTCATACAGATCACACCGTCCTCTCACACAGCATCCCCCCTCACAGATCACACTGGCCCTTACATATCACACTAGCCCCTTACACAGCAGCCCCCCCTCAAACAGATCACACTGTCCCCTCACACACCATCCCCCCCTCACAGATCACACTGGCCCCTCACAGCAGTTCCCCTCACAGATCACATGGCCCCTCACACAGCAGCCCCCCCTCAAAGATCACACTGGCCCCTCACACAGATCACACTGGCCACTCACACAGCAGCCCCCCTCACAGATCACACTGACCCCTCACATAGCAGTCCCCATCAGATCACACTTCCACAGATCACAAAATCCCCCACACAGACCCCCCCTCCTCACAGATCGCACTGTCTAAACCCCCCCCCCCCTGACATCTCTAGCACTAACCTGCATTCCTCCGATCTTCTCTGGCTTGTGACTCGTCCCACCAAGCATCTGAAGTCATGCTCAGACAAGGCCAGGGGATCAGTAGTATGCACACGGCGACTGGGGACCAGGGAGACAGCCTGTCAGTTGATACATTCAGCTGCCCCTGGCTGAGAAGCAACCCCCGCGACTGGCCCGACACTCCCCCCACCCCGACCACGGTCGGCTAATCCCTGCCCCCTCTTAGAGAGGGTTGTGACCTAAAATCAGTGGGGTCCACCGGGGAAATACCCGAATTCCCGGTGGCCCAGTCTGAGCCTGCTTTCACCCTAGACTGCAGCTCAGTACAACTCCTAGGAACACTTCACTTTATAGATTATAGCACGTAACATTAAATCAGAGAGAGTTAGGCAGCAACTTGGCGATGAGGGTCCAAAACTATCATATTGCTGCTTCAAAGATGGAAGTCCTGCACTCTTCCCTGCAATTTCACTTTGTGGCCAGGGTGTATAGTTAGGGATGAAGGAACTTTCATTTTATACTAATAAAGATCTGTAAAGAACTGAAATTACCCTTTCAGATGCTTGCTGCATACAGGTACAATTAAAGGTGACCTTCATGTACCTTGGAGACAATTGTACCTACACAGCAGAACAGTTGTAGCTAAAGGCAAATAAGGTACAAAAATCTCTCAATAGTCAGGAGAATAGAATTCTGTGAACTGTGCCTGTGCAGCATGTATATTACTCATGTCTGATTTACAATGCCTGACCTGGCACCACAAAGTGGTTTAATATAGATGGTGTTATGGTTTACCCTTACGTTACCATGGGTTTGTCAATAAAATTACAATTTATCTCGATCTTCAAGAAAATCCTAAACATTTAAATGTAATCATCTATCAGAATCCCGCCTGACGATAACCTGTAGGTAAGTATCGGAGGTTAGGGGAGGGTGGGGATTAGGCACTAGGGGGAGGGATAAGGTTAGGTACTTAGGGGAGAGGGTTAGGTTTAGAGTGCGGGAAGGGGGTGATTAGCTTTAGACACTAGAGGAGGGGAGGTTAGGTTCAGGCATCAGTTAGGGAGAGTTAAGGGTTAGCGGTTAGGGAACTTACCTGTTAGTGTTGGGATTGTGACTATCGGGTTGCCACTGTCGGTATTCCGACAGCCGGGATCCCATATGGTCTGGTGGGGTATAATGGGCATCTGGAGGGGCCTGGTGACATATAATGAGCATTTAGAGGGGTATGGTGGCATATAAGGGGTATCTGGAATGGCCTGACGGCATTTGATCGGGCACATTGAGGAGTCTGATAGCATATAAGGGGCGGAGTTTGTGCTGTGCTTAATTTCCTCCTTGAGATGCCACCATTTAGTGAACTTAAAGTGTCACATACTTTTACCAACAATGTCAGTAAATGTGTTATGGCCGGTTGACATTTACGCTCTCCTGCTTAGAACAAAAAAACCCACAAAACTAATTCAGCAATGGCCCCCAAACCTTATAGATATATTGTAAGGTAAAATGCAGTTAAGGCAACATTGGTGCCTCTCTGATATGAAACAGATGTTAGGCTAAATTATATTGAAACCTAGGGCTGTGCTATACAGTGAACCTCTATACGATTGTTCCCCAGTTAGTGTAATAATTCCTTAGCAATAGGATTTTTGTGCCCCATAATTTCCATGCTACACTCTCAGGCTGATTTAATACTTCTGTTTAAACTGCAAGAGAATTAGGCATATGTAGAGTTAAGAGTAATGGTCCCCCATACACTATCCAACACATTGCGGGATCCTGCAATGGGATCAGAAACACTGGTCCGAAATACTGACCGGCGGCCATCGATGTTCCGCGTTCCGTAGGAGGATCGGTGAAATTATACATGTTAAATTTCACCAATATGCAAATCATGATCATATTTTGATCGGAATCGGCAAATATGTTGGATTTCACCGATCCAGAAATGCTTAGTTGCAGCATCGCTGGAACGCAGCAATCAATTGCTACTGTATGGGCCCCTTTGTTGCTTGCAGGGGAAACACTGGTGGCTTTGTTGCATGCAGTGGAAACACTGGTGTCTATTGCATGTGGGGCACAAATACTGAGCAGCTCAGTTTTTACAGTGAAATTTAGAATGAAGATCGGACACGCCCATCTCAACTTTAAATCTCTCTGCACATTTAAAATCTGCCTCCCCTGCAGTGCAACATGGTTTTACCCAGGTGCAAATTGCTCCTTTTTTTTTTTTTCTCTCACTGCTAACTCTGACTAAGGCCCTTTATGTAACACCCACTTACAGGTGAGCTGTACAGTACCTCAGCTTTGCACTATCAGCAGTCTGTATGATCACTGTCATTTGGTGAGTGTTCCCAATAGCAATAGATCATCCTTTGTACTGCGGTTTGGGATGGAAGAGTGATCCAATATGTTTGCAGGTGGCATGTAAACACAGCAAATTACTACAAATCACATATAATTATTTGGTAATAGCAACCACCTGGAATAACAATGTGTGTATTGTGGTCAGTGTAATAGTTCAAAAATGTTCTGTGAATGTCTGCTTAGTACTGTACGTGTTTTTTTTCTTTCTTGCATATGCAATGTTTTCCTGATAAATATGTCACCTGGTATTTCTGTACTCTTGTATTTAAATTTACCGTACAACACTCTTTTTGTGATCCCGTATGCTGGGAGCCAGCTATTTAGAATTTACGAGTTGCAGATTATAAGAAAATAAACATTAGGCAGCACCTGTTTTCTGCCTTACCGACTGTGCCACTGCTTATTGTGGAAATATTACAGGCTTCATTATTTGCTGTGCAATGAAAATCTGCAGCTGCAGAAATGTCATCATCTTATAAAGTGTATATTTTAAATAAGTGGTGACGTGATTGCTTATATCAAGCTAACGAGAACCATTTTACAAAGTTTAACATTGCAGTATATGTCACAGTTTATCAAAGTCAATATTGTATCTGGTCTGTTATAACATTACAGGAACTGCACAGTCACGAAGACGTCTTAGATACGTGTTTTGCCCTGGAAATAGGATGATATATTACTGCCATTATGAATGGTAGTCACTTTGTTCAAGAATGTCATTAATAATAGCGGATCTGCAATCTATGCAATGGTGTGTCCAGTGATCCAATAGGCATACAGGGCCTGATTCAGACCCGCTCGCGAGCGCAGGACGCTCGCAAGCGGGTCGATGGTGCCCTACTGCGCATGCGCACAACGGAGGGAGCTCAGTCGTGCGCATGCGCGAGACCCGGCTAGCGACGGGATAGCTGTCGCTCCGGGTCTCGCACCAAAGGGGGCGTGCTGTCGATGTTGATTGACAGCACGCCCCCTTTGGTGGGCGTGCCGGGGGCGTGGCTGCCAGACGGAGACGTTCCCATGGGAACGCCTACCGTCTGAAGCCGGCCCCACTGACATCAGTAGTGATGTCAGTGGGAGTGATTTTGGCTCTGATAGAGCCAAAATCACTCCAGGGCTTGCGGCAGCGAGACCCTACCGCAGGGTCTCCGTCGCAAGCCCGATGGTCTTGACCACCGCGACCATCATCATGGACACTCGCTATAGCTGTGGGTGGTCACCCACAACTATGCGAGCGTCCAAGAGGCCGCTCCATTTTCATGGAGGAGGGCCCTGATTCAGAGCGAGCGCTCTGGTCAGAGCGTCCGGCTCTGAATCAGGCCCACAGTTACTTGTTTTCCCCCAATAGTTAGCATAATTATTGTTTTTGACATCCCTTATTAACCATGTACAAAATATAGTCAGTCACCTAAACTACCAAATCATTTTTTTTATCTTGTACTTATTTAATTTTTAAAGTAAGCAACACTGCAGATAATATACTATCACAATAGGTTTGGCTCTAAAATGAGCTCTATTAATCCCATAATTTATTACTGTAACTCAAATGTGAGCACTGCTCCTGTCGCTGGGCACTCACACTGAATGGCAGGATTGGCCAGTGTGTACCCAGCAGTAGATACTTCTGAGAGTTTTATCAGCAGTTGGCAGTGCATAAGGCAGGTAATCTGATGCAGACTGTATATTATATAATAAGAACATCTCACCTTCATTATTTCTAGCTAAGCATTTCCTATCAGTATTTTTTTTCACTCCACATAAGCATGATCTTTTCTATATAATCATTATATTCCTGTACTCTCTTCTGGGAATTTTGCATTATACATACAGTAGTAGAGTTGTGCAGAGCCGTAATTTGGGTGATTTGTGCCTCTGCTCAGAACACAAAGCAGCAGGGGGCTGCTGCTGCATCACTCTTTGACCATACTGACAATTGGGGTAGCTGTGAGACTCTCATCACTCAGTGTATATTATTATATGTACCAGAAATAGGGGTCTTTTCATGTAGCAGTGAAAAGCCCGGTTTAGATGAAAATAGTTTTTTTCACTGCGTGCTGTGCCAGCAGCCAATCAGAGGAGCCCAGGGCATATGCATATGCCGGATCACCTCCGTCCTAACTGCCCAATGCCTCCTACTTATCCCTGCCCCCTATTCCCCCGCTGCCGAGACGACCCAGTGGGCATGCACAGTAATAGAGATCACAACAGTGCATGTGCAATACAGTTGGCTGGGATTTAAAAATCTGCCTACAGTATATTAATAGTGTTCCCCTTCCATAAGTCTTCTACTACCAGGCACCATATAGTAATTGATTACAATACTGTCCATATGCAGCTTAATACAAGTGGATTTTATGAACTGTACTGTATGATCATTTCCTTCAACGGATGATCTTTCTATTCTTTTTAGATGCATTTATACTGTATATCTTATTTGATGTGTGTAGGATTTATATGTGTCTAGTTTTATAAATAAATATTGTCATGTTAGTTTAAATAGAAGCCTCCGATTTTCATTCTCAGGAAACAGATATATCATTATTTTCTAAATATCAATATCGTAATAGCGCAGTCTTTTTGTTTTTTCTATTATTTTGGCTCTGTGTTAGGCTTCCCCAGCACTCCTCTATGTGAAAGTTAAACCTGCTATGTAAACACATCCTTTGTTTCAGATACGTAATGCTCCCCTTACAGTTGTGGTTAGGAATCCTGAAGGACTTTCTTTCCCACACGCTCTTCTCATCGAAGTGGTTACAGCTACCGTGCTATATATTATCTCATTTCATAATGTGAAGTACAAAGTATGTTTTCACATGTTAATCCTTTTACTGACACTGCGCGTATTTCTGCACTCTGCACTATGAAACAGTATCTGAATAAAAATACAGTCAGGTGCATAAATATTGGGACATTGACAGAATTTGCATATTTTGGCCTCTATTCACCACCACAATGGCTTTGAAATGAAACAAACAAGATGTGCTTTAACTGCAGACTTTCAGATTTAATTTGAGGGTAATTACATCCAAATCAGGTGAACGATGTAGGAATTACAGCGGTTTCTGTATGTGCCTCCCACTTTTGTAAGGGGCCAAAAGTAATGGGACAAACTAAACAATCCTAAATCTAACTTTCACTTTTTAATACTTTGTTGCAAATCCTTTGCAGGCAATTACAGCCTGAAGTCTGGAAGCATAGACATCACTAGACGCTGGGTTTCATCCCTGGTGATGCTCTGCCAGGCCTCTACTGCAAATGTCTTCAGTTCCTGCTTGTTCTTGGGGCATTTTCCCTTCAGTTTTGTCTTCATCAAGTGAAATGCATGCTCAATCGGATTCAGGTCAGGGGATTGACTTGGCCATTGCATAACATTCCACTTTTTAGCCTTAAAAAACTCTGTTGCTTTTGCAGTATGCTTCGGGTCATTGTCCATCTGCACTGTGAAGCGCCGTCCAATGAGTTCTGAAGTAGGGGTGTGCACCGGCCACTTTTCGTGTTTTGGTTTTGGATCTTTCTTCATGTTTTGGATCTGGATTGGTTTTGCCAAAACCACCCTTCCGTGTTTTGGGTTCTGGGTTTTGTGTTTTGGATCTGTATTTTTTTTAAAAAAAGCATAAAAACAGCTAAAATCACAGAATGTGTTGGTTTTTCTGCTCCTATGCTATTATTAACCTCAATAACCTTAATTTCCACTAATTTCCAGTCTATTCTGAACACCTCACACCTCACAATAGTGTTTTTATGTCTAAAAGGTTGCACCGAGGTAGCTGGATGACTATGCTAAGCGGCACGAGTGGGCGGCACAAACACGTGACCCATCTAGGAGTGATACTGCAGTGGGAAACAGGATGGCAGTTTGAAAAACTAGGCCCCAAACTGTACATAATGCAAAGAAAAAAAAAAGAGGTGCAAGATGGAATTGTCCTTGTGCCCTCCCACCCACCCTTATGTTGTATAAACAGGACATGCACACTTTAACAAAGCAATCATTTCAGCGCCAGGATCTGCCACACAACTGTGGCTGAAATGATTGGTTCGTTTGGGCCCCCACAAAACAAGCTGGCAATTAATCTGTCCCTGCACAAACTGGCTCTATGGAGGCAAGATGTCGTCCTCATCCTCCTCATCCACCGATTCCTCACCCTCTTCAGTGTTGTGTACATCCTCATCCTCACAGAGTATTAACTCGTCCCCACTGGAATCCACCACCACAGGTCCCTCTGTACGTTCTGGAGGCTGGTCTCCCTGGAAGAGTTGATAATTCATTTTTATGAACATCATCTTCTCCACATTTTGTGGAAGCAACCTCCTACGACTTTCGCTGACAAGGTTCCCGGCTGCACTAAACACTCTTTCGGAGTACACACTGGAGGGGGGGGGGCAACTCGGGTAAAATAGAGCCAGTTTGTACAGGGGCCTCCAAATTGCCTCTTTTTCCTGGCAGTACAGGTATGGACTGTCTGACATGCCTACTTGGATGCTGTCACCGATGTAATCCTCCACCATTCTGTCAATGGTGACAGTATCATATGTAGTGACAGTAGACATGTCAGAAATTGTTGCCAGGTCCTTCAGTCCGGACCAGATGTCCAAACTTGGTCCTGCCTGCCCTGCATCACCGCCAGCGGGTTGCTTAGGATACCTAAGTTTTTTCCTGGCAGCCCCAGTTGCGGGAGAAAATGAAGAAGGAGCTGTTGACGTGTCACGTTCCGCTTCAGCTGACAGTGTTTTCACCAGCAGGTCTTTGTACCTCTGCAGGCTTGTGTCGGCCGGAAAGAGAGACACCACATAGGCTTCAAACCTAGGATCGAGCACGGTGGCCAAAATGTAGTGGTCTGATTTCAACAGATTGACCACACTGGAATCCTGGCAAAGCGAATGAAGGGCTTCATCCACAAGTCCCACATGCCGAGCGGAATCGCTCCATCTTAGCTCCTCCTTCACTTTCTCCAGCTGCTTCTGCAAAAGCCTGATGAGGGGAATGACCTGACTCAAGCTGGCAGTGTCTGAACTGACTTCACGTGTGGCAAGTTCGAAGGGCTGGAGAACCTTGCACAACACGGAAATCATTCTCCACTGCGCTTGAGTCAGGTGCATACCCCCTCCTTTGCCTATGTCATAGGTGGATGTATAGGCTTGTATGGCCTTTTGCTGCTCCTCCATCCTCTGAAGCATATAGAGGGTTGAGTTCCACCGCGTCACAACCTCTTGCTTCAGGTGATGGCGGGGCAGGTTCAAGAGTGTTTGCTGGCGCTCCAGTCTTCGGCACGCAGTCGCTGAATGGTGAAAGTGGCCAGAAATTTTTCGGGCCACCCAAAGCGTCTCCTGCACGCCCCTGTCACTTTTCAGAAAATTCTGCACCACCAAGTTTATTGTGTGAGCAAAACATGGGACGTGCTGGAATTTGCACAGATGTAATGCCCGCACAATATTGGTGGCGTTGTCAGATATCACAAATCCCCAGGAGAGTCTAAGTGGGGTAAGCCACTGGGCGATGATTTCCCTCAGTTTCTCTAAGAGGTTGTCGGCGGTGTGCCTCTTACTGAAACCGGTGATACACAGCATAGCCTGCCTTGGAACGAGCTGGCGTTTCTGAGATGCTGCTACTGGTGACGCTGCTGCTGTTGCTGCGTAAGGTGATACATCTACCCAGTGGGCTGTCACAGTCATATAGTCCTTAGACTGCCCTGTTCCACTTGTCCACATGTCCGTGGTTAAGTGGACATTGGGTACAACAGCATTTTTCAGGATACTGAGGACACTTTTTCTGATGTTTCTGTACAGTCTCGGTATCGCCTGCCTAGTGAAGTGGAACCTAGACGGGATTTGGAACCAGGGACACACTACCTCCATCAATTGTCTAAATCCCACTGCACTAATGGCGGATACCGGACGCACGTCTAACACCAACATAGCAGTCAAGGCCTCAGTTATACGTTTTGCTTCAGGATGACTGCTGTCGTACTTCATCCTCCTCGCTAAGGACTGTTGGAGGGTCAATTGTTTAGTAAAAGTAGTGGTGTTCCTACTTCCTCTCTGGGATGATGAATGACTCCCAGCAGCAGCAACAGCAGCAGCGGCAGCAGGAGGCGTAGCAATGCAGGATCCTCCGGAGGAATCCCGGATAGGAGAGTCAGTCATGCCAGTGACATGGCCTGCAGGACTACTTCCGATCCTGACTAAGGAGGAAATTGACGAGGAGGGAGTTGATGGTGTGGTTTGCAGGTGCTTGGATACAACAGGACAACGGGATTTTGGTGTCCCTGGACTGCTTACGGTCTTAGCCAAAGTTTCTGAACTTGACAGTAACTTTTTATGAACGCGCTGCAGGTGCCGTATAAGGGAGGATGTTCCTAGGTGGTTAACGTCCCTACCCCTACTTATTTCACCTTTACATATGGTACATATGGCAAGACAGTTGTTGTCCGGATTTGGATAGAAATATTGCCAGACCAAAGAGGTGGAATGTTTGGTCTTCTGCCCAGGCATGACCGTGATGGGCTTTTTCATCCCACGGACAACAACTGTCTCCCCCGGAGCCTGATTTAAACAAACCACATCACCATCAGAATCCTCCTCGCCAACTTCCTCCTCAGCGCCAGCTACACCAGTATCCTCATCCTGTTGTACTTCAACAGTGACATCTTCAATTTGCATATCAGCAAGTGGACTGTGGGTGCTCCTTTCAGCACTTGCAGGGGGCGTGCAAATGGTGGAAAGAGCCACCTCTTCCCATCCAGTGCTGGGAAGGTCAGGCATCGCAACCGCCACCACACTTGGACTCTCCTTGGGGATTTGTGATATCTTCTTAGAACGCACAGTTCTTCGCTGTGCTTTTGCCAGCTTAACTCGTTTGATTTTTTTTAGCGGGAGGAGGGCTTCCAGCGTCATGTGAAGCTGAACCACTAGTCATGAACATACTAGTCATACTAGTATGACACACACTTGTCATAGGGAAAGACCTTAGACGTTCCTTGCCACTCCGTGTCATAAATGGCATATTGGCAAGTTTACGTTTCTCTTCAGATGATTTAAATGTTTTTTTAAGGTCATTTTCCAGAACTTTGTCATTTGGGATTGTTTGTGGCCTCTACTATGACATTGGGCATCGGCCTTGGCAGACGACGTTGATGGCATGTTATCGTCTATGTCATGACTAGTGGCAGCAGCTTCAGCCCATGGAGAAAGTGGTTCTTGACCTTTCTCTATTTTATTTTTATCGGAGAAAGTTTGGTCCTCGATTTGATATATACGTGCGGCTAAGGCGCACACAAACACAGAAAATATTTTTTTAGTGCACTTTGTGGGTTACACCACCCTTTAAGAAATGAGCCAGCCGGCTCTTTACTTATGGGACACAGGCGCACGCTTGGCACTGCTCCTTTGTTGATACACGTGCAGCCACAGTGCACACAGTTCACAAACACAGAAAATATTTTTTTATTTTGTTTGGAGTGTACTTTGGGGGTTACAGCACCCTTTAACAGTCAAGCCAGCCGGCCCTTTACTTATGACACAGGCGCTCGCTTGGCGCTGCTCCTTTGTTGATGCACGTGCGGCTGCTGCGCACACAATTCACAAACACAGAAAATATTTTTTTATTTGGTTTGGAGTGTACTTTGGGGATTACAGCACCCTTTAACGGTCAAGCCAGCCGTTCCTTTACTTATGACACAGGCGCACGCTTGGCACTACTTTGTTGATGCACGTGCGGCTACTGCGCACACATTTCACAAACACAAAAAAATATATTTTTTTATTTTGTTTCGAGGGCCCTTTGGGGGTTACAGCACCCTTTAGCGGTCAATCCAGCTGGCCCTTTATTTATGGGACACAGGCGCACGCTTGGCACTACTTTGTTGATGCACGTGCGGCTACTGCGCATACAATTCACAAACACAAAAAAATATATTTTTTTATTTTGTTTGGAGTGCCCTTTGGGGGTTACAGCACCCTTTAGCGGTCAATCCAGCCGGCCCTTTATTTATGGGACACAGGCACACGCTTGGCACTACTTTGTTGATGCACGTGCGGCTACTGCGCACACAATTCACAAACACAAAAAAATATATTTTTTTATTTTGTTTGGAGCGCCCTTTGGGGGTTACAGCACTCTTTAACGGACAAGCCAGCCGGCCTTTTACTTATGGGACACAGGCGCACGCTTGGCGCTGCTCCTTTGTTGATGCACGTGCAGCCACAGTGCACACAATTCACAAACACAGAAAAAATATTATTTTTTTTTGCACTTGGGGGGAGCATCCCTGATGGACAGAGCACCCCCTGGACAACACTACAGCACCCCTTTAGGACTGGGACACTGCACAGGACTTTGGAGTGGACACAGCTCCTATGGACAACTGACTGCACAGCGCAGCACAGCACAACACTACACTACACTACACAGCCAGCCAGCCCCTATGGACTTTGAAGTAGTGGACACAGCCCCTATGGACAACAGCAGCACAGCGCAGCACAGCACAACACTACACTACACTACACTACACAGCCCAGCCAGCCCTAACTCCCACCCTCCCTCTTCACTGTCCACAGCCGAGTGAGAAAATGGCGCAGACGCGGGTACCTTATATAGGATCCAAAACCCGCGAGACTCGGAAGGCGGGATGATGACGTTTTGCCTCGATTTCAGATCCGAGTCAGGCGGGAAAAGTCGAGCCTGACTCGGATCGGCCTCGGATCGGGGGGGCTCGGGGGGGTTCGGATTTCAGAAATCCGAACCCGCTCACCCCTATTCTGAAGCATTTGACTGAATGTGAGCATATAATATTGCCCGAAACACTTCTGAATTCATTCTGCTGCTTTTGTCAGCAGTCACATCATCAATAAATACAAGGAAACCAGTTCCATTGGCAGCCATACATGCCCACGCCATGACACTACCACCACCATGCTTCACTGATGAGGTGGTATGTTTTGGATCATGACCTTTCCTTCTCCATACTCTTCTCTTCCCATCACTCTGGTACAAGTTGATCTTTGTCTCATCTGTCCATTGTCTCATCTGTCCAGAACTGTAATGGCTTTTCTAGATGTTGTTTGGCAAACTTTAAGCTTGGATTCCTGTTTTTGTGGCTCACCAATGGTTTACATCTTGTGGTGAACCCTCTATATTCCCTCTTGTGAAGTCTTCTCTTGATTGTTGACTTTGACACATATACACCTACCTCCTGGAGAGTGTTTTTCTTCACCAGGGAAATAATTCTTCTGTCATCCACCACAGTTGTTTTCCATGGTCTTCCGGGTCTTTTGGTGTTGCTGAGCTCTCCGGTGCGTTCTTTCTTTTTAAGAATGTTCTAAACAGTTGATTTGGCCACACCTAATGTTTTTGCTATATCTCTGATGGGTTTGTTTTGATTTTTCAGCCTAATGATGGCTTGCTTCACTGATAGTGACAGCTCTTTGGATCTCATATTGAGACTCGACAGCAACTGATTCCAAATGCAAATGTCACACCTAGAATCAACTCCAGACCTTTTACCTGCTTAATTGATAATGAAATAACGAGGGAATAGCCCACACCTGTCCATGAAATAACTTTTGAGTTGATAGTCCCATTACTTTTGGCCCCTTAAAAAGTGAGAGGCACATATAGAAACCGTTGTAATTCCTACACCGTTCACCTGATTTGGATGTAATTACCCTCATATTAAATCTGAAAGTCTGCAGTTAAAGCACATCTTGTTTGTTTCATTTCAAAGCCATTGTGGTGGTGAATAGAGGCCAAAATATGAAAATTCTGTCAATGTCCCAATATTTATGCACCTGACTGTATATAATTGATATTTGTACAATAAGATGCATAGGTTAATTCCATACACACTTACCTAAGCAGCGCTGATACATAAACTCAAAGGGCCTGATTCAGCAAGGAACGCACGGATGCCGACGCATGCACCCGGCCATTGCGAGAATATGCTAATGAATGCATGCGCACGGCAATCGCAGCAGAATAATCAGACGCCCAGCACTACATAATACCACCCACTTCCCTTTACTTGCGTCCTCTATACCTGGCAAGACAGCGGTAACATCGAGAACCATCGGAACCATAGGCACAATAGTGGTTGTCCTGACCGTCCCGCTGACATAGCGAGACTTCCCGTGTGCAGCTAGACCTGAGGCTGCGTCCGCCGCCGCCGCAAAGGCTTAATTATGCACGCCCCTGAAACGCCATCCAAATGCACAGGCACGCTTGCGTTTGCCCAACCACTCCCCCATCACCACCCACAAATGGCACTTCATGTCAATCACTTGTCCCTGGCGTTGCGGACTCCCTGCGTATGCATACTCCATCGCATTGGCCGGTTCGCGTACGCGCACTGTGATGCATGCACAGTGCAAAACCATCGACTGATTGCGTGTGTCTTCATCCGTGCTGAATCAGGGTCAGAGTCCCGATTACGTGTCTCACCAGTATTAAATGAATTTAATTAGGTTTTTTTTTTTAAAGTGTGATGTGAACGACAAAATTGTTTATTGCTTAAACATTACTTTTATAATTACTAAATTTGATAGCAATGATAAATTACTGTAACAGTGGCTATTATTTTTCCCTTCATGCTTTGAAATAACCAATTATATTTGTATATAGAATGGTAATTGAACCTTCTGCCATGTATGAATAGTGCTGACTACTTGACTTCTCTATTCATTTTTTCTGTTTGTGTCTACTATTAAAGCTACGCTACCACCTACATAAAAGATTTCCTAGGGTTCCCCTCCCCCTAATGGTACCTGCAGCCATTTTGCTCTGCTGGTTCTGTAAAACAGAACTTGCAGATCTATTAAATTTGCTACTTTAAGCTGGAGTGGAGGGGGTGTGCGCAGATGGACCAATCACAAATTGGCTTATGATTGGACCTCCCATCTGAATCCCAGTTTTCTCGGCCTGTAAGAATGGCTAAAACAAGGGGGGTGCCTTGTTGAAATCTTGTAATTTACATTTTTTTTCCAACTGACAATAAGATAATCTATAGAATAGTTTTGGTTTTAACGGCATGCAGTCATATTGTCAACATTCAGAATGTAGACACTGTAATGTTGAATGGTTCTGAATGTTTTTTCAGAATCTGAACATGTTCATAATGTCAACATCCAGCTTGTCGACATTACCAAACTTACAACCTGTTTAAAATGATGATACTATGCATGTCTGCATTAAGTACATATCAGTGTTACAGTTAGGCTGCAGTTAGGGTTACGGTTAGGCTGCAGATAAGGTTGGGGTTAGGCTGCAGTTAGGGTTAGCGCTAGGCTGCAGCTAGGATTAGCGTTAGACTGTAGCTAGGATAAGCGTTAGGCTAGGGTTAGAGTTGGGCTGCAGTTAGGGTTAGACTTAGGCTGCAGTTAGGTTTACGGTTAGGCTGCGGTTAGGGTTAGTTAGGCTGCAGTTAGGGTTAGTGTTAGGCTGCAGTTAGGGTTAGGCTGCAGCTAGGATTAGTGTTAGGCTAGGGTTAGAGTTGGGCTGCAGTTAGGGTTAGATTTAGGCTGCAGTTAGGGTTATGGTTAGGCTGCAGTTAGGTTTACGGTTAGGCTGCGGTTAGGGTTAGTTAGGCTGCAGTTAGGGTTAGTGTTAGGCTGCAGTTAGAGTTAGGCTGCAGCTAGGATTAGTGTTAGGCTAGGGTTAGAGTTGGGCTGCAGTTAGGGTTAGACTTAGGCTGCAGTTAGGTTTACGGTTAGGCTGCGGTTAGGGTTAGTTAGGCTGCAGTTAGGGTTAGTGTTAGGCTGCAGTTAGAGTTAGGCTGCAGCTAGGATTAGTGTTAGGCTAGGGTTAGAGTTGGGCTGCAGTTAGGGTTAGATTTAGGCTGCAGTTAGGGTTATGGTTAGGCTGCGGTTAGAGTTAGAGTTAGGCTACAGATAGGGTAAGAGTTAAGATACAGTTAGGGTTAGAGTTAGGCTGTAGTTAGGATTAGTGTTAAGGTGCGTACACACTGGGCGATAAAGTGGACGACTGAACTATAACGATATCGTTATCGTTCAGTCGTCCACTTTATCGTCCATTTTTAACCCCAAAAAGATGAACGATGACGACGACACGCGTTCCCGCGGGTCGTTCGTAATCATCGTTCATCGGGCTGACATGCAGGCCAACCTGACGATCTTGTCAGGTTGCTGCATGTCAGGGAATGGGGGAGAGAGCCCGGCGCTGAACAATATCGTTAATGATATCGTTCAGCAGCTGTGCTCAATGTCATAAATGACATTGAGCACAGCCTGCCAGGGACAACACTACACGATATCGCTCAGGGAGCATATCGTGTAGTGTGTACCCACCATTAGGCTAGGGTTAGAGTTGGGATTCGGTTAGGGTTAGACATAGGCTGCAGTTAGGATTAGATTTAGGCTGCCGTTAGCGCTATGGTTAGGCTGCGGTTAGAGTTAAGATGCAGTTAGGGTTAGAATTTTGCTGCAGCTAGGATTTATGTTAGGTTAGAATTAGACTTAGGCTGCAGTTAGGGTTAGACATAGGCTGCAGTTAGGGTTAGATTTGGGCTGCAGTTAGGGTTACGGTTAGGCTGCGGTTAGAGTTAAGATGCAGTTAGGGTTAGTGTTAGGCGGCAGTTAGGGTTAGAGCTAATGATAGGATTAGGGTTAGATAATATTTTCGAAATTCTTACTGCCGACGGTATGGGATGCCGGTGCTCGGGATTCCGGCGCTCGGAATCCCGATGCCGGCATCCCAAATGGTTTGGTATACCGACACCTGTCGGATAAGTATCCTAACGCTACCCCTAACCCTCCCTCCCCGCACTCTAAACCTAACCTCTCCCTAGTGCCTAACCCTCCCCCTGACCCCACTACTTACTATGGGGATACTGGCGGTTGGGATGCCAGCGCCGGGATTCTGACTGGTGTTAGGTTTCCGACTTAGGCATTTTGGGCGCTGGCATCCAGCACGCCGGTATTTCTACTGCATACCACTTACATTCAAAAACCCTTTGACCACCAGGACAACATTGTGTGACTTGATCAAAGCCACTCTAAGGGTCTGATTCATTACGGATCGCAACTGCGATTGCAATAGTGTTTACGCACGCAGTCTCACTGAGATAGTATTAGAAGACATTGTGATCGCTATGCCACTGCAGCACAACATAAGGATGTCCACTTTACTTTACACACATCCGTAATCCTTAGCAAGACTGCGAAACCATCGGTAAAATAGAGTACCATCGCAGCCTCACGCACACTTGCACAAGCTCTGATTACTCAGGAATTGCTAACTTCATCGCATGCTATGAGTGCTCAAGCTGCATACGGCATCGCAGTAGATAATTTATGCACGCCCATGCAACGCCTTTCAAATGCCCTGGCGCTCCTGCATTTCGCCGACCACTCCCCCGTCATCACCCAAAAACTGCACTTCCTGTCAATCACTCTGCGATGGGTCTGCATGATCACTGCTATCACTGTCCCGATCCCAGTGGCTGGTTCGCGTACGCGCACTACGATGTATGCGCAGTAAGCAACAATCGGCTGATTGCGTGCGTAATTGCAGTTGCGATCGGTAATGAATTAGGCCCTAAGTGCTTTTCCCTATTGCAATATGGCTGAACCAATATGCACTTAACATCATGTATCAAACCCCTATTATCCTCTAACTTGTACGCCTTCCTACCCCTTTATCTGTCTGTTAGTACTCAGGAAGTTATGTAATAAATTCCGAGTTTCCATTGTGTTTTTGGCAAGTTCGCAGCTCAATTTAATGAGGCAATTAGTTATAAGGCTGTTTTTTCATTACAACCAATTACCACTTTAAATTTCGTAGTGAACTCGCCAAAAACACGCTGGTTCCTCAAACTGAAAACTTATTACATTTCCCCCTGGAGAAGTCAGCCTTGTGTTTATATGCAATTGCATAGTAGTATATACTGGCGCTATATAAATAAATGCTAATAACAAATAAGAACATGCTCATTGTACATTTCCATTCCTATCCATTTTAGTCACCGTATTAATTTTCACTTATGATTTATATCCCAATTATGTGCTTTTTTTACTGCAAATAGTGACCTATCGGATATCTGTTTGGATTGTCTAAGTAGATTAATCAATGCTCAATTGCTTATTGCCTGTTTTGAGTTACTTCATATTTGAACTGCATAACCCCCATTTTCATGTTCCTAAAACCATAATTTATATTGGCAGGACCCCTACTGTATATAATATAACCAAATCTGTTTTCTCTTGTAGGTTTGTGATGCTACTAGAGACTGCTAAGCAATGAACAATATGAACTGGGACAGGAGACCATTTTGCAATGTCTCGGTGTGCAATAAATTGGAAGAACAATTATTTTTATAACGTGTTTAATTGTTAAATCAATGTTATTAATCATCAATTCAATCAAATGTTTCTAATTCACTTACCTGCAGTATGGTAAGAAATTTTCATGCTGTAACTAGTCCCAAAGTGACACTTTCCCAGGTTATTTGTTAACATAAATCTTTAATAACCCAATATTTTATTGTACTGAAATGTGTGTTCTTGGAATGTTTTATTCCTGGAACTGTTTCAGACCTATTCTAATGAAATTAACTCTTTTTGACCATGGAGTGCTTTGTGGCATTGTTTGAACATATATTTGTAAAGAAAATGTTCATTGCATGTTGCACTTAATGAATTTATACTAATTAATAAAACATAAATATTTCTAGAGTAACTAAACCATAGGCACACAGGTCAAATATTTTCCCAAGAATCCTGAAATTCTACAACATTTTCTACACATTTGATACTTAGATCATGACTCCTTGCATACTCTCTTCCATTGTTTGCCCATTCCAGATGTACTGTATTTGGTGGAATCGGGCTTCTTTTTAGAATGTAATGCAATGATCATCTTTTTGTATTTGATTTCTATAATTTGGTCTATGCATCCTCGTGGTCACTTGGTTGACCTGCACCATGCCTTGATTGTAGTTATAGGAATAACCATGTCACCCATCTTATGGTTTTATGTGCATTATGGCAGATATAGAAACAGCAATGTGCAAATTATAGGGTTTATTTGCTTACACATTTCCACTAGACAGTAATCAACCAATCAAACTCTGGCTTTCATTGTATTACTTGCACTAGACAGAAAAAGCTGATTGGTTGCTTTATTTCACTGCAAACAGTGCACCTAAATACAGTGTCAATACTGCAAATTAGCCCTAACGTATATTATGTGATTAGCAGTCCATTGTGCATGCATTGTATAGGACTATTGGCAACATGGGTAACAGTGATAAACAGTACTTTTTACTTTTTAAAAAGGATCAATGCCATTGTTTTTACCCACTGCTCCACACATTCCACAGTATTAAATGGTTTATGAGCAGAGAATCAGTAATTAATATTAAATTTAATCTCAGCATGTTTTGCAATGTTTTAATATGGAAGTAAAATGGCATGGTCAGTATTTTCTGTTCGAAGAAAATATATATTGAAGAACATTTATGTTACCTGATGACTTCAGCGCTAGAAATGCAGCATCGTATTTGATTAACAAAAATAAAATAATTTAATGATTTTAGGTTTTCTATTACAATTATATTGCATTTTAGTTTATAATGCTTTTTACCACTTATTTACAAATTAACTCAAGACGGGATTTGCTAAGTGATAAACATGCAAAATGAAATCTTGAAATACTTGATCTTTTGTACCTCAGTCTACTCCAGAAACTAAACATTTAAAAAGCTTAAAGCAGCATCATAGAAGATTACTGGTAATACTGTAGGTCTTACTTTTAAATGTAAAAAAAAATTATAGAAATGTAGAAAATATTATATAAAAAAGAGAAGTAAAACGGCATTGATAATTAAAGTCTACTGAGAAACATTTCCCTAAAATTATCATGTTAACTGCTTCACTGTATAATAGTATTGCATATATTAAGCCTTAAATTCAGCATGTGTGCATGTATTTTTGCATGGAAGGAAGCTTAAAAAAAAAAAAATTAAAAATGGTATGGAAGTATTGTATGCTACTCTCCTGAGGAGCAAAATGCAAATCCCTACTTCTACGGGGAGATGTATCAGACCTTCTAAAGAAGGGAGAAGTTGCCCATGGCAACCAACCAGAAATTGTCTAGTATATGCTATAAAATAATAGCTATGGGCAACATATCCAAATGTCCTTTTAAGAAGGTCTGATAAATCTCCACCTAGTCACAAGGACATTTTACACTGGGTTTTTTCTAGAGCGTAACAGACTGTTTCCACAATTGGGGCTTGTCAGTGCAGCATGGGATTTCCGCATGCACTATCAGTCTGTTACTAATTTCTGTGTTTGAACTAAGCAAACAACAATAGTGGTAAAGGTGAACATTGACTTGTATGAAACAGTGACATGTCCCAGTGACAAATAGAATATGCACTCATCAGGACCGTAACTAGGGTGGTGCGACATGTGCCGTGACACAGGGCACCACAGAACAGGAGGCGCTGTTCAGCTGTGCCTGTCAATTTTCCGTTTATAATCATTCTCACTTTCTCATCTTTGAGGCCTGGTATCTCCTGGCTGCCCCTATCTCCTCTCTGTCTGACTCCCCCCTCCATCTGGCCTCCTCCCCTCCAGTCACATCTTCCTTTGTCTAATGCACACATATTGAAATACTGTCATACCAGGGACTCAAACCCATCACCCATAATATTGCAGCCATTGGATTCACACTGTATTTGGCACTGACACCTGGATAACAGTGGCTCTGGTAGTTTGCACGGGAAAAATCAGATTTGTCATGCCATGTTCCCCATTAGGCCACACCCCTTTTCCGGGCATGCGCCTTATGTCCCTATTTAAAAAAAAGGGGGAGGGGGCGCAATGCTCTTTCTGGCCAGGGCACCAAAAAATCTAGTTACAGCTCTAGTACTCATACCACAATAGTGCTGATGCAAATCACATAAGTCATAATGGTGAACCTTTTAAAACTTAATTTGTGAACATGAAGATACTCTGTAATAAATTAATTTAGGAACATCACACCTTGATTATGCAAACCTGCTTTGTTGAATTGTTTTGATATGTTGCATGTAAATTGCTGCGTATAAATGAGGAAGGAGATTTTAGCTGGTAGCAAGTGTCTAAAATTAACAAAACAGCGTTCCTCCTTTAACCTGTGCTAAAAGTCCCCTCTTACTTTTACACCACTGGCTACTGTTTTAAGAAAGGGAACTCAGATGAGTTATGAGCTAGAGATGTGAGACCATGCATGCTTGCAACTTAATGCTTGCAACTTAATAAGTATACTTTTTTTTCACATGACTAATGCATGACATGTAATGCAAGATTTGTTGCAATTATTTGAGCAAATTTTCCCAAAAAGATTTGGGACAGCGTACCAATTTGGAGCATATTCCATTTCACACATTCATTTATCTTACATAATGTAATATCATTTAAAGGATAATTCTTTACCAAAAAGGTCTCTGACATCCTGCACTCTCCCAGTGGCAGTATATTGTTCATGGATAACACGCTGCTTATCTTTTTAAAGGAGAATGCAGCAGACATTCCATTGTGTTGTACCCTGACTGCATGCTGCCACCTGGAGTATGTAGGAGCAAGCAGTGTAGCAGCTTGCCACACGAGGAGGTGGAGTTCTTACAGACCCCAGATAAATAATCGGAGATCAGGGTTTTCTTGAAATATTTCATCAAAGATGAAAATTCAGTTATGGTTGGAAATATCAGTTAAATTAAATAATAAAAAAATCCAAACCAAAATATAATATCTTAAACTGTATTTACTATATAAATAGAATTAAATATTAACCATAAAATTTGTAAAAATTGTACCTGAATGTATGGCCACAATTTTTTTATAAATTAAATATACTTTTTACAATTTTAAAATAATATCATCTTTGGTAAATTTTACTAAAATAAATTAAAAAAATCCTAACAATGAAGTATATAAGGAAAACCCTCACAAAACATGTAATCCAAGTTTCCATGTAATTCAGTGATGATGTTCAGAGATGTTTTTTATTGAAATATAGATTTCAATTAATTTTCATATGCTAAAACTCATATATTCCAAATATTTACTGACACATAATTAGTAGTACTCAGTGACTGCAATTTCAATCTAATAAAAATATTTTTAACCAATCAGCAACAACAAAATATGCACATTATTAAGATTATTATGATTGCAATGTTTATGCTAATGTATGGGTGGGGTGGTACCTTTTTTTCAGAGTGTCTAAAGTCACTAGGAAAAGGGATGGTGTATTGCAAGAACATAAAACCTGATGTAGTAGGTTATTGAAGAGGTCACTCATTGCCTTGTATTACTGTGCAGTTAAAACAATAATGATATTTATTTTGTGATCTACACATGATTCTGTCCTTAGCCTTAATTCATTATTTCTGTGTTCAAATATGTACTATGGTGAAAATGAAAAATGCATTGTACTTTTTGGAGTTTAATGTAGCACAATTTATACTATAAAATTCTATACTATAAAATAGTGTACTACAATATATTTGTAGCTTTAAAAATTAAATTGTTGCTTACTCATATTCTTTGCATGGTATTAAGAAAAAGTACCACTGACTCAAAATGTATATGTTAGAAACATCTAATTCAGCCACTGAAAATAAAACTAAAAAGTTCAGTTAAAAAAATGTATCAAAAGAATGCTCTGTACTGTGTTCACACTGAAATTTTGAAAACGTTTGCAAAACAATAAAAGTTTTAATGCTGAATGAAGAAAGAAATTTGTCATATTGTAAAAAAAAAAGCTGACATGGAAATTGTATAGAATAGGAAATATTTCTCTCTAAAACAGTTCGGTTTAATCATTGTTTAATGCATTTCTAGTCAAGTATTACATTTAAATAATTATTTTTATGTGCACTTCTATTGTAAGGCATGTTTTTGCTTACTACATGTTTTTCAGAGGATGAATGCTTTTTCATATATTAATTTTATTAAATTAATGCGCTTGCTACTTTTATCACAATAAAATAAATAGTTTTATTGGGGGGAGGAGGAGAGGAAGTGGCTCTATTTGTTGCAAATACAGCAACTTACCAAGCTGTATTCCAAGTCCTATAATTAATGTGAAAGCCCAATGAAGTAAGGAAAATGCAAAACTTCATTAAAAAAAATGTAACCTATACTTCTGGCTAATATTACTAACAATAAAAATATTTTACAGATACTGGGGTTGATCTACATTCCATGCACAGCTCAATAAGATTCCTCTCTCCCTGTCCAGCCATATGCCACTTTATCGGTCTCCATGAGATCAATCAACATTTGCAGCAAAATCTTTCTGTAACCGAGGGGTCTATTTATCATGGGTGGGTCTGTGGCTGAAGTAACTATCATTATGTATACTGAGAATGTAGTTGCACCCCAATTTAACATTCTGGGAAGCCAATTGGAGCCCCGGTTGATACCCCATCTCCTAAAATGAATTTTCTCTTTTTTTTTTTACGCTCACCGATAGCTTAATCCTGCTGGCAAAGTGTTAAAGTGATATACGCGCATGTGACTAATGTATACACACAGGGATTTGACTTGGAGAGGATCCAGTGAAGCCTCTCCAGCTTTGCTGGTACCCCATTACAGGAAATGGATAACACCATTTTCAGATGGAGTTAGCTAGCAGAGAGAAGCTAGACTTTTAGCGGCTTGTTACATTGACTGAGGCCATCATCCCTATAGAGGTCTATGGGGATTGCTGTAAGAGGAGCAAAATGGGTTACCACCTTCTTAAATTGAGAAAAGTGGAGCTAAACTAAATATCCGCTTTATAAATAGACCCTTATTTTTGTCTGGAGGGTAGCTACAGAGAAACAACTGTCACTTCACCGGTGCTTTTTGCAATCATAGAACCAGGATGTGTAGGCTATTTCAAGATGGTTGAGGAAAAGATACATTAGCAATCATGTTTCCTGGTTTATTTACTTTTTTGAGTCTAACCTAATGTTTCATACTTTTTGCATGCTCTTTGGTGCATATTGGTTTTAAAAGAACTCCAAACATTAAAAGTGTGTCTTACTTGTGTGTACTGTATTTTAAGTTTTAATGCAATGTTTTATGATAATTTACCAAATAATGATATCAAACACTACATTACAAGTGCCTTGTTACTAACTAGACCATCACCATCCACAAGATATAAATTTATTGAAATGTATTGCTATGTGGTATGTTATTATTTGTTCTTTAAGATGTGCTTGATTGTTTGAAGGCCTTAGCTGAACAGTACAGTCTATAACTAACCTGTACAGAATAAAAATTATCTTGTACAGTTAAAAAAGAGGACAAAATATGATATTGAATGATATAATATGGATTTTAAAGGTTGTAAATCGGCGAGAATGCTTTAACAGATTAAACACATACTAATGATCTATTTTACTCTGTCATGAGCAGAGAAATACATGAATTCCATCAAATATACAATATTTAGTAATTACTGTTAAAATGAAACTGTAAAATATGGTCAATGTGCATGAGGCTCTACATACAGTAGACTTACGTACACATATAGAAATATCAAATAGTTGAGATATAAATTAAGAATATGTATAAAAACACATTACTGGTGGTATGACTTGACTGCCTATGATGGCGGATGCATTTGTGCTGTGCTCCGTATACTAACCACGGTAATCTAAAAACATTGCTGGTGATATAACGTCACTGATTAATACTACCATTTGGCTTTAGAGCTTCCAATTGAGCTTTTCAGCTGTTCTCCGGACTGTTCCTTATCATGGGAGTGAGACTTCTACCACAGTGCAGGACCTAACCCTACCAGGTCCAGCCGACTTCTCCATCATCTTTGTCTGATTCCCTTGCAAAAGTCATTACTGGGTACAGAAGCTGATCATCTCAAAAGATAGCTGTGAGAACTGTGCTGCTGCAGCTTATTTCCCGACTGAAACCTCTACCTGCTTCTCTATAAAAATACCATCAGAGTGGTGGATCGCCAGTATAAGGACTTTGCCGAACCCCTTCTTCTGGTCTTGGAAGTGCTATGCTAAATAATCTTTGGGACTGCACATCCCCCCTTCCCAGATAACACTTCACTGCTAGTGAAGTGGTGTCTTCAAAACTCCTTTTCTCCCCTGCTCTCTCTCCTGGCAGGACCAATTCAAGCAGATCAAGCCTAGATAGAGGCCCCAACAGCTAAAGTGATATAGCAATAAAGGGACTGTTACTACACCTCACACCCTCAAACCATGACTGGTGGTACTTTTTTTTTTAATAGCACCACTGACTGGCCTTGTGATCACTCTGTGGCTACACTGACACTACACAGATCCAGTGCATAGTGGGTGAGTGCCAAGACGTGTGCCTTTTATAATTTATACTTCTTCCTCTAGATATTTCCTTTTTTTCTCACATGCCTCCTACCTCCACCGGATATTTTTTTTCTACCTATGTATTAACTGTAACCCGCAGGGACAGTGGTAGAGAATGTCCCTGCGATTACATCCTGGCCACATCAGAGGAGTCTTTAACATTTTCGAAAGACTCCTCCTGAGAAACTGACACTGCGCATGTGCACAGTTAGCGGAGCCGGACGGAAGTTGCGAGAAAGGGGTTGTAAGATGCTCTTTTTTCCAAATATACCTCCATGAGCATAAAGTGATTTACACCATCTGAGGATAGAGTACACCAATGGGGCCAAGCGCAGAAAAGCTTCTCCATTGATGATAATAATAATAATAACACTGCTTATCAATTATTATCATTTATTTATATGGCGCCATAAGTGTTCCGCAGCGCCTTACAAAGTACATGAACATATAAGTAACCAGTGACTTACAATAAAATACAAAACAGGACATAGACATGTATAACAAACATTACTATATTAGCGACCTTTATGCCCACATAAGCAGCCAAGTGTTGGTTGCCCTAGTGGGGAGTAAGAGATAAATTAAATTACAGTAGGGAGAAGCACAAGAGGATAAAGGGCCCTACTCGAAAGAGCTTACATTCTTTAAGGGAGGGGCAGACAAACAGGAGTGACACAGATGGGGTAGGCGGGGAGGAAGGAAGATGTAGCAGCAAGTTAGGATGAGAGCTGGAAGGCTTTAATGAAGTAGTGGGTCTTAAGAGCTCGTTTGAAAGATTGTAGAGAGGTGCAGAGTCTGATGGGGAGAGGGAGGGAGTTCCAAAGGTGGGGAGCAGCATGGGCAAAATCTTGGAGGCAGGAGTGGGAGGAAGTAATCAATTGGCATGAGAGGCAGCGTGTATTAAGTGAACGAAGAGGGCGGACAGAAAAGTGAAGGGAGAGGAGATCAGAGATGTAAATGGGAGAGGAATGGGTGAGGGCTTTGTAAGTTAGTGTGAGAATCTTGAATTGGGTTCTGAAAGGGCAGGGGAGCCAGTGGAGGGCTTGTAAGAGAGGGGAGGCAGATGTAGAGCATTTGGAGAGGAAGATAAGCCGAGGAGCAGCATTGAGCACAGACTGGAGAGCGAGAGATGGGATTTAGGGAGGCCAGATAGGAGGAGATTACAGTAGTCCAATCTGGAGATGACCAGTGAATGTATGAGGGTTTTGGTGGCATCCTGGGTGAGAAAGGGTCTGATCTTGGAAATATTCTTGAGATGGAAATGACAGGACTGCGAGAGGTTCTGAATATGTGGTTTGAAGGAGAGGGAAGAGTCCAGGATGACTCCAAGACAACGCACTTTGGGACTAGATGAGATAGTTATGCCATCTATTGATAAAGAAATAGTGGGACATGATGTTATGTGGGAGGGTGGGAAGATGATCAGCTCAGTCTTAGAAATATTAAGTTTGAGAAATCTCTGGGACATCCAGGAAAAGATAGCAGAGAGACAGTTAGAGAAATTAGTGAGTTTACCTAGAGAGATCGTATAGAGAGAATAGGAGAGGTCCAAGAACAGAACCTTGGGGAACACCTACTGTAAGAGGCTGTGGTGGGGAGGAGTTGTGAGAGGAAACAGAAGGAGCAGTCAGAGAGGTAAGAGGACAGCCAGGAGAGGGCAGTGTCACATAGACCAAGGGAGTGAAGGATTTGCAGCAGGAGAGGGTGGTCCACAGAGTATTAATTTGTACCTGCTGGAATCCACCACCACAGGTCCTTCTGTACGTTCTGGAGGCTGGTCTCCCTGGAAGAGTTGATGATTCATTTTTATGAACATCATCTCCACATTTTGTGGAAGCAACCTCCTACACCTTTCGCTGACAAGGTTCCCGGCTGCACTAAACACTCTTTCGGAGTACACACTGGAGGGGGGGCAACTCAGGTAAAATAGAGCCAGTTTGTACAGGGTCTCCAGATTGCCTCTTTTTCCTGCCAGTACAGGTACGGACTGTCTGACATGCCTACTTGGATGCTGTCACCGATGTAATCCTCCACCATTCTGTCAATGGTGACAGGATCATATGCAGTGACAGCAGACATGTCAGAAATTGTTGCCAGGTCCTTCAGTCCGGACCACATGTCCAAACTTGGTCCTGCCTGCCCTGCATCACCGCCAGCGGGTTGCTTAGGATACCTAAGTTTTTCATGGCAGCCCCAGTTGCGGGAGAAAATGAAGAAGGAGCTGTTGACGTGTCCCATTCCGCTTCAGCTGACAGTGTTTTCACCAGCAGGTCTTTGCACCTCTGCAGGCTTGTGTCAGCCGGAAAGAGAGACACCACATAGGCTTTAAACCTAGGATCGAGCACGGTGGCTAAAATGTAGTGGTCTGATTTCAACAGATTGACCACCCTGGAATCCTGGCAAAGCGAATGAAGGGCTTCATCCACAATTCCCACATGCCGAGCGGAATCGCTCTGTCTTAGCTCCTCCTTCACTTTCTCCAGCTGCTTCTGCAAAAGCCTGATGAGGGGAAAGACCTGACTCAAGCTGGCAATGTCTGAACTGACTTCACGTGTGGCAAGTTCGAAGGGCTGGAGAACCTTGCACAACACGGAAATCATTCTCCACTGTGCTTGAGTCAGGTGCATACCCCCTCCTTTGCCTATATCATAGGTGGATGTATAGGCTTGAATGGCCTTTTGCTGCTCCTCCATCCTCTGAAGCATATAGAGGGTTGAGTTCCACCGCGTCACAACCTCTTGCTTCACGTGATGGCGGGGCAGGTTCAAGAGTGTTTGCTGGTGCTCCAGTCTTCGGCACGCAGTCACTGAATGGCGAAAGTGGCCACAAATTTTTCAGGCCACTCAAAGCGTCTCGTGCTCGCCCCTGTCGCTTTTCAGAAAACTCTGCACCACCAAATTTATTGTGTGAGCAAAACATGGGACGTGCTGGAATTTGTCCAGATGTAATGCCCGCACAATATTGATGGCGTTGTCAGATATCACAAATCACCAGGAGAGTCTAAGTGGGGTAAGCCACTGGGCGATGATTTCCCTCAGTTTCTCTAAGAGGTTTTCGGCTGTGTGCCTCTTACTGAAACTGGTGATACACAGCGTAACCTGCCTTGGAATGAGCTGGCGTTTCTGAGACGCTGCTACTGGTGACGCTGCTGTTGTTGCTGCGTAAGGTGATACATCTACCCAGTGGGCTGTCACAGTCATATAGTCCTTAGTCTGCCCTGTTCCACTTGTCCACATGTCCGTGGTTAAGTGGACATTGGGTACAACCGCATTTTTCAGGACACTGAGGACACTTTCTGACGTTTCTGTACAGTCTCGGTATCGCCTGCCTAGTGAAGTGGAATCTAGACGGGATTTGGAACCGGGGACACACTACCTCCATCAATTGTCTAAATCCCACAGCACTAATGGCGGATACCGGACGCACGTCTAACACCAACAAAGCAGTCAAGGCCTCAGTTATACGTTTTGCATCAGGATGACTGCTGTCGTACGTCATCCTCCTCGCTAAGGACTGTTGGAGGGTCAATTGTTTAGTAAAAGTAGTGGTGTTACTACTTCCTCTCTGGGATGAACGACTCCCAGCAGCAGCGGCAGCAGTAGGCGTAGCAACGCAGGATCCTCCGGAGGAATCCCGGATAGGAGAGTCAGTCATGCCAGTGACATGGCCTGCAGGACTACTTCCGATCCTGACTAAGGAGGAAATTGACGACGAGGGAGTTGACGGTGTGGTTTGCAGGCGCTTGGATACAACAGGACAAAGGGATTTAGGTGTCCCTGGACTGCTTACGGTCTTAGCCAAAGTTTCTGAACTTGACAGTAACTTTTTATGAACGCGCTGCAGGTGACGTATAAGGGAGGATGTTCCTAGGTGGTTAATGTCCCTACCCCTACTTATTTCACATTTACTTATGGTACATATGGCAAGATGGATTTGGATAGAAATATTGCCAGACCAAAGAGGTGGAATGTTTGGTCTTCTCCCAGGCATGACCGTGATGGGCTTTTTCATCCCATGGACAACAACTGTCCCCCCCAGAGCCTGATTTAAACAAACCACATCACCAACAGAATCCTCCTCGCCAACTTCCTCCTCAGCGCCAGCTACACCAGTATCCTCATCCTGTTGTACTTCAACAGTGACATCTTCAATTTGCATATCAGCAAGTGGACTGTGGGTGCTCATTTCAGCACTTGCAGAGGGCATGCAAATGGTGGAAAGAGCCACCTCTTCCCGTCCAGTGCTGGGAAGGTCAGGCTTCGCAACCGCCACCACCCTCGGGGCCTCATTCAGAGGCGGTCGGAGGATGCAAGCGGTCGCTCTAAACTGGGCGGCCGCTTGCATCCTGACCGGCCGCCTCTGTTTCGGTCGTTAGGCAGTGGGTTTACACCCACAGCTCTAACGACCGCTAGGGTGATGGTCACGATGGTCAAGGACCATCGCGACCATCGGGGCTTACGACGAGACCCTAGGGTAGGGTCTCACTTGTCGTAAGCCCCGGAGAGCTTCTGGCTCTGTCAGAGCCAGAAGCTCTCCACTGACATCACTAGTGATGTCAGTGGGGCCTCCCCCAAACGGCAGGCATTCCGATGGGAACACCTCCATTTGGGCTGCCACCCCTCCGGCCCGCCTTCCAAATGGGGCGAGCTGTCAATCAACATCGGCAGCTCGCCCCCTTTCAAAAGAGACCCGCTACGACTCGCGCTGTCAGTCATAGCAGGTCTCACGCATGCTCATGAAGGAGCCGGCTCCCTCGTGCGCATGCGCACTGGGCAAACATCGAGGCGGCCGTGCGTTCGTAGACCGTACGGCCGCCTCTGAATGAAGCCCTTGGACTCTCCTTGGGGATTTGTGATATCTTCTTAGAACGCACAGTTCTTTGCTGTGCTTTTGCCAGCTTAACTCATTTGATTTTTTTAGCGGGATGAGGGCTTCCATCGTAATGTGAAGCTGAACCACTAGTCATGAACATAGGGAAAGACCTTAGCCGTTCCTTGCCACTCCGCATCGTAAATGACATATTGGCAAGTTTACTTTTCTCCTCAGATGATTTAAATGTTTTTTAAGGTCATTTTCCTGAACTTTGTCATTTGGGATTGTATATGCCCTCTACTATGACATTGGGCATCGGCCTTGGCAGATGACGTTGATGGCATGTTATCGTCTATGTCATGACTAGTGGCAGCAGCTTCAGCACTAGGAGGAAGTGGTTCTTGATCTTTCCCTATTTTATTTTTATCGGAGATAGTTTGGTCCTCCATTTATGTTATATTGATATATATGTGCAGCTAAGGCGCACACAAAAACAGAAAATAATTTTTTATTTTTGTTAGAGACTAGTGCACTTTGTGGGTTACACTACCCTTTAAGAAATGAGCCAGCCGGCTCTTTACTTATGGGACACAGGCGCACGCTTGGCGCTGCTCCTTTGTTGATGCACGTGCAGCTACAGTGCACACAATTCACAAAGACAGAAAAAAAAATAATTTTTTATTTTTTGTGGAGAGCACTTTGGGAGTTACACCACCCTTTAAGAGATGAGCCAGCTGGCCCTTTACTTATGGGACACAGGCGCATGCTTGGCGCTGCTCCTTTGTTGATGCACGTGCATCTACAGTGCACACAATTCACAAAGACAGAAAACATTTTTTTTTTTATTTTTTGTTGGAGTGCACTTTGGGAGTTACACCACACTTTAAGAGATGAGCCAGCTGGCCCTTTACTTTTGGGACACAGGCGCATGCTTGGCGCTGCTCCTTTGTTGATACACGTGCAGCCACAGTGCACACAATTCCCAAACACAGAAAATATTTTTGTATTTTGTTTGGAGTGCACTTTGGGGGTTACAGCACCCTTTAACGGTCAAGCCAGCTGGCCCTTTACTTATGACCCAGGCGCACGCTTGGCATTACTTTGTTGATGCACGTGCGGCTACTTCGCACACAATTCACAAACACAAAATAATAAAAAAATGTATTTTTTTTGGAGTGCACTTTGGGGGTTACAGCACACTGTAACGGACAAGCCAGCTGCCCTTTACTTATGGGACACAGGCGCACGCTTGGCGCTACTTTGTTGATGCACGTGCAGCTACTGTGCACACAATTCACAAACACAAAGAAATATATATATATTTTTGGAGTGCACTTTGGGGGTTACAGCACCCTTTAATGGACAAGCCAGTCGGCCCTTTACTTATGGGACACAGGCGCACACTTGATGCTATTTTGTTGATGCACGTGCGCTTACTGTGCACACTGGGCCTGATTCAGAGCCAGACGCTATTTGCGGTCGCTCATTCAGAAAAAAGGGGTGGCTATTCAAATGAACCATTCGAATATTTGCAGTCTGTTCACGCCTCTAGGTCTGAATGAGCGAACAAAACTTGCGGTCGTTTTTTGGAAAACTACGCCCCCTGGCCGCTCGCATCCTACGTCATGTCCGCTATTTATTAGATTAATCGAGTACATCGACTAGCGTATGAACTGCTCACTATTTTTGTGGTTGGTTTTTCCTACCACAATCTTGCGAGCAGTTCTGACTATAAAGTAACCCAGTGACGTGGTCAATGACGCTGCTGTATTAATTATGCACACCCATAAAACGCCCGTTTTGACCTTTAAGCACGCCTGCGTTTGGATCTCCACTCCCCGTTTTCAAGCACCTTCCCCTGTTACCACCCACATACTCCTCCTCATGTCACTCAAAATAGCAGGCATTCACTATTTAGCGAACAAACTGTTTTCGGCCGCACTGAATGGTTCGCACATGCGTATTACGATCCGTACGCATGCGCAGTTGTGCAAACATCGCTCGGAACGAACGAGCGGCCACTTACGAGCGGCTCTGAATCAGGCCCACAATTCACAAACACAAAAAAATATACAGCACCCTTTAACGGAGAAGCCAGCTGGCCCTTTACTTATGGGACACAGGCACACACTTGCCGCTGCTCCTTTGTTGATGCACGTGCAGCCACAGTGCACACAATTCACAAACACAGAAAATAATTTTTTATTTTTTTTGGAGTGCACTTTGAGGGTTACAGCACCCTTTAATGGACAAGCCAGCCGGCCATTGATTTATGACACAGGCGCACGCTTGGTGCTACTTTGTTGATGCATGTGTGGCTACTGCGCACACAATTCACAAACACAGAAAAAAAAAAAAATTTTTTTTGGAGTGCACTTTGGGGAGCACCCCTTATGCACAGATCACCCCCTGGACAACACTACAGCACCCCTCTAGGACTACAGCCTTTATGGGACACTGCACAACACAGTCCAGCCAGCCCCTATAGACTTTGGAGTGGACACAGCCCCTATGGACAACTGACTACACAACACAGCCCAGCCAGCTCCTGTGACAGCAGCACAACACAGCCCAGCCAGCCACTATGACAGCAGCACAACACAGCCCAGCCAGCCCCTATGGGCAACAGCAGCACAACACAGCCCAGTCAGCCCCTATGGACAAGAGCAGCACAACACAGCCCAGCCAGCCCTAGCTCACACCCTCCCTCTTCTATAAAAGGTCCGCGGGGACCTTTTATAGAATCCAAAACCCGCGAGATCCGGAAGGCGGGATGATGACGTTTTGCCTCGATTTCAGATCCGACTCAGATCAGGGGGGGGGGGCTCGGGGGGGGTTTCAGATTTCAGAAATCCGAACCCGCTCATCCCTACTGTAGATGTAATTTTATTGTGGTCTAGTGTGCTGCAGCAGCACTCAGCATTAAACGGGTGGCACTGGGAAGTAAATCTCAGCTTGTTGGGGTTTGTAATAGCAGCCCAAAGCATAACACTGGGCATAGGGGTTGCAGGGAGCAACAAGTGTGCTAAAGACTGGGAGCTACTCTGACAGTGATGAGATGGGTAAAGTCTAGGGATGTGCGCTGACCCCCGTGTTTTGGTTTTGGTTCTGTATCTCCTTCAAGGTTTTGGTTCTGGATTTGGTTTTGCAAAACCACCCTTTCGTGTTTTGGATTGGATCAGTATTTTCTTAAAAAAAATTATAAAAACAGCTAAAATCACATAACTTGGGCCTTTTTTCATTCCTACAGTATTATTAACCTCAATAACATTTATTTCCAGTCTTTTCTAATCAATTTTGACCACTTCACAGCTCACAATATTGTTCAGAAACATTGGCCAAAGGCTAGCTGGCTAACCTAAGCAACCAACAGAGCAGCAGCACAAACACACGGCAGTGATTTCTGTTTACATATGTTTTACATATTAGTAATGTATTAGCAATAACCAATCAAACTAACTCGCAAGTATGTTCAATAGAAAACAATACAACACAGAAATATACTACTAATCGTAAGTGGAATATTCTTGCTCAAAACAAGTAGTCATAGTTAACAAGCAACAAACAAAAAACCCTAAACCATGTGTAAATAGCAACAGCAGACATGAATGCCCCCTACACAAGTGCACATGCCCTCAGCACAAGCCTATTCTCAGTGCCCAATCTGTATTTCCCTCCTGGGGGGTGCAGGGCCACTGATGACTGGCACTCTGTGCCCATGTAAAGCCCTGTTCATTCAGCCTTTTTGTTGAGCAGTTCCCCAAAATCTCCCCAACCATAAAAACAGCATTCCATACCTGTGGATCAGATAAAGTGCAGGGTACTGTGCGGGTTGGATACAGTGCAGGATATAGTGTGGGTCTGATATAGTGCGGGATACAGTGTGGGTTGGATACAGTCATACTTGCCGACTTTTAATGAACCTTTTCCGGGAGAAGCACAGTCATCTCGGCTTTGGGGGGTGGGGCCAGGCTACAGCTGTACTTAGGCCACGCCCCTTTGCTGGAAAGCCCGCGATTCATGGGTCCGCAAGGAGGTGGCAGAAGTAAATGACGCAATTCACATCATTTAGCTCGGTCCCCTGCATACGGACCGGAAAATCTGTCCTAAATCTCCCCATGCGGGAATGCGGTAGATGTGACTAGTCTTTCGGGGGTGTGGGGAGGTTACCCGAAAAATTGGGAACCTCTCGCGACTCCCGGGAGAAAAGGCATGTATGGATACAGGCCGTGATTCAGAGCCGGACGCTCTGACAGAGCGCTCACTCTGAATCAGGGCCGTCCTTCTTGATTTTTAGAGCGGCCTCCTGGCCGCTCGTATAGCTGTGGGTGACCACCCACAGCTATAGCGAGCGGCCAGGAACATGGTCGCGATGGTCAAGACCATCGCGACCATCGGGCTTGCGACGAGACCCTTGTGGTAGGGTCTCGTTGCCGCAAGCCCTGGAGTGCTTTCGGCTCAAACAGAGCTGAAAGCACTCCCACTGACATCACTTGTGATGTCAGTGGGGCTGGCCCCAGATGGTAGGCGTTCCCATGGGAACGCCTCCGTCTGGGCAGCCACGCCCCCGGCATGCCACCAAAGGGGGCGTGCTGTCACTCAACATCGACAGCACGCCTCCTTTGGTACGAGACCCGGAGCGACGGTTTGCCCGTCGCTATCCGGGTCACGCGCATGCGCACGACTTAGCCGGCTCCGTCATGCGCATGCACACTGGGCCACCATTGACCCGCTTGCGAGTGCTTGTGAGCGGGTCTGAATCAGGCCCAAAATGCAGGTCGGATGCAGGGCCTGATTCAGAGCCAGTTGCTCTGACTGAGCGCTCTCTCTGAATCAGGGCCGGTCTTTTTTATTTTAAGAACGGCCTCCCGGCCGCTCGCAACAATCGGGTTTGTGACGAGACCCTTGTGGTAGGGTCTCGTTGCCGCAAGCCCCAGAGAGATTTTGTCTCAGAGCCGAAATCTCTCCCACTGACATCACTCGTGATGTCAGTGGGGCCTCCCCCAAACGGAGGCGTTCACATGGGAACGCCTCCATTTGGGCAGCCACTCCCCCGGCCCTCGACCCAAGACTGCGGTGGGGAGCCAGCAATTGTCCTCTGGATTAGGTACAGCCGCAGACACTGTTGCCTCAGCGGTCCTTCAGCACACTTGGTTCTAGCATCAACCAGTGTTGTGATGTATTAATCCTGCCTACATTGGCATTGGTTCCGCCTACAGCTGATTTGGTACCACCCATGTGAGGCCAAATCTAGAAATTTTTCCAGGGCCACATTTAATTCCCAATCTTCGCCTGATGGTATTGGAAATTGTCCTGTGTGAGATCACACCAGATTCCAGTTGTTGGAAAGTCTCATTTAAAGTCAATACCTCCCCTCCCCGCACTGTGGGAGATCCCATACAAATTTAACAGTCTTCCCCCTGTTGTCATCGGGCAACTTGGTAATGCAGTCTCTGATATCGTAGACAAGAACTGGTCTCCGGAGGCCTGAAATATACGTAAGGGACATCCTAAAAGAAGGAAGAAAAGAGGATGAGTCTCAATATCTAATACAACATAATACATTGGTCCTATAGACATAATTTTCTACTTACATTTTCAGTGTATTTGCCAGATGGGAAATTTCACATCCTGTATACATACTCCTACTAAATCAGCATAAACATTTGCTTTAATCAGCAACTCTACTGTAATAAATGAGATATGGAACCTACTGTAATATCTGATCTATGTATAACATTGAACTTTTCAATTCCCTAAAATTCACTAATTGACACTGGTAGTTTTGTGGATAGTAAGAAAATACTAATGACCATCCAGTGTAATGTTGTTTTTGCTTAAAGTTTCTTAAAAGTCTCAAAAATCTTCATCTTTGTTCAACCTGCAAGATAGTTTCAGTGATGGGCTAATAGGCTATAGCTGTCCAGCTTCTGCCTTTTAATGTGCAAAGATTCATCTGTAAAGAGCACAAGTTTCTTCATCCGGCTTGGTATATGGTTCAGGAACATTTACCAGACCTTTCCCCATTTGTAAAAAGGGCAAATCTGCTTCAGATGCCTCAAAGGTAATTTTTCCAACAATTTGTTTGCTTACGGCAGCTGATTCTTGTGCAGTTATTATCTCACAGTTCATTAGTTCAGGTAGGCCCATTGTCAGCTGTTTGGAAACGTGACAGTTTTCTACAATGTCTCTGTTGACAGTTTGGAATAAGGCTTGCTGGAATGGAACTTCAGCTCCTTCATGGCTCACAAGTCCTTGCACAATCAGTGCTTTGCCTGCGATGAATTGCACACCATTCGGGCTAGGGGTGTGTGTATCAGAATGTACAAAGGGGCGAGTGACAAGCACCAAAGAGAAGGTGTCCACTGCAGTGCAACAGAATTTGACTCCCCCATGTCAAGTGGGCATAGGATCAATGAAAGCTATCTTCCGCACCTGACCTGCTAATATTCCCCTGTATATAGAGCCCATGTCTTTGGTTAACCTTTTCCTGTAATTCAACAGCTGACCTGTTTCACATTTCTTCACAATTTCTCTTGCCTTCAACTGTGTCATGAGAAGTCCTTTTCTCTGTGCCCAGTGCATTCGCAACTTCATTGCATTCTAGTTCATTGTGGGCATTAACATGGCCCACCGACACAGGGCTACCATTGCATTGATTCCAAACTTTGTTCCACAGGGTCGTGCCATCCCAGATTACTTTGCAGTGGTCTTGCCAGTTCTGCTTCTATGTTGGCATCCAAGTGGTTAGGCCTTGGAACACAGCCCAGCTATCTGTGTAGTGGACAATAGGGTTTTGGGATTCTTTCAGCACCATCAGCACAGCTCGCAGTTCTGCATATTGGCTTTATCCATCTTCACTGCTCTCATTCAACAGTCCTTCTGTAGCCGGCTGGAATGCTGCTGCTATCCAGCAACACCCTTGCGATTTCAATGTGGCTGATCCATCTGCAGCTGCTCTTATTTTAATTTGGGATATGACTCTGCCACCTGAACTGGTCTCTCATCTATTTGCAGTATGGATAGCTCCTTTTCTTCACTTTGTCTGATCTGACAGTCTGAAAAGATGGCTGTGTTGCTACAGATAGAGGGCCTGATTCAGACCCGCTCACTAGATGCATATGCAAATTTTTCAAAGTGACGCCACGGGAAGCGATTGCTCGCGAAGGCGTAAGTACGCCCACCATGTCTTAGCGAGCGGCCACTTTGTGTATGCATATGCCCAATTGCACAGGCAGAGCCGCCCACCAGCAACATGTCATCTCCAGGAAGTGTATTAAAACATTGGTACATCGAGCACCATCGGATGCGAACGCAGTGCTTGAAGTAGCTTTACCCTACCGCAAGCATTGCAAGGAAATCAGTGTGGCTGGTGACGTGTACTATGACGCTGCCTGTTAACTATGTACGCCTCTAAAATGGCATTGAAACACTCAGGCACTCCTGCATTCGCATCTCCAACCCCCCGTTATTAGTGTCCTGCCCCTGTTACCACCCACAAATGGCCTCTCCTGTCACTCATCACCCTGGGCTGCCTTTGCTGGGTGAGCGAGAGGGTTGCAATCACAGTGTGTAGTTCGCGCATGCGCAGAATGAAGCGTGCGCAAGCGAGTACGCAGAACATCAGGCCGCTTGCGAACGCACAGCCCAGAGTCCATAAAAGTTCTGTATCGGTGCAAGCAGCACCATAATCCAGTCATGGTACTTTTTGGCAACAATGGTTTAAACTTGACATGCCCAGCAAGCGGCAGTGATATAATGGGTGCAACGTAAGGGCCTTGTTGTTCTATGCGTATCTATTCTTATAAGTACCATCTTCCATGTATCAAAGTCTGATTTTGCATCCCTCTGTTATGCACAATCCATTCTTCTGCTCTGACTACTTCAGCAATCGACATGTCAACTCTGGCAATTGCTGTTGGTGACTGTGCAACTTTCAGCTGTTTCAAAACCATTGACTGATAAGGCTTTGTCAGTATACACTGGGGTCTGATCTTTCTTACTACTCACAATTGGCTTTTCTGCAATACAAAATACAGTGTTTACAGCCCAATGTTTTATCTGTTTTCTCTGTTATCAAACCACAGTTCCCCAACCAGTTTATCTGTTGTGGGTGCATAACTGTTGTGCATTGCCCTATATGATAGCTCATTGGATATCATTATTAGTGTGTTTCCCACCACTACTGTCTCATCAATAGCTGATAAACCATTAATGTCATTTGGAATAGATGCTTTTTCATCACAAACATGTTCAATTTTTTCATTGTGAAACTTAACAGTACCACTCTGGAAATCATGTTATATAAATGAAATATCCTCATTGGGGCAGTCTTCTATCTTAGAGGATATGGACTTTGACGGCAATCCTGCCTATCTCCCACCTCTCAGGCACTCAGGCACTTCCTGATTCTTGTTCAGTTTACCACACATAGCAAACTGGACAGTGCTTGGTAATTCAGATGTACCATCATGCAGCTCACAAACCAATGGCATGTTGTCAGAAACCTAATTTCCTAATTCATCTGACCATACTGCCACATGCACATATTTGTTACCATTCATTTCAGAATCATACTCTTGTTCTAACAATATGTGACTATAGAGATATCTGTAATTTCAATACATGTGGAATCTTCCGATTCATTCAATGCTTCTATCTGCAAACTTATTCTTTCAATTAGAGCTGTGTTTGTGAAGTGTTCTTTTCTCGCTCAGTAACAACTGCTAAGTAATGAACCACCTCACTGCTCCTCCCTTCTGAATTCACTAAACAGTGTAAGTTTCCTATCTCTGTCTGCGAGAAAGGTTTGCTTGTCACGGCTGCATTCTTCACCTAGATTCTGTGTCTGGAATCCCCCCTCCCTTCACAGCATCTATGAAGGGAATAGCAGAGTCCCTAACCACACATTAACTGCTTCCTCTTTCATCAATAACAGGCAATGATAAATACTGAAATTGATCATCTATAGATTTAGAATAATTTCTTTTTTCGACCTACAATACTGTTTGAACATTTCATTATTCTCTCTCAACTCACAACCAACATACTGCTTGTTCACATTATGCTGAGTTTTTTCATACCCACGTACATTTCTCTAAAAATCAGCCAGCTGAGTTTCCCATTTATCCATTACAAAATGGCATATTCTTTTTAACAAACTTAAAATGCATTTATCTTGTTTGTTCAATAAGACAAAAACAGTAAAACAAACAACATACATGGTGATTGTTCAGATCACACCTCTCTCATATAGAATAATACAGAGGAACTTTGCATTCAGGACAGTACTATCCATAGCTACTGAACCATGAAGGGAAATTACGATGGTCTTCACAGGACCCTAAACCATCAACAACACATCCCAAGCAGATTTATGGCTATTAACCCTTTGTATCCCACTTCTGACACCACTAATGTTCTCGGTTGAACAAGATAAAGTACTTGGATACAAAGACATTAATTAAGCCACACAAACAAATATCTCAGTTAAAAATATATTTATTACAAAGAAAAACAAAGTATATTATAAAATGTCACTTAACTGCTTGTTAGCTCAACTGCTTAGGATATAAATGGTTCATCGTTGCCAGCAGTCCATCTCCACCATCTGTGGAGCTGGAAATGTTGGCACTGTTTGCAGGTCAGTCTCGAGCAAAGGCTAATGAATTTGCTTTGTCCTAAACTCTTATACCAGCATGCCAGTGCCCTCCAGACATAACTTACAAATATGGGTATAAATCTGTTTCCAACTACACTATTGGTTAAATACTGATAAAAAAGCTTTAACAAACTAATGCCTGTGTAGATACTAAAAGACAATGCCATGGAGATATATGATGTGTCTAGTTTTGACATTCCTTTGTACCACCTAATGCTTGACATATTCATAAACATACTGAACAAAACATGGCTTTTAGCAGCCATTTTTTCTCTCCCATGACACATTCCTTCAGAATTGGGCAGCAACCAATGCTACTAGTACTGGGGCTACCATCAGCACCATAAAGGCATTGTGAAAATATAGGATCGACAGCTACAAGAGTTACATTAGCCCTGAGAAATAGGCAGATGCGGGTCACACTCATCACGATTTTGGATAAGTGGGGGATCTACCTCTGTGGAGGGTTTTCCTCATGTTGCAAAAGTTACTATTCCCCTATCAATTGGTTACTTCGGCATGAGGTTTTTCAATCCCCTTTATGTGCTGCGAACATCAAGTGAGTATGCATTTAGTTGTAGGGAGGATAGGGATGCTATGCTTTACCAAGTCATAATGCTGTTATTGACATCTTCCTCCTGTTTTAGATCCGTGGAGCAGGCCTGGAGGCACGTGGATCATGGGCCATTCATTTATCTACAGGGCCAAGAATTTTGTCAGGGACAATGATTTAGGTAGGGCCTGGGACAAGCAGTGTCAAAATATATGGTGGGTAAGAATGAGGGACATGAAGCAGGAGCAGTTAAAGTCGGCACTGATCAGGGCAAGTAGGCTGTGCGGGGACCCTAGTAGGATAGTTGTACACCTAGGGGGTAATGATTTAGGTAGAATGACATTCAGGAATCTGTTTAGGACAATGAAAACAGATTTAGAAAAAGTAAAGACCCGTTGGCCAAACTTACACCTTGTTTGATTGGTTATAATTCCAAGAAGAGGCTGGTGAGGCGCGTCGGGTGCAGTGATGAACAGAACAATGAGGAAAGTCAATAACTTGATGAGATGGTGAGAAATGCCAATTTCAAACTTAACATAATCAAAGTTCATTGTCAACAACATGATGGGAGGATGATATGTCCTCTGGGGCCATGTAGTGATTGAGCACACTTACTGGAATAGATTTCCTCTTGACAGGCAGAACACATCTATATCGGTGTATGACACCTGTACCGGTGTGGGCAGCAGTGTCATATCACGGTCCCATTGTTAGATAATGGGTTGTGAAGGCTCCTCCCAAGCTGACCATCTCGGGGGAATTAGGCCCAAACTCGTACTGTCACCCCGCTAGTGATGAAGGAGTGACTGGGTTCTGACTTAACAATCAGTGGAATTGGAGAACCCAGTCCATTTTGAATCAGTTGGACCTTCTTCCGCCAGCTATGGTGTGTTGTGTCTTTATTCATTGGGGTTCAGAGGTGGTCATATAGAATGCAATAAAAGGTGCTACTAGGACGTGGGCACAAGGGGAGCCCTCAACCTAAGTGCAGGTCGCTTTGGAAAAGGTGCAACCGCCATTTCCCCGGTAATTCCCTCACTGTGCATGAGCAAAACACTGGGAAAATGGCCGCGGCAGGACCTCGGAGAGGTAGGTGTTAGAAAATATGGATGCGGTGTGGGCCCCCCTGGACCCAGGGGCCTGTGTGCACTGCACAACATGCACAAATTATAGATACGCCCCTGGTAATGAAACTGTCATTGTACTCACTCTGCATCAGCCCTGTAATCTCCAAATCCAACAGCAAAGTCCATTAGTAGGCTAGTAATTTGTACAGACATGTGGCGGCCTGGGGCATGAAGGACTCATCCGGGAATACAGTGGTAGAGGCCCATGCCTAAGGGATATGGACAGCCACCACAGGGTGTGTGCCAACCATCACAGCGGCTTGGCCAACCATTAGAGAGAACATGGTCTACAGCCAACATGGATACTACAGTTGTGGGCAGGGCTGCCATCAGAAAGTTTGGGGCCCGGTACTAACAAAATAGGCAGGCCCCCCCCCGGGCATAGGTCAGAGTTTAGCAGAGCTGTGGATAATGTGGGTGGAGCTTGTCAAGGGGTGTTGCATCAAATGGTGGGTAAACCAGGGAAGGCTACGCATGGTGGAGGGGGCAGGGAAGACTGGACAAGGGGGCACTGGGCTGTGAAGGGTGGACTGGGGTGTCAAAGGGCAGGGAAGGCTGGTTGGACTAGGAGGGCAAAGGACAGTAGGGAAGGGGCAGAGAAGACAGGAAGGCTGGCTGGACATGGGGGGATTGCAGGGAAGGCTGGCTGGACTGGGGCAGGTAACACAGGCTGGCTAGGCTAGGAGGGGGGCACAGGGAAGACTGGCTGGACGGGGGGAGGGACAAGGCAGGCTGGCTGGACTGGGGGGCATAGGGAAGGCTGGCTGGACTGGGGGAGGAGCAGGGAAGGCAGGCTGACTGGACTTAGCAGGCAGGCTGAACTGGGGGGGGGTGCAGGCAAGGCTGGCTGTACTGGGGGGGCTGCAGAAAGACTGGTTGTATGGGGGGTACAGTGCAGGGAAAACTAGCTGGTCAAGAGAGGGGAGGACACAGGGCAGGGGTCAGCATACCTGCTTTTTTCATTCTTTTGTGCTGAGAGAGAGAGGGCCCGGCTGGCAGCTGCAAGGAGTGCACCAGGCGGCAGGCAGAGAGAACAAAAGAGCATAATTGCTGTGGCATTCAGCTATGGACTGCCAGTGGAGCCAGCCACGAGTATCAGCGGCGCTGAAGCATTTGATCTATGGAGCCGGCCGCGAGCCAATCACAGTTCACGGAACGGCATCCGCCGCTCCTGATTGGCTGATGAGGAGCTGCTGCTCCTGATTGGCTCACGGAACGGCAGCCAATCAGGAGCGGCCGTTCCCGATTGGCTGATCAGGAGTTGCTGCTCTTGATTGGCTGCCGCGGCTGGCTCCAGTCCATAGATCAAATGCCACAGCGGCGCTGCCGCTGATGCCCTTTCTCCCTGCCTGACACCCGGTGCATTTCTTGCCGTTGTCAGCCGGGCCCCCTCTCTCTCCGGGCCCGGTACTAGAGTACCGGCAGTCCCCCCCTGATGGCGGCCCTGGTTGTGGGCCTGGGTCTGGGTCCGATTATTAGCAAAAAATAAATACTGATAGTTCATGCAGTATTATCTACAAGATTATGCACTGTAGTGAATACACCAAAGTTGATGAAATGCAGTATAATGTAACGTATAATAATAAAGCACATAAGGGGTCTACAACTCAATGGGAATGTATTAAAGTTAGTGGAGGCCAAAGGTTTTACAACTTTTTGTAATATTTTAACTAGATTCTTAGTTTGCAATATGCTATATTTTAAATTTATCTTCACACAAGAAAACATTAGGGGCCAGATGTAATGGGATGCGATTTTGTAAAAAAATGCGAGTTTAGCTCTAAACTCACTTTTTTTACACACTCGCAAATGCGACCATATAAGCATATTTCTAGCTTAAATATAACTCACAAAACACAATCTCACATCCAGAAGTTTTCCGATCTACAAGATAGAGCTCAACAATACCTGTAGACCATGCTCAGATAGGTGAGTCTAGCCTGAGCAGGTCGGAATAACACAGAAACATGCACATATCCACGAGATACTTGCACATTTTTTTAAAAAGAGCAAAACAATTTAATAAAAAAAAAAATGTATGTGTACCCTCCAAGGAGAATAACCAGCACTTTGCTATGTAGAGCATGTCCTGGTTCTTAAAATACAGGGGGAAAAATGCATAGGAGTCCCCTGCATTTGAAGAACCAGCACAGAACATTCTGTGACATAGAATTTTACTTGGAAATGGCAGTTTTTTTAAAAACAGAAAAGGCAAAGCACTGGTATATGTCAAACAAATACACACAGAACACAGTGTGAAATAGAAATGTGTTGCGCAATGGCAGCTTTTTTAAACATATGGTATATGTCAAACAAATACACTTCAATTGTTAAAACCACAACTATCTCACCCAATGTGAGGAAACATATTGTAAAAATTTTTGAAAAGAAAAAAAAAAATTGGAAATAGGTACATTCACTTTTTGGGCCTATGTGTGTATGCCCACTACCCTGCCCTTTCACTTTGCCACCACGGGTGCACAGGCTACGGTGGGGGGAGTAGCAGTGACGAAGCTAAATCCTCCACTGATGGAGTGTGCTGTATTGTAGTTGTGTGCTGTGGGGATATTTGCTGCTGTTGATGATCATCATAATGTACCACATATTTTCGGGTTCACCTGCAGGCACCAGTGGATCTGTAGGTGTTAGTATGATGTCGATGACTTCTTCATCGGCTGCTTGAGTGTCCTGAACAACCAGTGGTCTGGGTGTTTTGGACGTGATGGTCCTACAAAGAATAAATGATAGGTAAGTTATCTAAGTTTTGTTTGTTTACAAAAACACTTGTTATTTTACCAATCTCCTGGTTATATTTTAAATATTTTTTTATTTGACCGTAATAATAAAAAAAAACTGTATTAGGGATTGTTTTCTGCCTTCGGTATTAGCGGTGTGAGCTGCACAGATATTGATGCTGTGCACTCCTAAATTTAAATAGTATATAAACAGCCATTTCCAACACAAACAATGTGACACATCAGCAGATGGGGATCATTGCCATTTTGCGTTGCTAACCTTCTTTTATTTTGCACAGCAGTGCAGAAACACCTTTGGAGCTGGGTATTATGTATTATGAGGTATTAATAGGCATTCAGCCTGTAGAACAAATTGTCTGCTTTAGGACGTTTGAGAAAATGTAAACAATATATTCTGCAGCTATAAGTCACTCAGTGACTTTATTATTCCGTTACTCTAACTTATCAAATGAACTAGAAATAAATACACGGATAACTGTATTGCGATTAAAGAGGTCACAGACAAATTTATTGAATTAGAATTGTTGTTATGAAGGGTGGCAAGAAAAAGCAGTGCGAACCTCGGTGGTATTATTTGCTCCAATTCCTCTTCATAAGAGGTGTAATGCACAGGAATCCTGTGGCCACCCGGTGTCCTGCGTGCCAGCTGCTGTTCATCAGCCATTTTCTGCTTCAGCACTCTCTTGACGTCGTTAAACCGCTTCTTAATATTTGCCATATTACGGTGACATGAACTCAATGCATTTACGGCATTGGTTATGCCCTCCCAACATCTCCTTCTTCCTATCCATAGATGTGCGGTGTGCCCAGGCTCCTAACAGTTGATGGAAACGGACACCATAACGTGCACTAAGGCGACATTCTCTTTGTATGTAAATTGCACATTTCTGTCTGTGCGCATTTTGCCTGGCGTAGGGCTACTAGCCTCCTCCCCAGAAACCACATCAACCTCCAGCACCTCACTCCCTCCCTCACCCCCCCTCACTCACTGCCTCAGCCACAACTACCTCCTCCTATGTCTTCTTCTCCTCTGCTGCCCTAAGGTCCTGACTGACATGCTGCACTCTGACACTCTCTCTCTCTATACTCTGTAAAACACCTCACTACCTCTCAAAGACAAAATGGTGGCTATGGGGTTTATATAGGGTGTGTGATGTAATAGTGATGGGACGTTTGGGTGCCAATGGGTATGGTTTTGTGTCACTCTGCAATTTGCATTTTACAACCCGCATTCCAGTTGGTCAGTACCTCGCATGCTTCCTGGTCTAAATTCTCACGTGAACTCACACGGCGCTGACGATTTTTACTAAAAACTTGCGCCCCAATTAAATTTGCAAGCTGTGGCACCAAAACGCGAGAAGGTGTGAGTTGGTTTTTCACTTCAAACTCGTACTCCATTACATTTGGCCCATGGTGTAGCATTGAGAAATATGACAGAAGATTTCTAACAACTTTATTAGAAGATCAAACTAATTTCTACCCTAAACAGAAATGAAGACTTGACTGAAGTTTTACTAAGGTTGCGTCATAAAACAGTCATATATTTTCATATAGGTCAACACTCCTAGGGTTCAGCCCAACATATAGACTTTGTCTTTTTCCCATATCTGAACAGAGGTGTTGGAAATACAAGCCAGCAGCAACAAGTCTTAATGTTAATCCTCACATGCTATATTTAATGCAGCATATTGCCAAGTAAAAGTGTTATAATTGGGGTAAAAATGTTCTACAGCCTTAAGCAAATATAAGATACATTACATTGAAGCGTTTTAAGTATCTGGTGGCAATTCGTCCCTATTCCTGCTCTGCGTACAGTCATTTCAGTTAATGACTATCTGTATTTTCAGGGAAGGGAGAGGTGAGAGAGATTTTTTTTTTGTTCCCACACCTTCCTCTATGCAGCTGCACACATAGAGATTTACAACCTGAGTGCAGTCACCAAGCCAATTAAAGGTGTATGCTTTATATTGCCGATGTGAGAAATAAACGTGCCAACCCATATTATCCAGTTACTGTACTCAGCATCTTAAGGAGAGCAAAGCACTCTCAGCTTTGTGCCATCAGTTGTAAACCTTTTTGTTGGACGTAAATCTATACGATGTTTTCATGTACACTGCAGACAAGGGAAGGTTAGATGCCAACTAGAAATTCGGGGAAATTTACTAAACGTCGGGAAATGACACTTTAGAACAAAAATCACCATCTTGATTTTTCCCCGTTAAATGTTGCGAACCCACCGCAAAAAAGAAAGGTGTTTTCTGCAGCTTTTGGTAGATGATTTTGCAAAACATAAATAAATTTAAGAAAAAAGCAAAGTCGAACAAAAATATATGCATGGAGTCCTCCCCAAATTCATATCCAGCACAAGGCATTTGAGCCTAGGCTGGTAGTGTAAAAATGTGGGAGACAAAGAGAGTGGGCTCCCCTTACAATTTTTGTTTATGTAATTTTTATTTCTTTTATTACTTAAAATATCTTGATGAATAAAAAATCACAGGTAAAGTCTGATTTATATTAAATATTGAATAAACAATGATGGATGCCAATTTAAAGTTATTTCCGAGAAAAATATGACATCTTCTTTCTTATTCTACAAGCGGTGATAGAAATCAATGGGAACGCTTTCATTGGTCAGAACATGGCTGTTCCCATGCTTTTGACCTATCGGGGTTCTCCTATTGATTTGGAGCAACTATGCACTATACAGTTGAAAGTCTTACAAGTCTTTTTTTTTTAGTAGAAGTAGAAGATGTAAAAAAAACAAGAGAACAAACTCCCCCCCCCAAAAAAATGTGTACTATACTAAATTTCGAGAAATACTTAAAGAAAATAGTGTTTTATATTATAATGTTAAAGTAATACATCTGTAGACCATAGTGTCTTCAAATATATTATCTAGACTTTAAAAAAAAACTTTTCTATTTTACTATTTAGTTCTTTTTTTAATATTATATTGTTCCCTAGTACTACTTTTTTGAATATATTGCACACCATAGGTGCCTACCTTTAATTTCTCCTCCCCAGGAGATGTCTGGGGAGGAGAAGCAAGTGAGTTGTGATGAGGGTGGGGCGTGACAGTTCACATCATTAAGCCCCGCCCCTTCACGCTAAATAGCGGCGATTGGCGCACATTTACATAGGTGGCAGGGCTAAATGATGCAATCGCCACGGAAAGTCTCCCCATTCTGCCCACTTCACTAGGAAGTGGGCAGAATGCAGGAGGTGCTTACCCTTCTGGGGGTGCAGAGGGTTACCCGAAAAATTGGGAGCCTCCCGCGAAAACCGAGAGGGTAGGCATGTATGTTGCATGCTGCTGATTCAATCTAAAAGCATGCGAAAAAGTCTACAAGATGCATATTCTATAATGGTGATATTTTATTGTGAAGATAGGAGACCAAGAAACACTTTTTACTTATTGATATAGGAAGAGATGAAATCGGTTTAAAAATAGTGAAATAAGATACATGACGCATGAGCAGTGTAATTTAGGAAAAGCGACATCTAGTGGACAGAACGTAATATTACACTCTCCAGGATCTCTCCATTATATTGCGACAGAATACACCATAATGCAACATTATGCGTTCAGCGTGGCTTATAAGACGCGACAAGCCTATGGCGCTATATGGAGTATGGATGCTTGATGCATGAGGACACAACGGTAGAGGGCCTGATTCAGAGGTGGTTATAGTTGCAGCTATGTCTGCATCTTTATGCTTCATGTTGCGGCCAATGGTTTTCCTATTGAGACGGAATCTGACTCCGGCGCTAATCCTTAGCTTTCCATATTAAGATGCAACATCAGTCACACCATCGATTGCACAAGCCCTTTGGAGGTGCAGATACTTCATCTGAACATGGCTGCCTGTGTCAGTGCAACCGCATCTTTAGACACAGTCGCTGAACGCAATATGACCGCATCTGACAAGCCACAACCACGTTACCATCCAGAAACTCCCACTGAAAGTCACTCTCTTTGTGTCTAGATTCATTCTGAGGCTCAGAGCATTAACCATCGGAATACATGTGCAGTGGGACTCGGACATATAACATTGGCGCTTGGGTCTGACATCGCCACTGCATTCACCTTTGAATCAGGCCCAGAGTGTGGGGTAGAAATACTTGTCTAGAGACAAGTTAAGCAAATTCTCTATTATTCTTTATAGAATGTACCCCCAAATAAAACTTTAAGGCAATTAAAATCACTATCTGATAAGCATAGATAGTTACGCAAAATGGTATGTAGTTGGCATCCTGGTTGTCATGATGCCAGAGCTCAGAATGCCGGTGCTGGGATCCAGACACCAGTCAGAATCCTGGCGCCAGCATCCCAACCGTCGACATCCCATATTGGGGTTAGGGGGAGGGTTAGGTTGCCGAAGGGATGGTTAGGTAAGCTGCGGGGAGAGAGGGTTAGATTCGGGGGCAGGGGTAGGGTTAGGGTACTTACCGACCAGTGTCAGTAGTTTAACCCAGTTGGGATGCCGGCATCAGGATTCTCAGCGCCAGGATCCTGAACACCGGAATCCCGTTCCCAACCCATGCAAAATATATTGCCAAAAATAAGTATGCAATATGCAGCCAAAACTGGAACAATATTTAAAGAACATTACCAAAAAATATATGCCGAAAAATGTAAATCAATTATTTACTTTAACTTCTATTTTACCCTTTCTGTCTTATTATTACCCATATTTGAGGTTTAGCTAATACACTAATGTTTTCAAAGAAGTAATAAAATCAATTCAATTAAAGGAGTGAAAAAACAGTGTACTGTACATTTCAACAATAATTTTGTAAACAATAGAAACTATTTATTGCTACAAAATAGGATTTAACCAACAATATTTGATACTATAATTCACGTCACAATCTAACACCAACATTTTCAACTAGTTTTCAGGTGTTAACGTACAGTATGCCTTTTGTCACTTATAGTGAGTTTGTAAGAGGAAAACTTTGTTCCATATCATAGCAACTCAAAGGTGAAAATTTAAACGTAAGGTGAATACACACCTAGCAGATATATCTGCAGATCGAGTGATCTGCAGATATATTTCCAGATGATGGTCATTCATATACACTGAATGACCATCATCTTACATATACACTGTACTGAATGACCATCATGTTCCATATACACTGAATGACCATCATCTTCATATACAGCCGTGGGTCCCGCTGGCCAGGTGGCGGGTCCGCACTCCTCCCCGTGGCTGTCGCTGTATGTGTATGGGGAATTCGGCTGATCGCCTGTACACACTTGCCGATGGACATATATATATGCAGATATATCTGTCCATCGGCTGTGCAGCACAGCTGACACGATATGTCTGTGAACGTTGTCATTCACAGATATATCGCTAGTTCCAGGTCTGAAGTTATACTTAAGTAATTGGGACATATTCTGAAACTGATTAAGGGGTATCTTAAAGCACCAAAGATACTTCAGATAAGATAAATATGTATATTATTTTATATATATTAAGCAACAAAGTATCTATCCAAATATAGGTTTATCTATCCAAATATAGGTTTTCCCCAGAATGGTGTGTTGTTACCAGTTGACTGTGCACGGAGTCCTCTTGCAGTGTATCCAGGCTCTCAAACAGAACTTCTATCATTCCAGCAATACAATAAGGTATATTTTAGAAGTACAGAGAAACGTGGGGACCAGATGCTGCGCACAACCTATTTCCTGAACTCTGTATATTCTAAATATATTCTAAAGTAGTAGAACCCAAAATGATGAGAGGGTACCAACTAAGAAACAAATGTTGCTCTTACTGATAAAAGTTTCACAATAATAGTCACTACAATTGTAATGCAATATAATATGGTGCCTGTAAACCATTGGTTATACACCAACAGATTAAACAAACAAATAAACACAATGGACAATGCTGCAATATGTCAAAATTGTCAGAAGGAAAAGTAAACAAATATAAACAAAAATAAACAAAAATAAACAAAATATAGACAAATGTAGACAAAATATAAATAGCAAATGTGCCGATCTATTTGTGAATAGGCACTGGTACTGGTCTCACCACTTGCGCAGGACCTACAATCTCTCAAGAAATATTTTAGAAGTAAGAACACTCCTAGTAATGTCTGCAGCAATGTTATTGTAGTAGGTAAAACTACAGGTCTATCAAGTGCGAAGAAGTCACTAAGAAATGTTTGGACAAAGTTACTGAACTTTTGCTGCACTATAGGGAACAAACATCATTTTTAGACCAAAGCAAAATAAACTGAAACTCAGACAGTAATAGTGAGACAAAGAGACCTACAGGAAATTCTATCAGCACAAATACATACATTTAGTGATTTATTTGTCACCATATGTTCTTCTGGAGAAACAGAGATTCCTGAGAGTCTGAGAGACGGATTTCACGGCCAGAGAAAGGCTTTATTTATACTAGCATCCGTAAAAACACAGTTGGGGCTATTGCTCTTGGAATTAATGTAACCAGTATCCATTTGACACTGCTACTGAAAAGACTATTGCCCTAGATCAATGGTTCCCAAACTTTCTCAGTCTGAGGCATCCTTAGGGTCTCCAGTAGGGAGGCCAATCCCGGGATCGGCGGGATCCTGGGATTTTGGCCTAAAAGTGTCTGGGATTGAATCCCGGTATTGGAAGCCTCCGATCCCGATCCCGGCATTGGCCATAAATGTTTTTTTTTTAAATGCCGGGCAGCGCTAAACAGCACCAGTGGAGTGATCAGGCGCTGGCCGACTCCCCCTTCCCCCAGCTGTGCGCACTGTGCAGCGTGACGTGAGGATAGAGATCACTCTGCACAGCCCTGCGCCGGCCCACCCACCCCTCTACATGGCATGCTGTAGTTTTCTCGCCTGCTGCCCAGTAAGTCACTGTGGGGGCTGGGCGGGGGACATTTCTTTTTAAAACCAGGTCAATCTCGGGTATTCTGGGAATCCCAGGATTGAGTTTTTTTCAATCCCGAAACCCAGGATTGAAAAAACAGCCCGAGATTGGCCTCCCTAGTCTCCAGGTACCCCTAAGTCAAAATAATAACAGAGCAGTCCTGTTCTTTAAGTTGTTGTGATAAAATAACATAATAAGTATTTCAAAAAGAAAGAGAAAAAAATTAAAGATTAAAACTGCGCTATTCTTCTTACCCATTGCCCTCTCCGTCTCTCTACTGTTGCTCTCTCCTCCTCTCTCCCATTGGTCCCTCCTCCTCTCTCCCATTGCTCCCTCCTCCTCTCTCCCATTGGTCCCTCCTCCTCTCTCCCATTGCTCCCTCCCCCTTTCTCCCACTGCTTCCTCCTCTCTCCCACTGCTCCCTTTGCCATCTCCATGTCTCTCCAGTTTCCATCTCCATGTCTCTCCAACTTTATGTCACTTTGATGTAGAACCCCATTCAGCAACAGGTAGATATCACTGTAAAGCAACTTCCCCTTCCTCCCCACTGCTCTGCTCTCCCACCCATACAAAAAAAAAAAAATACACTGGCCAGCCTCTTTTGGCCACTGGCCGCCGTGGCACCCCAGTAATAGTGGCACAGCACCCCAGGGAGCCACGACGCACAGTTTGGGAACCACTGGCTTAGATACATCCTTCTGTAGCTTTAGGGTACATTATGGCTGGATAGTTATATTTATTTTTACTTATGAAAGAATAACAGTATCATGGATGACAAACACTCCATAATTTAACCAACACAAATCACTATCTGGTGATAAGATATTTGTCACTGATTACGTTCTGTATAATGGTTTCAAAGATTGTAAGCTTGCGAGCAGGGCCCTCTTACCTTTACATCTGTCTGCTAATACCCAGTTACCACTATTACTGTTGTTTCTCATTGTAAAGCGCAATGGAATATGCTGTGCTATACTGTATAAGAAACTGTTAATAAATAATAATAATAATAATAATAATAATAATAAAAGCATAAATTTGTAATCATCACAGACAAACCCACTGGTATCTTCCTTTTAAAAGTTTTGGGGGGCACACTCAGTTAGTCGCAGGTTGAGTTGCATGGTCTGTTTCCGCAGGTAAAGCGCTCGGAGCTATTTAATTACAGACCCACGATGGACTCATAAGTAGCTCCAGGGCAGCAGCTATCGCTCATTTCTGCTTGCACCTCTGGAGTCTACCTGCAAACAATTGAATTTACCACTGTGAATGCTTGCTGAATCTGTCTGCCCCATATTCCACTGATATTAAAAAGAAGTTGTCAGTAAAGTTAAAATAGGAGATAGATAATAACCTAAAACATATTTGTAACAGATTATGGGCCGTATTCAATTTGGAGCAAAACTTTTTCTCCGATGACGTCGATTTCATTCGTATTCAATTTTAGCGTCTTTTCGCCAGCGCGATAACGCAATGCAATGTAATATAGACGAAAAAGTTTCGCCTATGAACACCTGGCGGAAAAAAGTGCAGAATTGGGGTTTTGGGGTGCAACATTGCGGGAACCACCCTGCACCCTTTGGAGACCCCCCTGACGCTAACTGCGTCAAAAAACGCAAAAAACCCACAAAGGAGATCCCAAAAAAGCACTTTGAAAAAAGGGGTGAGAAAAAATCAAAATGGAAGTACAAATGAAAAAACTAGCGAAATAGCGTTTGGGGGGTTCTGGAAGTATGGGGGAGGTGTAATTTTGATTACAGGTGATTGCTGAAGGTGCGTTTTTGGTTTTTTTAATGCTCGACTTTAGCAACTTTAAATATGCTTGCACCCATTTTCATGCACCCCAAATTTGATGGTAATACTTATTTTCCCTAAAAAAAAGTTGCTAAATGCTATTCTTCACCACTTGCTGACAGAGGCTAAATAGCACCTATTGAGACCATTCAAAGACCCCAAATACCTGCAGCAGGGCTAATCGGGGTACCTAGAGTGAACCCCCATGTCAGAGCATCTTTTGGGAGGTGTCAGGCTGATTTTCCCAAAAATGACAGGACTTTTCGCCTGTTTGAGTTTCGCAGCATACACGGTGATGCGCGCGATACTTTTTCGGGCAGAAAAGCGTCGAAGAAGAAGAAGCGTCGCTCCTAATTGAATATGGGCCGGCAGTGGGTGTTTATTGTTCTCAGGTGCCTATATGTGTAAAAGTATACATGTACACACATATATATATACATATATATATATATATATATATTTATTGTAACATGGGGCATTGAAATGAGGAATCCAGACAGGCGGGTACTCGGTAAAGCAGTGTCTTTTTAATGGTAGCAGACACTGCACCTTAGCATACGTGAGGAGGTCCTTCGGGATGAAACATGTTTGGGCTTGGCTTATGACAGAGACGCTGTGACATCATCAGTCCAGGAAGCGCTGGTGAATTGGAGTGGGCGCCAGGGGTGCCAGCTTATGTGGGATGACTGGAGGTCCTTTTACTTTATGCACTGTTTGTGATATTTCCATATATCACAATTTTATATGTGAGTGGTTCTTAATGCTTTTTAGTAAAGAATTGAGTTTTAAATGTACTTCACCATTGTGCGCCTCCAATTCTTTTTATCCACATATATATATATATATGGGATATTGAAATGAGGAATCCAGACAGGTGGATACTCGGTAAAGCAGTGTCTTTTTAATGGTAGCAGACACTGCATCTTAGCATACGTGAGGTTAGGCCTGCACACATACAGACACATAACATAAAATAAACAAACAAACATAAAAGTCTCAGCACTCCTTGTGCTTATCAGTCAGCACTGCTCTCCCAGCGTAGCCCTTGGACCCTCCAGGTCCTGGCACAATAATGCTAACCACCACCCCCTGCCTATCACCTGGCTAGCTTATCCAGCATCAGGAGCCATGAGCAACAGGTGTGTGAGAGTTTTAAACCCTTCCTGTGCTGCTGACTTCCTGCTGGCTCTAGGTGACCTGGAAAACAAGGAGTTCCATATCTCCACTTTCAGTGCATCTGTGCATCCCAGAAAACCCAGAATTCCAAACTTCTATTGCAGGGGTTCCAAACCACAGTCCCCAAGGCACACTAACAGTCCAGGTTTTAAGGATAGCCATGGATGAGCACAGGGGACTTAATTAGCACCTTAAGTACAGATCTGCCCAGCTATTTTGTTGCTCATGGCGTGGCGTGAGTCGCGCCATGGACTTGTGGCGTGGCGTTCAGGCCTCTGAGTTGCGCCATGGACTTGTGGAATACCGTGGCTACGGCATGTAATACAGTGCTTAACCGCTGGGTGGCGAGTGCTCCACTTTTGTAATTGCATGTAATATAGTGCTTAACTGCAGGGTGGCGAGTGCTCCACTGTACTTAATGCCTTGTATAGAATGCCATAATGTTAAACTTACAGTAAATTGGGTGGATATCACATTCACAGCATTTTCATGTACGCACAACCCATACTGTATTTTTAATATCGCATAATATACATATACAGTATACACTGTAGTACTGTACCGTACGTAACATCTTATAACAGGATGCAAATCACTGCACATACTGTATTATACATACGGTACGGTGCAGTAACTGAATAGTAGAGAAGTTGCCTGAGTTGTTGTCACGGTATAACCGATACTGTAGATTAATGAGATGCACGCACAGCTTTCACTGATATGGGATGCATTACAGTATGACAATTTTTTTTAAATTTTTATTAAAAAACAGCAGTGGGAGGAGTGCACAAGGATGAGGCCACTCTCTGTGGTTCACTGTAGCTGTCGTGTGGGCTAGTGGTTAGGTGATCACTTTGGTAGAATTATGGTCCCGGGTTCGATCCCTGGAAAAGAATATCCCGTACCGTATATTTTTTTTTTGTCACTGACACTATAGTGAAACTACTATATGGCGTACAGTATGTACATAACTGCAGAAACTGCTAGTGAATCTACTGTCTAGAATGTGAGACAGGGCTCTGCATCACAAACTGTGTGACCAAAACAGCAAAATGCAAACATGCGACAACGCATATGCGGTCTCAGTCGAGTTCACTATGGCTACGTTCCTTGGACTGTGTCTGAGAGTGGTTTCCGTCTGTGAGAGAGCACTCTGTGTTCAAAGCTGACTGTGCGTTTGAAGCGCAAAATAGCGTTGCATCGCAAACTTATGACATTGGTGATGCTGCTCCAACCTTGCACACTGAGTACGGTAGTAGTGTGATCTGTATGAGAGAGAGCTCTCTGTATTACATGGTTGGCGCTATGGTCGCTGTCAGCCATCTGCGATGGATTACAAATGGAGGGGGGTACAATGGGATCTGTGGCGCCAAGCCATATGCCATGTAGCGCTATGCTATCACTGAGCATGCGCAGTTGGCTGTATTCCTGCAGTCGGTACAGTATTGTACTCTATGCTGTTGCATTTCCATCTCTGGCGGGCGCATGCCCAGTAGGAGGGTTGTGATGGGATTTCTGGCGCATGCCCAGTGGGCCGACAGTCATACACAGTGCATCAGGTCCCTTCCCCCAAAGCAAGCAAAGAGCCTCACATTACCATAATAAAGGAAGCTTTGTTAATCCATTTACTGTAAGCAGTCAGCTCTGCCCTAGTGTCCTGAAAAATGCTACGAATTGGCACCATTGCCAAGGACACCATCCCCCGTCTGCTAGGACAACTAGTGTGCCGCTATGAATGTGCCTGTACTGAATATTCAAAACTGACGGTGCCGTACAATTTAGCACCACAGAATAGTGATTTCATAACTGCAGAAACTGCTAGTGAATCTACTGTCTAGAATGTGAGACAGGGCTCTGCATCACAAACTGTGCGACCAAAACCGCAAAATGCAAACATGCGACAACGCATATGCGGTCTCAGCCGAGTTCACTATGGCTACGTTCCTTGGACTGTGTCTGAGAGTGGTTTCCGTCTGTGAGAGAGCGCTCTGTGTTCAAAGCTGACTGTGCGTTTGAAGTGCAAAATAGCGTTGCATCGCAAACTTATGACATTGGTGATGCTGCTCCAACCTTGCACACTAAGTACGGTAGTAGTGGGATCTGTATGAGAGAGAGCTCTCTGTATTACACGGTTGGCGCTATGGTCGCTGTCAGCCATCTGCGATGGATTACAAATGGAGGGGGGTACAATGGGATCTGTGGCGCCAAGCCATATGCCATGTAGCGCTATGCTATCACTGAGCATGTGCAGTTGGCTGTATTCCTGCAGTCGGTACAGTATTGTATTCTGTTGCATTTCCATCTCTGGCGGGCGCATGCCCAGTAGGAGTGTTGCGATGGGATTTCTGGCGCATGCCCAGTGGGCCGACAATCATACACAGTGCATCAGGTCCCTTCCCCCAAAGCAAGCAAAGAGCCTCACATTACCATAATAAAGGAAGCTTTGTTAATCCATTTACTGTAAGCAGTCAGCTCTGCCCTAGTGTCCTGAAAAATGCTACGAATTGTCACCATTGCCAAGGACACCATCCCCCGTCTGCTAGGACAACTAGTGTGCCGCTATGAATGTGCCTGTACTGAATATTCAAAACTGACGGTGCCGTACAATTTAGCACCACAGAATAGTGATTTCATAACTGCAGAAACTGCTAGTGAATCTACTGTCTAGAATGTGAGACAGGGCTCTGCATCACAAACTGTGTGACCAAAACAGCAAAACGCAAACATGCGACAACGCATATGCGGTCTCAGCCGTGTTCACTATGGCTACGTTCCTTGGACTGTGTCTGAGAGTGGTTTCCGTCTGTGAGAGAGCGCTCTGTGTTGAAAGCTGACTGTGCGTTTGAAGCGCAAAATAGCGTTGCATCGCAAACTTATGACATTGGTGATGCTGCTCCAACCTTGCACACTAAGTACGGTAGTAGTGGGATCTGTATGAGAGAGAGCTCTCTGTATTACACGGTTGGCGCTATGGTGGCTGTCAGCCATCTGCGATGGATTAGAAATGGAGGGGGGTACAATGGGATCTGTGGCGCCAAGCCATACGCCATGTAGCGCTATGCTATCACTGAGCATGCGCAGTTGGCTGTATTACTGCAGTCAGTACAGTATTGTATTCTGTGCATTTCCATCTCTGGCGGGCGCATGCCCAGTAGGAGGATTGCGATGGGATTTCTGGCGCATGCCCAGTGGGCCGACAGTCATACACAGTGCATCAGGTCCCTTCCCCCAAAGCAAGCAAAGAGCCTCACATTACCATAATAAAGGAAGCTTTGTTAATCCATTTACTGTAAGCAGTCAGCTCTGCCCTAGTGTCCTTAAAAATGCTATGAATTGTCACCATTGCCATGGACACCATCCCCCGTCTGCTAGGACAACTATTATGCCGCTATGAATGTGCCTGTACTGAATATTAAAAAGTGACGGTGCCGTACAATTTAGCACCACAGAATAGTGATTTCATAACTGCAGAAACTGCTAGTGAATCTACTGTCTAGAATGAGAGACAGGGCTGACGGTGCTGTGTATAGCATTACACCACAAACTTGTGACAATGTAGTGATAGTGATTTCATGACTTTAGAAACTTTTCAATCCCGTGATGCCCACACTACTTTGCCACTACGGTTATGACTACATTACAGTGCACCACAGACGCCTGCCATAACGAGTGAATTAGTGTCGACGTGCGTCGTGCGATGTATGACGTGCGTCACTGGCTAGTCAAAATGGCTTCTATGAGGGCAAGACGCTACTCGTCCGGCGAGCTCTTTGTGTTGGTTAAGTGGCGGGACCAAGCGTTCCCCACAAACCAAGACAAAGAGCTCGCCTACAGAAGTGCGAGCCAGGAAATCTATCGCCTATATGGCGTTCGGCGCCGAGTTTGCTCACTGCAGCGCAGGTGGAGTGACCTGCTTCGGAGGGACAGGCCTCGCCTAGAGCGAATACATAGGCGAATAATTCGAAGTAAGTACAGCATTGCTGTATAATCACATGAATTACAGTATACTGTACAATAATGAATACAGTACAATGCACGACTCTGACATACAGTACTCTACATTACTGTACACTGCACTGTAGTGTGTTGAATACTACAGTATCTGACGATGACTGACAGTTGTTACCACATACTGACATGACTGGCAGACATTTGATTGACAGGCTGATTAAATCTACAGTACTGTACATGGACTAAAGGATTACACACTATTGGTCGACATGGCTTGTTTGATTAATAAACCTACAGTAACAAAAGGCAAGTTGATTGATCCACCATTCTAATCTCTGTCGACCAAATCTATGTTAACCTACAGTACTGTACACACTATTTTTCTGTGCTGTCCCTGCCCCCTTTAAGTCTGACATTATTACTGTACATCATGGACAGATTCATGGGTCTCCAATCAGCTCCCAACTGTCATCTCACAGGCTGTGTTTGAAAAATGAAATATGGGAGCTGATTGGCTGGTATCTTTTCACTTCTCACTCTGTGCCCCATTTACAAATGAACGGAAATACCAGGGGGAAACTTCATTTGGTATCACTGTGATACAAACAAAAATTCCACTGGTACTGTATTTATTCATACCGTACGTACCCCTCCGGCGAGGTCTCGCAAAGTCCTCAGCGGGGTCCTCCGCTGGGTTTGGGCTCCAGTGTCATGCGCATGTGCCATCTTGTACAGCTCGTGGGGTGGTGACAGTGCCACCCACATAGCCTACAGTATGTGTGACGTTCCACCACTTAGTCATACAGTACTTTACTGGACTGTATATTTTTTATATACAGTACAGTAAAGTACCATACTGTTTTATGTTGGGCCCAATGCCAGCTTCACAGACTACAGTAGTTTTTGTACTACAGTATACTGTATTGGTTTGTATTTTAATCAATAGCTAATTCCCTAAGGCCATCTACAGTACTGTACCATAATCCCTCTCCAATTTGGAATAGAGGTCTGAACTCTTGTTTTCAAATTCTCCTTAATGACGACATGTATTTTTCCCCACAGGGCGAGAAGCCCCCCCTGCCCCGGCAGCGCCACCACCGCCGACACCACCACCACCACCACCACCGGCAGCAGCCGGGCCCAGTGGGGTGAATTTTCGGAGTAAGTACAGTACACACTACTCTACACTGTTCTCTTTCTCTCTCTCTCTCTCTCTCTCTCTCTCTCTCTCTTTTTCTCTATCTTTTTTTCTCTCTCTTTCTCTCTCTCTTTCTCTCCCTCCCTCTCTTTCTTTCTCTCCCTCCCTCTCTTTCTCTCTCTCTCCCTTTCTCTCTTTCTCTATCCCTCTCTCCCCCTCTATCTTTCTCTTTCTCTCTCTCCCTCTTCTTTGTTTCTCTCTCTCTCTCTCTTTTTCTCTCTCCCTTTCTTTCTCTTTCTCTCTTTCTCTATCCCTCTCTCCCCCTCTATATTTCTCTCTTTCTCTCCCTCTCCTTTGTTTCTCTCTCTTTCTTTCTCTCCCTCCCTCCCTCCCTCTCCCCCCCTCTCTCTCTATTTTTCTCTATCTTTTTTTCTCTCTCTTTCTCTCTCTCTTTCTCTCCCTCCCTCTCTTTCTCTCCCTCTCTCTCTTTCTCTCTCCCTTTCTCTCTTTCTCTATCCCTCTCTCCTCCTCTTTCTCTCTCTTTCTCTCTCTCTTTCTCCCTCTCTCTTTCTTTCTCTCCCTCCCTCTCTTTCTTTCTCTCCCTCCCTCTCTCCCCCCCCTCTCTCTCTTTTTCTCTATCTTTTTCTCTCTCGCTTTCTCTCACTCTCATGTTTTTCCCTTTCTCATGTTACATGTTTTTTTTCCCCACAGTTCCAGAGACCATACCCCCATCCAGCCCCAGCGAGAGTCTGTGTAAGTACAGTACATTGTTCTCTCTCTCTCTTTTTCTTTCTCTGTCTCTTTCTCTCTTTTTTTTCTCTCTGTCGTGTGTTTTCATTAATTTTTTGACTTGTCAACATTTGTTTTTCTTTGACACACAGATGACTGCTTTATCGTGGAGGCAGGCAGCAGCCCTGCCCCGATCTGTAAGTACAGTAGTGTACTGTACATTACATTGTTCTACCACTGTATACTTACCGTCTCTCTCTCTCTCCATGCATCTCCAACCTCTTCTCAATACACGCTAATTCTTTCTCTCCTTGTGTTTTTCTTATTTTCCAGTACTGTACAGTATGTTTTGGTGACCTGTCTTTAGGTGCATACACGCTAGACGATATGGATGAACGCTAACAATATTTTAAATTTTTTTTTACCCACAGTGCAAGGCACAGATGGTCACCAGCCTCCCATGGAGGATTGGAAACATAGGCAATCTATTTTGTGTAAGTACTGTACCGTTTTACTTTCACTTTGTCTCTCTCTCCCTCCCGTACTACAAAGACCCATCTCACTTGCTCCGGGGCTCGCGTGCGCACTGCCGGACAATTGACCCAGTTGCGCACGGATCTGAATCAGGCCCTACTGTAATTCCTTCTCTACTGTACTTGTATAACAGGAACATTCTGTTTTTTTCCCCCCACAGTTCTGCAACAAGGAAAGCCCCGGCGCCAGTCCCCCACTGACCCAAATTTGGCTTTTTGCCCGCGTAAGTACTGTACCTTACACTACTACAGTACTATAAATTGTCTTCTACTGTATCACTCTCGTTTTTTGTGTGTTTGTATTGGTGTTATGTACAGTATGGAGGTGTTATTTTTTCTACCGTATCATCGTTTTTTCTTAAACACACAGTCAAAAAATTCAAACAGGAGCAACAGGAGCCACAGCTCCCTGGCCTCTGTATGTGTCAGTAGAGTACTTTATCTTTTTCTGTCTCTCTCTTTTTCTCTCTCCCTCTCTGTCTTTCTCTCCCTCCCTCTCTCTTTTTCTCTCTCTGTCTTTCTCTCTCTCTCTCCCCCTTGATGGAAACTGTTCTTTTTCCACAGTCCTACCACCACCAGCACCAGCAACACCACCACCACCAACCAGTGGCGTCTCCATGCTGCGTAAGTAAAGTACACCACATTGTTTTCTATAGCACTGTATCGCTCTCCTCTCTCTCTTTCTTTTTCTCTCTGTCTTTCTCTCTCCCTCTCTCCCCCCTCCCTTTCTCTCCCTCCCTCTCCCCCCCTCCCTCTCCCCTCCCTCTCCCTCTGTCTGTGTTTGTTGTTATGGAGGCTCTGTTCAAGATTTATGGTGCGTACACACTGGGCGATAAAGTGGAGGACTCAGGGAGCATATCATGTAGTGTGTACGCACCATTACACAGTTTATTTGTTTCCAAATGGTTTTGATGGAAACTGTTCTTTTTCCACAGTCCTACAACCACCAACACCAACACCACCAACAGCAGCAGCAACACCACCTCCACCCAGTGGCGACTCCATGCTGCGTAAGTAAAGTACACCACATTGTTTTCTACAGCACTGTATCGCTCTCCTTTTTTTTCCCTTGTCTGTCTCTCTCTCTCTCTCTTTTTCTCTCTATCTTTCTCTCTCCCTCTCCCCCCTCTCCCTCTCCCCCCTTCCCTCTCCCCTCCCTCTCCCTCTGTCTGTGTTTGTTGTTATGGAGGCTCTGTTCAAGATTTATGGTGCGTACACACTGGGCGATAAAGTGGACGACTCAGGGAGCATATCATGTAGTGTGTACGCACCATTACACAGTTTATTTGTTTCCAAATGGTTTTGATGGAAACTGTTCTTTTTCCACAGTCCTACCACCACCAACACCAACACCACCAACAGCAGCAGCAACACCACCTCCACCCAGTGGCGTCTCCATGCTGCGTAAGTAAAGTACACCACATTGTTTTCTACAGCACTGTATCGCTCTCCTTTTTTTCCCTTGTCAGTCTCCCTCACTCTCTCTTTTTCTCTCTGTCTTTCACTCTCCCTCTCCCCCCTCCCTCTCCCCCCTCCCTCTCCCCTCCCTCTCCCTCTGTCTGTGTTTGTTGTTATGGAGGCTCTGTTCAAGATTTATGGTGCGTACACACTGGGCGATAAAGTGGATGACTCAGGGAGCATATCGTGTAGTGTGTACGCACCATTTCACAGTTTATTTGTTTCCAAATGGTTTTGATGGAAACTGTTCTTTTTCCACAGTCCTACAACAACCAACACCAACACCACCAACAGCAGCAGCAACACCACCTCCACCCAGTGGCGTCTCCATGCTGCGTAAGTAAAGTACACCACATTGTTTTCTACAGCACTGTATCACTCTCCTTTTTTTCCCTTGTCAGTCTCTCTCTCTCTTTTTCTCTCTGTCTTTCTCTCTCCCTCTCCCCCCCTCCCTCTCCCCCCCTCCCTCTCCCCCCCTCCCTCTCCCCTCCCTCTCCCTCTGTCTGTGTTTGTTGTTATGGAGGCTCTGTTCAAGATTTATGGTGCGTACACACTGGGCGATAAAGTGGACGACTCAGGGAGCATATCATGTAGTGTGTACGCACCATTACACAGTTTATTTGTTTCCAAATGGTTTTGATGGAAACTGTTCTTTTTCCACAGTCCTACCACCACCAACACCAACACCACCAACAGCAGCAGCAACACCACCTCCAGCTAGTGGCGTCTCCATGCTGCGTAAGTAAAGTACACCACATTGTTTTCTACAGCACTGTATCGCTCTCCTTTTTTTCCCTTGTCAGTCTCTCTCTCTCTCTCTTTTTCTCTCTGTCTTTATCTCTCCCTCTCCCCCCCTCTCTCTCCCCCCCTCCCTCTCCCCTCCTTCTCCCTCTGTCTGTGTTTGTTGTTATGGAGGCTCTGTTCAAGATTTATGGTGCGTACACACTGGGCGATAAAGTGGACGACTCAGGGAGCATATCGTGTAGTGTGTACGCACCATTACACAGTTTATTTGTTTTCAAATGGTTTTGATGGAAACTGTTCTTTTTCCACAGTCCTACCACCACCAACACCAACACCACCAACAGCAGCAGCAACACCACCTCCACCCAGTGGCGTCTCCATGCTGCGTAAGTAAAGTACACCACATTGTTTCCTACAGCACTGTATCGCTCTCCTTTTTTTCCCTTGTCAGTCTCTCTCTCTCTTTTTCTCTCTGTCTTTCTCTCTCCCTCTCCCCCCCCCCTCCCTCTCCCCCCTCCCTCTCCCCTCCCTCTCCCTCTGCCTGTGTTTGTTGTTATGGAGGCCCTGTTCAAGATTTATGGTGCGTACACACTGGGCGATAAAGTGGACGACTCAGGGAGCATATCGTGTAGTGTGTACGCACCATTACACAGTTTATTTGTTTTCAAATGGTTTTGATGGAAACTGTTCTTTTTCCACAGTCCTACCACCACCAACACCAACACCACCAACAGCAGCAGCAACACCACCTCCACCCAGTGGCGTCTCCATGCTGCGTAAGTAAAGTACACCACATTGTTTTCTACAGCACTGTATCGCTCTCCTTTTTTTCCCTTGTCAGTCTCTCTCTCTTTTTCTCTCTGTCTTTCTCTCTCCCTCTCCCCCCCTCCCTCTCCCCCCCTTCCTCTCCCCCCCTCCCTCTCCCTCTGTCTGTGTTTGTTGTTATGGAGGCTCTGTTCAAGATTTATGGTGCGTACACACTGGGCGATAAAGTGGACGTCTCAGGGAGCATATCGTGTAGTGTGTACGCACCATTACACAGTTTATTTGTTTCCAAATGGTTTTGATGGAAACTGTTCTTTTTCCACAGTCCTACCACCACCAACAGCGGCAGCGGAGGCCCCACCACCACCACCACCAACGGCAGCAGCGGAGGCGGAGGCACCACCACCACCAATGGCGGCAGCGGAGGCACCACCATTTTCCGCATTTAGAACGCGGCTTGCCGCCCTGAGTAAGTACCATGCACTACTGTACTGTACATTGTGCTCTCCTTTTTACAGTGCCTCTCTCTTCCTCCTGTACTCCAAAGACCCATCTCCAACCTCTTCTCCTTACACACTAATTGTTTCTGTACTTGTGTAACAGGAATATATTTTTTTTTTCCCACAGTGCGGGAACGTAGAAGACCACAGCCCCCCACCGGCCAGTTGCCAGAAGCTGGGCCAAGCAGGCCGTGTAAGTACTGTACCCTACACAATTGTACAGTATATTGTCTTCTTCTGTACTGTCTCTCTCTCCTTTTTTTTTTTTCACAGCGTCTCTTTCTCTCTCTTCTTTACTACAAAGATGCATCTCCAACCTCTTCTCCTTACAGACTTTGTGGTTTTTTTTTTATAAAGGACATTACTCTAAAGGTGCCGGTATGACAACCACTGCATGATTACGACATTGTAATCATGCAGTTGTTTGTCAGTACAGTAAGTGATGAGCCTACTCTGAACAAGCAGTTGTTCAGTGCAGGGTCATCAATCATTTGCAAACATGCTTTGCAGATACTGTACAGTAATAGTCATTAAATTGTGGGAGGTTACTGTACTGTATCTACACCGCACCAAAAGTATCCCTCTGTCTGCCAGCTTCAGTCAGTATAATCACCTTTGGTGTAGCAATGTTTAAACTGTATAGTACTTTTCCTGAATTGTACCGTACTGTAGCCATTGTATTGTTCTGTTTGTTTATGTACTGTACAGTACTTTGTTAGGAGCTACAGTAGCCAAACCATTTACAGTAGCACCATACCATATAAAGGTAAATACAGCACTGTTAATGTGAATATATTTTTTTCCAATACAGTCTTCAGTAATGGACCCTCAGGGAGGCAGGGACCCCAAGGGAGGCAGGGACCATGCCTGACTCGAGGTAGAGTACAGTATTTACGTTAGTGTCAAGATTGTACAATATTGTGTATTAGTGTTGTAATACTGTACCCTTTTTTTTCTCTCCACAGAACAAATTATATTCTTTTTAGGGCTGTACAGGCAGATGGCCCACCACCTAGTGGATCTTTTTTTTAATTTTTTGGTTACTTTATTTTTGTTTATTTATGATTTTTATTAAAATTTGTTTTATTCAGTCAAATGTTTTCTGTCTTTACTTGGTTCTGTGGATAAAGTACAGCATACTGTATTTACATTTATTGATACTGTAACAACTAAAAGGTAAGAAAATACAGTACAGTAAGTCACCCATTCAGTACTTTTATTAATTGCACACCACTCTTAAGGGGTGATTTAATAAAGCTTGGAGAGAGATAAAATTGGAGAAACTGTAAATACAGTAGCACCAACCAATTAGCTACTGTACTACAGTAACTGTCATTTTTCAAACACAGCCTGTACAGTGACAGTTAGGATCTGATAGGTTGGTGCTATTTATCTACAATTTTATCTGTCTAAGCCTTAACTAAATAAATACACGACAACAGTAAACTTTTTTTACCCAATCACGTGTTTTTGCTCCAATAGGTGAAAAAGTGCCAACCAATGTGCTCCCAACTGTCATCTCACAGGCGGTGTTTGAAAAATGACAATTGGGAGCTGATTGACTGACACCTTATCACTTTTCACTCTGTCTCCTAACACTGCTTAGTACAGTAAATAGACCCCTTGGAGTGAAAAGTAAATAGACCACCCCTAAATTGAAAATGTCCCTCAGTGTATACAGTACTGTATGTCTACTGTACTGTATTCTACTGTAAGTGCCGGGCAGCTGTGAAATCACTGTGATGGGCAACAGGGATACTGTACAGTATATGACTGTGGGCGGCAACCCCCATCGGCCGGCGCGCCCCTAGTGAGTGAAATCCTGGCCAATAGGACGATACACCCCTGCACCTTTTTAATGACAGATGCACGTGTTGGGTCTCAGGCGCACTTAAAGACTGAATTACATACAGTACAAACACCAATTGTATAAATTAATGACAATTTTTATTTAACCTACAGTAACATGCTTTACAGAGGGGAGGGGGGGGAACTTCTTTAGCTTTCCACCCCCGTAGTCCTCTACTGTACCCCGCTTCTTTCTTCTGCTGCTGGCATGTCCAGGAGTTCCAAGCTGGACACGGACATGACTACTGTACAGTACCTAGGAGGAAAGAGATGACGTGAGAACAGTCCTTACTCAATGCCGACCGATACGCCCTACTGGACTGAGGAATACACAAAAAGAGTAGGCTTTTAAGTTAAAATCATCACTGGCACTTTTGGCCTCAGATTCAGAGTTTCACCTATACCAGGTGCAGACTCTACCTTGCATCAGAGTGCAAGGTCCACTGTACGCCCTGAAGAAAGGAGGATAGGCAGAGACAGTAAAAGACAGACACACAGGTATGGTACAGTACATACAGTACTCACCAGAGATACTCTTGTTCTTTGTCCCACTCAATCCCACACAGAGGTCCCTGTAGGAGAGAGAATATGCCATGCAAGGCCTTTTCCTGCTCTAATAGTGTCACACTAATCTACTGTAACATTAATATCAGCCCTACTGTATCTCACCAGCCTAACAAACTACAATATAAATGTACAGTACAGTTGGCCTCACAGAGGGCCTACCGGTACCTGTTATGGTGGAAGAGGCTTTGAGGGGGGGAACTGCTTTAGCTCTTTTGCTTTCCACCCCTGTAGTCCTCTCCTGTCCTCCGCTTTTCTCTTCACATGGGTCTTCCTCTCTTCAGACCTGTTGGTCTACTGTAGGTTGGTTTAATGTTCCGTTGGCCTCACATAGGGCCTATCTGTTATGGTGGAAGAGGCTTTGAGGGGGGGAACTTCTTTACTTCTTTTGCTTTCCACCCCTTTAGTCCTCTCCTGTCCTCAGCTTCTTTCTTCTGCCGCTGCCACGTCCTGGACAGCGGCGGCGCCGGGTCTTCCTGTCTTCTGACAAGTCCCTTCAAGTCGTGTTTGTTGATTGCAGATCTGTAATTGTATGCATGACTGTCCTCCATGCATGTTTCCTTGGCATGCGCAGCACCCCATTCAGCGTGTCCTTTATCCGGGTAAGTTCTTCTTTTCCAATCCTGAATCTTGTCCGGCATCTTGAGAGGATATCTTCTCTTAAATTGTTGGGGATTGGCACTTTCTTCCGACTTCCATCAAAGTTCACCCGCTTCGTCCAATTGCAATACAGGTCGTAGGGCACATGTTCCTGAAATATTGCTTGTGCATATCGATACATCTCACAATTCACAGCTCTGTAAATTTCATTGTCCTTGTCAACGTTGATCACAGCCAGTGGTATATCCGGTAAGGGTGTTCCAAATACAGTCAGTGGTGCTGGCGTGCTCGACATGACAGGAGTTCCTGGTGAAAGTACAGGCATGCTTGCATTGTTGATCCTTGATTCTTCAACTGACCGTTCAGGCAGGCGATGTGATGCCACTGGTGTACTCTCCCACTGAGGCAGGCTGCATGATGGCACTGGTGTCATGTCCAAGTGCTCTGATGCCACTGTATTGTCCATATGTAGCAAGTGGAAGGATGGGTCAGTCTCCAAGTTGAAATCGTCGTCGTTCTCCTCAGGCTCAAATTCATCCGGTGTGACCATTTCATACTGGATTGCCTGGTCATGTCTCTTCCTGGTACTCTGGGCAGCGGCCTCTTGCCATTCTTCTTTACTTTGCTGGATTGCTTCTTTCATTGCTTCTGCAATGGTGTCCTTCAGCCCTTCCTTCAGCTCTTCTTTCAAGTTGTCAATTTTCGCTTCCAGTTGACCAACTTTTCCGACGAGGTCTCTCACCATCCTGGCACAGCTACATGTGCATGCGTTATCTTCTTGGAATGACAGTTTTCGCCGAGTTGGTGAGCAGGATACAGTACATCTTCAACAAGAGGCTCAAAGGTGTCCAATTCTTCTGGCCCATAAATGACTGGTGTTTCCTCCTGGTTCGGGACGTTCATGGGTTGCTCCACGTTGCCTGGTCCATTTTCTCCGATGTCCACTTGCAAAGTGTTGTTCTTCGCCTTTGCATTCTTCCTTGCCTTGACTAGAAGAGGTACCTGTAAATTTTCCTTACCTGTTTTCTTCTTGGAAGGTTTGCTTGTAGACCATTGTGGGACTTGTGCACTCAGCCTTTTGGTCAGTGGAAGTGGGCAAGATTCGTTTCCATTGTAAAAACCTTTGCTCTTCACCATTTTGACAGTTCGGTGCACTCTGAAATACACAAGTATAAAGACACTAAATACAATGTTAAGTAAAATAGTGGAAATACTGTACATGTACTGTATACAGTAAATGTTTCACATTACAACACTGTAAACAATGACAGTACTCTTTCTGTCTCCTAAGACTGTGCGTGTGTTATACAGTATATACAGGTAAATATAGGAGATTACACAGCGCTAAAACTGTTAAAGCACTAACCACTATTGTGAGATTGTATAGAGGCACAAGATAATAAATATGATAAATACAGGTGTATAAAAAACACTCCCTAATTATATACTGTACGGTAAGGTACAGTAGGTGTCAGCTCAACAGTAATAAAATGTGTGAATATCTCAACTGATATACAGTACAGTACTGTAAAGTACAGCGCCAAATTTGCTATTTTTATAACATAAATCAAAACTTAGTGTGTACATGACCATTAAAACCATTAGTCTCAAAGTTAAATGTGCAAACTGGTGCAATAATGCAAACACACGTTAAACACAGCAATATTGCGACTGAAACTAAAATGGCCACAGAGCAAAACAAGATGGTGGTGGTCACTCACGGGAAACTATGAGGGGCAACGGGAGGCTAGGAACGATCGGTATGTGTGTGTGATAGTTACTGGATTCACAAGTAAGCCTCTACGGGGATGGGTAAAGGACGGGGCATACCGAGGCAGCGGGACGATAAACACAGCAATATTGCGACTGAAACAAAAATGGCCGCCGAGCAAAACAAGATGGCGGCGGTCACTCACGGGGAACTATGAGGGGCAACGGGAGGCTAGGAACGATCAGTATGTGTGTGTGATAGTTACTGGATTCACAAGTAAGCCTCTATGGGGATGGGTGAAGGACGGGGCATACCGAGGCAGCGGGACAATAAACACAACACCTCACTACGCAAATCAACGTCTAACACAGCAAACTACAAAAACATAGCAAGCTACCGTACTTACAGTACCAGCGAGTTGATACTGTAGGAAACAGCTGTAGAAGATCAGGGTACAGCAACAATGGTGACTCGGAAGTCAGGCAGAGTTGCAGAGGTAGATCACGGTAATGAGCAGCAACAACAGTGACTTAGAAGTCAGGCAGCGTTGCAGGTAAGTACAGTATCTCAAGGGTTCGTACTGTTGATACGTGCCAATGAGACAATCCGAGCAGCAAGTCCGTACAGTTAAGTAGCAGATTCATCATGTGGATAGCTAGTGTGGTCTGAGATGCTCTTTTATGCTACCAGAGACAAAGAAAACCTTGCCGGCGAAACTCTGCCATGCCATTGGACCACAAGGAAGTGCATTTTACAAATACACCAATCAGCGGCCAGATTTTCTGCGGGAAGGAATTCTTTTGTCTCTGGTAGCATAAAAGAGCATCTCAGACCGCACTAGCTATCCACACTGTGAATCTGCTACTTAACTGTACATCCTTGCTGCTCGGATTGTCTCATCGGCACGTATCAACAGTACGAACCCTTGAGCTACTACTACTACTACTACTACTACTACTACCTGCAACGCTGCCTGACTTCTACTGTAAGTCGCTGTTGTTGCTGCTCATTGCTGTACCCTGAGCTTCTACAGGTGTTTCCTACAGTATCAACCCGCTGGTACTGTAAGTATGGGAGCTTGCTAGGTTCACGGTCATTTTGCAGTTTGCTGTGTTAGACGCTGATTTGCGCAGCGAGTTTTCAATGCATATACGGTACCGTTTTGTTTTGCTCAGCGGCCATTTTAGTTTCAGTGGCAATATTGCTGTGTTTATCGTGCCGCTGCCTCGGTATGCCCAGTCCTTCACACATCCCCGTAGAGGCTTATTTGTGTATGGAGTAACTATCACACACACAACGATCGTTCCCTAGCCTCCCGCTGCCCCTCATAGTCTCCCGTCGGTGACTGTTGCCATCTTGTTTTGCTCGGCGACCATTTTAGTTTCAGTCGCAATATTGCTGTGTTTATTGTCCTGTTTGTCTCCTTCATACGGTAGATGCATATTTGCGTATTTAGGGGCATACTGTATAAAAGCTTGATGTGAGATTAAATTGGGAAATATATAACACTAATTAGCTCAAAACTATCATTTATTAAACACAGCCTGCAAAATGAAATTTACTAGCTGGTTATACTGTACAGTGCAGTATATACCGGTGTACACATGTTTCGGCTGATGTACAGTAAGAATGTAATAACCCCCTGTGTTTAAGATACTGAACATTAAATTATGTACTGTATACTGTACTCAGTCTGTATACTCAGCAACAGTACTGTAATGTATTTCTCTTGTTCTTTACACAGATTTTGTCGTCAAACATGGCAAAAATCAGCAAAGCCATCAGCAAGATAATTGCAAGCATGAAAAAAGAACACAAAACAACATGACAGATCCATGCCTGGCTGAAAGAGTGTGGTGTTCTTGTTAGTTTACAGACTGTGCGCTATCATGCATTTGAGAGAACGCGGACCAGATATAGATTTCCTTCTAAATGCACATGGTAGGTACTTTACATCAACCTTTTTTTATTACAGTATACTGTATGTTGCTAGATTGGTACTGTATTGTGTTCCAATTTCAACACTAACTGTCCAATAATTGCTATATGCTCTGTATGTGTTCTACCGTAGGAGCGTCAAAAAGATTGTGCACAAATTGACTTGTGAGGATGATGAGCATACAGCTTTATAAATCAAACGTATTCTAAAAGCAGAATGTGACCTGGACATCTCCTGTTCGAGCATCAAACGGATGCGTAAGGAACTGGGATGGACTTTTGGCCCTACAAGGTACTGTACATACTGTAAAATATATATACTGTATACTGTATATTAATAATGCACTGATTTTACATGACAGTAAACTAAAACTTGTTTTTATTCCACAGGATAAATCCCATGATAAGGGATGTTAATAAAGTAAAGAGAGTTGAACAAGCACGACGTTGGATAGATAGTGGAGAGAATTTTAATGACGTCATTTTCACAGATGAAACTTTGATTTCTCTCGAGAGGTTCTCAAGACTGTCCTTCCGACACCGTGCACATCTCTCACTTAAACCACGTCCGAAGCATCCGTTAAAAGTCCATGTATGGGGAGGTATATCTCGTTGGGGTGCAGGACCGATCTATATTTTTGAAGGTGCAGTACAGTAATGTTTGTTCTAAAAATTATTTACAGTCCTGTACAGTGTACGCTTGTTACTGACAATTTCTCATCTCTTTAGGCATCATGGATAAGACCTTCTTCCAAGAAAAAATAGTAGATTGCTGTATGGTGCCATTTGTGAGAAAATGCTTCCCATCAGGACATCGATTATTCCAGGATAATGATCCCAAACATTCGGCTTCAGCAAAATTCATGGAAGAGAGAGGGATAAATTGGGAACGCACACCACCAGAGTGAGTATTGTCCTATAGTACTGTATTAACTGTTTATTGTACCAATAAGTATGTACAGTACCAAGCAGTAATTATTCTAGTACACTTTTTACTAAAGTACAGTACTGTGACTGAATATTTTTTTTTTACTTACCTGTAGGTCACCGGACATGAATCCCATTGAAATGGTCTGGGCCCAGTTGAAGAGGTTCATCAGGTCTGATGTGAAACCAACAACTAAACAGGAACTTTTGGATGGGATAATGAAGTTTTGGAGAACAGTATTGACACGTGCCCAGTGTAACAACTATATTGATCATCTCCATAGAGTCTTACCAGTTGTCATCGAAAGAAACGGTCAAGCAACTGCTATGTAGCTTATACTGTACTGTATATAATTTGTAATGTGGAGGAGGGGTTTAACTTCCTCTTTTCAGTTTGTGATCCGGACTGCTAAGTACTGTACACTGTGTCCATACTGTATGTACAGTGTTGTGGTTGTGCTTTCTGTCCCTACATTATACAGTATTCTCCTAATTTATTTTATAAGCTCTTTGTCTCCAATAACTTTCCCTTACTGTACCTTATGTACTGTACTTCATACTTTTCCTCTTTTCCTTACACCTACTTTTACTGTACATTGACCCCTGTTCCAAGGCACACATTGGCATCGTCACAGATTGTGCTGCAGCTGCCACTTTCTGCTACTGCGCTTGATGTTGCCGTTTGTAATGCAGATGTTTCAAGTTTTCAGGTTCCTTTAGTTCATATACAGTACAGTAGTAGTGGCTGCTTCAACATCCACATCCATAGTTGCAGACATACAATACTGTACAGTAGTGGGTGCACTGTGAATTGAGAGACAGGCTTCTACTGTACATGTACTGTATAGTTGGAGCGGTGGTCCCTTCGACATCAGGATAAGGTGAGATTTTTGGTAATGTTAGTGCTCTGTTATCGTATTCAGACAGCTGGTGTTCACCTCCATCTGGGGCACCCAAATACTGTCTTGTTTCTTGTATTTTTTTTTTTATCGTTATATTATGGGCTGTGGGCCTAGGGGCACTGCTTACAGTATTTCACCACCAGGCTTAATTACAGTATAATACAAATTACTGTAGTTAGTAATAAAATTGTTAGTCTGGTTAGTTAGGGCATATATTAATGTGGAGAAGTGGATTAGTGTGACACTGTTAGAGCAGGGAAGGGCCCTGCACAGCGGATTCTCTCTCCTACAGTACAGGGTGTGTGGGATCAAGCAGGATGAAGAACAAGAGCATCTCCGGTGAGAACCTGTGTGTCTGTCTTTTACTGTCTGTTTGTCTCTGCCTATCCTCCTTTCTTCAGGGCGTACAGTGGACCTTGCACTCTGATGCATGGTAGAGTCTGCACCTGGTATAGGTGAAACTCTGAATCTGAGGCCAAAAGTGCCAGTGATGATTTTAACTTAAAAGCCAACTCTTTTTGTGTAGTCCTCGGTCCAGTAGGGCGTATCGGTCGGCATTGAGGAAGGACTGTTCTCACATCATCTCTTTCCTCCTACTGTAGGTACTGTACAGTAGTCATGTCCGTGTCCAGCTTGGAACTCCTGGAAATGCCAGCGGCAGAAGAAAGAAGTGTGTGACAGTAGAGGACTACAGGAGTGGAAAGCTAAACAAGTTCCCCCCCCCCTGTAAAGCATGTTACTGTAGGTTAAATAAAAATTGTCATTAATTTATACAATTGGTGTTTGTACTGTATGTAATTCAGTCTTTAAGTGCGCCTGAGACCCAACACGTGCATCTGTCATTAAAAAGGTACAAAAAGTCAATAACACACAGATGCAGGGGTGTATCGTCCTATTTGCCAGGATTTCACTCACCAGGGGCGCGCCGGCTGATGGGGCTTGACGCCCACAGTAATATACTGTACAGTATCCCTGTTGCCCATCACAGTGATTTCACAGCTGCCCGGCACTTACAGTAGAATACAGTACAGTAGACATACAGTACTGTATAATGCAAAATTACCAGCGCTATATAGTGAACATAAAAAATAGATAAAACTAATAATGAAAGTGGATGGTTAAATAAAAATCACATATTTATTATTTATTATCAATTAAAATATATAAATCACCGCAGGTGAAACAATAGACGATATAGCAATATATGGTTAATATGACCTATAGCTCATGGATTATAGTCCTGGATATGAACAAATCTGTATTGAGTGGACTAGAACGTTCCTTTGAGGCAACAAAGATTTACCGGATCCAAGTAGGATAGATGTGACACAATCCCTGGGCAGCGTAATTTGCACAGAATGGGTTAATGTGTACTGCACCTTCTCACAGATGATGCATCCCTTAGCAGCGTTATAGTTGCATATGAATGGGTTCTTGGTGAAAAGTCCGGATCTCCGTTATTCCTGCCGATTCCAAGGAAATAAAAGGCTGTTATGTCCACAAGGTAAATAGCAGCAAACTTCCAGAGCTTGGTCAGCATATACAGATGGTGCTCAACGCGTTTCGCTGGATATATTATCGCCCAGCTTCCTCAGGAGCATATGATTGAATGAGCCTCCGTGGCTAGTATATATACCTGGTCTAATCTAATAGATTGTAAACACCTGTGTACAATTACATTAGATATGCAAAAACAAGAAAAAAACATCCACTTTATAGTAAAAAAAAAACTTTAGTTACTTCTGGGCAATCCTATTATATCTCGCATAAGGATAATAAACATCAATCAAAACTATTATAAAAACGACAAACCTCCAATAATGTATTAACATAGGAGCTGTCACCAGTCCCGTTCACGTGACCAATTCTAATCACGTGACTCGGAACTACCATATGACCTTTCACATATTACGCGTCATGTTCCTATGGACCAATAAACAAGGTTTTTAACAAGGGATCTTCCACAAGATTTATTACAAATAATTCATACCTCTCGTTTATCTTATTTATCTATCGTCATCTCAAGATGATCTGTCTGTCAATCAGCTGTCCCGTCCTCGTGATTCTCTCCGATCACGTGACCCGGAATTCCACACAGTTTTTTTACCCGACATTGGCATCATCTATCAGCTGTGTCACATATCGTGAGAGCCAATGAAAAACATGACCAGAACATCCCATCCAGGGGCTCCCCTGCATCATGTGTCCATTGGAATGTATGAACTGTGACTGCTTATTGGTCCGCAACCGTTGCCAAGGGACCAAATCAAAAAAACAACAACAAATCCACATAACTCCTCCTCGACCTAAAACACCATAACGAAGGGTTCAGGGTATATGTATATGTGGAGGAAACACAATCCAATAATAAAGTAGTTGGACCATTTCTAACGCGCTGTTGGTCCAAAGGTCCATATAACAAAGTACAAATAAAAAACATATAAAACATTGCTAAATTCTGGTTCAAAATAGATCTCACAGAAGGCACATAAAGAAGGATTTAAGGTAAGTATTAGTAGATAATATCTGATGATTGTCCTATTATAGAGGACACAAAATAGTAATATAATAAATTATAATAATTGTTCCAAGTTCTTAATATATAGAAAATACATTAGTTAATAAATTCTCTCCTATCAATCCTCTAAATAATATCTCAGAAAAACCAAGATGTTATGTTAGGACAATTCAAACACATAATGAACCCAATAGTACAATATCAGAACTGAAAAGAATGATGGAAAAGGATATATATAAATGTAACCTCTAAAACTCCCCTAAATTGAGATAGATACATAAACAGAATTAGGAATATTCATATAACACCTATTGTAGAACTGAATTTAATTCTATGGCCTCATTGAGGCCATCCGGATGCAAATAATTAAATTTCAACATCCAAAAGACTTCCCTACAACAAAGTCTGTTGAACCTATTCCCACCCCGTTCCATAGGAGGTATGGTTTCTAGGCCTATAATAGTTAAACAGTCAGGATTCCCCTCATGTACATCTGAGAAATGTCTCGAAACACTATGTGTTCTATTCTGATTAATAATATTCCTACGATGTTCCATAAACCTGACCCGCAAAGGTCTGGTCGTTCTTCCTACATAGAATAATTTACATTTACATATAAGTACATATATGACGAACTTAGAGTCACAATTAATGAAAGAAGAAATTTTATATTTTTCTTCCTTAAAAGGTATAGAGACTTCATTAATTCTTCTAGGGATATATGAGCATGTTGTGCATCTAGACTTTCCACATTTGAAGAAACCAGCAGGTCTCTGTATCAACCACCCCGGTATTTTTGATTTATTATTAGAGTCTAATGCTTTAAGGTGACTCGGTGCTAAGATAGTTTTTAGTGATCTATTCTTTCTGAATGTAATCTGTGGTCTCAATGGTATAATATTCTGTAGTATAGTATCCTGTCTGAGGGACGTTTTCAATTTAGGGGTGGTCTATTTACTTTTTTTAGCCGATCTGGTATTTTAACTCCAAGGGGGTCTATTTACTGTACTAAGCAGTGTTAGACAGTGAGAAGTGATAAAAAAGTGATAAGGTGTCAGTCAATCAGCTCCCAACTGTCATTTTTCAAACACAGCCTGTGAGATGACAGTTGTGAGAACATTGGTTGGCACTTTTTCACCCATTGGAGCAAAAACACGGGATTGGCTAAAAAAAGTTTCGGAGATTACGTCATTTTGCCAGGCGTAAAATTATCGCTGTATTCAATTTGAAAGCTTTTCTGCCTACTGTAGGCGGGAAGTCAATGCAATGTACAGTAAGACAGTATGTTAAAAAGTTTCGCCTACTGTATGAATAGCAGGCGGAAAAATTTGGTGAATTGGGGTGCAATGTTGCGGGAAGTCAGAACACACTAAAAATTCACTTTCATTTTGGGAGTGGAAGATAAAAAATTGGGGGGAAAAAGTGAAACTTGTAGGGGTAAATTTACTAAGATGGGAGTTCCATTTAAGAAGTTACTGTACTGTATGTTGCCCATAGCATCCAATCAGATTCTACTGTACTTAGCATTTATCTACAGTAGCACCTTCTAGAAGATACTGTACAGTAATACCTGGAATCAGATTGGTTGCTATGGGCAACATCACTTAATAGTACTACCATCTTAGTACATTTACCCCCTAATATATAAAATGTACTGAGTTTAGTAAAAAAAAAAAAAAAAGCGCTAAATGGGTATACAGTAGATCTGGGCATGCGCCTGAGATACGATGACGTACAGTATTGTAGGAAACACTCAAGCCAGGTGCAAACTTGGTATTGCAGGCGGCTGTAGTGTAATGGTAAATAATCAAACCAATACATTACGCTGCCTGTACAACCCTTTTGCGGGTTCGAAGCTTGAAAGGTTACACTTTTTATTTTTTATTAACAAGGTTAGACTTTTTGGTCAAAGTACTGTGGCATAGAAATACCAGAATTTCTGGATAATATATTAGTGAAGATTTAAAACAAAATAAAATTACCGTATACAGTATGTACTTTAAAGGTCTCGAACCAGCGGGACAAGAAAATGGTAGATGCAGTAGGGCTAGGCATTAGCCCCCTAGACTACTGCATCTACTGTACTGTAGTTCCTAGAGTCAGGGAATCACTACAATGTCTACCGTATTGTACTTACAACTACAGTTGTACTGTAAGTACCGTATAATACAGACAACTGGGCATGCGCAGTGCTATGAGACTCAATACGCCACAGTGTAGCGCGCAACTAGCAATGCGGTATACTGTATGGCGTACCGTATGGAGCAACAAACTACAGTACTGTAGCTGGGCACATCTACCAGTACAATAGATTGATTTTTGTAAGGGTTGGATAACAAGACTGAACTACAGTACTATAGTGAACATTAAAAAAATAAATTGAATTATAAAGGTCTCGAACATAAGGAGAGAAGTGTAAGCAAGACGGATCACCTAAGCCCTTGCTCACAAGTCTCTCCTAGTCCTCTACAGTACTTTATGTGACATCTACAGTGCCATACGATGAAGTACAGTACTCAGGCGTCTGTAGCGTAGAGGTAAGAAATCGAACTTCTACATTGCAGACGTCTGTACAACCCGGGTTCGAAACCAGGAAGCTTAATAATGAAGCTTTTCATTATTATTAGACAGTCAAGGTTACACTTTTTATTTTTAATATTATTATTACACAGTCAGTGTAATAATAATAACACACTTTCACTGTGTGAGAATCATGACCCGGTACTGTACAGTATGATATTCCATACTGTACGCCATGGCGTACAGTACATAGCCATAGCGCGACAAGGGTATGGCTATGGCGCAGCACCACTGGCAATGCATTGCAACCCTGCCACTGGGCACGCGCCAGAGATCCTATTTGTACCGTAACCCATCAGAACTGGCTATAAGTTACCACAACGCAAACTGTGCTGACATTGACGCAATTTTGCGGTTTAAACGCCGAGTCAGTTTGTACTATAGAGATCCCTCTCTTATACACAGTCAACTATCAGTTACTAAACATATTAAATTACTAATGTTACCAAGTCTAGGACAGCATTTTCATTGACGCAAGTTTGCGCTCTGCATCTGCCCTACAAACTGCTGTTAGTCCACTACTGTAGCACCTTATGTAGTAATGAATTTACTATTGTGTATACTGTGCGGTACTGTAAGTCTCGGACAGTGCAGAATGGCACTAGTGTGAAAATTCAACAGTACTGTTAGCAATACAGACAACTGGGCATGCGCCATAAAATAGCGCTACTTAATGTATGGCTTGGCTCCACTGGGCATGGGGCACACATTCCATTGTGATTAAAATCCGACCACAGGGCACGCGCAGACATTGACGCAATTTTGCGGTTTAATCACGCAGTCAGTTTGATATACAGAAACCAGTCTCTTTAACAGGGCCCATTGCCACTTGATGGTCATAATAAATCACTATAATGTCCACGTTCATGTCAGCGCCGGCATTGACGCAAGTTTGCGTTCTAAGGTACAGTACTGTATGTACAATAATAAAAATCCTAGTTTTGCTGTTTGACTCCCGAAGCACTGGGCAGACATGCGCTCCACATGTACTGTATTGAATACTGAATATTTTAAGTGAAGATTTTAAAAATAAATTAAAAAAACATACTGTATTTTCAAGGTCTCGAAGCCACAGAACAAGAAGAGGGGAGAAGCAGTGAGACTAGGCATTAGACCGCTAGGCCACACGCTTCACCCATTACTAGAGTTCTGTAGTTTGTAAAGTCTAATGTCTAAGCTTCTGTCAAACAATCATCGGCCGGTAATACAGAACATACCGTAAGGTACATTGGAAAGTGACACCTGGTGGGCAAAATGTTGTATTACACGTAATGAAATCACACGCATGCGCTATGTAGTTTAGGAAAAGTGACACCTGGTGGGCAAAATGTTGTATTACACGTAATGAAATCAGACGCATGCGCTATGTAGTTTAGGAAAAGTGACATCTGGTGGGCAAAATATTGTATTACACGTAATGACTTTTTTCACTAATAAACTTTCTTTGTGGCGCGACTCATGGCGTGGTGTGTGGCGCGCCATGCGTGGCGGGAGAGATAGCCACATTATAGCTGGGCACATCAGTATTTTGATTTAACCATCTGTGCTTAAGCATAGATATCACTAAAACCAGGACTGTTAGTGTACCTTGAGGACCGAGGAATCACTGTTCTATTGTAACTGCAGAATGTGCTGGTCTTGTTTTCCTGTGGGTAAGTCAGGTGAGAGACAACCCCTCTCAAAAGAAATATATATATATACTAGAATAAGTCCAAAAAACAGGTACTCACCAACTATAATAAATTAAGTCCTGGTGCAAGAATAATTGGATTATGCTAAATATGCAACAAAAGATGCAATGAAAAAGTTGCAATGAAGCGAGTGTGTTTATTGTGAAAACTAGCAATGTTTTGGATATAAAGGATCCTTTGTCAAAAAAAATATATAAAAAAATAAATAAATATATATATATATATATATATATACCTGTATACCTGTATATATTGTGATAGGATCACTGGTAAAGTGGTCAGTGATAAATACGTTTGCCCTGGGTTTCTGACCTATGTGTTTTAAAACCCCCAGGAGAAATTTTGCAGTGAAGCAAGCTTGAGTTTCGGCTTTTTGAAAAGCCAGTTTGAGACCTGGGGGTGTGGGTGTGAGGAGAGGGTGGGCTCCATCCACAACCCACTCCAGGTTTTGGTTTTGGCCTGTTAGCAGGCTCATTAGGGCTTCCACCTGAAACTGGTGGTGATAAGCTCTGTTCAGTTGTAGCTGTGGGTCTCATACCTGGGGGAGCAAGCAGGCTGACTGGCTCGCTCAGAGACACTTGGTGAAAACTAACTGTGAAATTCTGTGCATGCGCTTGTGTTGATGGTGGAGGCAATAGGCCCCACTGTTTCTGTAGAGAGGGAACCTCTTGTCTAGTTAGCGCCCAGACGGGCTAACGTTTATTTTTATGTTTTGTTTTTCTTTTACGTTGCACAATAAAGACTGGCGCAGACCAGTTAGCACGAGACCCCAGTCTGGTGTACTAATTTCCGGCTGCTGTGTGTGTGAAGAGGGAGTCCTTCTACCCCAGGAGAGGGACCCCTAATCCAGTCCTGTTACAATTGGTGGAGAATGCGGGCAAGCACACACTGAAAAGTACAGCAAGGAAAAATTTGTCCTTTAAAATTTAAAGGGACAGACACGTGATTGTTGAAGCCAATGCTCAGAGAGGCAAGGTCCAGCTTCCAACCAGCATCTGGAGGTAAAATGGAGGACGTTGTAAAAGCCCTGCTTCAGGCTACGGCAGCTCAGCAAGAAGCTACCAGGGCTCAGCAGGAATCCAACAGGGTGCAGCTGTTGGCCTTGGAGAACGCCCAGAGGCAATAACAGGTCGCCATCGAGGAAACCCACCAGACCTTAGCAGAAAACAGCCAGGCCATAAAAGAGGTGGTACAGCACCTGGTCGCCCGGCCCGGAGATGCTAATACTGGTCCTCCCACCACCACTCACTCCATACAAGCCAGTCACTTCCTCCAAAAGATGACTTTGGGCGATGATGTGGTGGCATATCTCACCGCATTTGAAAGAACGGCTGAAAGGGAGAGTTGGCCCAAGGAGCAGTGGGCAAGTCTGGTGGCACTTTTTCTGTCTGGGGAGCCACAAAAGGCCTATTACGACTTATGCCTGGCTGATGCAAAGGACTATAAAAACTAAAACAGGAGATCCTAACTCGCTTGGGAGTCACCACCTTTGTTCATGCCCAACGGGTCCACCACTGGGAGTTCCAAATGGACAGACCGCCATGCACGATCTCATCCATCTATCCACCAAGTGGCTACAGTCCGAGATGCTGACAGGACCACAAATCGTCAAACGAGTCGTAATGGATCGGTATCTGCGATCCTTACCTGCATCCTTGTGCAAGTGGGTGAGCCATGCAGACCCTAAGTCCACGGACCAGTTGGTCGAGCTGGTGGAGAGGTACGTGGCGGCTGAGGAGCTGATGAGAATGGCGCATCGCTGAACTCCCACGGACGCTGGTAAGATTATTCCAGGGGAGAAGTGTGCTGTGCGGTGGAATGTACCCAAGACTGAGGGTGTAGAACCTGGAAACAGGCCTGCCAAGCCGGGAAGGTTCTTACCCCATAAGCGACTAGACATTAATATGACTCAGTGTTTCCGATGTGGTGGCTTCGGCCATATTGTCGCTAATTGTTCACTTACCTCTGAACCCATGCAATGTGATACTGCTCATGTCCACTGCATTGTGTCTTTCTTTGCACAGCTAGCCTGTACTGCTGATCGGCAGGCTGAGACAGATAAGCACATGTGTGTACTCAGTGTAGAAGGCAACCGAGTTGAGGCACTGTTAGATTCTGGTAGCCTGGTGACACTTATGAAAGCTGAGCTGGTGTACCCCTTGAAGCATAAGGGGAAAACTGTTGGAGTGACCTGCATACATGGGGATACTTGGTATTATGTTACGGCCAAAGTGAACATCAAAACTGGATTTGGTTCTGCGATAGTCTCCGTGGGTTTGGTGCGCGGTCTAATGTATGATGTCATATTGGGGAGAGACTTTGCTCACTTCTGGAAGTTGTGGGAAAGCCGGTTTGTTCCAGAAGTGAACAACCCCGACCCGTTTGAGAAGGTTATTGATGCAGTGGAAGGGGAAGTTTCTTCTGAATCTGTGACGTTCCCTTTCTCTAGCCTGGTTGGCGAACCCGAGAGTGATGGTGGCTCACCAGACGGTGTGCCTCCCACTGAGGTGGGAAGTGTTGTTGAGCCAGTTGATCGTCTGCCTGATTTAGAGGTCAGAAGGGAGGTCTTTGCCGTGGAGCAGTTAAATGGCCCTACTCTGGTAAGTGCCAGGGAGAATGTCAAGGTGATTAATGGTAAACCCATAGACCCCGATAGTCCTTTGTCCTATCCTCACATGGCAGTATGTCAGGATTTGTTATATCAGGTGTCTAAAAATGGGGAAGATATTGTGGAACAACTAATAGTGCCCAAAGCTTACAGAAGAACCACGTTGGATCTGGCCCATGGTCATATAACAGCAGGCCATCTAGGGGTAGAAAAAACCATGGAGCGAATTATGCAGAGGTTTTTCTGGCCCGGGCTCCGTAAAGAGGTATCTGACTTTTGCGCATCCTGCCCTGAATGTCAGTATCATGCTCCCAGACCACATTTCAAAAGTCCTCTAGTCCCACTACCAATTATAGAGGTACCATTTGAAAGAATAACTATGGACTTGGTGGGGCCCTTGTTGAAGTCTGCCCAGGGACATCAATGTATTCTAGTAATTCTGGACTACGCTACAGATACCGCGATACCGCTACACAAGTCTATTGCAAGAGAGCTGGTCCATGTTTTTAGCAGGTTGGGAATACCTAAAGAGATACTAACTGATCAGGGTACCCCGTTCATGTCAAAAGTTATGAAGGAGTTGTACTGCCTGTTTAAGATTAACCAGTTAAGGACCTCGGTTTATCACCCCCAAACCGATGGGCTGGTCGAGAGGTTTAACAAGACCTTAAAACAAATGTTAAGGAAAGTAGTCGACAAGATGGCAAAGATTGTGATTAATTGTTGCCTTATCTGCTGTTGGCCATAAGAGAGGTTCCCCAATCCTCCACCGGGTTTTCATCTTTCGACTTGTTATATGGGAGACATCCAAGAGGGTTACTAGACATTGCCAAGGAGCCGTGGGAGGGGCAGTCCAGTCCTTATAAAACAGTGATTGAACAGGTTTCCCAGATGCAAGAGAGAATTGCGGCTGTAGTGCCGATAGTTAAGGAGCACTTGGAACAGGCCCAACTAGCACAGCAGAGGGTATATAACCGCACAGTTAAGCAACTTTGCTCCTGGTGTTGGTTCCCACGGTAGAAAGTAAGCTGTTGGTTAAGTGGCAAGGGTCCTATAAGATCTTAGAAAAAGTAGGCCAGGTCAACTATAAAGTTTACCAGCCGGAGAAAAGAAAACCCGAACAAATATATCATGTGAACCTGATAAAACCCTGGAGGGATAGAGCAGCACTGTCAGCCATCCAAGCCCTTCCAGTAAAACCCGGTTCCCTGGTACCAGAAGTGACCATGGCAAAAACCCTGTCAGCCAGTCAGCAGCAGGAGGTCAAGGAATTTTTTATCCAAAATAGGGTACTGTTTTCTGACCTGCCAGGAAAAACCACGGTCATCAAACATGACATAGTCACTGACCCGGGGGTTAAGGTTAACCTAAAGCCCTATAGGTTGCCTGAAGCCCAAAGGGAACCTGTGTCAAAGGAAATGAAAAAGATGTTAGAATTGGGGGTAATTGAAGAATCACACAGTGAGTGGTCCAGTCCCATTGTGTTGATTCCAAAGCCCGATGGGAGTGTGCGTTTTTGTAATGACTTCCGTAAACTGAACAGCATTTCAAAATTTGATGCCTACCGAATGTCGAGGGTGGACGAGCTAATTGAACGGCTGGGGACAACAAGGTATTTAACCACTCTGGACCTAACCAAGGGATATTGGCAAGTGCCATTAACCGAAAAGGCCAAAGGAAAAACAGCTTTTTCTGCGCCGGAAGGGCTGTTTCATTATAAGATGTTACCCTTTGGGCTACATGGGACACCTGCTACCTTCCAAAGAATGATGGATAGGTTTCTAAGACCCCATAGACGATATGTTGCGGCTTATCTGGATGATGTCGTCATACATAGTCCTGATTGGCAGTCTCACTTACCCAGAGTACAAGCAGTGTTAGACTCCATCTTTAAGGCAGGTCTGACAGCCAACCCGAAAAAGTGTTGTCTCGGGATGGAGGAAGTGAAGTATCTGGGGTACACTATTGGCAGAGGTTTGATAAAACCACAGCTCACTAAGATTGAGGCAATACAGAACTGGCTACGACCCCTCAATAAGAAGCAGGTGAGAGCCTTCTTAGGGAACACGGGATACTATAGGAGGTTCATATGGCGCCTTTGCTACTGGAGTCTCTAAGCTACTAATTGACCAAGTTTTTAGCTGTTATTAATACATAGACCACATAAAGGTATCTGTTATTTTAACTGGATTTTTTTATACAAATAAACCTATTTTGAAACCTACCCTGCTCCTAATACAAATATCTCATATACTCCATACTAATGAGGATAACATTTGGAAGGAGAGAAGGTGACAGGACGACATAAAGAAACCTTTATATGACTGCAACAATATATCCTACTGTGAGTTTGGGTACGCCCATTTTTGTTTCTACTATATATCCATGAGGATTTAAAGCTTACGGGTTGTTATAGAAGATAAAACATACCTTTTTTGGGTGGTTTATACTCCATTTTAACGTGAGTATGGTACGTGGTTGATTTGGAATATTTGAAGTGGAGGATTGCTATATAGGACTTATTTGTCCGTGAAATACTGCACTATCAGTTCCCCCTCTTTTCTCTTCCTTCTTTTTGAGGAAAAAACTTTGAAGCATACAGCACCTTTTTGAAGATTGGGACACTATATATTCGATAGAAGAGAAGCCCTATACCACCTAATGACAGTGTCTGGAACCATCTGACAATAAGTGACTTTTTACATATTATATGTCCATTTTAAAAGCTACCTATTTATGATCACTATTATATTATTGATTTTATTATTTGCTGTGCGCAGTGTGGGGGTACTTGTTTTTTCTGTTCTTGATAAAACCACAGCTCACTAAGATTGAGGCAATACAGAACTGGCCACGACCCCTCAATAAGAAGCAGGTGAGAGCCTTCTTAGGGAACACGGGATACTATAGGAGGTTCATACCCAATGTTGCCACCATTGCGGTCCCACTTACTGACCTTACCAAGGGCAAACAAAAAATCATGGTGGAATGGGGTCCGGAAGCGGAGAAAGCTTTCCAAAATTTAAAAATAGCTTTATGTACCCAACCTATTCTGGTGACCCCTGATTTTGATAAAGAATTTGTGGTACAAACCGATGCGTCCGGTGTAGGCATCGGAGCCATCCTGTCCCAAAGCAGAGAGAGTGAGGAACACCCTATCTTTTACTTGAGCAGGAAATTGAACATACATGAGAGAAACTATGCCACAGTGGAAAAGGAAGCTTTGGCCATAAAATGGGCGTTAGAGACTCTCAGGTACTATTTGGTGGGAAGAAAGTTCTAATTGATTCCTGACCATGCCCCTCTGAAATGGATGTCCGAAAACAAGGACAGTAATGCAAGAGTAACAAGATGGTTCTTGGCGCTACAAACCTTCAAGTTTTTGGTAGAGCACAGGCCAGGAAGCCAGCTGGGCTCCATCCACAACCCACTCCAGGTTTTGGTTTTGGCCTGTTAGCAGGCTCATTAGGGCTTCCACCTGAAACTGGTGGTGATAAGCTCTGTTCATTTGCAGCTGTGGGTCTCATACCTGGGGGAACAAGCAAGCTGGCTGGCTCAGAGACACTTGGTGAAAACTAATTGTGAAATTCTGTGCATGTGCTTGTGTTGATGGTGGAGGCAATAGGCCCCACTGTTTCTGTAGAGAGGGAACGTCTTGTCTAGTTAGCGCCAAGACGGGCTATTTTTATGTTTTGTTTTTCTTTTACGTTGCACAATAAAGACTGATGCCGACCAGTTAGCACAAGACTCCAGACTGGTGTACTATTTTCCGGCTGCTGTGTGTGTGAAGAGGGAGTCCATCTACCCCAGGAGAGGGACCCCTAATCCAGCCATCCTCCATTCACTTGGAGTCCAGTTACCTCCTGGTCCTAACCAGAGTACCAGCCGTTCTCCATTCACCTGGAGTCCACTTACCTCCCGGTCCTAACCGGAGAACCAGCTGTCCTCCATTCACCTGGAGTCCAGTTACCTCCTGGTCCTAACCAGAATTCGGCCGCCCTTCAATATCCACTCGTAGGTCTCTTCTGCCAATATATTCGTTCATGTGCAGGAACTTCATCAAACCAAGTCTCCTCCAGAGTGCATCCGAGTCTAACAAAACAGATGCAAGACCCAGCCAGGGAACACAGCCTCAAATCCCTTTGACGGTGACAGTATATATATATATATATATATATATATATACTGTGTGTGTGTATATATATATATACTGTATATATATACAATATATATGTATGTAGTATGGTATATAACATTAATTCAGCACTTACCCTTGTGCTCATTAATTAAAATAAGTATTGCACAGCCTTAAAAAATGTGACTACCTTTCGTGTGAGGAAATGTTTCTGGCTCTGTAAAATAGGATATTTGTCCAATCTTATCTAATCTGTCTGGAATAACACCATGATTAAATGGAATGTTTGACACTGCATGGAAATTGGCAAGAATTTGTTGTATCATGTGAATACTGACAGCACAGATATAACAAAGATCAAACCCCGGCTATTATATTATTTCTATATGATACATTTTTTTTTTTTTTACATAATATTTGGATAATTGATGTACTGTATTCTGGGCCTGAGCTATATGGTGCCCATACACTGTACGATTTGCATAAGATGCAATCTCGTATACGATTTCCATTGAAAATTCTTCCTTTGAAATTCTTTACGATTTGTGCCAACAAATGGTACGATTGTACAAGCGAGCATACGATTAGATGTGTCGTAGAACGATTGCAAATCATTTAAGATATATTGTATGCAGCAAACAGCCTCACGATGCATCTGCTAGTATCTGACCCTAACCTCCCCCGGGGGTGCCTAACCCTAACCCCCCTTCCCCTAGCCTAACCCTAACCCTCCCGGGGGAAGTGAGGCTTTGTTTTATACCCTGCTGAACGGTGTACATTGCTATTGTGCTTTGCTTTGGGCTTGCCTTTAACAAAGTGTGTTCTATACTAAATACATTTTGTGGTGATGGATTCCTATCGCTATAAGCTTCTGCTAGCCTATGGCTATCTGAAGCTGAAAGGTGATGGAGCTGAGGAGAGGAGGTGGATGAGGTCTTGCTAGGCCAAGGAACGGCTGATGAGGAGGGAGACTCGCTCCCGTATGCCCCTGTTGATGGAGATTAGGGAGAACAACCCGGACAATTACCGCAATTACCTGCGTATGGATGATGCCACCTTCCAGGAGTTGCTGCGTCTGGTGATTTCTTATATAAAGAGGTAGGACATCAGCATAAGGAGGGCTACCCTGAGGTACCTGGTTACCGGAAGGTTCTTTGAAGACCTGAAGTTTGGGACCCTCATTCCGCCCAGGCTTTGTGGCGCATCATCCCAGACACCTGCAAAGCCATTGTGAATGTCCTATAGTTCCACTACTTTAAGGTGAGTAAAAACACTACACACTGTTTTTTCTGGTGAAAGAAAATGTTTGTTTTTTTTATTGTTTTTTTCACACTGAGGGGAAAAATTTAGTAAATGTGTCCCCCCTCAACTTCATCCTCTTTCCACTTCCCAATAACTCATCACTCCCACTCCTATATAATATATTTATGGATCATCCTCACCCCTTATATATTAAATGGTCTTCTCACTGCAATCTCTTATATTAAATTATCCATCCCCTCACCTCCAGCCCTTACATATTTAATGATCCCCCTCACCCCCCAGCTATTATATTATTAATGATCCCCCTCATCCCCCAGCCATTATATATTTAATAATCCTCCCTCACCCCCAGCCATTATATATTTAATAATCCTCACTCACCCCCAGCCATTATATATTTTATGAATCCTCCCTCACCCCCCAGCCATTATATATTTAATTATCCTCCCTCACCCCAGCCATTATATATTTTATGAATCCTCCCTCACCCCCAGCCATTATATATTGAATTATCCTCCCTCACCCCAGCCATTATATATTTAATGATCCCCCTCACCCCCCAGCGATTATATCATTAATTATTCTCCCTCACCCCCAGCCATTATATAATTAATTATCCCCCTCACCCCCAGCCATTATATAATTAATTTTCCCCCTCACCCCCAGCCATTATGAATTTAATGAATCCCCCCTAACTCCCAGCCATTATATATTTAATTATCCTCCCTCACCCCCATCCATTATATAAGCTCCCTCACCCCCAGCCATTATATAATTAATTATCCCCCCTCACCCCCAGCCATTATATAATTATTTATCCCTCCTCACTCCCAGCCAGCGATGCTGCCAGCTGCCGGTTAGAGTCTTCGGCTTGACAGCAGGCACAGCGCGCGGTGCCTCCAGACACCTTCGGCGCCTGGTGCTCATGATCCACCGGAACCACCCTCCCTATGCCCCTAACTGGAGACTATGTAACACAGTGCAAGCAACACAAACCCCACTGTATCATTGATTACTGCTAAAGGGCCATTGCCACCATATGTAGGTGTGAGCTACTTCATCCAGGCACACCATCTGCAATAAGCTTAAAGCTTTTGGCTGGATCATACTTGCAATAACCCTATGCTACCCTGCATCCTGACCTCTGCCTGTTAATAAACCAACAAGCCATGTTAACTTATGTGCCGTGTGGTCTGACCTCCATTGCACTCCACTGACATCCATCTACACCATAGGATCTGCAAATAATTGGCACCATACCTCACCCACTAAAATAGCCTCAGACATAGCCAATCCCTGACATCAACCCTTACCCTGTGAAATTCCCCTCGCTTATCACTGCTCCCTGACACCATACCTCACCCACTAATATTGTACAGGATGCGTGTTTTCTGGAGGGAACTGTTACATCATATGCACTAAGTTTATTCCTATGTTGTTTCAGGTAAAGATATGTATCCATAGGTTGTAATGTCAACATGACCAGTTCAAATGTTCTCTGCGCTACTTAAAGGTATAAGAGCAACACAGATTTGTAGTGACATAAAACAGACACTTCTTATTTAAAAAAAGTCTGTATATAGATTAAAAGTCTAAATGCAATTAATATGGAAAAACATGTTCAGCTGAATAAACAGAGTGTAAGTCAAATAAGGAACTGAAACAGTGGAAATCATTTACCACATGTATCAGAATATGGCAGTCACATAAAGAACACAACTAACCCCAGATGGGGTTTATATCCCTGTTCTCCTGTACAGGGCCAGATGAAGGATTGTGGGGGGCCCAATGGCAAATAATTTGTGGGTACCCCAACCAATAAAATGATCAATATGATTTACTGGCGATGTCTTTAAAAAGTATAGTGTGCTAATACTCCCAGCACCACAAATGTGGTAAACACACTGTAGTGCCCTCCAGTTCACATTATGCCACACAGATACCCCCAGTTCACATTATGCCACAGTGTACACATGCTGGTGATGTAGCTATATGTGTGGCCCCACTGTGTGTGGGGTGCTCTGGGCATCCACCCTGCACACCCTGTTATAAATCCGGCACTGTCCTATAGCAGCTAAGAATATCATAGAGTTTGTTGCAGAATAAAAGTCTCATGAGGAAGAGTTGAAAGAACATGAATACATACTAGATAATGTTAGAGGGGAGGCTGCAGAACTAAAACAAATCCACCAAAGAATATGCAAATAAAGGATAAGGATATGAAGTACTGCTCCAATAGAAGAGCCCAAATGTAATAGCCTGCGAGATGTAGGTAGCAGTGAGATGTAGCGGTGAGATGTCGGTGATGTTCTGTAGCTGCATTTAAGGCAGCACTTTGTTTAAAGGCAAAACCACAATTGTTTTGCTTAAAACAAATTGTCACTTTAAATCTAGCTGCTACATCAGCAAAACTCACCGCTGTCCTCAGGCTATAAAATTTGTGCCAATGTCTCAGAGAAATCAACCCAACTAGAATCAGAAGCCAACCCAAGACTTTGACTCTTGATATATTGTATCTTATGTTTAGGAAACCATCAGTACAGTACTGTATATGTATTTGACTGAGATAAATTGGCACTTGTTTTTCTAACTGTAATTTTAAAGTAGACTTTAGACAATGGTTATATGTTTATTGACTTACTTTGTTTTCCCACCCCTGGTGCAACATACTGTATGCTTATATTACAAATGTCCTACTTTGATTAACTACATTATGGTTTGTTATTTATGACCTCGATCCACTGGATACCATAATCATGGATCTCTCTGGTTTTGCATAATTCACTTGGTTTTTTACGATATGCTAAAGGGGAATATACAAGAACCTTTTATCTGTGGTATTTAGGTGGCTGGCTAAGGGCGCTAGCCACTGAAGGGTGCCGCTGAGTCCACAAAATAAAGAAGGATCTCTTTTTCAGTCCCTGCTGAGGCTACTGATGACCAAGGATGACACAGGAGCTCCTCCAAGCCCCTGGTACTGCTCTCTCACCCGTTAGTGCAGTAGAGTCAGTAGCAGTGGTGGCTGCCCCTTTCCTCTCCTCCAGTCCAGGTGCCAGCCTGTCACTCACATAAGAAGCTACGCCCCCCTTAGACAACAAGAGGAGCTGCTGCTGCTGAGTGGAGCCTGGTAAAGTATGCTATGACTTTCTGGTGAGGAGAAAGGATTAATGGGTGGGTAAGTGTTTGTGTGTGTGTGTGAGTGTGTGTGTGTGTGTGGGGGGGGGTTAATGAGTGCAGACAGTCTTAGGGCTCTATTTACTACAATACGCATTTGTAATGCAGATTGTAGTGTGATATTACCGACTGAGGCAATATCACAGGGATTTACTACAAATCCCTTGCAGGGACAGAGCTTGCAAATCCCATCCGGAACCTTATCACGGTATTTTCACAAAAAATACTGTAACAAGTGCCCCGCGCATGCACTGACCACCCCCGTTACCAAGCCCCACCCCCATTGCTAAGCTCAGCCCCCACGATTGTGGACCCCCCGTGACCCCCCTCCCTTAATTACACTTACCTTCAGTTATCGGGCCTCCAGTGATGTCCTCTGTCGCTCCGGTCAGGTGACATCCCATACTGCACTGGGACCCTGTCAGGTGACGACCGGGCCCCAGTGCACCATGGGAGACCAGCTGACTGGAGGGAGGACATCACCGGAGCCCCGAACTCCGGTCCCTGGACTCAGGTAAGTTTTGGGTTTTTTTTTTACTTTTTTTTACAGTGTATCAGCGTGTGGTCTGTTTAGACCACACAGCTGATCACTGGGGCCGGCTCCGGGCTCTGCTCTGCCCATTATAGCGGAGCAGAAGTCCGGTAACCGGGGGAGACCGTGGATAATGCCACCTCCAGATGGCGTTATTATCACAGGGCTTTCCCTGGTAATTTTTCACATTTTATTTTTATTTATTTATTTTGAGTGCTGGCAGGTGGCAGGGTGAGTGTGTGTGTGAGTTAATGAGCACTGACAGTGTGTGTGTGGGGGGGTTAATGAGTGATGGCAGCATGTGTTTGTGTTAATGAGTGCTGAAAGGGTTAGTGTGTGTGTGGGGGGGGTTAATGGATACTGATATATATTGGGGTACAGATGTGTGGCATAAATATGTATTGGGGTATGGATGTGTGGCATGATGTATTGGGGGTACAACTGTATGGTATACAACAAATTTGGGGCACATGTATGGCATATGTATTGGGGGCATTGTGTGGCATAATTCACGGCTATGTGGCATACAATAATTTTGGACCACAGCTGTGTGGCATATGTATTGGGGGCACAAATGTGTGACATAATATGTATTGGGGGCACAATAGTGTGGCATGTTTTATATATTGGAGGCATTGATGTGTACCATAAATATGAAATGGAATTATAGCTGTATGACAAGTAATGAATTTGTGGCACTGATGTGTGGCATATTATGAATTGGGGGCAATGTTATGAGGTGCATTATGATTTTGAGGCTCTAATGTGTAGCATATTAGTTGGAGCATTTCTATATAATATATTATGAATTTGGGACACTGTTGTGTGGCATATTATAAAATGGGGTCACTAATGTGTAGCATAATATGAATTGGAGGGAGAGGGATCAGTGGGTGAAATGTTGCCTAGGGCCCCCAGAAACCTTGCACCAGCCTTTACTATACAACTGCTCGATAGGGGAAAGTAACTATATTTAATTACAATACTGTTGTTATGGATATGGCACATGTAATTATAAGTATGTTTTAAGACAACCCATCAATCCATTGGATAATAATACCTACCTCTAAACTGTTAATAGTATTCACTGCCAAGTAACCATGTGAGAAACATTCCTATAGTATATATGATGAGGGGTTTTGTACACCCGAAAGTTAACATTTCTCTGGTTAATAAGGAGTTAAAGCTCCCCGATCCAGGTGATTACAGGTAGAGGTGTTTTGGACACTTTGAATATATATAAAAATAAAAGGAATCTTCTCAATAAGAAATGAGTGTACAGAGTGAAATCAACTAAGGTCCCGCTGAGCTACAGACAGGCATTAGTGGTCCAGGTGCAGTCTTTTAAAATATTGAATTTTATATACACATTCAATTACAGTACATTCACTTCCTTTAATATTCTTCAGGGAAAGTGCAGCCTTATGGTCTGACAGGTGTTTTCTCATCCTGCTTCCTGTTGGGTCTACTCCATTCAATGGATAAACATTCTGCAAAGATCCTTAAAGTTTTATATAATGTAGTTTCGAAAACTACGAGAGAGAGAGAGTGAGAGAGAGAGAGAGAGAGAGAGAGAGAGAGAGAGAGAGAGAGAGAGTACCAATCAATCAGCTCCTATCATTTTTCAAACACAGATTGTAAAGTGACAGGAGCTGATTGGTTGGTACTTTATCGCTCTCCAAGCCTTGGTACATAGACTCCAGAGAGAGAGGAGAAGGAGAGATGAATAACACACTCCTGGAACTGTGTGATCAAAAGTAGAAACAATTTATTCAATTATACACACTACACCATCCGGTGTACAGCGGCGCGATATATCGTTCTATGCTGCATGTTACAGCATGGTGTCGTTCATTACATCCTCCCAGCCGCTGTGCAGCACTGCAGATGAACAACCGCTGTGCATACGCAATTGTGTGCACACACTGTACCATCCGTACAATATATATTGTTCTGATCCCCGTTGGAACAATATATTGTACGATATATCTTATAGTGTGTACACAGCTTAAGTGTAATATAATTGAAAGATCACGGTGGATATAATTAGTTAAGTGTAAATATTTCAGTTATTTCATGCACTGTATATACCTCAGTAGTTTATAGTCTTAGATACATGCTGATGGCAAACAGAGGTGTTAATGCTCTTTAAATTTGAAAGTCTTCCCATGAGAATGTAACCATTATTCTAATAGAATTTTATTAATAAAACATGTGGCCTAGAATTCTGCTAAACTGCTTATGTCTGGAATGAGCTCCCAGGTGAAGTTATCAAAATTCACAAAGTTAGAGGACGGCCAAATGAGGCCCTGAAGAGTATAAAGTTGCTTATCACTAACTAAGACCCTTTGTCAAAATGAAATTGCAATGCATAATTAACTATTATGTACTCCAGAACAGAGGTTCCCAAACGCGGTCCTCAAGGCACTCCAACAGCTCAGGTTTTAGAGATATCCATGGTTGAGCACAGGTGGTTAAATCAAATTGACTGAGGTACTAATTAAGTCGCCTGTGTTCAAGCATGGATATCCTTAAAACCTGGACTGTTAGGGTGCCTTGAGGACCGAGTTTGGGAAACTCTGCTCCAGAGGGTTAATAGAATGGCCTCTAAAGGTCCTCACTAATAATTCAATATGTTGTCATAGCAACACACATGTGAACATTTCAATACTTTGGTTACAAATGATGAGCCTGATTCAGAGATGGACGCTAATGCAATTGTAGCTGCGATTTCGCACAGAACGCAGCTGCGAAATTAGCTAATGAATCAATTGCCTTCCATTGCTTAGAGATGCCCACTGAAACATACATTCCTACCCTCCCGGTTGTTAGCGGGAGGCTCACGATTTTTTGGGTAACCCCCCACACCCCCGGAAGGGTAGGCATTTCTCCTGGCATTCTGCCCACTTCCTAGTGAAGTGGGCAGAATGGGGGGAATTTCCGCAGCAATCGCGGGTCCCCGTGTAGGGGGCGGGCTTAATGACGTGATTCTCCATGAATTGCGTCATTTAGCCCCACCTCCTATTTAAATTTAAGCCAATAAAGGCAATTTGCAGCAAAGGGAGTGGGGCTTAATGGCGTGACCCATCAGGCCCCACCCCCATCACAGCCCCTCTGCTTCTTCTCCACAGGCTTCTCCCGGGGAGGAGAAGCAAAAGGTAGGTAAATATGCACTCAAAGCATCTCACATCCACCGCTTACACACAAAACCGGAAACTTTCATCGCAGATCAGTCGGCCATCAGCCTCAGTAAGTCTAGCATGCCACAAACATAGCGGGACTTCAGACACAGAGAGGGCTCTCCTGCTGTGAGCAAAGACGCAGTAGATTATTTTTGCATTCCCAGAAACCGGCATTTAAGTGATCAGACCAGGGCCGGTGCAAGGTTTGCCGGCGCCCTAGGCAAAGCTTTAGCTTGCCACCCATCCTCCCCTCAAGACCCACTTCACTACTTTCCTCACATGCCCCGTGCTGCCTGCCAGCTTCTATCTCACATATACCTCTGCCCAGCAACTCATTCCTCACATGCACATCTGCCCACAAACATTTGCCCACATACCCATCTGCCCACCATCTTTCCCCCCAAAACATTTTACTTCCATATCCTATTGCCCCAACTAAAGAAACAAGAGGAGTTCTGTCTAGATAGTGCACTATGGACCACTATTCTTTAAAACACAAAATGAGTTAATTTCCCCAAAACTGGGATTTGATAAGTGAAGTATTAAAATGTATTACAGATAAAGAAGGTCCAGAAGAATGTAATCAACTGTAACCAGTTCAGGATATAATTTTCCATATATTTTTGAATATCTTATTTACTACTTTTCATTCTTTATACAGAGTCCATATACCTTCTATACAGACATCCCACATTCAGACTGTATCCTATACCCTTTCTGTCTATATACAGCACTGCACCTTCTATACAGACATCCCACATTCAGCCTATATCCTATACCCTTTCTGTCTATATACAGCACTGCACCTTCTATACAGACATCCCACATTCAGCCTGTATCCTATACCCTTTCTGTCTATATACAGCACTGCACCTTCTATACAGACATCCCACATTCAGCCTATATCCTATACCCTTTCTGTCTATATACAGCACTGCACCTTCTATACAGACATCCCACATGCAGCCTATATCCTATACCCTTTCTGTCTATATACAGCACTGCACCTTCTATACAGACATCCCACATTCAGCCTGTATCCTATACCCTTTCTGTCTATATACAGCACTGCACCTTCTATACAGACATCCCACATTCAGCCTATATCCTATACCCTTTCTGTCTATATACAGCACTGCACCTTCTATACAGACATCCCACATTCAGCCTGTATCCTATACCCTTTCTGTCTATATACAGCACTGCACCTTCTATACAGACATCCCACATTCAGCCTATATCCTATACCCTTTCTGTCTATATACAGCACTGCACCTTCTATACAGACATCCCACATTCAGCCTATATCCTATACCCTTTCTGTCTATATACAGCACTGCACCTTCTATACAGACATCCCACATTCAGCCTGTATCCTATACCCTTTCTGTCTATACACAGCACTGCACCTTCTATACAGACATCCCACATTCAGCCTGTATAGTATACCCTTTCTGTCTATACACAGCACTGCACCTTCTATACAGACATCCCACATTCAGCCTGTATAGTATACCCTTTCTGTCTATACACAGCACTGCACCTTCTATACAGACATCCCACATTCAGCCTGTATAGTATACCCTTTCTGTCTATACACAGCACTGCACCTTCTATACAGACACCCCACATTCAGCCTGTATAGTATACCCTTTCTGTCTATACACAGCACTGCACATGTTATATTGACACCCTACTTTCAGCATCTGCAATGCACATACACACTACAGACCACCACACCAGATCCCTCAGCCTGCCCACTACCCCCATCCAAGCCCCACTACCATCTATACCAAGCCCACAGTGTCAGTGTGGGGTACAGGCATGACTTATGGGGGTTGGGCACATGGAGGGTGCTGGGTGAGTGATATTTAGGAGTTAGAGAAAGCAGGATTGCTCACCCACCCCAATATGGGTGATGCTAGATGTAACCTGGCTGCTCAGCTCTGTAAGGTCACCATAAGGGGTGTTTGCAGGATACTGGGTTACAGTGGGCTGGGGTCGTTAGTGGGCAGGCTGAGGGATCAGGTGTGGTGGGCTGTTGTGGAGTGTCACCTCATTGATCACCAATTACTGGGGAGTGTCAGCCATCACACCCTCAGTAACTGATCACTGCACAGCCTGTCTGTGAGACTGTACAGGGAACTTACTGCAGAGAGTGCCCACGCAGCTCACCATATTGTATCCTTCCTGCCTACACCACACGACTAGTGTCCCATACATCCAAACCTGCAGGAGGCACATACGTAGCCTACATTCCCCCTCTCACAGTTGGGCTCCGCAGCGCCAGGTGGAGCATCCAGTCATTGACGGCTCCCTCCCGCTGACATGTTCCATTACCTTTTCTTTACCGCAACCTCCTAGTCCTAGCCTTAGCCTGTAACATCATGTGGAGGAGTGCTGAATCGGCAGTCCTTGCAGACTGCAGAGGCCACTGGGAAGGGGAGGAGCTTACCACCCTTGGATGCTCGTGGTCATCACAGTGGGCATAGCAGCGGCTAATGAGACCCGCAGTTGGCCCTAGTGTCATCTAATAGAAGAATGTCCAGATACATCCTTCATTTTTTTTGGGGGGGGAGATAAGTGCCACCCTCTAGGTGCCGGCCCTGGATCAGACACATCTGCGTTCTTCTACCCCCCCTACCAACCCCCATTACCTCCCCAAACTCTGTCTACCTGTAACTCACTTTGAACGTGGATACTCTGTGTGAGCATATTCGCTGACTAATCCCTGTGTTTGCGCAGTGTGACTGACATGCATGCGCAATGGCGAACAATTGCTCATTCTGTGTAAATATCGGCATTGCGTACATCTCTGAATCAGGCTTTAAATCCCCTAACACTTCAAAACTAGTGACCTATAGGGGACATTAAGACTAAGGTTCTCATTTATCAATGAGTTTTCTCATTCACAACTAGTAGTAGTGACAAAACTCATTGTGTATGATGATGGTGCTCCAGCCAATCAGCTCCCTAACTATCATCTGTTTTGAAAAATGACAGATGGGAGCTGATTGGCTGGAGCACCATTTATCATTTGCAACCAGTTTTATCACTCATTATGAATGATAAAACTCATTGATAAATGACTTAGGGGCCTAGGTATCAAAGCTTGATGAGAGATAAAATTGTGAGAGAAAAAGTATTAACCAATCAGCTCCTACTTTTTGAAACAAATGTAAGTTATAAGCTGATTGGTTGGTGATTTATATCTCACAATTTTCTTTCTCATCAAGCTTTGATACATAGGCCCCTTAGTGCCTGATTCAGATTTCAGTCTTATACCCCTTTTACTCCAGAGCTAAATGCTGGGTTATTGCAGGGTTAACCTGGGTAGCTCCTTGGTTTAAAAGGGGAGAGGGTTGGATCGCCGGGTCGAGTGACCCGGCAATCCAACCCAGGTAACTTGCAAGGTTTAACATGGGAGTAACCCGTAAAACCCTGCAGAGTGAATGGCGCGCTCCGGGTCATGATGACCAAAGCTGGGTCTATTGAGATCCGGGTCCGGTGTGAACGGCGCTGACTTGGGTATATCTTGGGTCGGCATCGAGGAAATTCCGGGTCTGATCCGGGTTAGAACTCTGTTCCAACTCCGGGTCAGACCCGGAATTTCTGTGTAAAATTTCTGTGTAAAATTATTATTATTAGTTGAGTGAATTTTGCATATGCACGAAAATAAAACACATTGGTCCGACTCCTAGGAAAAAATAAAACACATTGGCTCTCACAGTAAAAAAATAAAACACAATGGCCCCCGACAGGAGAAAACTAAACACAATGGCCCTTGATAGGAACAATATAAAACACATTGGCCCACATAAAAAAAACCCCCACAATGTCTCTCACAGGACAAAAAAAGCACATTGGCCTCGATAGGAAAACCCCCCAGCACATTGGCCCTCACAGTAACAAAAATAAAACACAATGGCCACCGACAGAAAAAAACACTTTGTCCCCAACACAAACAATAAAACACATTGGCCGCCACAGTAACAAAAATAAAACACAATGGTCCCCGACAGGATAAAAACAAACACATTGGCCCCCACAGAAAAAAACACACTCGTTGGTCCCGACAGAAAGTAAAAACAAACACAATGGCCTCCACAGTAAAAAAAATGAAACACAAAGACCCCCAACAGGAAGAAAAACAAACAAATTGACCTCCACAGGACAAAAATAAAAAACACATTAGTTGCCCAAGCCCCCACAGTAGCACTGCATAATAGAAGAGCTCCCAGTGCCTCACTCATAGTGCCACCTCAGGGTCTAAGGGGTCTATTTACTAAGCCTTGGAAGTCCCAGCCAATCAGTTCCTAACTGCCATGTCACAGGCTGTGTTTGAAAAATGACAGTTATGAGCTGGTTGGTTGGAACTTTATCTTTGTTCACTTTATCTCCATCCAAGGCTTGGTAAATAGACTTTTAAGTCACTGCATGCAGAGCACTGTGCAGATGGCATTGCGTGTGGCTGAGTGACTTATGATGTCATGCTACTGCGTCACCATAGGTCACGGACCGGGCTGCAACTAAGCCTCCTGGAAGTGCCCAGGGCTGTCCGGGCCCAAAGTTAGGACTGGTAGTACTGCTGGTGGCTGGTGATGCAGTTGCCACCAGTCTTGATCAGTTCTGGACTCTGGCAGCGGCCGCACTGCGCCCCCTATGGAGTGGCAGACAGATTTTAGTGTGGGGCCACCACTGGGAGAAAACACTGACAAAATAAAACATTACATCACTCATTCAGTGTCATAGGTCATGCCGGTGGCCTCTAAACATTGGCACCCTAGGCTGGTTTGCCTAGTGACAGTGCTAGCTCGGACTACATAATTGTGCATGGTTCCTTGCTTTATTTGGACATTTGTGAATAAACAGCTCCCAGTAACCCAGACTCCTGCAAAGTCTAATTATTCACTTATACTACTTCATACTTGCCTACTTTTGAAAACGCATTTCAGGGAAATCGTGAAAGTAACACTTATGAGCGCGGCGGTAAAGTGGACTGTACTGCTACATCTGAGAGACGTGTCATATAATTGATTTACACCTACATGTAAAATGCCCCAAAGAAGTTAGTAAAATCTATTTGTTGATGAAAACACACTGATACTTTTCAGAAAATGTATGTAGCCATAGGGATTATAACCAATGCAAGGACATTATACTAATACCATTTGAATGTATATATCTCTTTTTTTTTTTGTAATATGAAAGCTTCATAATGGGGGTAAGGTGCAATCAGGGCGATTGCTAGACTCTTCAGGAGACAGGGAGATTGCTACTATTTCAGGGAGTCTCCCTGACAATGAGGGAGAGTTGGCAAGTATGTAACTACTTTATTATGAAAATTGCACAATCCAGCATATGGTATAAGTTCCTGGAAATTCACAAACCAATCTCCTTTCATTTATCTTATATACCACACATGCATACAAACTCACAGCAAGGTAATGACAGAGTTTCCTTTCTGAGGCTAGGCTGTCTGATTTTACAGCATAATAAGCCGATGCCTATGTGGTTTAACTTTTCATTCAGCCTGTGATGATATATTAATTATAATCAAAGCATACTTCTGAAATAGGATTTAATTGTGCTTGTGATCTGGCACCTGAACAATAAACCTTCCCTGTAATACCACTTTATTAGGGATTAGTGGAAGTTCAGAGCTACATACTTTAGGTCATATTTAAGGTAGGAAACAATTTTATGAAAATTATTTTTTGGCCTTGAAAATTTGCATATCTGGCATAGATTTACTGTTATATGCTCCTGCTGGTTGCTGCATTTCGGAAACATGTCTCCCTTGCTCTCACATACAGGGCGTTTAGCTTTGCAGAGGAAACTGCTTGGCAAATGATTTTGGACAGCTCAGTTTATTGTGTATTTTTCCCTAATTCACAAGGTGTTAGTTAATTTTCTGTCTGAAAGTGTGTATGAGTTGGCAGCCTCAGATGTCCATCATGACTTTTATAATATGCAGAGGAAGTCATATTTACATGCATTTATACACTATTAATTAATTAGGCCAAGAAAACCACTTTATACAATTGTATAATATAAGACAAATCTGTGGGAGAGAAATATTCAGAAACTAATGTTGTATTATACACAGGGTTCGACTGGCCGACAGGGGTACAGGGAAAATCCCTGGTTGGCTGCACTACTCAGGGCCCCACTCCCTCCTCTATGTCAGGTTCAAGATTGTGCACTGGAATTTTGCCATTCTTGCAGACCCTCCAACATGACCCGTTCCATTAGGTACAAAATGCTCTGCTCCTGGACTTCCCTCTTAATTTATGATTGCAGCCACCTGTGCATATACACCTGTCCAATCAATTACCTAGTTCGACACAGGTGATTGCAATCATACATTAGGTGGGAAGTTCAGGAGCAGTGTATTGTACCTAATGGAATGGGTCATGTTAGAGGGTAGGCACTTGCCTACCCTCCCGATTCGGCCGGGAGCCTCCCAAAAATTGTGGGCTGCTCCCGGCCCCCCTGGAAAGGCAGGACAGCCTCCCAGCAACCCATCTGTATAAACCCCGGCAGCAGAGTTATCGTGGCCCGCCGCAATGATGCGTTCACGCGGTCACGCCCCATGCCCAACGACGCATCATTTGCTGGGCCACGCCCCTTATTGCCATGACACGCTCCCATGTAGAAGCCCGACAGCTCCCTCCCGGAAGGCGGGAAATAAATGTCGGAAACCCTGAATTATACATTGTCACTCTATTAGAGGGTCAGATACCTGGTGGAGCAGAAACATGAATGAACATGGGTGGTGGTTTGTTTCTACAAATACTTACACTAAGATTCACCCTCTTGTGACCCAAACTTATTGGTTTGGTTAACAGATCAAATATTTTCTTGTGTGAAAATAACATCTACAATATAGCATATTGCAAACTAAGGGCCTGATTCAGTGAGGATCGAAGTTGCTAATATGCACACAATTGGCCGTGTGTGCGAGTGTACAGAATGGGTTCTCCTAAGACTCATGCAAGCCCTTGAATGCCTCTGCCTAATTGACAGGCAGAGGCATTTAAGGGGAGGTCCAGGGAAGGGGTCAGCGTTTCTGCCCCGTTCTTGAGAGTGGCCAGCTCAGGGACTGCGTGGATGTACATAGTCTGCTGGGCTCACAAACCGGCCAGCCTGAGTAAGCCGAGGCTTACTCAGCTGGCTGGCCATCCACCATCATGACCATGACCACCGATGGTCATGGTGGTGAACCTAGCTTGCGACCTCCGTCGCACTGCTGGGATCGCAAATGCAGCAGGGGGTGTCATACACCTGCTGCTGCATTTGCATTAGTGCAAGCATCGCAATTGTAAAACTGCCTGAAATGTCGCTGGTGCCCCGTGAAGGCCAAAAGGGAGCATTTTATATTGAAGCAGACCATCAGGGGTCGAGAAGGTAGTCTTCTCCTTGGTGGTCTCACTTAGGGGACTTTGCAAATATCCCTTTGTGAGGTCCAGGGTCGTAAAATACCGGCTACTTGCCAAATTTTCTACTAATTCGTCCACTTGTGGTAGCGGGTATGCGTCAAACCTGGTAACCTGATTCAGCCGCCTAAAGTCATTGCAAAAATTTATGGCTCCTCATGGCTTGGGGACCAACACAATAGGACTTGACCAGTTACTTCTGGACTCCTCAATGACCCCAAGTTGGAGCATCTCTTTTACCTCTTGCTGGACTGCTTGCTGCCGCACCTCAGGGATGCAATATGGTCACTGCTTTACAATCACTCCTTTAGGCTTATTTATCTTGTGCTCTTCTAAAGCAGTGTGCCCTGGCAGGGAAGAAAACACATCCTGAGTATTGCGAACTAAGGCTTCCGCTTCTTTTCCCTTTTTTTTTACTGACAAGGTGTCTGCCAGCAGAACTTCTGTAGCACAAAGCGAACTAGAGCTGCCTCCAGGAACCTGAGGGGTGGCAGTTTCCAGCACATCCATGGCAACATCTGTATTGGGTAAGACATCTCTGCCAATATTTTTGTCTGGCCGTAACCGGGCAAAGTGTTGCAAATTTCTTTCCTCAGACATTAATTGCGCTGAGGTTCCTTCTCCAAAGAGGACTGGCCGTGCTTTTTCACTCTTCTCCCTTTTCGGAGGTAGGGTCTTGGAGATTTCACATTGGCGTCAGTGGCGGAACTAGAGAGTGGTGGGCCCAGGTGCAAGAATATGCTTTGGGATCCCCTATACAGTGCCCCCAGTACTGGTCCCCTTATGCAGTGCCCCCAGAAGTGGTTCCCCCTACTCAGTGACCCCCAGTAGTAGTCCCCCCTACGCAGTGACCCCAGTAGTAGTCCCCAGAAGTGCCCCCAGAAGTGGTTCCCCCTACTCAGTGACCCCCAGTAGTAGTCCCCCCTACGCAGTGACCCCAGTAGTAGTCCCCCTATGCATTGCCCCCAGTAGTATTCCCAATATGATAGGATAGCGGAGCTTAGGATCAACCGTGGCAACCATCTCATAATCGGGCCCCTTTTTGGTGAGGCTCACTCGTACCAGTGAAAATTTTCTGTGGATCCATGAACGCAGAGTACTTCAACTAACCCTGGCACCTTTTTCCCTGGCCTGGGCAGGACAGCCTCTAAGATTAGGGTTAGCTCACTCCCTGAGTCTATAATAGCTGGGAGTTCTTGGCCATTCAGTAACACAGTTTCCCAGATTAACGGGGGTCTGGAATCCAGGGGTACCATTGCGCGAAAAGCGGGGTACATAGCGCCCATACTAGCAACCCCACACTCCATAGTCTCTGTTTTTCTGGGACAGTCCCATCTTATATGACCTGGCTCTCTGCACTCATAGCAAATGACCCTGGCATCTCCAATGGCGTTTCATTGAGGAGGGGTGACAATCGGGATCACAGGCCAATGGGGTGCCATCTTAATGGGTCGCTCATTCCCTGGTTTCTTTTCTGGCATTTTTGTCATATTTTGTGTGGTCCCCTACCGCTCCAATAACTGTAATTAATTCCTCTAAATTCTGAGGATCAGCATGTATGACCCAGCGCTGCATATTCCACCTTAAGCCAACTCTGCCCCTGTCTGGCGAGTTCTGCAACCTACTTCCGAATAGGGACTCCTTGTAGTAGGGCCCAGTCATGGAAGCGCTGCACCTTCTCAGAAGGAGTGAGACCTGACCTGGCCAGAATGGCACTTTTGACTAGATCATACTTTTCTGCATCAGTAGAGGACAAATCAGCATAGGCTTTCTGAGCCTCACCAGTGAGATAGGGGGAAAGTCTATCAACCCAAGTATCTGCTGGCCAGTTTAAGTGCTGTGCGACCCTCTCAAATATTTACGAGAAGAGACAAAAGACTCTTTTTTTGGGGACACTCTTATGTATATTGTAGTAGTATATGCAATATAAAACTTCACCTTTAATAGTCTAATTTAAAATTGATAGCTGAGAAAAATATAAAAAAAAAATCAAAGAAATATATCAAAGAGGACGTACTATACACACATACATATAACAGAAAAATATAAGTATATTTAGAGATATGTACATCTCAATAGATTTATCTCAATAGATCTCTGGGCATCTATTATAAGCCCAGATTGAAGCTATGCGCATGCGGAGATAATTGTTCTTGATATAGTGCTAATTAGACAAGGCAAATTTAGACAAAGATCAATAGTAGTATTTGATGTTATATACCCTTACACAGTACAAAACTGAATCTGAATAAGGCAGGCTGGAATCATTATTTCATTGGTGATACACATTCTAGAAACATAAATTGAGAGTCCGCACACTTATATTGACTCACATATAATCCTTCTTTATTCAATTAGTAACTAATCTAGCAGAGATCTGATCTCTGTTCATTAACTTAATATCTATGTCAGTATCCTAAGATACTATCCAAATAGTTCAGAAAGTCAAAAACTAGTCAAAACATGTATCACTCTCATCATACATTTGAAGAGACAATCAAAGGTAAAGATAATGTAAGTGTAATGAATATTCAATACATATAAGCGCTAGTAAGGGTAATACTTAAGCTATATAGCAGATGCTTCATTCAAAGATATCACCGTCCTCTCTGCAGTTTCCACATTTGCATAGGACGATTCAAGGAGCGGCAGCAGTGTCTCGTTTTAGCACTATAATGGCTGATGACGATCGTTTTGTCTGGTTGGCTTGGTCACATCTTGGCCAATGAGATATCAAAGACAGAGCCTGGTTTCAAAAGGCTAGTTAATTGTGATGGACATCATGATAATTGTGATGGGCAGAACAAATGGCCAATCACAGTGTCATGCTATGTGTCCAAGTGAATTGGGACAGATATACTTTTTAGAATCAGAGAGCGTCCGATGATAGTTAAAGTTTTAATATTCAATGTTACAGGAATAGTTTAATCCTGGTTCTCATTAAGCGGCAGTCTTCATAACAAAAAAGGTTTAATCTTTAGAGAGGTCTTATAGAGTCAGTATTTTGCCATAATTATCAATTGCCATAGAATACCTCACCTGATATAAAAGTGAGAGGCGCACACTACATCGTAGATCTAATATCGATAAGCCTGATATTAAGAAGTGGATTTATTAATGAGTTGAATCCTGATTCATCATAGTACATTGGGATAATGAGTAGCAAAGCTAATAAATGAAAATACGTGAGCGGTTGTGCTTGCCTCGTTAATACCCTTTATAGCGCACCAAGCACCATATCGTGAGGTTGGTGCTGATTAACCTAGTAACATATATGGGCATAGATATTTACTATAACACATCCAAATTAAAAAGCATCCATAGTGGGCAACGCAAGTTAGCAATAGTCAGGGGTTAAAGTGGGCAGGAACGGGGTGGAACTGAGTTCTGTCACCTCTAATGGTAGGTGGAATTAGTTCCACCTCCACCAAGTCCCTGCACAGAAGTCTCACAGGCAGAGAGCCACTCACTGTCTGCCTAGGGAGGCTCAATTCCTTCAGAGGTCCCTTATTTCAGAGAAACCAGCATATAGGTAAGGAAAGAATCAAGAGAAGGCAATACATAGGGGTTGCATAAAAACATTGGGCATCCAAGTGACAGACTAGTTCGTGGGGACCCAATAAAAAAACTCAGAGGCACGGCAGAAAAATAACACTAATGAGATAGTGCCTAGGCGGCCCCTAGCCATTCACTTTACCATTTCCTATACACAACAGTGTGTGTGTGTTTGCGTGTGTGTAAAGAAAAGTTTTCACACTTGTTTTGGCCTGTCAGACTAGTGTGGCGGGGGTGGGGAGTAGGTGGCAGGAGAGATGAGTTCCACCACCTCTCCAGGACCACTTTAAGCCCTGGAAATAATGTTTAGTATTTATAGGTTATAGATCATATAGTAGTTAATTCATATGCTTCCTAATTAGGAGTCGTCAGTCTATCTGGGAAGCTTACTATAGCCCTCTAAGTGCCAGGAGGCTTAGAGTTCACTGAATTTAAAAAGTCAAGTTAATATTTTATCGATGTAGGCATCTTGAAAGAAAAAGGGCATAAAATGATTAATATATACATAAATGTACAGGATATCTTTATTGGTTGATAATTAAAAGAAGAAATCATAGATAGGTGTTACAGGGTACAAAGATATGTATACACATTACGAATATACATGTCTGTCAAGGGGACCAGAGGTATAAAGGCTTTGTGGATTATTGCAGAGCAATTGCTAAATGGTGCAACTCAAGATGACCTAAAGAGTGGGGTGACACATTTCAAACAGAGGTAGGTGAGATGGCAAATTCTATACACAAATAGGAAGAGAGGGATGATACGTTCGGAATAGGATAATCTATATATTACCTGTGATTAATATAGATGTCCAGGTATGGATTGGATGTTCACAGAAAAGAGGTCCAACAAGATGATTGCCTCAGATACGTAGTTGGTATTGAATGGACATAACAAAATTGTACATGAAAACATGGGAGGGGAGCACCGTTATTATAAGATGGATATAAGAGAATGAGAGAGGATACTGGACTCATAGACCATGTGGTAGTAATGATTATTAAATTGAAAGTGAAGAGGCTGGCTTCTGGGAAAATGGTGGGGACCTTGATGTTATATAAAGGTACTGTGATATGTTCATTAAGTCCACCAGGTGTTAAGGCTCCCAGTCTAAATGTCCAGAAGCTTTCCAGTTTAAGGAATTCTCTAGTCAGGTCACCACCTCCTATTCCTAGATGCACTTCTTCCAGACTGAAAGCTTTCATGAGTTGAAGATTGCCTTGATGTTGATAATGGAAGTGCTTAGCTTCTACTGTATGCTGTTTCATTCTGGCCAAGTCTAAAGGTGCATTTCTTACTGTTGCTGCATGTTCTAGGATGCTCTGTTTCAGCTATCTCTTGGTCATCCCTACGTATCTGACCCCGCAATCACAAGTAACACAATATACCACACCCCTCATTCTGCAGTTGATGTAATCTCTTATTTGCATCGTGTTGCCATATTCATCAGTCACTACTTTTTTATTTGTCATATATTGACATGATTTGCATGATCCACATGGGAAGTATCCCATTATCCGGCAGGGTTTTGGTGGTGTTCTTGTATAGTGGCTGTGAGTAAGATGGTCTCGTAGATTTGGACTTCGTCTCCAACTAATTGACACCCGTTTGTCCAGACATTTAGATAGATCATCGTCTAAGTGTAGTATATGCCAATGTTTCTGTATAATTGTCTGTATACTTTTCCACTGTTGGCAGGAGCTACTAACAGATCTAAGGGATTCCTTCGCCTGTTTTTCTTTCTACTTTTCTTTTGGAATATTAGGGTGTCCCTTTGTACAGGGCCGCAACTAGGGGGGGGGCTAGAGGTGCACATGCACCGGGTGCCGGAATGCAGGGGGGTGAAAAAGGGCTGACTCACAGTGGCTTGGGAGCTGCAGATTCAGAAAACGGCCATCCAAAAATGGCCGCTGCCAAGAAGGAGACAGACACTAGAGGTCCTACTGGACCTCTAGTGTCTGTTAGGCCAGTGCAAGTGCCGAGAGAAGATGCTGAAAGCTGCATCTTCTCCCGTGAAACCCCCTGGCAATGAGCATGAAACCCCCTGGCAATGAGCATGTAAACCCCTGGCAACGAGCATGTAACCCCCTGGCAATGAGCATGTAACCCCTGGTAATGAGCAGGTAATTTTAAAGTAATTAGAAGCCTTTCTGTAGGGCATAAAATGGTGTCAGGCAAATATGTAAGTGGCACTTTGGTAATTGGCATTACAGTGTGTGGCATAATGTGTAATGGGCATTATGATGTGTGGAATAATGTAAGTCACTATACCAGGGACTTTTGACTAGTGCACTGCCTTATGAAGGAGCAAGGATAAAATCCAGGTACGGGAAGGGAGGGGGCGCAAAATTGTTGCCTTGCACTGGGTGACAGATATCCTAGTTTTTTAATGGAGTTGCACCTGTATCCTCTCTTCACGAGTCTATCTTCTCTGACTCAGGAAAGCACTGCCAACTAAGTAAATAGTAACATTTGAATTGTGGGGGTCATTCAGGCCCGATCGCGAGCGCAGGACGCTCGCAAGTGGGTCGATGTTCCCCCACTGTGCATGCGCACGATGGAGGGAGCACCGTCGTGCACATGCGCGAGACCCGGCAAGCGACGGACTCTCCATCACTCCGGGTCTCGCACCAATGGGGGCGTGCTGTCGATGTTGATTGACAGCATGCCCTCTTTGGTGTGCCTGCATGCCGGGGTGTGCCTGCCAGACGGAGGCGTTCCCATGGGAATGCCTACCATCTGAAGCCGGCCCCACTGACATCACTCCTGGGCTTGCGGCAGCGAGACCCTACCGCAGGGTCTCCGTCGCAAGCCCGATGGTCGCGATGGTCAAGACCATCGCGACCATCATCATGGACGCTCGCATATGCTGTGGGTGGTCACCCACAGCTATGCTAGCGGCCAGGGGGCCGCTCCATTTTCATGGAGGAGGGCACTGATTCAGAGCGAGCGCTCTGGTCAGAGCGTTCGGCTCTGAATCAGGCCCTGTGTTTGTAATAAATTGACAATAGTTGGCATTTGTGAATTATCTTTCATTCAAAACCAGCAATATAGGGATAAATCTGCTCTTTTTCCTGCTGGTCATCACAAACTGCCTTTTAGCTTTAGTGTGGATTCTGGGCCTGATTCGGACCCACTCGTGAGTGCACAGCGCTCACAAGCGGGTCGATGGTCCCCGACTGTGCATGCGCCGCCTCCGGCATGCGCATGCGCGAGACCCGTACTGCGATGGCAGCTCCGTCGCAACAGGTCTCACTACAATCAAATCAAATCAATTTTTTGTCACATCCACATAAAATGCGTCAGCGAAAATGAAATGCACGGTACTCACAATCAACAATTACATAAAACAATTTAAAATGTTTAAATTAACTATAGCAGCAGGGAAAAAAACTATTCCGTATCCTACTAGTACGACACCTGAGACATCTGAAACGCTTTCCAGAAGGCAAAAGAGAGAACAGAGAATGGCAAGGATGGTTATGATCGGCAACCATCTTATTAGCTTTAGAAGCACACCTTTTAATATAAATGTCTTCTAGCCTAGGTAAAGACTGACCAATAATTCTTTCAGCTGCCCTAATCACTCTAGACAACGATCTATACTCCAAACATGTGGAGTTCCCGTACCAAACAGTGATCGAATAAGTTAACAGGCTCTCAATTATACCGCAATAAAAATTTACCAGCAACGGCCTTGATAATCCACTTACTTTTAATTTTCTAAGAAAGTACAGGCGTTGCTGAGCCTTACCTACCACTGAAGAAACATGCAACGACCAAGACAAGTCTTCCGAGAAATTGATACGAAGAAACTTAAAACCACCCACCCTCTCTACTTCAACACCTTTCAAAAATAAGGGACGGGGAGCACTTTTCCTAGACCTCCTAAAATCAACCACCACTGTTTAACAGCAACTTATTATCCTCACCCCAACTAATAAGTCAATCTACCTCTGCCCTATAACTGTCCTCATCCTCATTAATAATCAGACCCACAATTGTGGTATCATCAGTGAATTTCACTATGAAATTAGATTCAGAACTGGAAACACAGTCTGAAGTATACAAGGAGTAAAGGAAGGGACTGAGAACACAACCTTGAGGTACTCCTGTATTTACAACAATTGGAGTTGAAAACAGATCTCCCAGCCTAGCTGATGGCGAACAGTCAGACAGAAAATCCAACAACCAATTGCAGATGGACGCGTCAAAACCGATTGCTAAAAGTTTTGCAATAAGTAAAGACGGTGCAACAGTATTAAAAGCCGAACTGTAGTCTACGAACAACAGTCTGACATACGAATCTTTATTCTCTAGATGACACAATACCTAGTAAAGAACCATAAGAGCAGCATCTTCAGTAGATCTATTAGATCTATACGCAAATTGATAATTATCAAAAGCATCCGGGATGCCACCCTTAAGGTGTACTAAAATCAAACGCTCAAATCACTTCATGATTAATGAAGTAAGGGCAATAGGGCGAAAATCATTTAAACCAGAAATGGACGTGGTTTTAGGGACTGGAATAATTGTGGTAGTCTTAAAACAACCCGGGACAATACCCTGAGTAAGGGACAAATTAAAAATAATTGTGAAAATGCCAGATAATTGATCAGCGCATTCACGTAAAACCTTGCCAGGAATACAATCAGGACCAGCAGCCTTCCTAGAACTAGTCCCCCGCAGGCAAGACCTACATCGTCCTCTGCCAAGATCCAAGAACCCCCTGGATTCTTAATCGGGATAGCACAGGTATTATCCACACTATCAAACCTGGCATAAAACTTATTAATTTGGTGAGCTCAGGGAACACAGAAACCTCCCGTGGAGCAAATGGGTAAAGACGGGGCAGCTGATGATGTTGATTGACAGCTCACCCCGTTTTGTAGGCGGGGAGGGGGGGTGGCTGCACAAACGCAGGCGTTCCCTTAGGAACACCTGGCGTTTGTGGGCGGCCCTACTGACATCACTCGTCATGTCAGTAGTGGACTTCCTGCACTATTAGAGCAGGAAGTCCACTCGGGCTTGCGAGTGCTGAGACCCTACCACAGTAGCTCGCAAGCTCGATGGTCGTGATAATCACGACCATCGCCAGGCCACCCACAAAAGCTGTGGGTGGTCACCCACAGCTTAGTGAGTGGCCTGGAGGGCGCAAAAAAAACTTCCCTGCCCTGATTCAGAGCGAGTGCTCGCAAACAGTGAGCACCTCTGAATCAGGCCCTCTTTCCCTACCGACCATCTCAAATATCAGCAAATATGCCTCTGGGTCATCTGAGGCAGGCATTTTATTCAGATGCCCTGCAGCATTTGCTGTGCCCATTAATTAGGTCACTAATTGTAACATTTGCTCCTCTGTCTTTTGATAGGAGGCTAGCAAATTTATTATAGTGCGAAAAATTTCCTCCATTTTTATAGTGGGTGGTGTATGTACAAGTGTAGGTGCTTTTAGATAAGAAGCCAGTTTACACAAATAAATATATATCTCAGCAAATCAACTGTAATTCACTTTTAACATAAACAAAGAAAACACTGCTTTTTTTTCTTCTCCAGCAATGCAGGGTTTAAACAGAACAGAGGAAAAAAAATGTTTTTTTTTCTCTTCCAGCACTGTAGTGCTTAATTAGACCTCAGTAATATGTGTGTCTTCTTGTTCAGTCAACAGGTGAACTTAATTAGACAGCATACTAGCTGGTGAAGATACTAAGCAGCATATGTTATATCTCAAGCACCTTAGTAAAAACAATGCAAATTATCTTTTTTTTATATATAATATATATATTAAATATTACATATCTACACTAGATTATGTATTTGTTACTGACTGTGGAACTACTGCGTGATGCAGTCAGAATAACAGTGCCAGCCGCCCCTTACCTCCTGTGTTGCTGCTGAAGCCATGATGCATGACTCACGCAGCAGATCACCCTCGGCCATTTCATTTCCCATCCCCTGTGTACCTTAGCAGGTACAGCCAGTAGGGTTTCCAAATCATTCCTTTAATAAGGGACACAAATAGACTACACAGGTTCTGTGCCTGATTAGAACCAGGTTAAATGGAGACATGAAGTGACCAACCACAGAATCCATGTTATTCATATGTGTCCCTTATTAAAGGGATGAGGAGGCAACCCAAGGACAGGCTAGTTGGCTTAAGAGTCTTCCTTACCTATATGGTGGTTTCTCTGCAATGTGGAATCTCTGAAGAAATTGATTCTCCTTGGGCAGATGGTGACTTCTGTCAGTATTCACTATTCACACATGAGATCACATTGTCCAGAAGATGTCTGTTTGCGTAGGAATATAACCTATGTCAGCACATTAAAGCAGAGGTTCAACCAGCTAATAAATAATAACAGAAATGTTAGTGCAGGGCAAAATGTGACCTTCCCTGATCAAACAAGTTTATATATTTAAAACATATATTTGCTTATTTGGGATACCATTTGTATCAGTGATATGGTTTCATGGTGCCTTAATGAAGTTTACTGTTCCCAAGCCTTCTCCTTCTAATCTTGCCATTTGTGGATAATCTCCAGCCGCTCCCCCTATGCCTCTTCAGCCTCATCCCCCTCGTGTCTTTCCAGCTCCCCAATGTCTTTCTTGTCCACCAGTGTCTCTCCAGCTCCCCAGTGTCTATCCAGCCTCCTTGTTTCTCTCCAACTCCAACCTCTTTGTGTCTCTCCAGACCAGCAGCATCTCTCCAGCTCCTTCCCCTTCTGTATATCCAGATCCCCAGTGTCTCTCCAGTTCCCTTCTGTCTCTCCAGCTTTTTTGTGTTTCTCCAGCCCTCCAGTGTCTCTCCAGCTCCAGCCTCCTTGTGTCTCCCCAGCTTCCATCTATCTCTTTATGCCCAGTGCCTCTTCAGCTCCAGCCTCCTTGTTTCTCTTCAAACCCCTGGTCTCTTTCCAGCTTCAGTCTCCTTGTGTGTCTCCAGCTCCAGATCCCTTCTATCTGTGTCTCCAGCTTTCCAGTGTCTTTACAGCTCCAGCCTCCTGTGTCTCTTCAAACCCCCAGTGTCTCCTCAGTCCCTCAAAGTCTCCCCAGCTTGAGCAAACTTGTGTCTCTCCAGCTCCAGTCCCCTTCTGTCTTTCTCTCCAGCCTTTCAGTTTCTTTATAGCTCCAACCTCCTGTGTCTCTCCAGACCCCCAGTGTCTCCTCAGTTCCCCAAGTGTCTCCCTAGCTTAAGCCTCCTTGTGTCTCTCCACCTCCAGCCCCTTCTGTCTCTCCAGCCTCCAATGTCTCTCCAGCTTCAGCCTCCTTGTATCTCATCGAACCCACAGTGACTCTTCAGTTTCAGCCTCCTTGTGTATATCCTGCCTCCCAGTGTCTCTCCAGACCCTTTCTGTCTCTCCACCTTTCCAGTGTCTCTATACCCCCCTTCTATCTCTCCAGCCCCCTTTTGTCTCTCTAATAATATTCTGTCTGTCCAGCCTTACAGTGTCTAACCAGCCCCAGCCACCAGTCTCTCCAGCTGCCCAGTGTCTCTACAGTTCCCTTCTGTTTCTCCATCTGCCAAGTGTCTCTCTAGCTCCCTTCTGTCTCTCTAGCCCTCCAGTGTCTCTCCAGCCCCTAGCATCCCTCCTGGCCACTTACCTTATTCTGTGTATTCTGGCTGCTCCTCTTCGCACCACAGCTCCTCTCTGCTTCCCAGCCTGAGAGGAGCAGTGCGGCATGACATAATGATGTAATGCATGCCACACCACAATAAACAAAAGAAAACTTTTTTAATCGCACTGGTTGTGCCGACCCCGCAGCAGCGTGAGTTGGCCTTATGGTAAGCCACTGAGAGGAGCAATGGACAAGCTCAGCTGGAACTCTCCCATGTTCCCAGTGGCCCAATTTGCACCTGTGTACTTTATTTTTATACATATGGTACATTGTACTGCATTTCCAGGATTATAATGTGTTGACTACAGTGCATCATCGTTAAGATAATACCGCATGAACTATTAGTATGTGTGTGTATATACATATATATATTTATAAAAGGACCCAATGCACTGTATCTATGTTGTCTGAAGGCAATGGTTGGCCAAGCTTCTGTGGGTGGTGGCTAGTCTTTACCACTGCATTCTCCTGGTGGGCCCTTCATGCCCCAGTTCAACACTGATTGTAAAATGTTGTGTATTGGCATTTTTAATTATGAATGTGATATATTTACAGTATATTATGTGATCATAGGCTTTGGATGATTGCATGTAACAGTTAGACAAATATCCTGTGTTTATGGACGTCTTTAGATCATCATTATTGTTATAGTACAGACCTAAATAACAACAAATGTATACATTTGATGTAAAAAAACCAATAGTCTATTGCATTCTTAAAATCTAGTTCTAGAAATTGGTTGAATATCAATTAAGGTTGATTTTAGTGTGAGAAAATATTCCTGCATTCTTAGATTTCCCACAACTTTTGATAAGAAAACCACAAGACAAATATATCATTAAGTTTGCTGCAGAACATAAAATAACCCCATGCCTCCTTTAGGGTGCAACTTCAAGATAAATTAACATATTTTTACTGACCATGTTAATTCAGGTGCATTGAAAGACTGAATTCTGCAAAATACTGTAAGCAACTCAAAGTCTTTACCATGACCTTATTGCTAGCCAGAAAATGGAAAAAGAACAGCACTAAACTACTGCATTCACATTAATGGATTGACCAGATGAGTCAGCTGCACAAACAATAGCATATGCTCAGCGAAACTATACATACAATAATTACATGCTCAATTAAACTTTGAGTACATTTTACCGAGCATGAGATGAAACGCGTCAGTTGTTCACCTGAGATTAGTCTCTGATTTATTTAGCTTCTGGGTCTTGTCATTTGAGTATCTAATGTCAGTCAATGTGGCCTTTCAACTTGGAACTAAATTGTGCGCATTATATGCCATCTATGACAGTGGCCACCAAGTAATTACTAGGTACCCATAATTTCACCAATCCTTGCACTAGTGATTTGTAATCCTTCTGCTTGACTTTAAGCATATCAGTTTACTGCGTATACGTGAGGCTATGGATAATACTGGTGTCCATCTTGAACTGTGGTACCAGTGTCAGGATTTGGGCTGCTAATCATCCATTTAAGATTATTTCTATTAGGTGGTTGTGGAGAATTTCTCTGTGTATACATCTCAAGGATTCTTATACCCCTTTTACACCAGAGCAAAAACCTGGGTTTTTGCTGGGTCTACCCAGGTCGCAGCTCAGTGTAAAAGGGTCTCTGAAAAATATCCCAGTTCAAGTGACCCAGCAATCCAACCCAGGTAGCTACCAGGGTTGGACCCGGGTAATGGTGCAGTGTAAAAGGGGTGACCCGGGTTATCCGACCTGGGTCATGCCTAAAATGAGCTGATTGGTGGTTGTGGAGCAGTCACCTCCCACTTTTTATCACAGATTTAGCAGGGCAGACCTGAGTTCATGGTGAACAGGGCTGACCTGGGAGTAACCCAGATTGAAAGTGCAGTGTAAATGGGTCGGACCTGGGTTTTTGGTGGAAAAGAGGTATAAGTTGTCTTACATGCAGTATCAGCAGGTTTACTTGTTTTTAGAATGATCACCACTGCATTTTGATTAGGTATTTTGACACAATCTCAAGATGTCTCCTATGTGCTGTCCAATTCTTTCCTTTCAGGAACTGTCTATGAGTGACTGATTTATATTAATTCTGTGCACAGAGGATTCATCCATCTAGTTTATCACCAATTATAATTTCTATCTCATCTAGGTGATCAATGCTACGCAATCTGTGTATTTATATATCTAGACTTCATTTGCATCATTGCTGGTATATTGTTTTTTTGTGATTATTAAATGTCGTTATTGTATGTACAGTCAACTAATCTGGTCAGTTCATTAAAGTGAATGCAGTTGTTTGGTGCAGCTGTCTTTCCCCTTTTTTTTGTAGGTGCGTTTCATAAGTATAACCAGGCAATATCCTACAGTATGCTGAGATGTTGCAATACAATTGCTTCTGCTTACTGTACATACAGTTAATGCTTGCTCTAGTGCCAACACTTAGTGCCCATCTTTTTGTTGTTTTTTTTATTTTTGCTGGCCTAAAAAGAACTTCAAACTTGATGGTGTCACGCACACAATCTACTATGATTAAATAAAGAGGTCTCATTGAACATTTATTTTATGTATGTGTTTACAAGGACACTATTGTGTCCTAATAGACATGTAAACATAAATGTCAAACTGATCCTCTAAAAAAAAAGGTTATTCAAATGATTTGGATTGAAGTTAATCCAACAAATCCCAGTATTAAATATCCGACATGACTCAAAATTACCCATGTTCCTGGGAAAGTGAAGCAAAACATAATGATCACATTGGATTTGGTTGAGACCAAACCAGGCTTCTGGCTTTCTGGAAATGTTAGTTCTGCTGAAATCTTTGTTTAGCCAAGGAAGCTATCTGCCCCTCTGTACCAAACAATCTCATAATGCTAAAACCCAAAGAAATTACACAACACCAAGCAGTGGGCAGATTAAGGCCTAAACCTTAATTTCATTTCCAGCCTGGGCAACTCAGTAGTTTCAAAGGGGAAAATGTGACGCCAACCAAATTCCAAGGGTCACGTATACAGTGCCCATTAAACTGGCCATCTGATGTTCTGTCAATTCCCAGGTTCTGCCTTAGTGGCAGCATCGCAAACCAAATTCCTGCTCATGACACATGTGATCCTGAAATTTCCACACTTTAGGGGTCCTGGAACCTAAACTTCAACAATATACAATAAAAAATATACACTATACAAGAAAAAACACCAAACATATCCACATCATTCTCCATTCCACACTTTTGTTTTAAATTACTGTATCCATTGCATTCCTCCTTAGGCCTAAAGGCTGTATATGATTACTGTATCTGTTAGACCTCCATCTTTATACATTCTTAATGGCAGCACTGTCCACTGTTCATCAACACCCACACTGTTCCTGTGGCTGAACCAATACAGAAGCAATGAGCACTGTTGGAGTAATTAGGCACCTTATTTTTGAAACTGAAGTGATACAATTCTCCTTACTTTAAACTGACATGTAACATCAGGCCAGCCTCATGATTGATATTGGGAAAGATGAATTACATGCCAGTGCTCTTTCTGCTGGGTTGGCCACATACCCGTTCTCTCTTTTGTAAGATAGAATTTGCTCCATAGCCCATAATGCCTTTGACTGTGTGAAAGCCAACCAGGGGGTGAATTTACTAACATGAGAGTTTTTAGAAATGGAGATGTTGCCCATAGCAACCAATCAGATTCTAACTATTATCTTCTAGAAGGTACTAGTTAAATGTTAAGTAGAATTTAATTGGTTGCTTTGGGCAACATCTCCCTTTCTAAAAACTCTCACTTTAGTAAATATACCCCCAGGTGTCCAATATCTGAAGCACTGTAGATGGTCCATAAGTTCCCAACCAAAGAGGACTGAATCCATTTCACACTCATGGAATGGGCGGAAGCCTCCTGTGAATCAAAAGGCAATAGATGCTTGATCTTGATTTGCAGTATGAATACAGACCATGAAAGCAGGTCTTCATGGTCCTTCTGACTTTTGGGATTTTAAGCAGGAGATGTGAGGGATAATGGGCTTTTGGTGGCCAATTGTTCATATTTACATTGCTTTTTGATCCTTCGATATTGACTCTTCCTATCATTATGAAGCATATCTTGGATTGTTCCACACTAAGGATTGTGAGTTGGGTTTAGACCAGTGTGAGACAGGTTAGTTCTGCGGTGAGATGTTGTCGCCATAGTAATCCAGCTTCATATGTAAATAGCTACACAGTATCCCTGTATAGTAAACCCTTCCTTTTCTCCAAAATGTGTGCCTAGTATATGTATAGAAAATATATCCATAACAACCAGGTCCTCCTTGATTTCTTATGGATGCCTAAATCAGGGCCAGACTATTGGAAAGGTGCTACAGGCATCCATAGGTAAATTTGATTTTTATTCATTCATGATTTTTTTTTTTATTGTCACAATAGTTTTTTTCTTAGGTGATGTAACCAGGGAATGAGGCTGGGAAGCTTGGGTCAGCTGCATATCAAACTAATGCTTTCCCAGGGACTGTGCACTGCAGCGATAGGCTGCATGGCCCCTGCCTTCTTTCCTAGACCCTCTTCCATACAGCTTTGGTGTACAGGGATCTGCTTCTTCATTCCATATTTAATGAACCTTAAATTTACTTTGAAGCTACTGTACTTTTAAGGACGGAGGAGCAGAGGAATGCTGGCTTTGGGTGGTCAGCTGCAAAAACTGATATCAGATTTATCACACTCCAGGCAGTGGTGTATCTATAATGGGTGCAATGTGTGCGGGGCACACAGGCCCCAGGGTCAAGGGGGTCCCGCACCGCACACACTGCACCCATTTTTTTTTTAAACTTACCTGTCCGTGGTCCCGCGTAGGGTCTCAGCGCTGCTCAGAACACTGGAAAATGGCCGCCACGCCCATTTTCTGGTGTTCTGCTCATGCGCAGTAGACTCCGGGAACACTCTAGTGCCCGGAGTCTACTAAGGCTGCGGTGGCTGGCCAGCCATGTCAGTCGGCTGCCATCCACCAGGGAGAGAGGAGGGGGCCCTGCACGGTGAGTGTACACGGGCCCCCTCCTCTCTTAAGACATCCCTGACTCCAGGGGCCATGCTGTGCGGTTGTGATGTTCTCTATATAATATGGCAGTCACTGCAATGCTATGTGAATTGTATGGCTATAACTAAGATGCTCTGAGTTTTATATGGCAGTCATTGATGTTCTCTGTATTATATGGCAGTCACTGCAATGCACTGTGAATTGTATGGCAATCAATGCTATGCTCCCTGTATTATATGACTGGCACTGGGATGCTGTGTGGTAGGTCAGTTAGTGTAGTACACCAGGGTTACTTACCTTTGAGTCCTGAGACTGAGGGGGGTTGTTTCCAAGCTGAGGGGTCTATTTGTCAAGCAGTGAAAAGTGGGGAGAAGTGAATCAGTGGAGAAGTTGCCCATAGCAACCAATCAGCTTTCAAGTAGCATTTATCAAGTACAGTCTATAAAATAATGGGTAGGAGCTGATTGGTTGCTATGGGCAACTTTTCCACTGGTTCACTTCTCCACATTTTTCACTGCTTGATAAATAGACTCCTGAGTCTTTGCCCTGGGTGACAGAAAGCCTAGCTTCACCCAGGGGCATAGGGAGGGTTGTTCCAGTGGAGCGCGAGCTCCAGGCACCGGACAGATCAGAGGGTGCTGGGAGCTTAATTGAAGTTTAATTGAAGACAGTGTCCCGGGTGCCGGCTCCAGGTGCACTGCAGCCAGGGCTCCCTGATCGCCTCTTCCTCTGCTCCTGCCTGCACTGGTTCCTGACAAAGAGGACTGAGCAGACACCCTGGTCCTCAGTTTCTGGGCTGGTGAGGCTGCATCAACAATGGGGGGGGGTGTGAATTACTATGACTGCGAGCGGGAAGGATGCTTGTAGCCGCAAGGAGGGCTGAATCTTGTAGCCTCGAGCGGAGGGGGGGATTATTGTGGCCGCGAGCGGGAAGGATGCTTGTGGGCGCGGGCGGGGGGGGAATTACTGTGGCCGTGGGCAGGGTGAATTACTGTGGCCTTGGGCGGGGGGGGGGAATTACTGTGGCCATGGGCGGGGGGTGGGGAATTACTGTGGCCATGGGCGGGGGGTGGGGAATTACTGTGGCCAAGGGCGGGGGGTGGGGAATTACTGTGGCCATGGGTGGGGGGTGGGGAATTACTGTGGCCGTGGGCAGGGTGAATTACTGTGGCCTTGGGTGGGGGGGAATTACTGTGGCCATGGGCGGGGGGTGGGGAATTAATGTGGCCGTGGGGGGGGAATTACTGCGGCTGTGGGCGGGGGGGAATTACTGTGGCTGCGGGCAGGGGGAATTACTGTGGCCATGGGCGGGGGGGTTATTGTGGCCGTGAGCGGGGGGGGAAAGAATTATTGTGGCCGCCAGCGGGGGGGGAGTATTGTGGCCGTGATTTGGGGGAGAGAGATAGATATATATTGGTAGAATTAAGTGGCAGTGAGCTTCGAGGGAGGTAGAAGGGGAAAAAGTAAAATTAGAAAAAAAAGGGGAACAGAGGAAAACAATAGTTTATTATAATTATATTCATTATTATTGAAACTCTGTTACTATTTTTTCACTTTACATTCACAAACTCTCCACCTAGTTGCCTGCCTGAAGTCCTCTCCTGCCTACCAGTACGCCTCCTTGTCCCCATCCAGTCCTCTCCCGCCTACCCGCACACCTCCTCACTGGCTTCTTGCCTGACTCCAGTCCTCTCCTGCCTTCCTGCCCACCCGCCTCACCTGCCTCAAGTCCAGTCCTGTCTATCCACTTGCCTCTAGTCCTCACCCACCTACTCACCGCCTCCCCATCTGCCTCCAGTCCTTGCCTGCCTCTCCTCCTGTGACAGTCATTACTTTTGGACAAGTGCCCTCTGCAACTGCTGCTGGCAGTGGACTGCATAAACATACATCCCCTCCCTGCCTTTATTTTATCAATGGCATGTCCTGACAGCCAGAGAACAGTAGGTAGGTTTGAGCTCCTGTTTTGGCCACTTTGGCAAAATTCAGTAGAGGGAGGGGGCGCATAGCAATAGCATGCTCCGGGCGCCATGACTTCACGCTACTCCTCTGGCTTCACCCCTGTGTGATAAGACTACAAAGGCTCAGCAGATACTAGCTTAAATGAAAACAGCTCAAGAACTGCACATACTACATACCTTGACACTCAGAATATATTGGACCTGATTCTTAGTCGCACACAATAGTGCACGCAGCAGCAGCATCTATTGGCGGATTCCTATTCAATTGCTGCTACAAACTGCTTCCTTACTTTACATCCGTTCGGCCAAATGTGCAAGGACTGAGACGCCCACTTTTAGCATCTGTGCACTCTGCAATACCGTTTGGTGCATCCTCTGACGCCACCATCAGTTGCACCATCAAAAGTTGTATCAGCTCTATGGCAGGGGTAGATTCTAGTCATGACCTTCTAGGCCTGCGGCTGTCCGTCTGGTAATGCAGCTGCTTTCATTGACACTCCTGCGACACTCTCATAATACATAATACGCCCACTGAACGAACCTTTTTTATGTGCACTAATAGCCACCTCCCAGTCACTGGCCAGAAATCCCCATCATTTCTCCACAGCATGTCTGATACCATCTGACCTGATCACAACAGAACCTTCACACTTTGTGCAACGATGCGCCGTGGGGGCTCTCAGAAATGTTCACGCATGTGCAGTTGTAAATCTACTCAACTACGTGAACATCGGCATTGGGAGCGGATTGCCTGCGACTCAAAATCAGGCCCATCGTCTTTGAAGATCGTCTATACCATTTAAATAGTAGCAAAAAATTATTTAGAAAGTAACGTTTTCTAAGGCTGTCACAGATTGTTGCCTCCCTTCTGACAGAAACTGTCATTAGACTTTCTATAAAATGTTGAATATTTATGAGCAGAACTACACTACAAAAATAATAAACTTGTCAAAATGAATGACTAAAAACTATTTAATCTGTGGCATCAATGATGTACTCTAGAGGAAATCTAAAGAGCTGTGCCAGAAATCAGGTTGTAATGTTCTGCATTAAACTTACAGTCTCTGTTATTACAAGTCTTGTTTGGAATGATTTCAAAGCAATGCTGTATAAGTGACTAAAGCATTAAGAAAGTCAGGTGGCAAGCTAATTGCTTGGTTGGATACCCACACAAGTCATGCTGAGCTGGAGAGAATTTGCACCTAAATATAAAGTTTAAAATGCTCCTTGAAAAAGGGAGCATATTGCTTACTTTGCAGAGAAGGCCGTATCAGCAAGGAAAGCCTATGGAGGAAATCCAATTACCCGTGAGTTTTACCCACTGATCCTGTATTTTACGTAGAATCAGTGGGCTGGCATGCATTAGCCTCTGGTTTAATGCGAGAAGAAAAGGCTATTTATCCAGCAGCTAATTGGATTCCCCCCTATCCATCTGGTTTACTCCAGTAATATATGCGCCTAGTTTACTCCAGCAGATGTAACACCACAGTGGTAACAGTAAATGCTAAATTTGCAATACACAATTTATATACAACATAGTACATGGCTGGACAGTGCTTAGTACTCAGGGCCGGCAACAGAAAACGTGGGGCCCGGTACACTGATATCTCTGGGGCCCCCAACCCCCCCAAACTCCCTCTCCTTGACCACGCCTCCAAACACACATGTCGGGTCCAAACACACATGTCGGGTCCAAACACAAATGAATACAGATAGAGAAATGTGTATATACTGTATATACATATATATATATATATATATACTGTATATTCAAGGGAGGAGCCACACACATTTTCATATTAACAGAGTAGATTAATATATAAATAGTCACATATATATATATATATATTTATATATATATATATATGTATATTAGGGGTGAGCGGGTTCGGATTTCTGAAATCCGAACCCCCCCCCGAGCCCCCCCGATCCGAGGCCGATCCAAGTCAGGCTAGACTTTTCCCGCCTGACTCGGATCTGAAATCGAGGTAAAACTTCATCATCCCGCCTTCCGGGTCTCACGGGTTTTGGATTCTATATAAGGTACCCGCGTCGGTGCCATTTTCTCACTTGGCTGTGGACAGTGAAGAGGGAGGGTGGGAGCTAGGGCTGGCTGGGCTGTGTAGTGTAGTTTAGAGCAGTGTAATGTTGTGCTGTGCTGCGCTGTGCTGCTGTTGTCCATAGGGACTGTGTCCACTCCTCCAAAGTCCATAGGGGCTGGCTGTGTGGAATTGGTATGAAATACCGCCGGGAGCCCTAAACCTAACCCTCCCCCCCCGCGGCTGTCCGCTCGCGGCCCCCAGCATCACTACGATCGTGATGCTGGGCGCCGGTCTCCCGGCGTCGGGGAAATGCGGGCATCTACATCTAGACGCCCGGCATTTCACCCTTGCCGGGATAAGACAGTCGGGAAGCCGGCTGCCGGTATTTAGGCAGTCGGCTTCAAGATTGACTACCGGCTGTGTTGTGCTGTGCTGCTGTTGTCCATAGGGGCTGTGTCCACTCCTCCAAAGTCCATAGGGGCTGGCTGGGCTGTGTTGTGCAGTCAGTTGTCCATAGGGGCTGTGTCCACTCCAAAGTCCTGTGCAGTGTCCCAGTCCTAAAGGGGTGCTGTAGTGTTGTCCAGGGGGTGCTCTGTCCATCAGGGGTGCTACCCCCAAGTGCAAAAAATTTTTATATTTTTTCTGTGTTTGTGAATTGTGGGCCTAATTCAGACCCGCTCACGAGCGCTGAGCGCTTGCAAGCGGGTCGATGTTGCCCAAGTGCGCATGCGCACAACGGAGGCGGCTCCGTCATGCGCTTGCGCAAGACCCGAATAACGACGGCCAAGCCGTAGTTATGGGTCTCGCACCAAAGGGGGTGTGCTGTCTGGGGCCGGCCCCACTGACATCACTAGTGATGTCAGTGGGAGTGCTTTTGGCTCTGATAGAGCCAAAAGCACTCCAGGGCTCGCGGCAGCGAGACCCTACCGCAAGGGTCTCGTCACAAGCCCGATGGTCGCGATGGTCTTGACCATTGCGACCATCATTTTGGCCGCTCGCTATAGCTGTGGGTGAATTGTGTGCACTGTGGCTGCACGTGCATCAACAAAGGAGCAGCGCCAAGCGTGCGCCTGTGTCCCATAAGTAAAGGACCGGCTGGCTTGTCCGTTAAAGGGTGCTGTAACCCCCAAAGTGCACTCTAAAAAAAATGTAAAATATATATTTTTTTGTGTTTGTGAATTGTGTGTGCAGTAGCCGCATGTGCATCAACAAAGTAGCGCCAAGCATGAGCCTGTGTCGCATAAGTCTGTTAAAGGGTGGTGTAACCCCCGAAGTGCACTCCACAAAAAATAAGCAATTCTCTTTTTCTGTTTGTGTGCGAAATGTATGCGCATAACCGCACGCGCATCAACACAGCAGCAGCGCCAAGCATGCGCCTGTGTCATAAGTCAAGGGCCGGTTTGGACATCTGCTTCGGACTGAAGGACGTGCCAACAATTTCTGACATGTCTACTGTCACTGCATATGATACTGTCACCACTGACAGAATGGTGGAGGAATTATTTTCTGTGTTTGTGAATTGTGTGCACTGTGGCTGCACGTGCATCAACAAAGGAGCAGCGCCAAGCATGCGCCTGTGTCATAAGTAAAGGGCCGGCTGGCTTGTCCGTTAAAGGGTGCTGTAACCCTCAAAGTGCGCTCCACAAACAATAAAAAAATTCTTCTTTTTTTTCTGTCTTTGTGAAATGTGTGGGCTGTAGCCGCACCTGCATCCTCAAAGCAGCAGCGACAAGCGTGCGTCTGTCTGTTAAAGGGTGGTGTAACCCCCAAAGTGCGCTCCGACCAAAATAAAATAATCGTCTTTTTTTCTGTGTTTGTGTGTGAAATGTGTGCTCAGTAGCCGCACCTGCATCCTCAAAGCAGCAGCGACAAGCGTGCGTCTGTCTGTTAAAGTTTGGTGTAACCCTCAAAGTGCGCTCCACAAAAAATAAAAAATTCTTCTTTTTTTTTCTGTCTTTGTGAATTGTGTGGGCTGTAGCCGCACCTGCATCCTCAAAGCAGCAGCGACAAGCGTGCGTCTGTCTATTTAAAGGGTGGTGTAACCCTCAAAGTGCGCTCCACAAAAAATAAAAAAATCTTTTTTTTTTCTCTTTGTGAATTGTGTGGGCTGTAGCCACACTTTGCGACAAGCGTGCGTCTGTCTGTTAAAGGGTGGTGTAACCCCCCAAAGTGCGGTCCAACCAAAATAAAATAATCTTTTTTTCTGTGTTTGTATGCGAAATGTGAATTTGTGAATTGTGTGGGCTGTGCGTGCGTGCGTTTGTCTGTTAAAGGATTACATCAGTGACAGCATCCAAGTAGGCATGTCAGACAGTCCGTACCTGTACTGGCAGGAAAAAGAGGCAATTTGGAGGCTCCTGTACAAACTGGCTCTATTTTACCTGAGTTGCCCCCCCTCCAGTGTGTACTCCGAAAGAGTGTTTAGTGCAGCCAGGAACCTTGTCAGCGAAAGGCGTAGGAGCTTGCTTCCACAAAATGTGGAGAAGATGATGTTCATCAAAATGAATTATCAACTCTTCCAGGGAGACCAGCCTCCTGAACGTACAGAGGGACCTGTGGTGGTGGATACCAGCAGGGATGAATTAATACTCTGTGTGGATGAGGATGTACACAACACTGAAGAGGGTGAGGAATCGGTGGATGAGGAGGATGAGGACGACATCTTGCCTCCGTAGAGCCAGTTTGTGCAGGGACAGATTAATTGCCAGCTTGTTTAGTGGGGGCCCAAACGAACCAATCATTTCAGCCACAGTCGTGTGGCAGACCCTGGCGCTGAAATGATTGGTTTGCTAAAGTGTGCATGTCCTGTTTATACAACACAAGAGTAGGTGGGAGGCCCAAGGACAATTCCATCTTGCACCTTTTTTTTTTCTTTGCATTATGTACTGTTTGGGGCCTAGTTTTTGAAACTGCCATCCTGTCTGCCACTGCAGTGTCACTCCTAGATGGGCAATGTGTTTGTGCTGCCCACTCGTGTCGCTTAGCATTGTCATCCAGCTACCTCGGTGCAACCTTTTGGACATAAAAACACTATTGTGAGGTGTGAGTTGTTCAGAATAGGCTGGAAATGAGTGGAAATTAAGGTTATTGAGGTTAATAATAGCATAGGAGCAGAAAAACCCACAAATTCTGTGATTTTAGCTGTTTTTATGCTTTTTTTCAAAAAAATACAGATCCAAAATACAAAACCAAGAACCCAAAACACAGAAGGGTGGTTTTGGCTAAACCAATCCAGATCCAAAACACGAAGAAAGATACAGATCCAAAACCAAAACACAAAACACGAAAAGTGGCCGGTGCACACCCCTAATATATAGATACTGTATATATAGGCACATATAGATACAGTATATAATGTATATATATAGGCAATTATATATATACTGATATATATAAAATGTATATAGAGACATAAAAACATATATGTTAAAAAATGACATTAACAATAAAATACCTACCTTGATGCTGAGGCTGTGTGAATGGACACTCCTGATGCTTGGCTTGGGAGAGACCCTCTCTACACTTTTTAGCTGGACCCTAAGGATAAAGTCTCTGAGTGTTGTTGCGAGGGGGGTCGGGAGTGCCGCAGGGAGGGGAGTGCTGCCGGGGGACGGGTGAGGGTGGGGTCGGAGGTGCCGGCGAAGTGGTAGACTTTCAGTTGAACTTAGGGGAGCTAGCCGATGGGAGAGAGGAGAGGAAGGAACAGGAGATTTAGGCGGGGATGTGGGCCAAGGAGGAGGAGCACCGGCCCCTGCGTGTCAGAGTGCGGTGTTTGACTTGGGGAAGGAAGGGTTCTGGTGGACGGGGCTTATGCTGGACGGCTACTGTGACAGAGGAAAAAAGATTCCTGTCTACTACACTACACAGCAGCACTGCAGTTTTAAAGGTATTAATAGGTCCTGCGGGGCCCCTGAATCTTCGAGCCCCCTGACCCTTGGAGCCTGGTACTGGTGTGCCCTTAGTCTTCCCCTGTTGCCGGGCCTGTTAGTACTAACTTAAAAAGATGCATAGACTATGTAATAGGCAAAGTAAAAGGCAATTAAAAGTACTAATGAAGTTCAGATCACTACACACATCTAATGGCGGCTCCAGGGGTGGGGCTGCAGCGCAGTCCAAAATTCAAATAGGGGAACCACACCAACTGCCAGTGAGTCCCAGCCATCTATGTTTGGCAGCGTTTGAAATGACAGTTGGTGTGGCTCCCCTATTTGTATTTTGGACTGCGCTGCAGCCCCACCTCTGGAGCCACCACTGCACACATCCATTGTCTTCCCTTTAAAAGATCAATAGATATATTTACTAAAGTGCTGGTTTTTATTATTGCCAATATTGCCCATAGCAACCATCAGATTCTAATTAACATTTATCAAGCACCTTCTAGATGATAATAGGTAGAATCTGATTGCAACATCTCCATTTCTAAAAACCCGCACTTTGGTAAATATAAATATACCCCCAAATGTGAATCTGCTTTATTGCTAGAGTGTGATTGAAATATATTCAGTATCGATTAATTAAGGCAAATAGATTGCAGCAGCTTTTTTACAATAGTAAAAAATAATAATCAAGTAGGAAAAATTCAGATGTATACAGCTAATCAAAAGCAGTTGCTGATTACCATTATCATCCGTTGACATTTTACACTAGGGTTTGAGTCATTGACGGAACTAGCATATGTGGGGACCCAGGTCCAAAATTATTCTTTGGGCCCTCTTCCTTCTCAAGCACATCCTGAGTCAATATGGCACACAATAGTGTGCCACTTAACTCCCATGGTCATGGGGGAGCTAGAAGGAGACTGGGAGAAGGTAACAAACTGAGGAAGATGGTGACAAGAAGAGACAGAGGGTAATGGGGAGAGACAGAGGGTGATGGGGAGATGATGATGGGCAAAGGCAGAGGGTAATGGGGAGAGACAGACGGTGACAGGAAGAGGTAGATGGTGTTGGGGAGAGGCAGAGGGTGATGGGGAAAAGATGATGGGTATAGAGTGACAAGGAGAGGCAGGTGGTGATGGGCAGAGGGTGATGAGGAGAGGCAAAGAGTGGCGGCAAGGAGATGCAGAAAGTTACAGGGAGAGTTTGACAGGCAGAGGGTGACAGGCAGAGGCAGAGGGTGACAGGCAGAGGCAGAGGGTGATGGAGAGAGTCAGAGGGTAATGGGAAGCGAGTGAGTGGCAAAGGCAGAGAGTGATGGGCAGAGGTTAATGGGGAGAGGAAGAGGGTGATGGGCAGAGGGCCAGATGGTAATATGCAGATGGTGATGGGCAAAGACAGAGGAAGATGGGGAGAGGTGGTATGTGATTGGCAGAGGGTGGTGGACAGATGGTGACAAGGAGAAGCAGTGGGTGATGGGCAAAGGGTACCAGGGAGAGAAAGAGAGTGACAGGGAGAGGCAGAAGGTTACAGGGAGAGTTTGACAGGCAGAGAGTGAGAGGGAGAGGCAGAGGGTGACAGGCAGAGAAAGAGGGTGATGGGAGAGCTAGAAGGAGAAAGGGCGTAGGTGACAGACTGAGGCTGAGGGTGGCAAGGAGAAACAGAGGGTGATTGGGAGAGGCAGAGGGTGGTGGGCAGAGGCGGAGGGTGATGGTGAGAGCTAGAGGGTGACAATTAGAAGGCGACAGGCTGCGGCGGAAGACCTCAAGCTGAGGCAGAGGGTGACAGGAGGAGGCAGAGAGTGATGGGGAGTGGCAGAGTGTGATTGGCAGAGGCAGTGGGTGATGGGCAGAGGCGAAGGGTAACGGCTAGAGGATGATGGGGAGAGGCAGTCTCGCAGATCACTAATCAGAGCACGAAGAGGTCTTTTCCTCTAGCCTGTGACATTTGCAAGATCACCTCCGTGAGTCCCAAGGATGCACAGCAGCCCACCCCGTCTTGGATTGCTGACAGTCCAGACTGACAGCTGTCAGTCTGTGATGATGATCCAATCAGAGGCAGTGAGCCTGGTAGGGCGTTTAACTCCAGGGGACCCGGCATGATGCATGGGCTGTACGGCAATAGTTCTGGCTATGGATCATGTATCCGCAAATGATCTGCCTCTAAACAGGTGCACATGCATCTTTCTCGCGGTCAGCATATGATGTATTTTGTGGAAATACGCTCATACTGTGCTATGGCCTCACTTTCATGCCCCTTTTACCTCTATAAGCACAAGTCATATGGGCACAATGCATCCTATAGGGACAGATGCACAAGAATGTTTTAGCAATAGAATATGAACACAATTTCTGCATTTCTGAAATATACTAAGAAATGTCAAATAATAAAATGGTGTATTTTATACCTCCCTTACTGTCCTTCAGTGATCAGATAATAAAATATTGTTTGTTAGGGATTATGGGCCTGATTCAGAGATATTTGCAATGCCGATATTTATGCAGTTGAGCGATTATTAGTAATCTACTGTAAGTCGCACTGCGCATGCGTCAAGGTACATTACCCTAATCGCTTGCTGCATCTTTTTACTCACAGTGTGATTGACAGTCGATCATTTTCGGGAGGTAACGGGGAGTGGTGACAAAGAATGCGGTCATGTCACAGCCTGCGCCTGCGATCCTGTACGCAGTGAAAGTGACTCTGGCATCTGAGTTCCTGCAGCCTTTCTAAGTACACAGGCGTCCGCTTACATCGTTGCTGATCGTTCTACAAACGTGCGTGCGCATCGTGCCATGCGGCTGCATACACTACGGTTTGCTATGGAGAGTACTGCGATCGCACCATGCAATCCTATGGGGTCACAGGTGCGTGTAACCGTTCGTGGACATGCGTGGTGCGATTTGCCACGCGAGCAGCAAGGATGTAACTGGGCATATCTGTAGCCATAGGGTTACGCAGAACTGCAACAATCAAATGTTCTGCGACCAATGCTGCCTCTTTGTAGCAAATGCTCGGATTTGAACAGGCACAGGTGGGCGTCTTGTAACATTCCTCTGCGTCTGCGACATTTGCCTATTTCCGCACAGCAGCTGTGATGGCATTAGTGTACATCTCTGAATCAGGCCCTACTGTATGTCAAAAGATTCCTTACTGCTTCTTCTCTGTTTATCTGTTTAGGAGTCTTAGGGCCTGATTCAGCAAGGAACGCAATTGCTAATATGCATGCAAATGTTGCGTACTGCGCATGCGTATGCAGAAACAGTGCAGATGCGCAAACCAGCCACTGCGATAGGGACTGTGGGCCTGATTCAGAGCCGAACGCTCTGACCAGAGCGCTCGCTCTGAATCAGGGCCCTCCTCCATGAAAATGGAGCGGCCTCCTGGCCGCTTGCATAGCTGTGGGTGACCACCCACATCATATGCGAGCGTCCATGATGATGGTCGCGATGGTCTTGACCATCGCGACCATTGGGCTTGCGACAGAGACCCTGCGGTAGGGTCTCGCTGCCGCAACCCCTGGAGTGATTTTGGCTCTATCAGAGCCAAAATCACTCCCACTGACATCACTAGTGATGTCAGTTGGGCCGGCTTCAGACGGTAGGCGTTCCCATGGGAACGCCTCCGTCTGGCAGGCACGCCCCCGGCACGCCCACCAAAGGGGGCGTGCTGTCAATCAACATCGACAGCACGCCCCCTTTGGTGCGAGACCCGGAGCGATGGAGAGCCCGTCGCTCGCCAGGTCTCACGCATGTGCACGACGGAGCTCCCTCCGTCGTGCGCATGCGCAGTGGGGGAATCACTGAATGAACCCCAGTGATCGCAGTGACTACTAATACCCATCGCAGAATGATTGACAGGAAGAGACGTTTTTGGGTGGTAATGGGGGGAAGTGGGGTGGGGGTGTTGTGCCAGTGCTTTTGAACTCTGGGCCTGATTCAGAGCCGGACGCTATTTGCGCTCGCTCGTTCAGAAAAAGGGTCCGGATATTTAAATTGAGCGCTCGCTCTTTGCGGTCTGTTGACGCCTCTATGTCTGAGTGAGCGAACGAAACATGCGCTCGCTATTTTGTAAAGACGCCCCCTGGCCGCTCGCATCCTACGTCATCTCCGCTATTTATTAGATTAAGCGAGTACATCGAAAGGCGTCTGAACTGCTCGCAGTGCTTGTGGTAGGATTTTCCTACCGCAATCATGCGAACAGTTCAGGCTAAGAGACAACCAAGTGACGTGGCCGATGACGCTGCTTTGTTAACTATGTACTCCCTTAAAACGCCCGTTTTGACCATTTGGCACACCTGCGTTCGGATCACCACTCCCCGTTTTCAAGCACCTTCCCCTGTTACCACCCACAAATGCCTCATCCTGTCACTCAAATTAGCAGGCACTCGCTATTTTGTGAGCGCTTGATTTCCGACCGCACTGACTGGTTGGCGCATGTGCATTACGACCCATACGCATGCGCAGTTGTGCGAATATCGCTCGGAGCGAACGAGCGGCCACTTACGAGCGGCTCTGAATCAGGCCCTCTGTCGCAGGGGCATGCATAAATTATCCACTGCGATGCCCAACGCAGCCTGAGACCTGTTTGCGTGTGTGGAAATTAACAATTTCTGAGTAAGGTCAGGGCTTGTCCTAGTGTGCATGAGGTTGCAATGGCACTCGATAGTACCGATGGTTTTGCAGTCTTGCTAAACATTACGGATGTGTGTAAGGTAAAGTGGGCATCCTTATGTAGTGCAGTGGCGGCATTGTGATCGCAACAGATTACCACAGTGTTTTCAAACACTGTGCCCTGGCACACTAGTGGTCCGCGAGCAGTTGTCAAGTGTGCCGCGGCGGTAAGCTCAGCGCACTTGTACTGTAGTGTGTTTTATTCCTGAGGAAGCCAATACAGTGTGTTTTATTCCTGAGGAGGCCATTGTAGTGAGTTTTATTCCTATAGAGGCCATTGTAGTGAGTTTTATTCCTATGGAGGCCAATATGTGTGTACAGTATATTTTTATGTGGGAGCCAATGTGTATGTTTTGTCATTGGTCACGCACACTGCATGGCAGAATAGTGTGCCTTGGCAATTTTAAAATCTTGTGTAGTGTGCCTCGAGTTGAAAAGGTTGCAAATCACTGGATTACCATATTATCGCAGTTGAACTGCGTGCTTATTCGCTATTACATTCGCAGTTGCCTTCCATAGTTATTCTGTCTGTACCTCAGTGCAGACACACAGGGATGAATTTAATTTATTTATTTTTACGTCATTACCTCCTTTTTGGAACTAGGCATGTTACCTTCTGCTGTCATTTCATTATGTTTTAATGCATATTCCCTTTTGTATTGTGTACTTTGTGTAGAATTTAAACAAATAATGTCCCAGGTATTTAAGTGCAGATATTGGGCCTGATTCAGACCCGCTCGCGAGCGCTGAGCGCTCGCAAGCGGGTCGATGTTGCCCAAGTGCGCATGCACACGAGGGAGCTGGCTCCGTCGTGCGCATGCACGAGACCCGAATAACGACGGCCAAGCCGTCGTTATGGGTCTCGCACCAAAGGTGGCGTGCTGTCGATGGTGATTGACAGCACGCCCCCTTTGGTGGGCGTGCCGGGGGCGTGGCTGCCCAGACAGAGGCGTTCCCATGATAGAGCCAAAAGCAATCCAGGGCTTGCGGCAGCGAGACCCTACCGCAGGGTCTATTCGCAAGCACAATAGTCGCGATGGTCTTGACCATCGCGACCATCATTTTGGCCGCTCGCTATAGCTGTGGGTGGTCACCCACAGCTATGCGAGCGGCCAGGAGGCCGCTCCAAAAAGGAGCAGGGACGGCCCTGATTCACATAATTTCTTTATATAGTGACATTTTTAGCACAGCATGTTAGTTTTAGTGAGTTTCTGAGCTGTCACAATGATGTTTTAAAATCTGGGTCACTCACTGCCCGGAGGCTGGCCCAGCAATATAGATCCTGGGTAGTCAGCACCTTTGCCCGCAGCATACAGTAGAGAGGATAGTATTTCATGTCACATGTGCAGCAATCAATAGCCCAGCTCAGCTCAGCACCCCCATTCCTAATGCAATAAATGGAGAATTCACCTAGCAATCAGTGCTAGGTGATTGTCTAATGTGCTTTAGAGAGTGCAAATCTTGTACTGTACTTGTGGATAACCTGTTACCAATTTCTGGGATGTACTCTATTATTTTGCTTACTCCTATATTGTGTATCTATGTATAATGAACCGGCTTTGTATTTCTGGACTTGCCGATTGTCTAATCTATTTATCTCGCTTTACCTCTGGTGTACCAGACCTTTTGAATAGTAATTTGGATTTGCCTTTTGCCTTGTCTGCTTATCTTGAATGCCAGTTTACCATACAATGAACTGTCTGACCACAAGTTGCATGACAACAGCCTCTGTATAGGTGAGCAAGATACTTTTATATAATCATTTACTGTGCTTTCTTAGTGATAGTGACTGTTGCCAGTTATTTGTGTGTCTCTGCCATTGGGGTCCACCTTGTAACGTTGAGCATTATTACTCATAAAAGTATTTGTAAATCCCTTAAGAAGGCAATGAGGGTGATGTTATAACATTAATCCATTTAATTTATCTTTAAATACTAAGATTTACTAAAACTCCTAAAAAGCAACAGATTAGATTCTAACTATCTTTTATCTAGTGAAAATCATAGCAAGTATCTGATTGGTTGCTATGGCAAACATCTTAATTTTTCCTTATTATAAGCTTTAGTAAATCTATCGAACTGTTATTTTTTGACTCTTTATTATTATTATTATTATTATTTATTATAATTTATTATTATGTTTAGCCCATGTGAAGAGATACACTGTTCTTTCCTTGTTTCCTTATGTACTGTATGTAGTAATGATAGTTGAACATAATATATTTTTCTCACTCCGGTAGTCAAACTTTTTCTCCAGAGTATATTGGTCCAGGCTTGTTTTGGGGATAGAGAGCCTTAAGTTGCCCATCCTTATTCCAAGTCTGTCAACTGGTTGATAGATTTAATCTAAACTGGATGGACATCAACATACAGTTTATGCAACCAAAATTATCATAAATGTTATGTTATCTTTATTACTATATTGAGGGTGGGTGAGATTTTTGAGAGAAAGATAACAGTCAATTAATAAAGCAATGGCGTTGAATTCAACAAGCATGCTTACACTTAGAAAACAAATGTATTTATTATAGTGGGAGACAAAAAAAATGGTATATATTCAATAGTGTGCAACCAGCTGGCTGGGTGTCACTCTACGTTCTGCTAGTGCTAAGCACTCTTTATTGCATGAAATGTTTGTGTGGGGCGACCCTCGTCTGGGGGGGTGTGCTGTCTTTGTAGCGTGTAGCGGATGTCGAATCACCAGAGTAGAGGGTGGTTGTCTGGGGTGTGCTCTGATGCCTGCCCAGGGTGGTTGTACCGATGGCTGAAGGTGCTGCCGGTAACCCTGACAGGTGATCGTCCCTTGGTTGGCAACCTCCCTTGATGGTGAGTATCAGCATGGTGCTGGGTAGGGCAAATGGTCGCGGCACCCCTGCCCCCGAACCTCCTCCCGAGGACCACATCGGAGTAGCATTGTGTCTCTCAATAAACGATTTGGCCCCACCTCTTGTTTGTCTGTCAACCTTTACGGCACTACACACCACACTCTTCGCCACCCACATCTCACACAATACTACAGCCATTTCATCACACCTTAACCCTCAGCATATCCACTACCCACAAGAAGAGCGCACCTGACCTATAAGTAACTAAAATCATGTAACTTGGACCTGTGTTTGTTCCTGTAATAGTACTGTCATCAATAACATTTATTTCCAGTCCATTTTGACCACCTCACAGAAACTGAAATCACAAGGAAAGGACTTAAATACAATCTAGAACACGCAAGATCCATTTTTTAGATCCGAGTTCCGACTCTGTTCTACTCAGAACCCCAAAATGATCCAAGTCCCCAAAGTTTGGATGTGTCTGGTTTTCAGCAAAAATAAACAGTTTATCACCAATTGTTAGTCAAAGTTGCTGTTCTGATTATTATTAGAGATGAGCGGGTCCGGTTCTCTGAGAACCGGACCCACACGAACTTGGTGATCCGAGGCAAGATCCGAGTCTAGCTCGAGTTTTCCCGCGTGACTCGGATTTGAAAACGAGGCAAAATGTCATCCTCCCGCTGTCAGATTCTCACTGGTTCTGGATTCTATAAAGGTCTCGGTGATTGGCACCATTTTCACTCCAACTGTGGAGAGTGTACAGAACAGACGTGCTCTGTTCTACTAGGGTGCAGTCAGTATTGTGTGTTGTTGTCAGTGACTTGTCACTATTTGTTCAAGGGTGCAGTGTTGTCAGGCTGGGGCTGCAGAACATAAAGTGGGGGGTGCTGCTGTGCCACTCACTGTTGTCCTGTCAATCAAGGGGTGCTGCTGTGTTGTCCTGTCCATCAAGGGGCTAGGGCTGCAGTTCATAAAGGGGTGCTGTGTCGTCCAGGGGTGCTCTGTCAATCCAGAGGTGCTCTTCCCTAGTGTAAAAACAATAAAAGTTAAAATTAAAATCTTATTTTTTTTGCTTTTTTGTGTGTGTGCTAGGTAGTTACTAGTTAGTAACTAGTTACACTATTATTGTTTGGTGACACTGCCGGCCAGACCACAGTTTATCATCCACGTACTTGTCACTCTGGAGATGGTCCGTCCGCACTCTGCTGATCTGCAAGGGTGCTTTGTTGTCCATAAAGGGGTGCTGTGTTGTTCATCAAGGGGCTGCTGTCTCATCCAGGGGTGCTCTTCCCAAGAGGAAAAAAAATAAAAGTTAAATTAATTAGCATTCCACAAAAAATAAAAAAATATAAGATCTTTTTTTTGTGTGTGTGTATGCTACTTATTAGCTACGCTATTATTGTTCGGTGACACTGCCGGGAAGACCGCAGTGTAAGTTTGTTGATATGGAGGATGATCAAATGAGAAGAGAGCAAGAACCACATACTAGTGCTGTCAGCAGTCATGATGACGACACAAGGCCGTCAAAGTCATCTACGAAGGCCGATGCCCAGGGCTTAAGTCAGGGCTTTTAAAATCAATCAAGCAATGTTTTAAAGTGTTAAAGAAAAAAAAAGAAAAAACTAAGTTAGCTGCAGAGAAACAAAAATTTGGCAATATGCCATTTACTACACAAAGTGGAAAGGAAAGGATAAGGCCTCGGCCTTTATTTATGACTGGTGGTTATGCCTCTTATGATGATGTAAGCCCTTCTCCCTGTAGAACTGCCAAAATAATGAAAATCGCTAAGGCACATGAACCAACTGTGTGCTCAGAAATGTCACAGATCCCCGAGGAGAGTCCAAGTGTGTCCGCGGTTGCCATGTGTGAGCCCGACCTTTCCAATACTGTACTTGAAGAGGATCCTCCTTCCACCATTTGTGTGCCCTCTGCAAATGTGGGGATGAGCAGCATAAGTCAACATGCTGACATAGAAATCGGGATATTTCTGTAGTTGGCGCTAACAAGGATGATGAGGATGCTGATGCCGAGGATGTTGTTTGTGTAAATCAGGCAACAGTTGTTGCTCATGGTATGAAAAAGCCCATTGTCATGCCAGGGCAAAAGACAAAAAAATCCACCTCTTTTGTGTGGAATTATTTTCACCCAAATCCGGACAATTGTTTAGCCATCTGTAATGTTTGCAAAGCAAGAGTGAGTAGAGGTAAGGACCTCAACCTCCTCCCTGTTATTTCACTTGAAGTGCATTCATCAAATTGAAAAGTATTTTTCAAATTCGTAAACTTTGGCACAAAACGTCATAATCAGTCCAGCGACACCTAGCTGCTCCCTTCTCCCTGTTAGATCCAAGTGCTTGCAATCTCAACCACCAACACCTGCATCATCATCAACATCCTCAATCATGAGTGGAAGTAGTCCTGCATCCAATTTCATAAGAATAACTGACCCCTCTCCTATTCGTGATTCCTCAGAAGAATCCTTGAGTGCTACGCCTGTTGTTGCTGCTGCAGTGAGTGGATCTTCATCTCAGAAGGGGACCAGGAAGAAGACAACTTTTAGTAGTTTAACAAAACTATTGACTGTCAAACAATCCTTTCCAAGGGGGAACAAGTATGATAGCAGTCACCAAGTTGCACAGTGGATTACTGATGCCATAACAGCTATGCTGGTATTATGTGCGTCCAGTATGCGCCATTAATGCAGTTGGTTTTAGACAGTTAATTGAGGTCCTGTGTCCCTGCTACCATGTCCCTCCTAGATTCCACTTCACTAGAACATCAATTCCCAGTCTGTACAAGGATATTAAAAAAACCTTATTAGTGTCTTCCGAAATGCCATTGTACCTACTTTCCACACAAGCGGGACAGGGCAAACTAAAGATTACATGACTGTGAAAGCAGTGGCGTAACTAGGGTATTTGGAGCCCAGGGCAAATTTGAAAAGGGAGCCCCCCCCATGTGCGCGCGCCGAAGGCACGTGCGGCAAAAAGTGGGCGTGGTCACTTAAAAATGGGGCGTGTCAACATGACACACCCCTTTATTTTCAAACTGAACATTCCTATCCATATGCACCTTAACCCCAGTAGTACCCCCAGTATGCTGTTGTGGTCCCTCTCATGCAGGCCCATAGTAGTGCCCCTTATACAGTATCCCCAGTAGTGGTCCCTCTTATATAGCCCCCAATTAGTTCCCCTTACTCAGTACCCCCAGTAGTGGCCCCCCCAAATGCAGTGCCCCACGTAGTGTTCCCCCTTATGCAGTGCCCCCAGTAGCAGTCCCCACAATGCAATGCGCCCAGTAGCGGTATCCCCTTATGAAGTGCCCTTTTATATAGTGCCCCCAACTGTAGTCCCCCCCATGCAGTTTTCCCAGTAGTGGTCCCCTTATGCAGGCACCCTGTAGTGATCCCCCCTATCTAGTGCCCCCTGTAGTGGTCCCCGCAGTGCCCCTAGCAGTAAGCCCCTTATATAGTATCCCCAGCAGTAGTGTCACCCCCTCCCATGCAGTGCCCCCAGTAGTGGTCCCCCTGATGCAGGCTCCCAGTAGTGACCCCCCCATCCAGTGGTCCCTGTAGTGGCCCTTCCTATTATTGCCCCCATTAGTGGTCCCCTGAGTGCAGTGCCTCTAGTAATACTAGGCCCCTTTTAGAATGCCCCCAGTGGTAGTCCCCCCCCAAGTAGTAGTCCCCAGTAGAGTAGCCCCCCCCTCCCCCAGTAGAGGTCCTCCCAATGGCACCCCCAGTAGATGTCCCCCCCAGTAGATGCCCCCCCCAGTAGTAGCCAACCCCTCCCCCGTTGTGCAGATAGGTTTAAAAATAAATAAATATATATAAAAATATACTTACCTGATTCCACGCTGCTCCTGTCCGCGATGCCGATGCCGCTCCCGCCCTCCAGTCTGCCCGGGCTGGCGCGCTCAGCATTATGGGACTGACGTCATGATGTCATGACGTCAGTCCCATTACCCACTGCAGGAGCCGGACGGAAGTCCGGCTCTTGCAGTGGGTGCTGCAGCAGTCAATGAGAGTCTATCTGACTCTCATTGGCTGCTGTTTAACACACGCATCGCCGCCAGCGCTGGCGGCGATGCGTGTGTTATGCACAGCCTGAGCCCACCTCCTGGTGCTATTGGGCAAGCGCTCAGGGGGAGGGAACGGGCTGAGGCGTGCAGCACAGGACCGGCGCTTGAAGCCTAGCGCCGGTCCTGTGCAAATGTGTAGCGCTGACCGCACTCATTGCGGTCAGCGCTACACTGGCTATCTAGGGCGGGCGGGCCGGTACCGTGGCTGGCGGCGCCCCCCCCCCGCGCCGCCGGTCCAACGGCGCCCAGGGCACGAACCCCGCTCGCCCTGCCCTAGTTAGGCCACTGTGTGAAAGCCCACTGTGTATGTGTATTGCCTCCAACAGTGCAAACAGCAACAACAGCACCATCTAACAAATGCCAGCTCATTCAGAGGCAGGCTACTCTGTGTATCACCGGTTTCACTAAGAAGCGTACCGCTGAGAAGCTCTTAGAAAAACTCAGGGAAATCATTGCAAAATGGCTTACTCTGCTTGGACTCTCCTTGGTATTTGTGATTTCCGACAATGCCACCAATATTGTGAGAGCATTACATCTGGACAATTTTGAACACGTCCCATGTATTGCTCACACAATTCATTTGGTGGTGCAACATTATTTTAAAAATCACAGGGGCGTGCAGGATATGGTGGCCCAAAAAAGTTACAGGACATTTTCGACATTCAGCAACTGCATGTCGAAGATTGCAGCACCAGCAAGTACTGTTAAATTTGTCCTGCCATTAGCTGAAGCAAGAGGTAGTAACTAGGTGGAATTCTACCCTCTATATGCTTCAGCGGATGAAGGAGCAGCAAAAGGCCATCCAAGGCTACACAACGACATAGGGAAATGAGCGGGAATGCACCTTAGTCAAGTGCAGTTGAGGATAATTTCCGTGTGGTGCAAGGTTCTCAAACCCTTTGAACTTGCCACATGTGAAGTTAGTTCAGGCACTGCCAGCTTGAGTCAGGTCATTCCCCTAATCAGAATTTGGCAAAAGCAGCTGGAGAAACTGTAGGAGGAGCTAAAAGGAAGCAATTCTGCTAAGTATGTCGGACTTGTAGATCAAGCCCTTCATTCGCTTCAACAGGATCCAAGGGTCGTCAATCTCTTGAAATCAAATCACTAGAAAGAACTGCCTACATTTAGTGATATATCTACCGTGACTTCATCTGATACGGTCACCATTCAGAGAATAGTAATTCATTATTTTAGGGATAGCATCCAAATAGGTATGTCAGACAGTCTGTTTCACTACTGGCAGGAAAAAGAGGAAATTTGGAGTCCCTTACACAAACTGGCTTTACTTTACTTAAGTAGCCCACCCTCCAGTGTGTACTCTGAAAGAGTTTTCAGCATAGCCGGGAACCTTGTCAGTGATCGGCATAGAAGGTTACTTCCCCAAAATGTGGAAAAGATGATGTTCATCAAAATTAATTACAAATTCCACGAGGAAGACCTTTACCAGCAATTAAGTCCATAAAATACAGAGGCTCCTGTAATGGTGAATTCCAGCGGGGACTAATTAAAATTGTGTGAAGAAGAGTATGTACACACTGATGGTGATGATGATGATGATTACGACATCTGATCTTACCTATGTTGTAAAGCCAGTTTGTGTATGTAGAGATCATTGCCAGCATGTCAGCTGCCTGTTGGTAGCTTGTTTTGTAGGGGCCCAAACAAACCAATCGCTTCAGCCACAATTGGCAGTCCCTGTCGCTGAAGTGATTGGTTTGTTAAACTGTGCATGTCCTGTTGGTTGGGAGGGCCGATGAACAATTCCATCTTGCACCTCTTTTATTTGTATTATGTGCTGTTTGGATCATTGTTGCTGGACATTTTTAATTTTGTAGTTTATTAAACTGCCATCCTGTCTGCCACTGCAGTGCCATTCTCTTTCCTAGATGAGCCATGTTGGTAATTGAACTGCCACAGCCACTGAAGTCTTCGACATGCAGTTGCTGAATGCCGAAATGTCCAGACATTTTTATGACAGCATGCCCCTTTAATTTTAAAAAATATTCTGATTTTGTTGGCAATACATGGGTCATATTGTTCACCCATGCTCTCCCCTCCTTCATAAATTTACTTTGGAGTCCAAAACTTAAATTAAATTTACTACGTATCAACCCTTCCTTTTCCTGCCTTCAACTACATACATACTCCAACTGCCTTAATAAAAAACATTTGTTTCCTGATGTGCCATGATGAAAGTTGAACTGCCACATGTTAGTGCCACCCACTGCTGTCGCTTAGCTTAGTCAGCCAGCTAGCTCGATGCAACCTTTTGGCCTAAACTGGATGAAATCAGTATTGCAAGCTGTGAGGTGGTGAAAATTGACTGGAAATGACTGAAAATAAATGTTAGTGAGGTTAATAATACTGTAGGAACAAAAACAAGCCAAAATTATGTGATTTTAGCTGTTTGTTTTATGATTTTTTAGAAAAAATACAGATCCAAAACCAAAACACGCAAGGGCGTTTTTGGCAAAACCAATCAAGATCCAAATCACGAAGGAGATACAGATACAGGGCCTGATTCAGAGCCGGTCGCTATTTGCGCTCGCTCGTCCAGAAAATAGGGGTGGCTATTCAAATGAACTGTTCGCTGTTTGAGGTCTGTTCACGCCTCTAGGTCTGAACGAGCAAACAAAACTTGCGGTCGTTTTTTGGGAAACTATGCCCCCTGTCCGCTCGCATCCTACGTCATGTCCGCTATTTATTAGATTAATCGAGTACATCGAACAGCGTATGAACTGCTCGCTATTCTTGTGGTTGGTTTTTGCTACCACAATTTTGCGAGCAGTTCTGGCTATAAAATAACCCAGTGACATGGTCAGTGACGCTGCTGTTTTAAATATGCACACCCATAAAACGCCCGTTTTGACCTTTAAGCACGCCTGCGATCGGATCGCCACTCTCCGTTTTCAAGCACCTTCCCCTGTTACCACCCACAAATGCCTCATCCTGTCACTCATATTAGCTGGCATTCGCTATTTTGCGAGCACATGAATTTCGGCCGCACTGACTGGTTCGCGCATGCGTATAACTATCCGTACGCATGCGCAGTTGGGCAAACATCGCTCGGAGCGAACGAGCTGCCACTTACGAGTGGCTCTGAATCAGGCCCACAGTACAAAACTAAAACACGGTGGTCTGTGCACATACCTAATTATTATTATTTGTGACTTCTCTCTAGATGCCTCACACCTGCATTACCTCATACCTTGTTAAGGTTTTTGACTTTTACTTAGATTAGTTTAGCTTTGGTTAGGCAGTTTAGCTCAGGTAGACACCTATTAGAACAGTTTAGGTTCTGTTAGGCAGTTTAGATAAGGTTGTTTGTTAAAATGGGTACACACTATACAATATGTTGGTATTTCTTGTGATCCACAATGAATCGCAATAACCAGCATATAGTGTGTACACCCAATTCATTGTTTGATAAATTGTGTGGTCGCATCTTCCCATCTGATGTGCTGCACATCAGATGGGGTAATACGGTGGACGACGAGGTGTAATTACATTAAGCATGTAACAATATAGTACGTCATCGCAGAGCGGATCGTGTAGTGTATGCGGTGATGCGATCAGGGACGTGCAGTCAGGGTAGGCAGGGGAGCAGGAGCCTCTCCTGTCATACTTTTGAGATTTGTAATAAAAAATTATTAGAGTAATACAAAGAAGATATTAATAACTTATTTACATAATCTTTGTTTATTGTAATCATTTTCATAGTTAACACTCATCAGCTTTGTGGAGCTCCCTGGGACTGCGGGGAAATGAGAGATGAGGCAGCGCTTCTGTATGTCAGACACTACTTGCAGAGCTGGGGCGGGGCCACACCATAGGCAGTAAGATGCACAGAAAGAGAGCTAATAGAGGCATGCCTCCGAGTATTGGGGGTGTTCCTTGAGCACTGGTGGACACCTTGGATGTGTCATGTGACCAGGAATTGCACTGCAGTGTTTAGAGATCGAAGCTCAGTCAGCAGCAGCAAGAGAAGACACAGTGATGCAGGTAGGAGAATCAATAGACAATGAAGCTTAGTGTAGTAAGGGGAGAGTTACAGTGAGTAGGGGATGAGACAGGCTCACAGCACTCATACCCATCTCCATATGTGCCTCCCCAGCCATTGATCTCACTGCACATCACTGGATGAAATATATATTGAAACATCCCATTGCCTCATCACTGGGTCAGTGCAACACTGAAGCGTGTACACAGTTTACATGTGTGTCTCTGTCTCATTTTGCCATCTTGTATATCCTCACCAATAACCTACTATAGGGGCTTCGACCTGATCAGTAAAGCAGCCAAGTCCATCCTGCCTCATGGCGGGCTCTGGTGAATACCTTTACTGGCTTAGACTCTGCACCCTATGGTAGGTAGAGACAATATTTGAAGGAGGTTGCTCATTATATTATAAACAAACATATTGTTTTATTCTAAAACATCTCCAGTTGTGACATTCATCACGTACCGGGAGGAATATCCACCATGAGAGAATATTGACAAGCACTTGATTACCACCCAATTAGTAAGCGTCCATCTTGGCTTTATTTATATGTATGTGTACTTCATCTTTTGATGTTTGTAAGTGCTTTTGTCAGAAATCTGAAGTAAAATGGTTTTAGAGGATAATTTACACTATACAGCACTCACATTTTCTTTGGAGGGTCTACTCATATATTTGGAACAGTTGAGAGAACAGTGCCCCATTACCTATCCAGTCACCAACAAGATAAGAGATGATCAATAAAAATACCTTGATGGGCTCCATTCATGAGGAATTCCTGTAAGCAGGAACATTGGGATTTTCACCATTCTTATCTTCTTCACACGGTAATGGATTCTGAATCAATATCTGGTCTACTTTATCTTTATATTATTGGTTGTCTGAAACAATATAACATTATTGATCTTCCCTCTTGTCTTTTGTGTCATTATGTCATATACTGTAGTACAGTATATATAATCTGAAAAAAGATAGGACTCTGTGAAAAAGACTTGGTGAGCTCTTTTCTGTACTAGTACCAGGAACGGTTTACCCTATTGTTTATTTATAACTATTTTTTATTGCATGACAAGTTAATATGACTTACTAAGCTTACTACAGTTATCTGCTATATAGAGCATAGAATACTCAAGATGGGTATGTAATGCTGACAGTCTGGATCCCAGCGGTCAGAATCCCGATGCCGGGATCCAGACAGGGTTAACATACCGATACTTGTTGATCTGTATGCTAACCCTCACCCTCTCCCTACCCACTCTCGATAGTGCCTAACCCTTACCCTCCCCCTAGTGAATAACCTTAACCCCTAAACCTAATCCCCCCTAACTCCCCGATACTTACCTTCAGTATGCCGGCAGTCAGTATTCTGGAGTCAGGATCTCGACTGCTGTTGGGATCCCGTCACCGGGATATAGTCTGTCGACATGCCATATGAAGGGATGCTGACAACATCCCGAATACTCTTATACTTTATCTCTCTCCACTTTATTGCTCTAAAAGCTTTAATAAATCTCCCTCATTGTACATGTTGATTTAGTCACAGTAGAGCTGAACCTGTTCCTTGGCCCTTTAGCTGAACAAAAGAGCCACATTCTGTTTTGGATACATTATAGATAAGCAGGCCACTGTGTCTTTGTCTTGTCTTCCACATGTTAAGTGACCAATTACTGAATGGGCACCATTTAAAAAGCACAAAGATGGCCAAGTACATTCCAAAACCCTCCATGGTGGTGCAGTGCAAGGCAATTCATGCCTATAGCCTATATCCCACCATATTGCAAGGAATTGCGGCAGACGATGGCACCATTTGCAGAGGATACGTTTGCACCAGTAAATGGGGACTATTTGTGTGTTCTGACTATGACTATACATTTAGACCTTGAGCAACTATGAGTTATATTTATATCAGCCGCATCTCCACTTGCAGGAAAGTGAATGCAACTTGGTGGCAACTGGGTTTGTGCTTATGATAAGTGCTATGAGGGAGTGTTGTGGGCGTGTAGACAGAAGTGCAAGTTATTCTGAGGTAAGCTTATGCAGAGATCTGTCTGACCTCACACTATTGCACCAGGGCTGGTGCAAATGTACGCTGATAGTGATGATAGCTACTTTCACATTGGGGTGGACATGGCAGATGTGGCCACATACATGCGTCCATCTCTGAATACAGGTGTAGATCCCATTTATTTCCACTCATATCAATATTTATTTTTGTAATTGGTGAGGGATAGTTAATTGCACAAATTAACCAGGGATTAAGCAGCCCCTAAATTCTAGATATGGAAAAAACATAAATTCCAAATAACAACTTATTTGATAGATTAAGGAAAAAGGTTGATGCTATATCCTCCAGAATATGTTCAAATTACTAAGGCAATAATATCCAATCCTCCACTTATAGTTAACTGAACATTCTAACAATGGCCCTCATTCAGAGCCGTACGCTCTGAGCAGAGCGCACGCTCTGCATGAGGGCCGGGCTCCATTTTCATGGAGCGTCCTCCTGGGCGCTCGTATAGCTGTGGGTCACCACCCACAGGCTATACGAGCGTGCATTTTGATGGCCGCGATGGTCGTGACCATCGCGACCATCGAAATTGCAAGCCGGAGCCTGCGGTTGAGGTTTTCAACCGCAAGCTCCGGAGTGATTTTGGCTCTATCAAAGCCAAAATCACTCCCACTGACATCACTAGTGATGTCAGTGGGCCGGCTTCTGACGGGAGGCGTTCCCGTGGGAACGCCCCCGTCAGGGAGGCACGCCCCCGGCACGCCCACCAAAGGGGGCGTGCTGTCAATCAACATTGACAACACGCCCCCTTTGATCGGACACAACGAGCGAAGGAAAGTCCTTCGCTCGTTGTGTCTGGCGCATGCGCACGACGGAGCTCCCTCCGTCGTGCGCATGCTCAGTGCAGACCATCGACCCACTTGCGAGCGGACAGCCGCTCGCGAGTGGGTCTGAATCAGGCCCAATGTTATTTCAGATTGGATTCTATAGCCCATAAATCCAGTAACAAGTGGGACATGTGATCAGACATATAAAGATATTTATTAGAATAAAAACAAAAAACTAATAAATGGTGTTGACATCACATCATTAGAATGTACATGCAGTCTTGTTTATATAGGTAAAACATCTAGAAACCTAAAAACAAGGCTTGGAGAACAGAGTCTTAATATTAGAAAGGGTCTTCAAACTCATCCACTCTTTGAATGCTTTAGAGTGAAATAGTGTGAGAATCAAATTGAAAGATTTGTGGGTATTCAACAAATTAAAACCAATTAGAGAGAAAGGAATTTAGAAACAAAATTGGCTAACTGTGAGATGAGGTGGATTTATACTTTGGAGACACTGGTACCCAGTTAATTTGAGCAATTAACTATCCCTCACCAATTACAATTTGTTTCTGCCTGTAAAACACTAAGGGAAATTAGTGCTTTTGCTGCAAAGATATTCAAGTATAGAGAAATTAGAAATGAATCGATAGAGGATGTTTTTTCCTCTCATGATACTATACATTCAAATTTGCCTGATGAGGATTTGTCAACTATTTTGAACAAATTAAAAAAAATATGTTAAAAGAGGTGAGAAGTAGTAACCTTAGAACAATATCAGGCCAAACAACTCATCCCAAAAGGTCTGCAAATTATCAAGATCCCGTCTTTTAACATGGCAGAGGAAAGTTTTAAAAACTAATGGAACCTTATTCTGAGGAATTGTTCCTTTGCATTAATAGAACTTAATTTAAAGGAAAGATGGAAAGATTTGGCTGAAATAAATCAAGAGATTGATAATTTACATATCTTAATAGAACCATTTGCCGAGCTGGAGGATGTAAAAACCAGGGAGGCAAGCACCCTAAATAAATTAGATAAAAACACTAGAGAATGAAGAATAAATAAACAAAAGAAATATCAAAGGGTTACCAATCAAGTAAAAACAGAAAGACAGCCAATTAAGACAAAACAAACACCTAAACTCAAAGATAACTTCCCTAAACCAAGGGATTTTTGAGTATAGAGGGGATTTAAATCACAAAAGGAGTGGAGAGAATATTAAAACATCTCACCAATTGGATCGAAGAGGATACCAACCCTCTTTTACTACACATATTATAAGAAAATGGGACCCTAGAAAATAGAAATATTAGAAGGAATAATGAATACATATTACCACTCAGAAATAGATTTGACCCACTAAGAAAAGAAGAAAATAATAGGAATTATATTTTAACGTGGGACAGGTGGTCACCAACAAGGGATTAAATATACATTGGATAAGTAAAAAGAAAGACATTAGGGGCACAAGAGGGGGGAAAAAGCTAAAACCAAAAAAAAAAGGTTAATAGACCAAGTAATACACCCAAAGTCTTAGGGGTAAAATTACTAAGATCTGAGATTGGTCGAGATGACAATCTCTGGTGAGGTTAGGAATGATTTTCAACTCGCAGATTTACTAATGGCAAAGTTGGGTGAGCTAGAGAGAGATTTCTCTCTTCTCACTCGTAAACCTCGGGTGAGATAGCTAACTCAAATAAACTCACCATAGGGATAACTCTGAAGTACTTTTCACTTAAAAGATACATCTCTCAAATTTACCAAGAATCGGGATGACAAGCTTGGTTCAGATGACAGCAAACTCTCTGCCAAACTCACTTTTCAAACTCTCAATCTCCTGAGCTGCGAGTTTGGCAGAAACATACACAAATCATTGTGATTTGTGTATGTTTCTACACAATAACCAAAAAGTAGCGCTAGAAATGTTAGAACATAAAAATTCTAAAAACAAGGTATAGCAATCATCTGGATATCAAAAATATTTAATCATATACATAAATGATTGTGCCAAAGAATAAAAAATACAGAAAATTAATTTCTGTTCAGTAGAAAGCACACTGATCTCACCCACAACTTTTACTCCATACTTTGCTTGAGTATGCACAGCTACTGAAGGAAAAACACTTAAGATGCCAAAATAAACAGCATAGGACAGTCCGCTGTATATAGATGGTAATAATCACCAATAGCAGGATGTCCCTTTTAGATGTTGATCATCTGGTAATAGTCTGGGCCTTCAAAAGATATGGTGTTCATATGTGGTAATGTCCCAAATTGTATTATGCAGGCTTACTCCCAGTGTTCTGATCCTTTAAGGCTCCATATTATTAGGATTGTGCAATAGTCCTTTAAGGTTCCTCCAATATGTAGTATAGAAAAGTTGGGGTGATGATCCTTGGTGGCCCTAACGCATTTCCCTGCCCTAAAGTGCAGCTTGTTTAGGACAATTTAATAGATTGAAATGAAATTGCATGAGCACTAGCACTTTAGAGGAGGAGATGAAGAATATGTGCACCAACTTTAGACAAAATGCTATTCTGATAACCTACTACAAGAAGCAATTAAAAAAAATGTAAGAAATTAGTAGGGATGTTCTCTTAGAGGAAATACCCAAAGAGAGGAAAACCAATACCAATTATGAATAGGCTTTCATTACACAGTGTAGTGCACATTATAGGAAGATATAAAATATTCTAGCAAAAGACTGTTGGATTTTAAGAGAAGATCCTGTTATAGGGTGCATCCTGCCATAAAAAAAATATTTTTATGTATGGCCCCTTTCTAAAGGACAAACTAGTAAGGAGTGCATCAGCAGATAGGAGTGGTATTAGAGCAAGAACAAGAGGTTTTCACCGATGTGGAACTTGTTTGATGTGCAGAACCACTACTTCAAAAAATGTAAATAAAAAAATAATTGAGTTTGAAGTCAAAAGAAAGAAATATAAAATTAATGAATTCATCACTTGTCATTCTTGTAATGTCATCTAATTATTAGAATGTATATGCAGTCTTGTTTATATAGGTAAAACATCTAGAAACCTAAAAACAAGGCTTGCAGAACATATCTATAATATTAGAAAGGGTATTCAAACTCATCTACTCTCTGAACACTTTGTAGTGAAACATAACAAGTGTGAGAATCAAATTAAAAGATTTGAGGGTATTCAACAAATTAAACCAATTGGAGAGAAAGGAATTTAGAAACAAAATTGTCTAAATATAAGATGAGGTGGATCTATACTTTGGAGACACTGGTTCCTGGTAGTAATAATGTAGATTTCGAGTTGAAGTGGTTTTTAGACCCATTTTGGAATTTAATTGTATTTTATTTAATTATTTATTTTTATTATTTCACATGTTTCTATGGATGAATGATTGAAATAAAATATGGGAACCCCTCCTTCTAGGGTAGGGTTGGACTATTGCTGGAATACTAAGTACGGCATTAGAATATTAAATGGAAGGAGGGTAAATACTAAAATATACCATAGATTTACATCAAGGCAAAAGACCAGTGAATTATAATCCTTAAGAAGGAATATATTATCAATCTTTTATTGTTGTGCCCATATCCGAAATGGCTGCTGTTGTAAAGTGAATGGAATTGAAGCAAGCTTGAACCGGATGTTATGCGAAGCCAGAACCAGAAGTCACGAGGAGTGTGCTTACATCACTTCCGATATACGTAATTCCGGCAATGATCTGTTGAGCATGTATCTCTAATCAGGTGGTAGGGGACCACGCATCATGTGGACATTCCTGACAAGTGGCCAATAAGGAAAGGAAGGAGTTTTGGGCACTCCCGGAAAGTATGTTTGGAACGCAAATGTCACTTCCGGTATTAGCAAACCTAGAAGTGGCGGGATAATCAAATACTTGGGGCATAATTAGTGAGGTATAAATTCCCTGACTTGTATGCAGCACATTGTCCGTACCTGAAGGATATTCTTTATCCGAAACGTGCTGCATGGAAGCCATGCTGAAAACCACTAAGGGGAACCTGAATTAGATGCTGAGGAAGAACCTTTAAAAGCCACTGCCGGTGGTGCCGAGCTATCAGCCCTGGACTATTATCCTTACCCAGCATAAGCCCACCGCAACCCAATTCAAGGATGAGAGGCAGAGAAAGGGTCTTACCCTAATTTTCTTTATATTGTATGTATGTTTTATATAATTGTGATGTCATCGCCATTTCTTTTTATTCTAATAAATGTCTTTATGTGTCTGAGCACATGTCCCACTTGTTACTGGATTTATGGGCAATAGAATACCGTCTAAAATAACATTGTCATAATGTTCAATATTTATTTTTGAGCACACAAATACTCAAATAGAAGATAAAACAGCATTAAACGTTGCCCTGCCCAAATCAGACCACCTCTATACACCTGTCACAGAATCAGACCATTTCTATATGTTTAGCACAGAAATAACTGCAAGGCCTATTGTGACACTAAATGATTTGAACTCAGCATCTGTAATGGGAGATAATGTACATTAGTCACCAATCTCCAAGGCATTCTACAAAAACTTTTATGGAAAGGCCATGAAGAATAAACACGAATTGAAAAAAAAAGTACTATGATATATGGTGCAATTCAAACACTGCATGCCAGCAATGTAAAACCAGGTACACTACGAGGTATTGTGGTGATGGCTTCAAGGTGTATTATAGTATAATATATATTTCAAAGACAAGAGCTGGTAATCTTGTCAGGATTGATGGGAGGATGGCTGGTGAACATTGCAGACAATCCTGGATAAAACCTGTTGTCCTCTGCCAAAAAGCTAACCCTGTCTCTCAGGAGGACATTAATCAGAGAGTCGCTTAAACTGGAGAAAAAGACCAAGGTGCTGAATAGAATATTTAAGTTTATTTTTAGCTTTTGTTACTCTGTAGTTTACTACTATTTTACACTTTCGCGGTGTGGGTTCTGTGACGATGAATGTTTTATACACAAATTAAAATTCCTATTCTAAAAAAGGAAAATTCATACTTGAGAGATTCTGAAATGTGAAGAATGGAATGAGAATCATATAATATGTACAAGTATAATATGTAGAAAACATTTTAAATATAATTTATATAACAAAATAAACACGGTTACTGAAAAAAGGTGTTAGATATACTTGCATCAAATGGTTGACACATTACACTATACACATCTCTTGTAGAGCTGTTATATTAATACAGGGTCAGGGCGTATCTATAATGGGTGCAGGCCCTGCACTGCAGGATGTGCGGTGCACACGGGCCCCCGGGTCCAGGGGGGCCCCGCACCACACATCCTGCACCCATATAATTTAAAACTCACCTGTCCGTGGTCCCGCGTTGGGTGTCAGCTCTGCACAGAACATCGGAAAATGGCTGCCGCTGCCATTTTTTAATGGCGTTCTGCGCATGCGCAGTAGACTCTGGGCACACTCTAGTGCCCAGAGTCTACTGCTTCTGCGGTGGCCGGCCAGCCATGTCAGTCAGCCGCTGGCCGCCGGGGAGAGAGGAGGGGGTCCTGCATGGATAATGCACACGGGCCTCTTCCTATCTTAAGATGCCCCTGTACAGGGTGATATGATTGGAGTTCATCCATAAAATGAAATAGTTCATGCCTCTTAGCTTTTTTCCTTGGTTGCCATTATTTAATTGTCCCATCTGTTTCGTTGCTGTATGTCTATCACATATAGGGGTCTATTTACTAAGCCTTGGATGGAGATAAAGTGAACGGAGATAAACTACAGCACCAGCAAATCAGCTCCTACCTGCCATCTCACAGGCTGTGTTTAAAAAATTACAGTTAGGAGTTGTTTGGTTGGTACTTTATCTCCATCCATTGTATCTTCATCCGAGGCTTAGTAAAAATAGACTCCATAGTTACTAATCCGCATATGAAAATAGGGTTCTTAAATGGAATTGAACATTTTTATTTATTCACCAATGCATTATACAAAATAAATTCTCTTTTTATCTAAACTATGTTACCTATATTTATTACTGTTTACATTTACTCAGCATTCTTTTTTCAGGCTATTCATTAGCATTGATAAAAAAGAAAAATATATGTGCGATGATGACGACTATAATCATATCACTCTTTGGTGTAATTTAAATGGTGCAAAGTTATTTAGAACACCAAAATGACACTGGGTCATTATTTGTACATAGAGCCCAATTAGGTGAATACTGAAAAGTGCAGTTAAACAGTCAATATTCTCAGAAGTGTATACATAACAATTGTATACTATTATTTTATAACAAGGGTCAGCAACTCCCAGCATGCATGTAGAACGTTTAATCCTCTATATTTTATATTTACAACAGTTTTTTTGTTTATTTATTCAGTTATAGATGACAAACAATACCAATAATGCTGGCCATACACGTTACAATTATTGGGACGATCCGCCCGATATCGGCGGATCGCCGCGATAATTGTAGCGTGTGGGGGGGCGACCGAGGGTTAAATATTGCTCGGTCGGGCATGCTGGATTGTCCAGCATGCCCGTCCGATGCAATATTTAGCGGGTAAACTGTCGGCCGCATCGGGCAGTGTATGCCCAGCGCAACCGACAGACAGACATTTCCTGTGTTCCTTCCTACGGAAGGAACAGGGAAATGTCTCCGCCCCCGGGGGCGGAGCGCAGATGTCGGGCTACCTTGTGAGATTTCTCTCACAGTGTATGCCGGCGACTTCTGCGGCTGGCAGGCTGCCAGATAAAATGTCTGTCGGTCTGACAGACATTTTATCTGGTAGTGTATGCCCAGCATAAGTATTAACCAACTGATTTACTTATAAGTTTGGTCGGGTTTATTGGTCTTGCCAGCTACCAGCAACTCTTTAATCCTACCACTTTCATTATGTTCTATAATTAAAAATATATATATTATTTATGTATATATGTATATATAAATGTAGAAGTGGCACACTGATATTAACCAGTTTTTAGCTGCCATGCAAAAGTTTGATGACCCCTTTCCACACTACAATGTGGGAATCATGGAGAATACGTGATTCACTGTCAACTTGTCAGTCAGCTGTTAACCGAGGTGAAAGCTCCAGCTCTGCAAAGCAACACCTATCCTGTTTCATATTTTCTTGAACTAAAACATTCATTCTAAATAATAACAGAGGTTCAAGAGTTAATTGTTTTAAAATGTAGCATTTATGAATTTCATAGTAAAAAAACATCAACCACATACTGCAACAGCAGCGTGAACATTTTTAACTGCCAAATTAACAAAGCAGTTTCACAGTTTGAACCTGTTTCTTCACGAATATATTTTTATTTTTCAATTATTAATTGAAGAATATCCTCAGGATTTTGTGACTAAGTGCCATGCCTGATCTTTCACACTGAGAAACCCTCTGTATGTGCATGTTAGCATAACATACATATGTTGGCATCATTAATTCAATCATAAGTATTTAAACATACTGTACTGTATGAAGATTTTTTTTCTATTATAATTTTGTTTTATTTTACAGTCAACATTTAAAATATGTTCACTATAAAATACTTTTAACATTTTTAAATAAAATTATAACTTAATAATATTATTTGCTAAAATAATAATAGTCCCTTTCACTCATAGGTGAAGACAGAAACTAAACCAAAGGAGGAAGGAGGAACATTCCCTTTTTAATTAGGCCATACAAGGTAATACACTGTAGAATGGACTACGGGTAATAGGTGCCCTTTCTAATGACGCATTTAATTAAAAAAAAACTCCTAATGTCCACAAACTGACATAGTTTATTTAAGATATTTATGAGGCTAAACCAATTGGTATTTTAGGAATAAAATTTAAATATTTAATCAATAATATTGGATGGACTTTGAACCACCACCTATACTAATATTTTAATGAGATTGCATTTTTCTTATTCCCCTTCCAGTAATTTTGTACAAATAAAAATGGTATGTATTGATTTATAGGACTCCTTCCTCCCTCACACCCATGCTGGGTTACACCCATACACATAGTATTAAAGTATTTATGAATGTATGTAAAATAGACTAAGGAAATAATGTATTGTGTTACCATATGTATCATACCATTTGTGCTACTGTTTTATTTTATATATAAAAATTGCTATTGAACATTAGTATTAATAAGATAAAAATAGCTTATATGAAGCTACATATTGTGTGTGATCTTTCTTAATATAAGTATTGGCTAATAATATGAGTATTATTGTTCTTGTGAATTTCTAGCAGAAAAGAAATTGTGTTTCTTATTATAACCTGGAATTTACCATTACAAGTAGTTTATTAACAATATTAGTTATACATAGTTATTAAGTGGTAATTATCATATTTCCTGCATTTTTTTATACCATACGGTGCTATTAATGCAAAATTAGCCTGCTTTCATCAGGGGCTGTTCCCAAAAGTGAAATGTGGGCATGTACAAGTAAAAGGACAAATGGGCACTTTTGTGTAAAGTAAAATTGATGCCAGTCTGCAGTTGTGTAAATTCACTTATAGAATGGAATTTTCAAAACACAAAATGCCCACTCCACAATGCAAATGCTACTTCGGACCTGCCATTTACTTTGAATCATCCAAGTGTACAGAGTGCAGCAATTTTCTTGAAAGACTAAAGGGTGGGAGCCTGGAGTTTGATGTGAAGATTTTTGTACACCTTTCTATATATTGCAGTTTGCTGAGGCAGATTCTAGTTAGGTACAGTGTATTATAAAGTGATCTGGTGAGCTATTAACTTGCATTAGTAGAGAACAAATGCATATTGCTTTATTCATCAGGTGTGGTTCCTAAATTAAATGAATGTAGTTGGATTAAGGAGCTTCCGCTGTATTTGTAATTGGTCCTGAATTACAAGCTTTTCAGAAGGTGACCATATAACCGTACTAAAAGTAGAAATTAGCTTGGCTTTGTGAGAATCAGTATGATGGGGTAAGTAGGATCCTAACCACTCTTACACACCAACCTGCTTTTCTGTGCATATTACTCAAGCATTAAATAATCTGTACAGTAATACCTGTCTGGGTGTCTGTACTGATTTTGCTAGAAAGAATACAATGTCATCTTTGACTCTCTCTGTCCAGCCTAATCCCCCTGTGTTATAGCGTTTCAGACACTGGGGTCCTTACTGAAAACCGCTTAAGGCATATGTGCCTGATTAACATGACAGATTTTAAATGACATTTAAGTTTCAATGTTAATAGTTGTACATTTGGGCAAAATGACAGCTAAGGGACTTACAAAGGTCTATTTAACTTAAAAAAAGGCTTTTTTCCAGCATTTTAGCTGGAGAAAGGATAAACTATCAGTTCTACAAATTTAGTAAAGGAAAAAGTGCAGAGAAATCACTGATTTCTCCACCTTTTTATTCCCCTTATTCATCCTGCAGGCCCCATTGGGTTGTTCAGCAACTGTATTTATATAGATGAGAAAAATTGCTAGATGGTTTTATGTGCCTTTTTACCTGCAGAAATGGAGTAGGGATGGCCATCGGTGGGTTATCCATGGTACCATTGGTGGTTAATATCGATGGTATGTAACCATCGACAGGGAAACCATCAATGATTACACACGCTGATGATCAGTTCTGTTCTAGTAATTCCTGGGATATGGGCCAATCAGATTAGGGGACGGGGCTTCATGGGTCACGCTGGGGGTGGAGCTATGCTCCATGTCCCAGTGACAGAAATGAAAAAAAAAACATTGTGGGGTTCTGAGCCATTGATGGTGCAAAATCATTGAATCTCTGCCATCGATGGCAAAACCATCAACCATCGGTGGTTAACCATCGATATTTGGTAACCATTGATGGTCGATGGCCATCCCTACAATGGAGAAATGCTGGGAAGAGACGTTCTCTGCTGTCCTGGCTCCCTCTACTTTGCTCCCCCATCGAATCCACTCTATTCCACTCCTGATCATCATCGGTTTGATGTCACTAATGCTGATTGGCGCAGGCACGGAGCATGCAAACAGTTTTTGCTAAAACAATAGATGTAGAACCACCTTGCTGGGAGAGCCCTTTACCTCAAGAGCTGTCCCAACACTTCAAAAATATAAATATGGGCATAATTACAGAGACAAGTGGTGATTTTTTTGTGCTGTTTTTCGCATTGCTTTTAAAATATATATCTTGTATAAATGTATAAATTGTGAATTCAGTGTACAGAAATAATTTTTATATTTAAGGAACTAAAGCTTCAGGTGACATTTATCTGAGAGTCAACTTTCGTGTGTAGGATCTTAAATATAATTGAAATCAATCTTATCTAAAATGTTCAAAGGTTTTTGTCTGTTTTTTTGTGCGCATGTATTTTCATTATTGTTTTGATGCTCACAGCTAGCAGTATTAACAGTAATTTAATCCTATTTTATTAGTTTTTATTTTAAATCTAAACAGGAAGAATATAACTTGTTAGATTCTTAGTATATAAGATGCCTTAATCTCTAGAGCTCTGCAGCAATCAGGACAATATGGAAATAATATGAGATGTCGTGTATGGAGTTTAATGTGTTCTTTGGACTGGCTGACATCCATTATTAGCACACCGGGAAGCAAAGCAGTATTTATGCTTACCAGATGTCCACGTTTGGGGCTTATTTATCACCTTAAGGAGAAAACTTCTGTTTTACACACCAAATACTGTAGGATCAGAAAGTGATGTAGCAACATTGCAAATGTTATCTGGAATGTGTGCATAGCAGTTTCCCTAGCATTCATAGTACCACAATACAGTGTATATATATATATATATATATATATATATATATATATATTTATATATATATATATATATATATTTATAATTCTGAACATGTTACAAAGTTACAGACAACTAATACCCCATTTCCGCTACTGCAATAACCCAGGTTATAGCAGTTCTAGCATCATGGCTTAGTGGAAAAGGGTCCCAAAAAAATAACCTGGGTCCAGTAACCCAGGAATTCAACCTGTGCAGCAACTGGGGTTGGACACAGCAAGGACCCAGGTAATGGTGCAGTGGAAACTACTCAACCCGGATTATTTGACCCGGGTGTAGCCAAAAGATGCCAATTGGAGCTTCTGGGGCGATCTGACATGATGTAATTTGTCAGAGACACACAGAGCAGCAGATGCAGCTAACGCACCCAGACCCACAGCCTGACTAAAACAACTACAACAGCAACATGTCTGTCTCTACCTGGACAGACAAAGAGACCAGAGAATTTTGTATATTGGAACATCTCTTGGAACTTTGTGGTCTGCTTGACCAGTGTTGCGGTCTGTAGGTCTAATATATAATAGAATGTAGCACATGACATCCGGAAGTGTGCCATCCACTGATCCTCCTGAAAAACTTCCACAGTCAGCATGAAAATTCTCTGTGTCTGCAGTCTCTGACTTACATTCTACGTTCTATCGCAGTGCTCCATCTCTGTACTGATGCCACGCTGGATGATATCAAAGCACTCCTCTTGTGCAAATATTGGCATTGAGATCTAGCCCTCTAAGCCAAGAATTGCATCCTCTACCAACCCTGCACAGAGCAAGAAGCTGCATCATGCTCTCTGTAGCAGTAAAAAAACAGTAGAAAACTGCAAACAGTCAGGAACTCCGGGCTACACACTGGTAACTTGTCGGCCAACATTGCTGCAATGCTGTGAGCAATCCATACCCCTTCCCTTTTGTTGTCTTTTGTGACCCTGAAAAGGTAAATTTTTAATTACACCCATAGGATTTTGCAGGGCTGACTCATGTTCAGTGAGAAGGGGGCCGACATGGGAATAACCTGGGTCGAAGTTCAGTGGAAATGAGGTCTGAAGTCAGGTCCAACCCAGTTTGGACCCATCTTTGACCCAGTATTTTGGTGGAAAAGGGGTATAATTTTCCAGTCAGGGAATACATATTTTTTTTTGATCAACTGGAAACTCCCAATTTTAGACAATAATATATAATGAAGGTAATAGCCATGTATTACCAATAAGGTGTTACCTGTCCAAGTCGATGAAATGATCTGATTAGAAGAAGATCAACAGATTCAAAATTGTGGACACCAAGCTTCCACTTCATCAATTTGTTCTTAAGATGTATAAATATGACACATTCATCTCTTTGACCTAACTGGTCAGTAGCCATGGAAAAACTGCAGCTATGGCATGATATATGTCATAGAGGAAAGTAGCCCTCTGAAGAAGTGGGTAGTACAACAGAAGAGCATGTGCCATGAGACATTTCCGAATGACACGAAAGAGTCAAAAATTCAAATGGGTCTCTGTGGGGTCTTGTTCCAATTGGGACTCTGTGATGTTTTGATTTCATTTTCTTTCAGGGAACCCTAATTGTTCTTCAAATAAAAATTTGAAAAACCACAAGTGTAGTGGTTTCCAGGCAATCAAAATGTTAAAATAATCCAGACTACTCATATAGAGATGTCTTGGATGTATGCATGTAATACTGCAAGTGGTTCAGTTCTGGGTCGATATGACTAAAAACAAAAAAATTGCAAAAAGTGTATTAACTTTTTAATTGTTGGTTAGAGATTTCCATAAACACTTAGACTAATCAACACAATATTCACCAAGAATAAAGAGTGACTGCATACCCAATTGAGAAGAAAGAGTCACCTTAAGAATGTGTAGTGCCACCACTTTCAAAAGTCCTGGAATGTTGGGGTTGTCCACAAGCCAAGGCTCTAAAGTTTATTCAATCCTTTTCAAGTCAAAACGCGTCAGCGATTGGAAGAAGGGTGACTTGCTTTTTATGGACTGAAAGGAAGCTAAAAAAAAATCACAAAGTCTCAATAGGAATATGTCCCCACAGAACCGAGCTTGAAATATTGACTCCTTTGTATTCTGGTGGTGGGGGTTTCACCACATCAATTCAAGCAGTGCTCACCTTTGCACATGAGGTTATTGTTTATTTTTAAATTGAAAATGACATGACTGAGGATTGAGAGATGATGGAGAACAAGCAAGTGCAGTTGTTCCAGTTTTGTGGCACAGGTAATAAGAGACAGGGAGTTGCAGGTGGCAGATCATTAGAGGAGGGATGACCATGAAGCAATTGGCATACCTTTAAATGAAGTTTTTCCAATACTGGCCCATCTTCATCTGACTGTCAGAAACAGAAAATTGTATTGAGATGATTGGCAGCCTTTCCTATGGAATGAGCTTTGGGTTGCATAATTTCTGCTTATGCCATTAAGTTCAGCTGCAATAATGATGTACAGAACAATAGAGGATCTTCATGAAATATCACTGTGCTACTGAATAAAAACCTAAGACCCAGCAGGACTGGATCATTGAACACATGTGGAAAATAAGTATAATAACTGTAGGTCATTGAGCTGTGGTAAGCTTGCGGAATGCAACAGTGATTCAATATATAAAGGTATAAGTGACACACACAGTATGGTATCAAACTGACATAGAGTTCATTGTAACAAGGAAAGAATGAAAATCTGGCGCTGTACTTTTGAAACCATATTAATAAGCACTTATGTAAAAAGTATATATAAAATATAATATACTTTATATATCCTTTTTAAATATGTGCTTATTAATATGGTGTTCAGAGAAATAGATGTGCACACTGTTTATTTATTTATCAATTTTTGTGCTTGTGGGGACGTCTATAATATGTTACTATGTAACTAGACTACAGGCAGTCCAGAGTTCTAATGGACATAAAAAACATACCCAACTGAATAATAATGTCATCTAATTGGATAAATACTGGCAGCTTTAATTATACACAGCTGACCGCTCCATATAAAAGAACGAGTGCAGGACACAAGCACTACTGTCTCCTGAAGAAGCCACTGACTTTTTGATAAAGGCGGAGAAACGCATAGAGACGCTTTGGTGAGAGGACAGATCTGTCAACACTGAAGCTGCATACAGACACGATTTTGTTACCAACGATTTTATAAACGATTTTATGAACGATTTTCTGTCAGATTTTTTAAAGTGTAATGAACGATTTTTTGAACTACAAAAGATTTTTGCATATTCCCTTACTGAAAATCGTTCAGTTGACAAGTCTGACTGAACTACAAACTACAAACGTGAACGCGCATGAACGATAATCGTTCATCATTTGACTCAGAAAGTGAACAATTTTTTCAAACGATTATCGTTAAATATCGTTTAACGATAATCATTCAAAAAAATCGTTGTGTGTGTATGCAGCTTGACACTATTCCCCCGGGCCGCATCCCATGTGAACCACGAGTCGGGAGAGACAGAGATGGTGAGATACATAACTGGCAAAAGGCTTCTTTCTGCCCATCAATCTATTCAGACAGTGCAACATGACATAAAAAGTCTGCACTCAGGGCCTGATTCAGAGCCGCTCATAAGCGGCCGCTCGTTCGCTCCAAGCGATGTTTGCCCAACTGTGCATGCGTACGGATCATCATACGCATGCGCGAACCAGTCAGTGCGGCCGAAATTCATGTGCTCGCAAAATAGCGAATGCCTGATAATTTGAGTGACAGAAAGAGGCGTATGTGGGTGGTAACAGAGGAAGGTGCTTGAAAACGAGGAGTGGAGATCCGATCACAGGCGTGCTTAAAGGTCAAAACGGGCGTTTTATGGGTGTGCATAATTAAAACAGCAGCATCATTCAGCACGTCACTGGGTTATTTTATAGCCAGAACTGCTCGCAAAATTGTGGTAGCAAACACCAACCACAAGAATAGCGAGCAGCTCATACCCTGGTCGATGTACTCGATTAATCTAATAAATAGCGGACATGATGTAGGATGCGAGCGGCCAGGGGCGTAGTTTCCCAAAAAACGACCGCAAGTTTTGTTCGCTCGTTCAGACCTAGAGGCGTGAACAGACCGCAAAGAGCGAACGGTTCATTTGAATAGCCACCCCTTTTTTTTGAACGAACGACCGCAATTAGCGACTGGCTCTGAATCAGGTCCTAAGGGCCTGATTCAGAGCCGCTCGTTCGCTCCGAGCGATGTTTGCCCAACTGCGCATGCGTACGGATCGTTATATGCATGTGCGAACCAGTCAGTGCGGCCGAAATTTATGTGCTCGCAAAATAGCGAATGCCTGATAATTTGAGTGACAGAAAGAGGCGTATGTGGGTGGTAACAAGGGAAGGTGCTTGAAAACGAGGAGTGGAGATCCGATCGCAGGCGTGCTTAAAGGTCAAAACGGGCGTTTTATGGGTGTGCATAATTAAAACAGCAGCGTCATTGACCACGTCACTGGGTTATTTTATAGCCAGAACTGCTCGCAAAATTGTGGTAGCAAACACCAACCACAAGAATAGCGAGCAGCTCATACACTGGTCGATGTACTCGATTAATCTAATAAATAGCGGACATGACGTAGGATGCGAGCGGCCAGGGGGCGTAGTCTCCCAAAAAACGACCGCAAGTTTTGTTTGCTCGTTCAGACCTAGAGGCGTGAACAGACCGCAAACAGCGAACGGTTCATTTGAATAGCCACCCCTTTTTTTTTTGAACGAACGACCGCAAATAACGAGCGGCTCTGAATCAGTCCCTAAGAACAGACAAACACCGTAATACACCGTCTGTGCTGGGAAGTATAAATATATAGAGACGCTACATATGAAGCTAAGTCCTATGCCGGTGACCCATATAACTACCTACAAGCTACTCGATTAAGTACCTGCATATGCATATAAGGATAATATCTCCGGTGAGTGATTGACATTTATATATTTATGAGAGAAAATTAGGTCTCTATATGCCAAGTGATTGAAAATAAATGTCTTCATGTTAACATGTTGCAATTCGGAACAAAGTACCTGTTGATTTGACTTCTTCTACTGGCAATTTGGCTACGCCTACAACACCTACAGTACCACGAGGCCACTTTATGTTTCAAATTCGCCCCTGCCACTTATCCTTTTCAAGAATCCACATATTTAGTTAGGTATTCAATTCACATATAAATGAATGATAGATAAGTGACAGATTTTATTTATTTTTTATTTTATTAGCCTATACAATGTCCCAGAACAAAAATGCAGTTTTAACATCTATCCGGTAGACCTATCATATTTGAATATATTGAAATTACTTTGGTAATTACTTTGGTAAGAAAATCATGTAAGCAAATACAAATATTATGCTACTATAGTGATTTTATATTACTTTGTGAAAAATCCTCACAATTGGTTAATAGTAATGAATAATAAGCAAACTGCAGAGTTATCAGTTTGTTCATCTCCGCTTATAGATAAAGTTGTTTTTGTTTGCATTGCACAATAAGTGCACCGTTTTGCTAGCTATAAATATTTGGCCACAATTACTGTTATTTGTGAGTAATTACATTTCTTTCACTTGCATACAGTAGTTTGCTGCTACTTTTTACTTTTTTAACATTAATTAAAAGCAGCAGTCCTCTGGGGAATTCTCTGTAATGGATCCTTTATGCTTGGTTTACACCCTTATTCTACCATAAAATGGTGACAAGCTGTGGTAATGTAAAGCATTTAATAAGCAAGACCTCCCTGTGGGAACCTGTGATAGATGACTGTTTCACATTGAGAAGCAGACAGAACTGTTGACATTGGCTGTCAAAAAGGCTTCACGTCTTTGAAAGAAAATCTTAATCTTCTTTATTCATGTGTGAACAGGTCCCGGCCTTCATCCTGCAGATCATATGCATTGACTGCCTAAACCTTGGGTTGCTAGGCTTTTGGTGCGGTTTGTTTGTCTTTGTCTGCATTATACAAATGGATGAGGATGGAAAATTAAAATCTGTCTGACACAGAGGGCCGTCTTTTCTGTTTCTGTTTGAAAAGACATGGCAACCCGACTTGAATTGAAAAGGAATTTTACTGAGTCCAGAAAAGCGCTAAGTGTTTGAATGTTGGGTGTACGAGCTGAATGGTCAGTTTAGAAGACAGCGGAGCTGTTTGTAGAAAGCCGAATGGCTGTCAAGCAAGGCACAAAGGGAAATTTGTGGCAGTAAAATAGTCTTTCTTTACATAAAAAAACCCTTCCTTGTGTTAACATATTCAACAAACAAATAAGTTTTTGTAAAAAGAATAACAAATATGCCCCAGCATTTCACAGTGGAGCAGTTTCACTGATATTTTTTCTGCCATTCATAAGATACATTAATATACATGTAATGCAGGTACAAAACTAGCTGTATAGAGAATGAGTACGGATGGAACCTCTCAAGCATTCAAATATACATGTTATAAAGAAATTTTATGATCATAAGCATATTAAAATGTACATGTAAATTCTAAATAGTCTAAATCAGAATTTCTCCATTTCAACCCTAACAGAGCATGTTTTCCAACCTCCTTGCTGGAGCACAGGTGTATTAATGACACATTTTGAAGGATCCACAGGTGGTACTTACAGTAATACTTCACTTGTGATTCTGTGAGGAGACCTAGAAAACATGCACTGTTAGGGTTCCCTGAGGACTGGCGTTGGTAACCACTTGTCTTAGTGGTCATTACACTATTTGGTTTTGTCATGCTCCTTCCCTTAAAAAACACTTTCTTACCTCTTCAGTGTCTGTCCAGACTAGCACAGAGGTCCGCTCACGCTGCACAGCCCCATCTGCTAAGTGTCCTGTCACTGAGCATGGAGCTGGCTCTCCGCAGCGCCTTGCTCACAGCATGTCTTCCCAGCATGATGGCACACAGGCTGCATGCCAGAGTTCCCTCTTAAACCACAGTATGGGCGTAGCCATGTTGGACTCGGTCACTTGACACTTTTCCTCCACTCAGAGCACTGCTCCCAGACCAGCTGATGGCAGCATCCAATCTCTGTGGATCCTCCCCTATAAGTTTCAATTCCCTGATTGGCCTCTGTTGCCAGTACAACATCGCTTCTGCTGAAGTTACAGCTCTGTGCTGAGCTCCTAGGTACTGTTATGAATCCCTGGGTAGATTCACTGTGTATGAATGGTTTAAGTAATCAGAAAAGAGGAACACCAAGAAGCTTGAAGAAGACTGGGTAAGAAAGTAGCCTAGAGGCCTGCTGTAGTCAGAAAGGTCAGAAAATAACAAGGTAGGAGATGCGGACCTATGGCCCAGTGGTAGCCTTGAGTGCTGATGTGTACAAGGTTTGAGATGTGAGAAAATGATAATCATAGCCTTGAGGTTGATATATACTTGGCTGGGATGCGGCCTTGTGGCCAAGTTGCAGCCTTGAGGGCTGATGTGTACTTGGCTGGGATGCGGCCTTGTGGCCAAGTTGCAACCTTGAAGGCTGATGTCTACTTGGCTGAGGTGGGGCCTTGTGGCCGAGGCAGTCATGGAAGTCTTTTACTGAGCTGTGGCCAAACGACCGTGATGTGACTGACACAGCCAGGATGAAGTAGCAATAGTCCACTCAGTGGCGGCAGTGCGGCTGAGACTGCTGTGAAGTTGGTAACTAAAAGTCCACTCAGACGCAGCAGTGCGGCTGAGACTGTAAAGATACATGCTGGACAGGAGGTACTGATCTCCACACACGGAACCGGAAGACATGTGCTAAACACTATAGCCGGCATCTGAGCAGAAAATCAGCAGAGTAAAAAAGGAGAAGGATCCAATCAGGACAGGCCGGAGATGACAGAGCATCCAGGAAGGAGGACCTCAAGGAGTAGCAGCCCGGCATCCTGGTCTCTTAGAAATGGGCCTGAGAGGATCATCCAGAGCACTGTACTCAAACAAGGTGCAGTGGTGGCTTGTGACAGGTACTCTGTATCTGAACGGTTCCAGTCTATTATATTCCAGTTCCAAGTCTGGTTATGAAGTCTCCTATTCCATCTAACATTCCAATCTGGTTTTACCACAGAGACTTGTTAACATTAACCTATATCGGTTCCAGCCGATACCTCCAACTATCGGTCCCATTCAATACTTCCATCATCGGTTCCAATTCAACCCTGTACTGCTATTAATCATCATTGGTCTCAAACCGATCAAGTTCTTCAATTCATCAACATCGGTCTCAAACCAAATTCATCAAACATCGTTCTCAAACTGATCAAGTTCTTCAATTCATCAATATCGGTCTCAAACCGATCCATCTCTCAATCCAGCATCATCTGTCCCAATCCGATTTTGCTCATCTCTTATCTCAGTATTATATATCCAGTTCCCTTTCCGACCTGCTGCTCAATAAAGACATTTACTTTACCGTCCTCGCCTCAGGCCCATCATCCTCTACAGTTCATATTACTCCTTTTCAGCCTCTCACGCCTGTTCCAACCAACTCCTATCCTCAGGCGTGACAGGTTTCTTTTAATATACTTAAAATTACTTCTATTAAATGCAGCTCTCTCCTTAGGTTCTCCTTTATGTAGTAATGGTTAAGTTCTTGCATTTGTTAATTAGCATCTTTCCAGGTACAGCCCCTTGGGGCTCAAAATCTCAGTCAAATTCATGTACAAACTCTACTCATTCAACTTTGCCAAGGTTGCTATGAGTGCAGCTAAGTCTAGATTCAGGGCCAAACTGGGTGCCACATGTGCCTTGGGCTGAACATGTTCAAGGACCTACTTTGAGAAGAGGAGGAGCTGTGGCAGTACTGTGTGGGTGTGGCCAGTGCCTTGTGGGTGTGGGCAGTACCATGTGTGTGTGTACACCCCTACACTATCAGCCCCAATGTTTCCTTAAATATATAAAAGGTAGAGATGTGCGCGGATCCCCTTGTTTTGATTTTGGATCTGGGTTCATCTTCGTATTTTGGTTTTGGATTCAGATAACAATTTATAAAAAATTATAAAAACAGCTAAGATGACCAAATCCAAAACCCTAATTCGTTTTTTAAATCCAAGTTCCGAACCAGGACTCTGGGCCTGATTCAGAGCCACTCACTAGATGCGATCGCTTGCATGATGTGTATGCAAATGCATTAGCACGCCCAGTATTTCTTAGAAAGCGATCACATAGTGTATGCAAACACCCACCTGCCTGTTTTAAGACGCCCACTTATGCACGTCATGTCCAGCAAGTGTATGCAACCATCGATATATCGGGTAACATTGGATGCTATCACAGGGCTTGAGGTTGACCATACCCTGCCGCAAGCACTGCGAGCACTTCAGTGTAAAAACAAGCCAGGTGACGTGTACTATGATGCTGTCTTATAATTATGCACACCTCTAATACGCCGTTGAGACACTCAGGCACGCTTGCGTTTGCACCTACACTCCCCTGTTTTTAATGGCCAGCTCCTGTTACCACCTACAAACAGCTTCCCCTATCCCTCACTCTGTTGGGCTGTCTAAGCGCAACGAGCGAATGTATTGTGAACTTTCACTAAGGTATGCACATGCGCACTGTGATGCATACGCATGCGCACAATGCATACACACTGCATACTATCAGCAGCAGCGATCGTTTGCATCTTAGCGAGTGGGTCTGAATTAGGCCCTCTGTTCGAACAGGGACACAAAACTCCTAAATTCAAGTTTGTTTGGATTTCAGAAATCTGGACCCACACATCTCTAGTGAAAGGAGATAAGATGTATACATAGGCATATTTATAATAGGTGCAGGGTGTGCAATGCCCCTCACCGCTCACCTTGTACCCATAATATACTCATCTTGTGCCGGCAAGACAACCCCACCTACTCTGTGGTGCCATCTTCCCAGAGATATCTTCTGGAAGATGGCGCCACATAGTGGAAGCAAAGACTCTGGCACTGTCACTGGGAAGATGGCACCACAGAGGAGCAATGACATGCTTGTTGGCACAGGGTAAGATGCAGGATTGGGAGGGCCTGCTTTTCAGAGGAGGGGGCCCCTGACTGTATCAATAATGCTTGATAATTTATGGCCTACTGTGTAGCCAGCTGGGCAGCTGCTTATCATCATGCTGTCATGGTAATAGAACTATTGATATGTGGAAGCCTGTAGCTGTAGTCCCATCCACCTCATTCCATGCCTAGATATCATATTACTATCCTAAACATCTTGCTGTGAAAAATGTGGTGCAAAATAAATTGCCACAAGCCCTTTTACAGATATTCAATTTTTTTTAAAGGGACACTAACATGTTTTTTTCTTCAATGGCCTTGTGTGTATTGCATACAGGGATAAATTTACTAATCATCGCTTTTCATAGCTGCAGCGTCGGTTTTGGCTGCTGAATTTAAAAGGGCAGTAATATTAGCCACAAAACACGCCTGGTTTGGTGGTTGAAAGACTTAGGAGCTCATTCAGAACCACTCGCTAGATGTGATTGCTCGCATCCAGCGTATGCAAATTCGTCAAAGTGACGCCATGGCAGGTGCTCGCTCGGAAAGGCATTAGCACACCCACTTTGGCTGTGCGAGTGATCGCTCTGTGTATGCGGACACCCACTGGTGCACGTCATCTGCAGGAAGTGTTTTAAAACATTGGTACATCGAGGACCATCGCCAGCTAACGCAGCACTTGTGGTTGCCTTACCCTACCGCAAGCACTGCGAGGACTTCAGTGTAAAAAACAGGCATGTGACGTGTACTATGATGCTGCCTGTTAATTATGCACACCTTTGAAATGGCATTGGAACACTCAGGCACGCCAGCGTTCGCACCTCCACTCCCCCGTTATTAGTGTCCTGCCCCTGTTACCACCCACAAATGGCCTCTCCTGTCACTCATTTCACTGGGCTGTCTTTGCTTGGCGAGCGAGCGGTTTGCGATTACACAGAGTAGTTTGCGCATGTGCAGAAAGAAGCATGCGCGTTCGCATACCATCGGGCCGCTTCCGAGTGGCTCTGAATCAGGTCCTTAGTACAAAAGATAATTACAAAAGTAACAAATTCATACTGCACAAAAGTTAGTGATGTACCAGATGGACCAATATTTGGCCCTGGTCTTTTTAATATCTTTATTAATAAGGTGTAGATGGCCTAGAAAGTGAGGTATCCATATTTACTGGTGACCAGGAGTGATGCTGGCACCTCCTGCTGCTCTGCCTGCACCACCCGCTGCTATATCTACACACTGCCGCACTGTCAGGGAAGAGTGAATAAAGAACAAAAAACAGGCTTGAGCAAGCGCACAAGCCACAGTCAATGTAGGTGAAGAAGTAAAGAAAACACTGACTCACCCATGCACACTGGCATCAGCTGCAGCCCATAGAAGCACATTATGACTTAGAAGGGGAACTTGCGCATGCACACACCCACCCCCTTCTCCTTTATGGATTCTAGGGCCTGCATAGGCTGCAACTCTAGTAGAAGCACATTAGAGCTGGCATAAAGGCCTCCCATTGGAAGCACTACTGTAGCTGCCGATCGCAGTCCAGCATGTGATTAACAGATAGTGCTTCCAATGGGGGGCTGCTACCCGTAGGTAAAATCTGCCACTGCTGGTGACTCTTAGGGTATATTTACTAAAGTGCAGGTTTTAAGAATTGGAGTTGTTGCCCACCACAATCAGATTCTACTTATCATTTATCTAGCACCTACTAGAAGATAATAGCTACAATCTGATTTATTTGCTATGGGCAACATCTCCATTTCTAAAATTCCTCACTTCAGTAAATATACCCCTAAGACTGAGATTGGTATGACTCTGAATCACCCATAATTGCTCTAAGTTGCACATGTAGACCACAACACCTGAGTTTGCTAAAGATAGTGAGATCCGTACACGTAATTGTGCTCATCTCTGAATCAGGCCCACAGTGTAGACTCAGAACACAGCAAAGCTGCAAAGAACATAAGCTCTGGCAAGCAGTGCCCTTTTCCCCATGTGCTTTTTCTTCCCTTATTTATATTATATGCTCCATACACCTTACAACAGCACCTAACCCTTCCCTTCTGCCACCCTAATTATTTGAGTGATAAGACCTTTATATACCATATACTTGTCCTGTAATGTCTTGTACTGTAAGTGACCGCTCTCTCTTTTGTTCTGCTCAAATGTTTATGTACTTCTGCTCTCTATTGTGTACGTGGCAGGTTATCTTTTCCATGTACCAGACCAGACAGATAACTTTAGTGCAGAGAATCTGAGTACTGTAGCTGAAAGAACTTGGCAATAAATCTATGAACCCTGCACGGTATGTAGGAGGCCAATTTTGTGGAGTGGGGGTCTGCATCTGGGAGAAGATAAAAGAGCAGGAAGGACCACACACAGGAGACTGACCACAAACTCGCCAGCAATCCTGCAAGGCCATTGGGTAGATTCTAGCTAGTTTGATGGGGGAGAAGTATTACCAAAACTTATTCATTCTCTGCATTCTTGTTCTGACTACTGCAAGCTCCTCCTATCTGACATTCCCTTGATCCATGTATATCCGCTACATTCCATCTTCATTGCTGCAGGAAGACTGCTCTCACGTTGTTCTTCATTTCCTGCAACATTCTGCAAATCCCTAAACTGGATCCTTGTGTCATCTCGAATAAAATTACACCTACCTACAAAGACCAGCAAAACCAACCCTTCAAATCTCATCTCAAAATACTCTCCCTTTTTTTCTTTTATATCTACCTCTGACCTGTGTCTTCAATCATCTCTTTAACCACTGATGGAATTCCCTACTAGTCCAGACCAGACTTTCCCTAGCCGTCAAATTTCTAAAAGCTCTCTGAAAACTTATCTCTTTATTAGAGAATGCTATACCCTAACCTATACTACCTACACTAGTGCACCCTTAACACTATCCCAATTTCCATTTTGATACACAGTCACTCAACTTCTTTAAGCTGTGTCCTCTTCTAACTAGATGCTAAACTGTCTCATAAGCAGGTCCCTCCATACCTTAGTTATCATGTCTGCATTTATGTGGCAATAAATTTTATATTTTAACATTAAATGTAAAAACTGAAATCTCAAAGAATAATAAAAAGAATAATAATAATAAAATGTTATGTAGCAGCTTGCAGTACTAGGCATCATCTTTATATTTCACAGTATCAGGCAAAAGCTGCAAACACAAATAGAATTCTAGGATGCATAAAAACTAGAGATGAGCAATTCAGATTTTCAGAAAACCAAACATACCAGTACTTTGGGATTTTGTGTGGAACCAAGCCCCAGCTCGGGTCTTTCCACCAAGCTCGAATCTCAGAACAAGGCAAAATTAAATTTTCCAGGAATTGTCAGATCTTGTGTATTTTGGATTGCATATAACAGTCCCTCCCTCATGATCAGGTGCAATTTTCACACAAGAGAGTATAGGGAGAGGGTGTAGGCTTGTTCTTAAATAGAAAATGCCATTAGGACACCATTAGGAGGACAGCATTAGTAGTTGGTAGATGGTGAGTAGGTGGGAGGGTGACTGACTGCAGACAACGTCTCACTGTGTGAGTGTGCATGTCAGAAACACAACTGCAATTCAGCGCACTGCAGTGCAAACAGGCTACTGTGTGTTTGTCAGACATAGTAGCACCTGCAAAGCAAACAGGCTGTTGTGTTTGTTTTGTATATGTTTAATAAAGTAAACTTGCACTTCTTTTTCAGAAGGATATACCAGACATTGCCAGCCTGAGTCAGGTCATACCCTTAATTAAACTACTGGAAAAGCAGCTAGAGAAGCTGAAGGAGGAGATGAAATGAAGCAATTCCGCTAAGTAAATTGAACTTGTAGGCAAAGTTTTTTTTCGGTTCACCAGGACCAAAGAGTTTGCAACATCTTTCGATTGGATCACTACATTCTGGCAACATTGCATGAGCCTAGTTTCTAAGTCCTCCATAAGTATTTCTTTCCAACTGACACAGATCTTAAAAGATGCAAGGAGTTCCTTGCGAGCAAGTTGTTAGCTCAAGTGGTACATGACACAACATCTCCAGCTTCAGTTTCACCTGAAAATGCTGCTGCTAGGAAAAATACTGATCTTTTCCAAGAGACCCATGATGATGCATCTCAGCACACCAGAGAAAAACCTTATGACATCTGGTAAGGCTTAAAAAAAATGCCCACAGATATGATACAGTAAGCATCAATAGAGTGATGGAGGATTATTTTAATGATAATGTACAAATTAGTATGTAATTTCACCCAGTTAATATAATACTGGGAGGAAAAAAAGGGAATTTGGAGCCCCTTGTACAAACTAGCTTTGTTTTACGTAAGCTGCCCACCCTCCAGAGTGTTTAGCACAGCTGGGAACCTTGTGAGTGTTCGGTGTAGGAGTCTACTTACAAAAAATTTAGAAAGACTGATGTTCATCAAAATGAACTACATATTTTATGAGAAGGACATTTGCCGTCACTTACAAAAAAGTACAAAGATCTTCAATAACGGTGGATTACAGTGGGGATGAGCTAATATTGTGTGATGATGATACTAATAGTGATGAGGGTGATGATGAGAATGATAATGACATGATAATTAACATAACTTTTAGCCACCTTAAGCCCATTGGTAGCTTGGCTGTAAAGGCCCAAACAAACCAAGCACTTCAACCACAAAAGTTGCAACAGCTGTTGCTGAAGTCCTTGGTTTTTAAAACTGCACATGTCCATTTTAATATACAACATACGGATGGGTGGGAGGTCCCTAGAACAACTCCATTATGCACCCATTTTCATTATGGGCTTTGCCAAGTTTGTGTGTGTTTGATAGGCAGCGTATATTACTATACTTTACTGGAGTATTTATGTTGTTTTGTATCTTGCAAGGTAATTCATCACCAGCTTCTCATCTAGGTGTATAGGCCCCGTTTCCTGCAGCTTTTCCACAGAAACAGAGTAGTATCATCAAATCATATATTCATATCGCAATTAATAATTATCAACTTTGACTAGGTTGTTACTCTACACTGTATCTCTTGTGTTGTCCCAAGACCTGTGATTTGCTGTTTGGATTCATTTTAAAAATCTCATTGGGATTTTGGAATGTTGTTTTTTTAATACTTTGTTCCATGTCTCTGATTTACGTTTCTTTATAGTTATTAGCACTGTTAGTAATTAATTAATCAATCAATACTTTACCTGATTTCCATTAAATACTCCACCTCCATTTACCGATTTCTGGCTTCAGATCTAGTTCTTGATTAATGAAAACATTCTATAGCATCATATAGTTTATAATCAACTGCCATCCTGTCTGCCACTGCAGTGCCACTATGTTTCATAGATGTGCTATATTCTTTTAAACTGCCATATGTTTGTGCCACTGCTCTGTCGCTTACTTCAGCCAGCCAGCTCACTGCAGCCTTTGGACAATATTGGTGAAAACAATATTGGGAGCTGTGAGGTAGTCATAATTGCCTGGAAATGAATGTTAATGACAAGTCAAAATTACATGATTTTATCTGTTTTATAAATTTTTAGAGATCCAAAAAAAAAACATTTGAGGGTGGTGTTGCCAAAACCAAAGTTAAAACATGAGGAAGATTTAGAGCCAAAGCCAAAACACGGGAGTCTGTGGACATCTCATATAACAACAGAAATAATTGCATGGGATTCAAACAGAGTACAGGTTGAGTCTCTCATATCCCAAATGATTGGGACCAGGAGTATTTTGGATATCGGAAAATTCCGTATTTTGGAATATTTTCATATCATAATAAAATACAGTATATTGGGAATGGGACCCAAATCTAAACACAGAATGCATTTATATTTTATATTAACCTTATAGCCTGCAGGTAATTTTATACAATATTTCAATAATTTTGTGGCTCAAACAAAGTTTGTGTACATACATGAAATTTGTTTATATTTCATATACACCTTATAAACACAGCCTAATGGTGATTTTATGCAATATTTTTAACAATTTTGTGCTTTAAACAAAGTTTGTGTACATTGACCTGCCAAAAAACAAAGGTTTTACTATCTCAGTCATGGTAAAATAAATTCAGTATTTCGGAATATTCCGTACTTCAGAATATTTGGATATGGGAGACTCAACCTGTATTACCATTGAATATGTCACTTGGTAGATCACATGTTGAATATTTTTAAATACATTTTTGGACACTTCACTGACATTCAAGAAGGCTGAGAAAAAAATAAAATAAAAGGGTTACATTTTAAAGATAGATTATAAAAATGTACATTATTTTACATTAGAAAAAAATGTGCCTTAATGTTATTTAGGGTAAATAAAATATTTGTCTAACACACTTTCATATCAAGGACCATACTGTACAGACAACAATTAATAATCAATTTATAAAAGGAAGAAAAATTGTTTCACCATCATTGTTCTGCTGTGGAAATCTTAACTGTATGTGGTGGTTTAGGAAAATTCCCTAACACAATTAAAGTGAACATTGTATTGTTGATTAATACAGAAAATTTATTTGATTGCCCTTTTGGAGTAATGATTTTTTCTTATCCCTGTGTGGAATGTTGTAAAAATTGATTTCTGTTCATAATGGTCTAGATCCAACCTGAAGAAACAATGACAAAAGGATGATAATTGTATTGTCTAGTGAGCAAAGTGTGTAGACACCTTACCCACATAGACTCACAGCTAAAGGAGCTTTCACCAAGCATTAAAACAAGGGGTGGTTAATTGAAAAAACTGCTAACAGTTGTCTTTTTATTTGACATCACACAGATTTTTTTGTTCATTAAAGGAAAAAAATCCTGAATAAATTGAATGATTTAATAGTATCTATTAGATTACAAAGTTAATTAAATATACATACAAGATGGTATCTGTTCACATTGTCAACGGTTACCATTTATAAAGAAACAGAATTACAAGTCAGGTATATACTGTATTTTACATATGAGCAAAAGTGGCTGCTGTGTTTAATGCAAAGCTGATTTTGCACTGAAATAAGTTTTTTCACAGACGTTCTGGTGAAACAGTCTTCTGGTTGTACTCTTACTCAGCCATTTTGCAGAATAACCATCCATCACAATATTTGTAAATATCACAGTCTATAAATAGCACTGGGATGACAACGGTGTCAATTCATTCTGTTCTGTGGTTTAATTTAAATTCCAAATGGAACAAAAATGACATGAGGAATTCTGTGCAGAACACTTAAGGCCAAATTCCACTAGAGGAATGTGTGACATTTCCACACTCTTGATGTGCACAAGAAAACAGTTTGTATATCTGCTTTTACTGATTTCAATACTACCGTTAAGAAAATAGGACTTTCACACTCTTTATGGGTTGTGTAAGGGTGACTGGGTAATAATAACAGAGTAACATGTAGCTGGCTACTGCTACTAGTCAACATTACTTTCTCAACTCCAGTGAAAATGGCATTTTTCAACTGAAATAGGACTTCACCCCAACCTATCTAGTGGTTACCATTGGTGATAGTATAGCTCTTTAAGCATTTTTTCAGTTTCAGTTTGATCTCTTTTTAAAAAAAAATATTATTTTTAGGGATCTGCGCAGACCTTCGTGTTTTGGTTTTGGGTCTATATCTCCTTCGTGTTTTGGACCTAGATTTGGTTTTGCCAAACCCGCCCTTGCGTGTTTTGGTTTTGGTTTTGGATCTGTATTTTTTCTTAAAAAAATTATAAAAACTGCTAAAATCACATCATTTGGGCTTTTTTTTGTCCCTACAGTATTATTACCCTCACACAATATTATTCACCAACATAGACCAAACCAACTCACAGGTACGTTCAATAGAAAACAATACAACACAGAAGTTTACTAAAAATCGTATGTGGAATATTCTTACAAGTAGTCATAGTTAACAAGCAGCAAACAAAAAATTCATAAACCATGTGTAAAAATTAACAGCAGACATGAATGCCCCCTACACAAGTGCACATGCCCCCAGTACATGCCTGTTCTCAGTGCCCAAACTGCATTTTCCTCCTGGGGGCGCAGGGCCACCGATGACTGGCCCATGTAAAGCCCCGATCAATCAGCCTTTTTGTTGAGCAGTTCCCCCAAATCTCCCCAACCATTAAAAACAGTGATACAATGCAGGATACAGTGCGAGTCAGAAACAGTGCAGGTCGGATACAATGCAGGGTACAGTGCGGGTCAGATACAGTGCAGATCGGATACAATGCAGGGTACAGTGTGGGCCAGATACAGTGCAGGTCAGATACAGTGCATAAGAAACACAAATAATAGTTATGTTGTAATTATGTATATTTCCTGATATCAATTAATTTATTATAAAAGAGTGCCCCACAAAGGAATCACTTGCTGCACATTGGCCGAGGCCAATGGAAGGTTTTTTTCTCAGATACAGTGCATATCAGATACAGGACCTTATTCAGAGTCAGTCGCAAGCGTCGATGTGCTCGTAACCGACTCAATGGTTTGACCTGCACACGCGCAGGGGCTGTACTGCGCGTGCGCAAGCCCCAGAGCGACAGAGAAACTCTGTCGCTCCGGAGCTCGCTACCAAAGGGGCGGCTGTCGATGTTGATCGACAGCTTGCCCCGTTTGGTAGGCAGGCCGGGGGGGTGGTTTCCAAAACGGAGGCGTTCCTTTCCGAACACCTACCGTTTTGTGGGCGGCCGCACTGACATCATCGGTGATGTCAGTGGGAAGCTTCCTGCTCCATCAAAGAAGCAAGCTCCCTGGGGCTTACGAGTGCCCAGACCCAACCTTAGGGTCTGGTCGTAAGCCCCGATGGTCGCGATGATGATCACCATCGCGACCATCAACCTGGTCAGTCGTTAAGCTGTGGGTGGTAACCCACAGCTTAATGATTGACAAGGAGGCGGCCGTTCAGGATGCAAGCGGCTGCCCTGATTCAGTGCGACCGCTTGCAACTAACAACCGCTTCTGAATGAGGTCCACAGTGTGGGTCAGATACAGTGTGGATACAGTGGGGGTAGTGTGATACAGTGGGGGTCGGATACTGGGCTTGATTCAGACCTGCTCGCAAGCGGGTCGATGGCCGGGCAGTGTGCACACGCGCGAGCCCCCGGAGCGAGCGAGAAATCACTCGCTCCAGCACTCGCATCCAAAAGGGGCGGCTGTCGATGTTGATCGACAGCTCACCACATTTGGTAGGCGGGTCGGCTGCTGAAATGCCTGCCGTTTGGAGGCGGCCCCACTGACATCAAGAGTGATGTCAGTGGTGAGCTTCTGGCTCTATTAGAGCCGGAAGCTCACTGGGGCTTAAGACGGACGAGACCCTACCATAAGGGTCTCGTCGCAAACCCCGAAGGTCGCGACCATCGCGACCATCACCTGTCCGCTCGCAAAAGCTGTGGGTGGTCACCCACAGCTATGCAAGCGGCCAGGAGGCCGAAACAAACAAAAAAAAATGCCCTGATTCAGAGCGATCGCTCTGAAAGAGCGTGCAGCTCTGAATCATGCCCACAGTGTGGGACAAGTGTAGATTGGATACAGTCCAGGTCAGATACAGTGTGGGATAAAGTGCGGGTCTAATATAGTGCGGGATACAGTACGGGTTGGATACAGTGCAGTTTGGATACAGTGCAGGGTACAGTGTCAGTATTACAGTGAAGGTCAGAAAAAGAGCATTGATGGTATCCTAAGTATGGGGGCAGCAGTGCAGGGTGCTGGCAGTGTCCTCAGTGTAGGGTGTCGGCGGTGTCGGCAGCGTTGTAAGTGTGGGGGGGATGGGCAGCATTTTACTTCCTCTACCTGTGCTTATTGGAGTCTATGAGCAATGCTTATTGGCAGTGGCGTATCTAGGGTATTTGGAGCCCAGGACAAATTGTAAAATGGAGCCCCGCCCCCTCTATGTGCACGTGCTGTGAAAAATGGGCGTGGTCACAAGGGGCATGGCCACTGAAAATTTTTTTCCACATGCATCTTAATGCAATGCCCCTTATACAGTCCCCCCTATGCAGTGCCCCGGCTAGTGGTCCCCCTTATGCAGGCCCTCAGTAGTGCCCTTATACAGTACCCCCAGTAGTGGTCCCCCTTATGCAGCCCCCCATTAGTTCCCCTTATACAGTGCCCCCAGTAGTGGTCCCCCTTATGCAGGCCCCCAGTAGTGATCCCCATATATAGTGCCCCTTACACAGTGCCCCCTGTAGTGGTCTCCCTTATGCAGCCCCCCCATTAGTTCCCCTTATACAGTGCCCCCTGTAGAGGTCCCCCTTATGCAGCCCCCTATTAGTTCACCTTATACAGTGCCCCCAGTAGTTGTCCCTCTTATGCAGGCCACCAATAGTTATCCCCCCTATGCAGTGCTCCCTGTAGTGGTTCCCCCTTTTCAGTGCCCCCTGTAGTGGTCCCTCCTGTGCAGTGCCCCCAGTAGTAAGCCCCTTATATAGTGCCCCCAGTAGTAGTCCCCCTCGATGCAGTGCCCCCAGTAGTAGTCCCCTGCAGTAGTGGTTACCCATGATGCAGTGCCCCCAGTAGTAGTCCCCAGTAGTGGTCCCCCACAATGCAGTGCCCCCAGTAGTAGTTCCCCCCCTGAAGCAGTGCCCCCAGTAGTAGTCCCCTTCTTGGTAGTAGTCCCCAGTAGTGGTCCCCCCCCCGATGCAGTGCCCCCAGTAGCCAGTAGTGGTGCCCCCCCCAGCAGACACACACACAAAAAAAGAAAAAAAAAACACTTACCTGAATCCCGGCTTCTGCTCCTCTGTCCTCCCGGACCGGCCCGCTCTGCATTATGGGAGAGACGTCATGACATCTCTCCCATCACCCACTGCAAGAGCCGGAAGATGGTGCTCATGAGTGAGCTTCAGCCCGGCTCTGGCAGTGGGCGCAGCAGTCAATGAGAGTCTGTCTGTCTGACTCTCATTGACTGCTAATCAGTGGCGGGCACCGGGCCGGACTCAGAGGTCTGTCACCCAGAGCGCAGCCCTGCTCCCTGCCTGAGACTGCCCTCTACCCTCCCGCTAGCTCTATTGGGTAAGCGCTCACAGGGAGGGAAGGGGCGCGGTCCTGCTGCTAATTAAAACAAACACACAGCCGCTGGCCCGCGGCTGTCTGTTTGTTACTGTGTGTAGCACTGATCTCAGTGTCCTGGACCGCGGCCGGTGGCGCCCCCCACTCTGCAAGTCTGATGGCGCCCAGGGCACACGTCCTGCTCGACCCCCCTTAGCTATGCCACTGCTTATTGGCTCAATGCTGTGACAGACAGCTCTCTCAGTCAATCAGCAGCAAGCCCATAGAATTCAATGGGACTTTGAAATGGCCATCCGACAGCGGGATCTCGAGGTTTTGCCTCCATTAGGGATCCGGGGAGGGTGGGGTGATCCAAGCTGTGTCTCGAATCACCCCGGATCCTCGAAGTGTTTGGGTGGGCTCGGTTCCCTGAGAACCGGGCCCGCTCATCTCTAATAGCTAGTCTTGCCTAATAGAAGGCTTCTTTCAGCAGTATTCAAATAGGATCCCTCCCAGGGTTTACAGAGGCTCGTTCAAGCACTGGCCGATGGCCACACACGAACAGTAGGGCTCCTGTGTAATAAACCCGGAAGATCTCGCATTTCAAAGGACACTGCTATGCTAACAGTAAGGGGAGGATGTATCACATTCAAAATGCTATGCTTGATACATCCCATCCTGTACATGTTATATTTGACATAAGCCTGTTACTCAAACATGCCCACCCAGAAAGGTGGACCTCTCTTTAGTCTATTGCACTCACCGCCAGCCACCCGGGGAGCTGGGCGGGAGAAGGGGCAGTGATGACCAGATTCACTATGAATCCAGTCATTGAGGGCTAGCCTCCAGAGATGTATAAGCCGGTGATTCTGGGAAAACATCACAAAGGGTCAGGGCCACCATGACGAAATTTGCCATGCCCGCTCTCATCCTGCCCACCCTGGGCCATAATCTCCAGGGAACTCTTGGACAGAATTTGGCTGAAATCAGCAAGTATTGTTACTGTACCTGTGAAAAACACAGAAGTCATCCATTAATTATCCTCTAACACAGTATATTTGAAGCTCTCATTTAAGTGGTTACAGTATGCACCCGTAAATATACATACTATAGCTACATAAATATTTTGTAGGACAGCAATCATTGTTGAATAACTCTATTAGCAAGAATTGCTAGTAAACCTGGATTATTTATTAGCTAATCAAGCATGCTATATTATAGCTGAAATGTCCAGTTCCAAGCACTATGTTTTAAATTAGCATTTTCTGTTTATATTTGGCATAGAGTGCATGGTGTAAGTTAAATATCCTTATTTCCTTACTTCCTGTAACTAGCAGCTGCTCGCTAGCCTGTTTCTTCACGTCAGACCATCTGCGCATCAGCTGACACTGGGATAAATAGGTAGTGAGAACATTGACAGAGTCTGCAACAGATGTGCAGCAGAGTTCCTACATTCTTCCTGTGTACCATGGAAATACTGGACCATTGGAGACATAAAGATCAATGACTCCACTCAGTATTAGCTGCCTGCAATGATTTTATCACATAGCACCACTCAGTGATCATCAAGGCAGTTTATATTTCAAAAGATATCGTAGCATTTCATATAGTGAATGAGTCTTCTTGCTCGTATATGTTCATAGTTTTGTGTTGCTACGTGGCAAACTTAGTTATTGGGAACACTCATCTGCTCTCAATACTTGTCCTTTGACATCACAGCTCCAGGAACTTCCATTATTACCATGGGCATCGGAACGGCGGTGAGGGGGCAAGGGTGGCTTGCCTCCCCAAACATTTGAAATGTGTGGTGGACGGTCAGGGGCTGTGATTTTTATAGCAATAGGCTGCACGGCCCCTGCACTGTATGCACTCAGAGGAGGTGTAATCTGCGGTGCAGGGGTTGTGCAGCTTATTGCTATAAAGCACAGCCCCAGACCGTCCTCGACCGCCACTCCAGTCTCTGCAGCGGTACCTGGCGGCTGAGGGGATGGAGCCCAGAGGTGGTAGTCTTTCTCAGCACTGGGCCGGCTTTTGTGGGAGCGAGCCCATCCGGAGGTGGTGACTATCAGCTGCCGGGAGGAGCAGAGGCCGACTCGGGTACAGCCACCCAGCAACAGGTAAGAGGGAGGGAGGCGCAGGGGCATCGGAATGATTTTATGTTGCCCCCCCAACATAAAATTGTCCTGACGCCCATGATTGTTACTGTATGTTGCTTGATGATGTAGCAGCAGGGCGGTGTATTTTCTTCCCTTTAAGGTGGCATACTGTAGATGTTAATTTCCAGACTCCCCCTGTCATAACCCTTTACCACAGTTCCCTCTAAAGTGTGCTCAGACAAGGGACAGAGATAAAGGGGCCTATTCATTATGGTAATTAGCGGAGGTAGGATGGGCCCTCATAATTAATATTCTTATTCGCCGCGTGCGCTGGAGCAATTCAACATTGCTCCGGTGTGGAGACAGCTAATCCTAAGGTAGGGGTGAAAGGATTTGTGGGGACAGCTGATCTTTGGAGTCTGGCTCAGCAGTGCTACTGCTCATGCGTGAACCCTCTTCTTACCATAGGGAAGCAGCGGGGGTGTGGGAACAAGAATATTTAGCATTTTCAGAGCTTGATGAATTTAGGTCCCCGTACTAGTATATGGTGGCAGCATGCCAGATCAAGGCTGAAAGGTAAGCAGGAGATAATCAGTGATATCTCCTGCGTTAACTTTATTTGAATAGCCTTGACACTTAGGGCCTGATTCAGACTCAGCGCTCGCGAGCTGGTCGATGGTGCCCAAGTGCGCATGCGCACGACGGAGGCCGCTCCGTCGTGCACATGCGCGAGACCCGAATAACGACGGCCAAGCTGTCGTTATGGGTCTCGCACCAAAGGGGGCATGCTGTCGATGGTGATTGACAGCACGCCCCCTTTTGTGGGCGTGCCAGGGGCGTGGCTGCCCAGACGGAGGCGTTCCCATGGGAACGCCTACCGTCTGGGTCCGGTCCCACTGACATCACTAGTGATGTCAGTGGGAGTGCTTTTGGCTCTGATAGAGCCAAAAGCACTCCTGGGTTTGCGGCAGCGAGACCCTACCGCAGGGTCTCGTCGCAAGCCCGATGGTCTTGACCATCGCGACCATAATTTTGGCTGCTCACTATAGCTGTGGGTGGTCACCCACAGCTATGCGAGCGGCCTGGAGGCCGCTCCAAAAAGGAGCAGGGACGGCCCTGATTCAGAGCGTCCAGCTCTGAATCAGGGCCTTAATTTATAGAAAAGTAGATGAACAATTTAATTTGAACCTGCTTTTGTATAAATTAAAGGAATATGAATAGACCCCAAAGTGAGAGCGGACACTGGGCCTGATTCATTACGGATCGCTATTGCAGCTGCGATTACGCACACAGGGCCTGATTCAGAGCCACGCGAAACCGGGCGCTCGTTCGCTCTGAGCGATGTTCGCACAACTGCGCATGCATATGGTTCGCAATGCGCATGCGCAAACCAGTCATTGCGATCGGAAATCGTGCGCTCGCAAACAACGAGGGGCTGCTAATTTGATTGACAGAATGTACGGTTTGTGTGTGGTAACAGGGGAAGGTGCTTGAAAACGGGGGAGTGGAGATCCGAATGCAGGCGTGCCTAACGGTCAAAACGGCGTTTAATGGGAGTGCATAATTAGTAAAGGAGCGTCATCGGCCACGTCACTTGGTTGTCTTTTAGCCTGAACTGCTCGCAGTGATAGCGGGAAGTAAATACTACCACAAGCACTGTGAGTAGTTCAGATGCCTTTCGATGTTCCTGATTAATCTAATAAATAACGGAGATGACGTGTGATGCGAACGGCAAAGGGGCGTCTTTACAAAATATCGAGCACAATTTTCGGACGTTCGCTCAGACATAGAGGTGTCAACACACCGCAAAGAGCGAGCGTTCAATTTAAATATCCGGCCCCTTTTTAAGAACGAGCGTCCGCAAATAGCGTCCGGGTCTGAATCAGGCCCACAGTTCTGCTGCAAAATTATGCTAATGTTTGTAACTGCTCAGCCAGCATAGAGACGCCCACTACCGCTTTCTCACATCCGTAAGACCTGCGTATACATCGGTAACATTGAGTAACATCGGATCCTCACGCAGAATTACAGCGGCTCTGACCTGTCTCAGAAATTGCAAGTCTCGTTGCACGCAGTGAGTACTGAAGATGCGTATGCCGTCACAATGGCTAATTTATGCACGCACGTGTAATGGCGTTCAAGCGGACAGGCACGCCTGCATTTCTCCAACCACTCCCCTGTCACCACCCCCAAATGCCATGTTTGGCACTGTTATATTACACTTATTATTATTATTATTATTAATAATAATAATAATAATAATAATAATATACATGAATTGCAACCACTTGTGTGCTACTGAAAAACACAACATTCATATTTTTACAACCTACAATTTAAAAGCAAGATCATTATCTTTCACCCTCTTTGACCCTCCACCAATAACAAATCCTCCTATCTGTTAGCAGAGTCAGGCCTTGATTCAGACTGGGTCGCTAAGTTGCGCTTGCTCGCTCTGAGCGATTTTCGCCCGTCTGCGCATGCGTATAATTCGCAGTTTGCGTGCGCAAGCCAGTCTTTGCAATCTGGTTTTGGTTGCTCGTAAGCCACTATCAGGTCGCTACTTTGAGTGACAGATAGTGCCGTTTGTGGGTGGTAACAGGGGAAGGTGCTTGTGAATGGGGGTGGTGTTGCGGACGCAGGCGTGTCAGGCCGCCAAAATGCTGTTTAAAGGGCGTGCATAATTAGCAAAGTAGCGTCATTGTACACGTCACCTGCATGTATTTCAGCCAGCACTGATCGCAGTGCTTGCAGCGGGGAAAGGCAACCTCAAGGGCTGCGAGCAGCTCCGATGGCTCTCGATGTTACCGATTAATCCTACAAATCCCGGAGATGATGTGTGTTGCGAGTGGAAAGGGGACGTCTTTATACACTTGTGAGCACACAGTGCCGTAGCTCACTAAGACATAGAGGGCGTCTTTACGCTATGCAGTGCGAGTGCTAAATTTGAATATCCGGCCTTTTTTGCCAGAGAGCGGCCGCATCTTGCTATCAGGTCTGAATAGCTCCTCAGTGTATGGAGAGACCATAACCTATTCACTTAAGGCTGCTGGACTGCGTCCTGGTCCCATTTCTTATTGGCAGGGTAGTGGAGTGCAAATGAGTGATGCTAGATATATTTATTAGCCAGACAGATGGCCAACCAGGATTAAACACACTTGGCCAGAGTAAATGTGATGTTAGATGTATTTGTGCAGTTGCATAAGACCAGCAATAAGATTTTAATGCTACATGATTATAGAAATCCAGAGATCTTTGTTGCATATATTTGTAAAGACATGCTTAAGCACCGGGTCATGTCAAGGTGTCTCTGAACCGCTGTCCCTAACGTTACATAATAATAGCACCCACTTTGGGTCATATAATTGCATACTGTTATGCCACATGATTATAGCACATACATTAATATATCTAAGTTGAGAGCCAAGTCACCTGGAGGTACCCCTGACTTCTACAAATAACACTACAGGAACCAGCACATCTTCCCAATGCTGGTCCCATCCATGCCTCCCAGAACAGTAATATAAAATAATGGCTGCTCAGATCAACTTAATGGTCTTTCACAAGTGCTTGAAAAGGGAGGGGTTTACTCTAGACTAGACAAAAACATTTGAATTCTACATGATAATAGAAATCCAGTTGTATTTATTGACAAAGATATATATATATATATATATATATATTTTTTTTCTAGTCCAGAGTAACCCTCTCACTTTTCTTGCTCTTGTGATGGACCATTGAGTTGATCTAATCTGGTATTGCTGGCCATTGCAATGCACTGGGTGTCTGGGTGGTAAAGCTTTGGTGAGTGCTAGCCCTATACCCCCTTACTATACTATAGCAGTGGTGGTGTAGAATACCTATGACAGCTTTACAGGCTTTGCATACAGCAAACAGATGGAGAGTCTCCGGGTTGCTTCAGTCCTTGAGGGATGTCATGGAGAAAGAAGTGTGGGACGGTGTTCATGTGCAGCGGCATATATTAGAGGTCGGACCCTTCCCAGAGCTCCGGCAGGTACTAAAGACTGCCGGCTCAATTTCCTATTTGCAGTATGGATACAGGCAGCACCAGAGCACTCCTCATTCAACACTATCCCCATTCACTTTGCTCCCTTGAAGGGAGCACAGTTTACCACCTATTACCTGTGCTTCTTCCTGCAGTCATTGCATTACTCAAGTCATGAACAGGTTTTTTACATATTGGGATTTGTATTAAAGGTCAGTGCCTGATAAAGACTTCATGATGTTCTAGGTAATGTAGTGCTTTTTGGCCTCTTCTTATCTCCTTTAGTCAAGAAAATAAGTGTGAGGGAAGTTAAGTAATGTAGTGGAATGCCTCAATTTGTCACTGTTCCTAATTCTGCACATAGCTGGAATCCTTAGGGAGTGGGATCTGCAAAAAATAGTGGGCTCCACCCTAGGGACACTTCTTTCTTACCAATTTATTAATTACAAATCCCTTGGGAAAGGTCATCTTTGGTCCATGTAGGCAATCAAAGTACTGTACTTGCCAAAAAAATAAAACTTGTTAAACATTCCAGTACTGCTTCAATTGGAAGCCCATCACAAATGACAGGTCACTATCGGACAATGCACACGTCAGTCTCAGGACATGCCATTTTCAATTATTATATTGAATAGGGTGGTGGTCTAGCCATAAAACGTATAATATGGGCTAGTCAGTACTGTAAGTTCATAGTAAAAGATTTTCTGGTGTTGCAGCATAAAGATAGATAGTACAGATAGCACATTAATTATCCTAACATATCACCAGGGCCGGCTCTAGGGGTGTTCGACCAATGTGGTCGCACAGGACACCACCCATAGAGGGCGCACCCCTCCCCACCATCCCAATTTCAGCAGGACAGTATTGTCTCGCTGTTCCACCCATGGCCGAAGTGGCCCGCGGGTCGTCAAATCGGAAAGGTTGGGGACCTCCACCGCCACAAAGGTGCGGCGGTACCAGACCACGGAGTCTGAATGGATGCTACACGCATGCGCGTGGCATCCATTCAGTGACGGGACAGGGCTGGGGGAAACCCAGCTAGTCAGGCCCCCCCCAGCCTGATGTTGTTTGGAGGTGTGCCATGCGGGCACGCCTCCAAATAATGTCACATAGGGGGCGTGGCATATGGTAATTAGGACACACACCCATTTTCGGTCGTAAGGCGTCCTGTTAATAGCCGGCACAGGGTGCTCCGAACCCTGGAGCCGCCCCTGCATATCACACAATAATATATATTGTGCATTCTGTATACCAGAGGTTCTCAACTCCAGCCCTCAAATACCAACACCAGGTTATGTTTTGTGGATTATTTAATCATGCACAGGTGAGCTCATCTATTTTGCTGTGTTAGGAATTATCACATCTATTTCTACAGGTAGAAATCCACAAAACATGTCCTGTAGGGGAAACTTGAGGGGTGAGGTTGAGAACCGGTGCTGTATACCAATTTATACTGAACCAGCATAATGCACTAGGAATATAGCTCAGCAATTGGTTCCAGAGATTCTGGATTTCCATAGTGTTATTTTATTAGGTTGGAAACAACTGTGTGTACTGGGACATTGTTGCATAACAACTAAACTAACCCATTAAAATCATTATTATTATTATTATTATTATTATTATTATTATTAATAATAATAATAATAATAATAATAATACTATTGTCCTTGGTTTGTAAAGTGTCACTGTTCTGTAAGTATATAAAATAGTTCTAGTATCCCATAGTATACAACTATCCTCTAAGATCAGTGACCATTTATTCCTAAGCAGACACCTGCTTGGTAATACATAGACTATTAAAGGATTTATAATGTTGGTTATACTACTTAATGTATTATTAGCTACATAAAGTGACTCATTATCTCATGTTCTTAAATGTCAAATTTTATTTCTAACTGTGGCCAATGACAACATGTCCTCTCCCTGCAGCACAGTTTCCTCATAGACGGAAGCGGAACCTCTTTAGAGTGATGTGGGAAATCCAACTGGAAAACAAACCACGGCGGACAGTACATTCCGGCACTCCTATTAAACACACAGATTGTTAACTAAACTCTTCCCAGATCTGCAATATTTATTAATTTTTCATTTGTATTTCTGGAAACCATGTCTGGAATTTCTATCTCCCTGTAATTAAAAATGTCCTGTGGTCTGTAAAATAATGCAATACATGGAAAAGGGTAGATGTGGAATATGTTTAAAAATAACATTCAATTCTGTGGTTGCTGGCAAAAGCAACTTCTGCCGGATATGTACTTTGGAGTACGTCATTATCTGGATTTTACATAAATGACACAAGTAATAAAAGTGATTAAATGTATATGCAGCATGGGCAGGGCTGCTTAAAAAATATAATATGACACAGAACAGTCTTCTCAAATGCTGATATAAAAGCCGTCAGCTTTTCTTGGCTCAGAGTTTTGCGGTACTATTTTCTTTTCATGTTGAGAGCATTTCTAGCACAGTCCAAAGAGTCTGTTTGTGCAATGCAAATGTTCCAACCCTTACATGCACAAGGGGAAATCCATGTAAAGTGCTTTCATACACTAATTCAAAACACAATAAGCATGAAAGCATGACCTTTGTACTTGGGGCCTGATTCAGCAAGGAACGCAGTTGCTTATACACACGCAATCAGCCGATTGTTGCATACTGAGCATGAGACCGCGTTGCAATGTGCGAACCCTACACTGCAATCGGCTTGCGATCTCAGTGAGCACGCAGCGTCATTATACACTGATTGACAGGAAGTGACCGTTCGGTGGTGTAACAGGGGGCTGGTCAGTGAAACCTAGGCGTGTCAATGCATTCGATTGCCGTTACAAAGGCGTGCATAATTAAGCCACTGCGATGGAAGACGCAGCTTGTGCTCTAGATACACATAGGAAGTTTAGCAATGCTGAGTGTGGTCTGGTTAGCCACTATTGTGCGTATGGGTCCGATGTTACTCGTTACCGATTATTTCATTATGTTGCCAAAGTATAAGGATATGAGTAAGGAGAAGTGGGAGTCCTATTGTTAGGCTGCGATCGCATTGCGAATGCAGATATTTGCATATCACCACTGATATTAGCAACTGCGTTGCGTACGTATAAGCAGAATAGCGATCCATGCTGAATTAGGCCCTTGAGCCATTAACACCACTCTTTGGTCTACAGTATTTGTCACAATTATAATCAGCTAATTAATTTTTCTGCCTGTAGGTGTTATGCTGGGGTATGAGATGATTTATAATACTAACAGAGACAATCTAGGTCTAGTCTAGTCATTATAACAAAATCTAATTATTAAAGCCCTAAAAATATAAGGATAGTTCTACAATAAAATGACTTACTGTTCCTACCTCTAGTTACTGTTTAAGATGTACGCTGACCCATCTTGTTTTGAATTTGATTTTGCCAAAGCCACCATCTAATGTTTTGGTTTTGGAACTGGATTTTTTTTAAATGCCCAGAATTTTACTGGCCACAGACAGCCTCACCTGTTATTTTGCAAAACATGGCACGTGTTCAAATTCACCCAGTGTAATGCTCATAAAATGTTACTTGCGTTATCTGAAATGACAAATCCTGAGGAGAGTTGTAGAGGGGTAAACCATTTTGCTATCACATCCCTGAGTTTTTCCATTCAGGTTGACATCTGTATGCCTCTTTGAGAAGCTGGTGACACCTAGAGTAGCCTGCCTGTGAATGGTCTGGTGTTGTGTGTTAGATACTGCTGCTGTTGAAGGCGATACACCCACCCAGTGGGCTGTCAGTCATGTAATCTTTTGTTTGACCAGTACTGCTTGTCCACTTATCTGTAGTTAAGTGGATACTCAGCACAATGGCATTATTAAGGCCAAGAAGTTTTATTTTAATGTCCAGGTACAGGCGAGGAATTGCTCCTTCTGGTAAAATGGAATTGAGATGGAATTTGGTAGCGGGGACACAGGACCTCAACTAACTGTCTAAAACCAGATGCATTGATGGCAGGTATTGGACGCAGATCTAATGCTAGCATACACGTCATGACTTCAGTGATCCGCTGTGCAACTGGATGACAGTTTTCATACTTGTTTCCTCTTGCAAATGATTGTTTCACAGTCAATTGTTGTTTGAAACTACAGGTTGAGTCTCCGATATCCAAAATGCTTGGGACCAGGGGTATTTTGGATATCGGAATATTCCGTATTTTGGAATAATTGCATACCATATTGAAATACAGTGGCGGTTCTAGGGGTGGGCTAACAGGGCAGTCGCCCGGGGCGCCGGCCCCTAGAGGGCGCCACTGAGTCCCCAGAAGGTAAAAAAAAAGAAATTTCCATAATAAAAAAACAAAAACAGCGCCGGTTCCCCCCGGGCACCCGACTCCCTCCCTGCAAAGGCAGCCGAAGCTCACTCCAGAGCTCCGGCTCCCGCATAGAGCACTACGGGAGGGACGTCATGATGTCTCTCCCATAGATCCATGGAGCCGGAGCTCACTCCAGAGCTCCGGCTCCAGCAGAGAGCACTATGGGAGGGAAGTCATGACGTCTCTCCCATAGATCCGTGGTGGAGCCATGGTCGGACCGGACGGCAGCGGACGCAGGAGCGGGGCCTAAGGTAAGTATTGTGTTTGCATTTTTTATTTTTCAGAAGGGAGGCATGGGGCATTACTACTAGGGGCATGTCTATAAGGGGGCATTACTACTGGGGGCATGTCTGTAAGGGGGCATTACTACTGGGGGCATGTCTGTAAGGGGCATTACTACTGGGGACATGTCTATAGGGGGGCATTACTACTGGGAGCATGTCTATAAGGGGCATTACTACTGGGGGCATGTCTATAAGGGGCATTACTACTGGGGGCATGTCTATATTACTACAGGGGGCATTACTACTGGGGGCATGTCTATAAGGGGCATTACTACTGGGGGCATGTCTATAGGGGGCATAACTACTGGGAGCATGTCTATACAGAGCATTACTACTGGGGACATCTCTATAAGGGGGCATGTTTATAAGGGGGCATTACTACTGGGGGCATGTCTATAAGGGGCATTACTACTGGGGGCATGTCTATAGGGGGGCATTACTACTGGGAGCATGTCTATAAGGGGGCATTTCTACAAGGGGCATTACTACTGGGGCATGTCTATAAGGGGACATTACTACTGGGGCATGTCTATAAGGGGCAATCCTCCTGGGGGCACTACTATAGGGGGCACTAATGGGGGCATTACAACTTTGGGCACTACTATAGGGGGCATTCCTACTGTGGGCACTACTATAGGGGGCGTTATAACTGGGGCACTACTAATGTGGGCACTACTATAGGGGGCACTACTACTGTGGGCATTGTATTAGGGGCACTACTACTCAGTACTGCGGGCCTTGTGTATAAGGGGCACTAATTTGGGCATTGTGTAAAAGGGGCACCACTGTGTGTCATAACATGAATAAGGGACTAATGTGTGGCGTAATTTGAATTGGGGATACTGTATTATAAAGGGAATTACTGCATGTGGCATAATGTGCTATACAGGGCATTACTGCATGTGGCATAATGTGTTATACAGGGCATTACTGCATGTGGCATAATGTGTTATAAAAGCCATTGCTGCTTGTGGCATAATGTGTTATACAGGGCATTACTGCGTGTGGCATAATGTGTTATAAAGGCCATTACTGCGTGTGGCATAATGTGTTATACAGGGCATTACTGCATGTGGCATAATGTGTTATACAGGGCATTACTGCGTGTGGCATAATGTGTTATAAAGGTCATTACTGTGTGTGGCATAATGTGCTATACAGGGCATTACTGCATGTGGCATAAAGTGTTATACAGGGCATTACTGCGTGTGGCATAATGTGTTTATAAAGGGCATTACTGCATGTGGCATAATGTGTTATACAGGGCATTACTGCGTGTGGCATAATGTGTTATAAAGGCCATTACTGCATGTGGCATAATGTGTTATAAAGGGCATTACTGCGTGTGGCATCATTTGTTTATAAAGGGCATTACTGCTTGTGGCATAATGTATTTATAAAGAGCATTACTGTGTAAGGCGCATTACTGCACATAGCAATTATTCGCCACGAGGGGAGAGCTTGGGGGAAGCCCAGCACCTTCATAAGTGCTGGGCACGCCCCACAGTTTGATGAATTGGGGGTGTTCCGCAAGGACACGCCCCCTTTCCGGAAGCGTGTGTGCTTTCAGCATGTGCAGAGGAACGTCATCTACAAAAAGTTGTTTTTGGTTTTTTTTGGAAGGGGGGCGCAACTGTGAACTTTTGCCCTGAGCTCCACAATGTCTAGAACCGGTCCTGTTGAAATATCTTGGGAATGGGACCCCAATATACACACAGTATGCATTTATATTAGGGATGTGCGCCGGACCATTTTTGCCGGATTTGGATTTGGATTTGGTTCTAATTCGTCGTCCGGCTTTGGATTTGGATTTGGATTTGCCAAACTGCGGTGACTGGCTTTGGATTTGATTTGGATTTGGATTTTTTTACAAAAATTGACAAAAAAAGCTAAAATCACATAAATTGGTCTTTTTTTTCTTCCTAGAGTATTATTAACCTCAATAACATTAATTTCCAGTCAATTTAGACCATATCACAGCTTATAATATTGTTTTCAACATTATTGGCCAAAGGTTGCAGTGAGCTGACTGGTTACTAAGCGACAAAGCAGCGGCACAACGACACAGACACCACAGTATAAAGCACATCTATGACACATTGCCACACAGCAGTGGCAGAAATGAAAAGTAGTGCACCCACCCAGTGGGGTACGGCCAGCAGAGTCACAGTACTTGTTTACAAAGTGGGCTACGGCCCTAGGAGTCACAGTGCACAATCTTATTAGCATTACACCGCACATAGGGCCTGATTCACATTACACCATAAAGTAGTGTCTCTTATTTATGTTACGACACACAGTAGTGCCCCTTTTACACAATGCCCACAGTAGTGACCCTTTTACACAATGCCCACAGTAGCGGTGTCCCTTACACAATGTCCCCCAGCAGTGGTGCCCCCTATGCAGTCCCCTTAGTAGTAGGGTCCACTATGCAGTGCCCCCAGTAGAATGCCCCCCAGTAGTATGCCCCCCATTAGCAGGCCCCCCCAGTAGTATGCCCCCCATTAGCATGCCACCCAGCAGTATGCCCCCCATTAGCAGGCCCCCCCAGTAGTATGCCCCCCATTAGCATGCCACCCAGAAGTATGCCCCCCCAGTAGTATGGCCCCCCCAGTAGTAGGCTGCCCCAGTAGCAGGCCCCCCCAGTAGTAGGCTGCCCCAGTAGTAGCCCCCCCTGTAGTATGGGCCCCCCCTGTAGTATGGGCCCCCCCCTGTAGTATGGCCCCCCTGTAGTAGGCTGCCCCAGTAGCAGCCCCCCCCAGTAGTAGTAAGCCCTCCCAGTAGTATGCCCCCCCCCCCAGTAGCAAGCCCCCCCAGTAGTATGGCCCCTCCCTACTCATGTGTGAGCTCCAGCCGGCTCCCTCCGTGCAGCAGCCAATGAAAGTCTGTGTGACTCTCATTGGCTGCTGTAACAAACACACAGCTGCCGCTGGCGGCTGTGTGTCTGTGTCTGTGTAGGGCAGGACGCTATCACTGCGCTCTGCCCTACACGCGGGGAGACCTGATGTCGGATTCTCTAGTGAGGATCCGACATCAGGCGGCCGCCGTTCGGCCCCGAACGGGGATCCGAGTCAGGCGGTGAACACCCGAACAGGGTTCGGGTGGACTCGGATCCCCAATGTTCGGAGCGGTTCGGATTCCACAGAATCCGAACCGCTCATCTCTAATTTATATGTTATATACACCTTATACACACAGCCTGCAGGTAAGTTTATACAATATTTTCAATTATTTTGTGGCTCAAACAAAGTTTGTGTACATACATAAAATTCAGTTATGTTTCATATACACCTTATACACACAGCCTGAAGGTCATTTTATGCAATATTTTTAATAATTTGTTACTTAGACAAAGTTTGTGTACTTTGAAGCATCAATAATCAAAGGTTTCAGTATCTGAGTCATGCCAAAAAATGTTGTATTTCAGAATATTCCGTATTTCGGAATATTTGGATATGGGAGACTCAACCTGTACTAGTCTTCTTGGTCCCCTTCTGTTATGAAGATTCACCTCCAGCAGCAACAACCCTAGCTCACAGTTTTTCTTCTGGGGAATCCTGGATAATGGAGGAGTCAGTTAGCCTTCATAAATTGGGTACAGGAGGACTACCTCTTATTATTAAAAAGGAGATTGATGATGAAGGTGTTGGTGGTGGAGATTGCATGTGCTGGGATCTGTCCATGCTGCTGGCAACTGATGCTGGACTGCTTAATATTATTTTAGAGTTTTGAGATATTCCCAAATAATTTACATGAACTTGCTGCAAATGACTACTTACTATGATCTCAGATGGTACAGATGGCTTGACAAATGTTGTCAGGATTTGGGTAAAAATATTTCCACACAAAATAGGTGGCTTTATGGCTTTATGCCCAGGCATGACAATGAACTTCTTATTACCATTGGCAAGAGCTGCTGCCACTGATGGCTGACTTACTTTGACACAAACAACATCCTCCTGAAGTTTATTAACTTCTTCTTGTCCAGCAAATTCTTCATCAACATCCTCAATAGCATCAGATACACAAGTATCCCCATCATCCCGTTTCACTTCCATGGTAGCATCCTCAATTTATATGTCACCATCTTTACTTTCACTGCTACTCATCATCACAATTGCAGAAGTTGCAGAAATGGTGGAAGGATGCTTCTCTAGAATAACAATGTCAAAAATGTCAGACTCACACGTAGCACTTGTGGACACCCTTAGACTCTCCTCCGGGATTTGTGAAGTTTGTGAACACACAGTTTATACTTCAACCTTAGGGCGGGAAATACTAAAGCTGAAAATGTGGTAAAACCCCAGAAATGGGGGTTTTACTGCACTTTCCATATGTACTAAGCACCGGAATGCGATGCATTATGGTGCTTCGTCCCGGTAGGTAACGCCACCTTCAGCATCCTCCAGTCCCAAACTTATCAGCCGAGGGCTGGCAATCCTCGGAAAAGTGGGGACCCCAAAAATAAAATCATATGACAGTGGCCGCTGATTGGCTAAGAATGGTCTGACCCTTAGCCAGTTATAGTTTCCTGTCAGCCTCCGGTGAAGTATAGTATGTATATACAGCTGTTTCTGCATCCGCTGGATCGTGAATTTGGTTGTTTTTTTGCCAAGCCCTAGGATGCCTACTGGACAAGAGAACCAACCAGCGCCAGGGAGTAGGCAAGTATGTAGTGTGAGTGCGGTTGAGTGAGTGAATGTGTAATAAAGTGTTAAAATATGAAGTGTGTGTATCATGTCTATTTTAAATTATTTACTTTACAGTGGGTCTACAGGTGCCAGCGGCCTGCTAGCACTTGTAGTTCTACAAGTCCTGCAGGGCAGGCTTGCTGGGACCTGTAGTCCCATTGTGAACAACGATATTAGTACTATATTTGTTTAGCCCATTAGCCCTGTACCCTGAGCCGGTTGACCCGAAGGAGCGGGGACCCCACATCGGTCCCCCCCCCCGATTTTCCTGTACCAGGACAGGCTCAGAGGTCGAGGGCTGGAAATGCTGTTTGGGGGGAGGGATCCCACACCAATTTTTTTATTACAAGTACAGCACACAGAACCCTGCACAGATCACACAGATCTGTGCAGTGCTTCTGCACAGCACGCTGCTCACAGGCGGCAAGATGTACTAAAGGTGTAAATGAGGTTAAACCCCCTAATTCCAATTTGTTGTCCCTTGTAGTGTTACCCAATAGAAGCCTATGGGCTTCTTTCCGGGACAGTCCACCTGAGAGGGATTCGAACGGATCCCTCCCATCACCCCCCGTGCTGGCAGCCTTCAGTACATGCGCAGAAGGATGCCAGAAGGACTTCTGGGTGTTAAACCCAGAAGTTCCTCTGCCTGGGGGCATCGCAAAGGACAGCCCTTATCGGGAGAGCTGTACTTTGTGATATTCTAGGTACATACTGCAGTAGTCAACCCCGGTATGTACCCGAAGAGAGGCGGGATGTGCCGCATTGCGGATGTGATGCTTAGTACATCCCGCCCAACACTTCTATTGATTTCAGACAAATACAACTGAACTTACACACAATCAATCATCACTGCATACAACATCAGAAAACACAATTCAGTCAAACACGAATCTTAGTAAATTTGTGCGTTTGAGAAACATTTACACTTGTCCCGGCGATACCCAGCGTGTTCATTCTCGGCCAGACCAGATTCTTAAGGCCCCCATACATCAGCAATCGATTGTGGCAATTCTGCAATTTACAATCGATTGTGTATAAAAATCTGCAATGTATGGGCTTCACAGATCGCAGATTGCAGCCAAAAAGTGATTGGAATTGTTAAATCAGATTGTCCAACATGTTGGATTTCACAGTTTGATTGGGGCTGTAGATGGCTAGTGTATGGAGATGATCAGCAGATTTGCAGACCGTTACTAGTAAAATGATGGGCCTTTCAAGATTGGCAGGTCTGTATTTGCTGAAAATGATCTGCAAATCACTGAAACAGATCTGTAATGTATGGGTGCAGATTGCTAGATTGGGAAATCCTAAAATCGGGCAATAAATCTTCAAATAGTTCAATTGTGGTTTTCAGATTGCTGATGTATGGGGGCCTTTAGTAAAATTTTCCATTTGTGTGCAATAAAAATGCAATTTGCTTGAAAAAAAAACACAAGTAAATAAACTTTGGCTGTATATATTACTGTGTATTAACAAACTGTCTGAAGCCTGCACTGTGCTTGTTTTCAGGTTTAACTAACTATCTAAATTTTACATTTAATTTTTATTAATATAAATAAGCCTGTTATGCTGGACCATTTCTATAAATTATGGGTTATAGCAATTAATATGTGTGCATGCGTTGGCTGGATTTTAAGTGTATTAAAATTTTTTCTAATATTAAGAAAGTTGCAGGTGCAGCTAATGCTGGTTATTGCACATCTGTCCTTTATGTGAACTGGAAGCTGCAGTCTACATTTTTAGGCACAAATGTTGTATGAAGAACTGCACTTGGCTTTATATAAATGAGTTCAAAATAGACGGTAAAGAAACCAAATTGCTATAAACTTTTCTGTTCTTATCTTAAAAGGATTAAATACTAATTTCAATCTTTTTATCCCTTAGGAAATAAAAGACACGTTTCTTAAAATGGATTACATGATGCTGTTAACTTTGCAATTGTTGCCTTGTAATAGTATGGCAAAAATCAGAAATGGTTTTAAATATTACCTTAAAAGGCACAAATTAGATCAATGACAAACCCAAAAAAATTTAGATGTGATGAGCATAGTGTCAACATAAATTAAGCTATTGACAGCACAGTGACACAGTGGATAGTTAAATTTTGACAGGGGCCCTACCAGTGTGGAGTTTGGATTATCCCTGTGCTTGCATGGGTGCTCTGGTTCCTCCAGCACTCCATAGACATACAGTACATGGTAGATGGCAAATCTGCTCTGTACTATGTACAGTGCATCCGGAAAATATCCACAGCGCTTCACTTTTTCCACATTTTGTTATGTTACAGCCTTATTTCAGAATGGAATAAATTCATTTTTTTTCTTTAAAGTTCTGCACACAATACCCCATAATGACAACGTGAATTTTTTTTTGAGATATTTGCAAATTTAATAAAAAAAACAAACTAAGAAATCACATGTACATAAGTATTAAGAGCCTTTGCCATGATGCTCAAAATTGAGCTCAGGTGCATCCTGTTTCCACTGATCATCCTTGAGATGTACATACAGCTTAATTGGAGTCCACTTATGGTAAATTCAGTTGATTGGACATGATTTTGAAAGGCACACACCTGTCTATATAAGGTCCCACACTTGACAGTGCCTGTCAGACCACAAACCAAGCATGAAGTCAAAGGAATTGTCTGTAGACCTCCGAGACAGGATTGTCTCGAGGCACAAATCTGGGGAAAGGTACAGAAAAATATCGGCTGCTTTGAAGTTCCCAATAAGCACAGTGGTCTCCATCATCCGTAAATAGAAGAAGTTCTGAACTTCCAGGACTCTTCCAGGAGTTGGCCGGCCATCTAAACTGTGCAATCGGGGGAGAAGGGCCCTAGTCAGAGAGGTGACCAAGAACCTGATGGTCACTCTTTCAGAGCTACAGCATTCCTCTGTGGAGAGAGGAGAACTTTCCAGAAGGACAATCATCTCTGCAGTAATCCACCAACAGGCCTGCATGGTAGAGTGGCCAGATGGAAGACATTTCTTAGTAAAAAGCACATGGCAGCCCACCTGGAGTCTGCCAAAATGCACCTGAAGGACTCTCAGACCATGAGAAACAAAATTCTCTGGTCTGATGAGACAAAGATTGAACTCTTTGGCGTAAATGCCAGGCGTTATTTTTGGAGGAAACCAGGCACAGCTCATCACCAGGCCAATACCATCCCTACAGTGAAGCATGGTGGTGGCAGCATCATGCTGTGGGGATGTTTTTCAGTGGCAGGAACTGGGAGACTAGTCAGGATAGAGGGAAAGATGAATGCAGCAATGCACAGAGACATCCTGAATGAAAACCTTCTCTAGAGTGCTCTTGACCTCGGACAGGGGCGACTGTTCATCTTTCAGCAGGACATCTTTCAGCAGGTGTTGGAACAATCACTGTCAACTTTGTTACTAGTCTACCCATCAGAGTAAGTGCCTAACCCTGACACTAACCCTAAAAAAAAAAAATGTGTCAACCATTTGACTATATGAGTGTCTACCTATTGCCTGTTGACCTTCATAGCTGTCGACCTTGTTACTAGTCGAAACATTGTAGTAAGTGCCTAACACTAACCCTAAAAAAAAAGTGTCGACCATTTGACTATATGAGTGTAGACCTACTGACTGTTGAACTTCATACCTGTCGACCTTGTTACCAGTCGGCCTTTAGTGTGTCGACCTTCTGACCCTGTCGACCTTCAGTCCCTGTCGACCTACTGCCTGTTGACCTTCATACCTGTCAACCTTGTTACCAGTCGACCTTTAGTGTGTCGATCTTCAGTCCCTGATGACCTGCTGCCTGTCAACCTTCAGTACCTGTCGACCTATTGCCTGTCGACCTTCGGTAATTGTCGACCTATTGCCTGTCGACCTTCATACCTGTTAACCTTGTTACCAGTCGACCTTTAGTGTGTCGACCTTCAGACCCTATCGACCTCCAGTCCCTGACTATCTATTGCCTGTCTATCTTTCATTGTCTACCCAAACATTGTCTATCTAGACAATGTAGACCTAATGATCCACACCCGATCCTTTCCGTCCTTCCTAATACATCCTCAAACATTCCAGTTCTAAAGAAATTCTCACATGAGCCATCTGCCTTTGTAACCTGCAAGCCCTTCATCTTAAAACACCTAATGCCATACCGGGTTGGTTTTTGCCTTACTAAACATTGCCGTTTTAACTGCAAAGTCGTCGGACTATTGGCAATTTCAGAATCTTGTACACTGTTACATATGTCCCTTAATGTCTGTTTATATAGACCCTAAGGCAATATATAATTTATTAGTGTACAATAATAAACATGGAACATGGTGCTCTAAATAACATCTCACAGTGTGTGTGTGGTCATGTTATGCCTTCGCTGCACTCCTGGGCTCCAACAGATGCCCAGGGAATTTGTATCACTCCACACTCCTGTTTGCGAAATATAAAATAATACATGGCTGTGGTCAATTTCATTTGTATGCCAGGTTATACAATTTGATTTTGTTCATCTATTGACTATTTACTCTAACCTTGTTCATATTTCAATTGCCCGTATTTGCTAACTAATGGATTGTTTATTACTGCTTTGTTTATATTGGAATTATTCTGCATTGTTTTCTTTCACTTATCTACTTCGCACTCATTTTTTGCACCTAAAGTGCTGATTTGATTTAGTTCTTGGAGCACACTTTGGGGGTCATTCAGACCCGGTCGCAAGCGCTGAGCGCTCGCAACCGGGTCGATGTTCCCCCACAGGGCATGCGCACGTCGGAGCCGGCTCCGACGTACGCATGCGCGAGACCCAGCTAGCGACGGGCGCACAGTCGCTAGGGGTCTCACACCAAAGGGAGAGAGCTGTCGATGGTGAGTGACAGCTCGCCCCGTTTGGGAGGCGGGCAGGGGGCATGGCCGGCCAAACGGAGGCATTCCCGAAGGAACGCTTGCCGTTTGGGGGCGGCACCACTGACATCAGCAGTGATGTCAGTGGGGAGCTTCCTGCTCGATCAGAGCAGGAAACTCTCTGGGGCTTTCGAGTGCCGAGACCCAACCTTAGGGTCTCGTCGCAAGCCTCGATGGTCGCGATGGTCTTGACCATCGCGACCATCACCCTGGTCGGTCGCTAGAGCTGTGGGTGGTAACCCACAGCTTAGCGATCAACCAAGAGGCGGCACTACAAGATGCAAGCGGCCGCCCTCATTCAGAGCGTCCGCTTGCATCTAACATCTTCCTCTTAATGAAGTCCTTTGTTCTTAGTTATGCCAAACTCAACTTTTCTGAATATTTCTATGTACTTGGTTATGTAGATTCTATTTTTTCATTAATTGACACGTATGCATTGCCTGTGAGGGGCTATTCTATGTTTTATTCCAAGAAATTTCAATGATTGTTTATAAATTAAGAATTCTATATATACATTAAGATTCTCATAGTATTTTTCTACTGTTTTCTGATGACAGCATGCCCATTTATTTCTCAGTATTTACTATATTTAGGTATTATTTTAAAAACACAATGAATTTTTGGCATGTGAAAATTGTGAACATTGATCTTTATAAACCTTGTGTTAACTTTAAATATGATTCATTTCAATACATTTCTGGTAAAACCACTGTAAATAATTTGATCAATTGATCCAAAATCATATGTGATATTTATTTGGTTTTAATTGGATTTTAATTGTAACATTCCACATAATGCATTTATTACATGTGCAAGCTCCAGACAATCCAAACGCAGCATGTGTCAGACAAGCATTCCACACCCAGTCAAATTTACAGTTTCATGCCAGGTGACACAAGAAGCTAACAATAAAATCTGAACAGAATTCATGCACATCTCACAATGTAATTTGCAGAATACTAGATCTATCAGCCTTTTTCATATTTAGCTAATTTTATGGTCAATACACTGAAAACTTCAGTTTTCTAAAAAACTAGACTCGGTTTAGCCACGTAAAAAGGCTAAACCCGACCCGTGTAAAGTCCTTGTTAACATACCCAAACAGCAGTTTGAGTGACCAAATCCAGGACTTTTTTGAACACTTCTGCTTGCCACCAGCGGCTCTTGTGCCCAAACGGAGCAGCAATTGAATTGCTCCATTTGCCACCCACAGGTCTTAGGATTCATAGTCAAAGTTGATAATTAATAAATATATGATTACATGAATTGGTGATACTACTCTGTAGTTGTTAAGAATGTGCAGGAAATGGGGCTTATATACCTAAATTAGAAGCTTGTGATGGATGACATTGCAAGATACAAAAGAACATGAACGCCCTAGTAAAGTATAGTAATATTCATTGCCTGTCATGCACACACAATCTTGGCAAAGCCCATAAATGAAATGTGGTGCACAGTGGAATTGTCCTTGGGCCCTCCCGCCCACCCATATGTCGTTTATTATAAAGGACATGCACAGTTTAACAAACCAAGCACTTCAGTGACAGGGACTGACACTTTTGTGACTGAAGTGCTTGGACTTCCACAAAATAAGCTACCAATTGGCTTAAGGTGGGTAGTAGTGTTTTTAATCATCCCTACAGTTGGAAGATGTCAGTATCATCCTCACCCTCATCAGTATTAATATAATCTTCACACAATATTAGCTCATCCACACTGGAATCCACCAATGCAGAAGTCTCTAATAGCGATTGCTCACAAGTTTCCGACTGTGCTAAATACTGTTTCCTAGTAAACACTGGAGGGTGGGTATCTTAAGTAAAGTAAAGCAAGTTTGTACAAGGGGCTCCGAATTGCCTTTTTTTTCCTCCCAGTAATAAAAAGGACTGTGTAACATGCTAATTTGTACATTGTCATTAAAATAGTCCTGCACTATTCTATTCTATTTTTCACTCTGGTGTGCTAAGTTAACTCATCGTCCTTGCCAGTGGGTCTCATGGGAAAGGTCAGTTTTTTCCTGGCGGCAAGATTTACAGGAGAAATTGAAGCAGGAGATGTCATTGTGTCATGTTATATAAGATATATAAATGGTTCCGCACAAAAATTTTTTAATAAACACTTAAAATTCACATATCTCTCAGTTAAGTGTCCCCTTTGCCGATAGTTTCTTTAATGCAAAACTATTAGAGACTTTTCTTTGTATACAGAAGGGCTACTTTTGTATGTCTCTTATTTCATTATAATTATAACTCTTTGTTTATTTGTTTTTCTCTATTTTTAAGGGAATATGGTGCTGCCAACCCCTAGATTGCCAAATGGGAAAAAAAAGGAAAAAGAGGAGTCCTCACACGCACTCTGGGGACAATAACTGAGAAAACAACTATTGTGCCTTATTAGACAATGTCCTCCTTATTCTTTTAAAATGTAACCTTTATTAGTTTCAATACATTCTAACATCCAAATCTGGATACACTTGTTACAACAGTGATTGAAACATCTTCACAATCTGTTTTGAAGAGGGAAAAGAACATCTGAGAATAAAGAAATCTGATAAAGAAACCCATATTAAGTAAACGGTCTATGATAATACTATAGGAAAGAAATAATAAGACACAAGGATGGCGAGCACTTTTTAATCAACACATTTTATTTCTGATCTTTAAACACTTCTTTCTGTTTTCTATATATTTCAATAATTTTATTATTGATTACATTTTAAAATAATAAGGAGGAAATTGACTAATATGGCATAATAGTTGTTTTTCTTTTTTTTTTTTTATTTTCCCTTTTGTCATGTGCCGCATGAGCTGACAACTTGCTCAAAATGAGCTCTTTGCATCTCTTAAGATCTATGTCAGTCGGAAAGAAAGACATTACGTAGGACTTAAAACTAGGATCAAATAAGGTTGTCAAAATGTAGTGATCCAATTGCAAGATGTTGCAAACTATTTCATCTTGGTGAAGGGATTAAAGAACTTGATCTACAAGTTTGTTTAATCTCCTCCTTCAGTTTCTCTAACTACTTTTCCAGTAGATTAATTAACAGATCTCCTTAATCAGGCTGGCAGTGTCTGAACTCACTTACATTGGTTACTATTTCAAATGGTTTCAGTATCTTGCATAAAACAGAAAGCGCTCTCCACTGTGCTGGAGTTAGGTACATTCCCCCTCCTCTCCCTATGTCATGGCTTATAATGTAGGTTTGAATGGCTCTTTGTTGATCCTCCCATTGCGGAAGCATTAAAAGGGTGGAATTCCACCTGGTTTCTACCTTTTGCTTCAGCTGGTGGCATGGCAAATGAAACTGCTCCTGCAGCTGGGCCACAGATAGCATCTCTTCCACACACCTGTCTTTTTTTAAAACATTCTGAGCCACCAAGTTTATTATGTGTGCAAAATATGGTACATGTTGAAATTTACCCAGTTGTAATGCTTGTACAATATTATTTGCATTATCGGAAATGACAAATACAGAGGAGAGTCATAGCAGAGTAAGCCATTTTTCTATCACAACCCTGAGTTTTTCCAACAGGTTGACACCGGTATGCCTCTTAGTGAAGCCGGTGATACAGAGAGTAGCCGGTCTGTGAATGGGCTGGTGTTGTGTGTTAGATACTCCTGCTGCTGATGCTAAAGGTGATACACCCTTTCAGGGGACTGTCACATTCATGTAATCTTTAGTTTGACCAATACCGCTTGTCCACATATCTGTAGTTAAGTGGATACTCAGTATGATGGCATTTTCTATGTCGAGAATATCTATTTTTTTAATGTCCTGGCATAGGTGAGGAATTGCTGTTCACACAGGAACTCAATTAAGTGTCTAAAATCAGATGCATTCAGGGACACATGGGTGCAGGGTGTGCAGGGCACATGGGCCACTCGGTCCAGGGGGGCCCACACCGCACACCCTGCACCCATACTTTCAAATACTTACCTCTCCGATGTACCACATTGGCTGGAGAGACGCTACACAGAACTCCTGTAAAGTGGCCACAGCGGTCACTTCCCTGGCATTCTGCAAATGCTCAGTAGGGAAATCGCTGGGAAAATGACTGCCGCATATGCGTAGTAGACTCTGGGCACAGACTAGTGCCCAGAGTCTACTGAATGTGTCAGTATGCCGAGGCCACTGAGAGAGAGGAGGGGGTCGCAGATGGTGAGTGAACACGGGCATCCTCCTCTCTAACTACGCCCCTGGATGCATTCATGGCGAATATAGGACACAGATCTAATGCTAGCTTAGCCATCATGGCATCAGCGATTCGCTGTGCAACTGGATGGCAGCTTTCAACCTTGCTTCTCCATACAAATTATTGTTTCAAAGTCAATTGTTGCTTGAAACTAGTAGGGGTATATTTACTAAAGGTCAATTTGAGTTGATTTGAATTGATTTAAAACCGATCAACATCGATGTTGTTTCACATATTACTAATGCTGAAAAAAAGCAATTAAAAAATTGTCTGTTAGTAAATGCGTGATTTAGCCCCAGAAACACAAAATTGATGTTTATTCGATTTTAATGCATTTTAAATCGATCAAAATGTATTAAAATTGATCTTTAGTAAATATGTCTAGTGTTTTTTGTCCCCTTCTCTGATGAAGATTCGCCTTCAGTAGCAGCAGCTCTAGTGTGCAAGGATTCTTCTTGGGAATCCTGGATAGGGGAGGAGTCAATTAGCCTTTGCAAATTGGATGCAATAGGACTACCTCTGAGTATAATGAGAAAAATTATGATGAAGGTGTTGATGGTGGAGATTGCATCTGCTGGGACCTATCCTTGCTGCTGCTAGCTGATGCTGGACTACTTGTCATTATTTTACAGGATTTTTGACATTTTGCTACATAACTTGAACTCCCTGCAAATGATGTAACAAGGATGAGGTACCGAGATGGTTAAGTCCCTAACTCTACTTACTTTGGCCTCACAAATGGTACAGATGGCTTGACAAATGTTGTCAGAATTTGGGTAAAACAATTCCACACGAAAGAGGTGGCTTTTTTGGTCTTATACCCAAACATGACAATGGCCTTCTTCTTATCACAGGCAAGAACTGCTGCTATTGGTGGCTGACTTTGACACAAACAGCATCCTCCTCCTGAATTTTATCAACTTCTTCTTGTCCAACACATTCATCATCAACATCCTCATTAGCATCAGATACACAAATAACCCGCTCATCCTGTGGCTTTCCTCCATAGCATCCTCAATTTCTATGTCACCATCATTACTTTTACTGCTACTCAGAAATGGAAGGAGGCTTCTCTAGGATTACAGTGTCAGAAATGTGCAAATGTGCAATTGGGAAGCTTTTTACTCTGTAATAATCCTCTACATGTTGTCTTCTTTTCTTTGATTCAGGGTTCTCAACGGAGAGCAAAGGAGTTTAATTTCTTAGTAGATATCCTTGGTGTTATACATTTTTCTCCCAATTCATCCCTGTGAGTGGCAGCTGGTCTGCCAAAGATTGGAAGTGTGTACGTTGGGTGACACAATCCTTTCAGTAGACTGTTTCAGCAGACGTAGATCGGAGAAATGCTACACAATTGGACAGGTGTTCAGGCATACATTGGGTGTTGAATCTTGTCCTGAGTATGATTGTGTCAACAGTCTGGTCTAGAGTTGGATCCCCTGTGTCATGCCTGCTGTTTAATCTGACTGGGAGCAGTCATGGGTAACTGAAGAGGAATGCACAAACCTGAGTGCCTGGACCCAGGTCTTTATCATAGAAGAAAGGGAGGTAGATATGATGACTGTGATATATAAAACACAATGTAGTCACCAGAGCGCACAAAAAACAAGGACATAGAGTTAGAATAGTAAATGCTGCCACTATATACTCATATACAATGTGACAAAAACTTCAACAAAAAGTGTGTAATAAGAGTCTCTGTGGACTATCTCCGTAGTCACAATAGGAGGGTTGCTTCGTTGTGTTCAGAAAACTTTTTTCATGAAGGTCTCCTTAATCCCATGTCACTCACGTGCACATAAAAGAAAGGAAAAAGAAAGGGACCTTCCTGGTGTATTACCATTTATTAACGTAAAACATATAAATGCAAGACATATAAAATCCACCGTATTTTGATAAAAATCAAGGTGTACCAGAAAGTGGGGGTGTAGACAAAGTACACCAAAAGCGCTATAGGGGTCCTTCCTGAGAAACAGGAACAGAGAGTCCCAAAACGATCTGCAGTGTCTTTGAAAAGAGCTTCACTTCCTGGATCAAACCTTGAACTGGAACACCAACGCGTTTCAACTGTAATTTCAGTCTTTTTCAAGGTGTAAAGAATGGTGGAGTGAAGTCCATATATATACCCTCCCTAGAGATCTCATTGGTTGATTCAACATTAATCAAAATGTACACAAATAATATTGGAAAATGGTAAAATCCACATACAATACATAAAAGACCTTATAAATATGTGCATAGAGAACAATAAACATAATTAAAACTTAGAGGCAATGTATAACGCTAAAACGGAACGCGGAAGTGGCTAGCTTCCGGTAAGTGATGACACGCACGCGTCACTTCCTGTCCATGTGAGGCGGGTGTGTAGTGAACCTTATTTCATCCGGTCTGGAGTGACACGCAAACGTCACTTCCGGTATCGTAAAAGGTAAATGCGCATCACAATAAAGGATTTGATTCCCGCTACTACCCCCAATAAAAGGTTCAATACTAGTAGCATATAAGTGTTATCAGGGTGTGTGCACAAAAAGAAAAGCCATTTGTGAATAGCTAAAAGCTTCGTGTGAAAAGAGGCCCTTTCCGCCATCTTGGATCAGGGAAAATAAATACAAAATTTTTTTTTTTTAGAATATAAAATCCTAAAAAATTAAAACTAGTAAATTAAAAAGGATAATGACAATAAAAATACATTTGTCATAAAAACCATTTTAGCTCAAAGTCTGTGTTAAGACCATTGGGTTTGAGAGTATTAAAATCAAATATATATTTCATTTCTACCTGAGCCAAACATGCTTCCTGATCTTTCTTTCTCCAATGGTTACACACCTGCCTAATTCCAATCATTTGTTTAATATTTCCAATTGAGTTGTTATGCATTTCTTTAAAATGAGCAGATAAAGAGTGGTTTTCAAAGCCCTTTTTGATATTTCTGAGGTGTTCTGACCATCTGTCTTTTAGGCAGCGGCTTGTCCGTCCAATATACCACAAACTACATGTACACTCTATTAAATAGATACAATTTTTTGTAGTACAAGTTATAAAATCTGGTATAGGGTGGGATTCCCCAGTTTTAGAATAAAAATTTTCAATTTTTGTAGTTTGTTTAGTAAAAGATCTACATACTAGGCATGTTCCACAGCGATGGAACCCTTTGGTTTTCACCCTTCCTGTTCTTTTAGGCGGGATGGCACTTTTAACAATTTTGTTCTTAATGTTAGGTGCCTACCTATAAACAAACTTGGGTTTAGGAGGAATTACTGATTTTAAAACAGGATCCCGAGTGAGTAAGTTCCAATGTCTCCGAAATTATTTTTTCAAATTCTTTGTGTTGGACATTAAAAGAAGTAATAAAGGGTAACTTAAAGGAATCTGAAGTATTCTCTTGAGAACCCATCGGTTTTAGTAGTGTTTCCCTGTCTACATTGATCATATTTTCTATATATTCATCCATTTCTTTATCAGTATATCCTTTAGCGATGAATCTATTTTTATATGTATCGATTTGATCTTGGAAAACTTTCACATCCGTACAATTTCTTCTTATCCTTCTGACCTGACCTTTCGGGATATTTCTAAGCCAATTCATGTGGTGATTACTTTTACAATCTATATAGGCGTTGCAATCCGTAGCTTTAGAATAGTTACGGGTTTTGAGAATATTATTCTCCACATAAAAAGTAAGATCCAGAAAGTTTACTTCCACCTTACTAGAATTATAAATTAATTCAATATTAAAGGTGTTTGGTTCCAAGGTTTTTTTAAAGGATTCTAATGTAATTTCATCTCCCTTCCATATGAACCAAATGTCGTCTATATATCTATACCAATAGACTATATTCTCCAAAAAAGGATTATTATTCCAGATAAACATTGTTTCCCAGAACCCCATGAAGAGGTTGGCATACGAGGGCGCAAACCGAGTGCCCATGGCCGTTCCTCTCGTTTGCATGTAATAATTTCCTAAATAACAGAAAAAATTATTCTTCAAAATGAATTCAATGCCCTCCTCAAGAAAACTTATTTTTTCTGTTGCTAACTCTCCCCTTTTCAAAAAATAATCGACAGCCTCTAGGCCCTTATTATGGTCAATGATAGTGTAGAGACTTTTGACGTCGGCAGTCACTAACAGAAAATCTTCATCCCATATGATGTCTTTGGTCTTATTTAGTATGTCAGAAGTATCTTTAATATAAGACCTAAGTTTAAGTACTTCCGGTTGTAGGTGGTGATCAACAAAGTGAGATAGATTAGCCGTTATCGAGTTCATCCCTGCTACAATTGGACGTCCTGGTGGATTACAAAGATCCTTATGTATCTTCGGGAGAATGTAGAATACTGGAATAGTAGGTGGTGAGATGACCATATATTGCATTTCATGGTCTGTGATAGTACCTGAATCCTTATACCTTGCTAGTAGATTTAATAAGAGTTTCTCAATTCTATCACTAGGATTGTTTTTAAGTAGCTTGTAAGTGTCTGTGTCATTCAGCTGTCTCATCACCTCTGTATTGTAATTACTGGTGTCCATAATCACTATACTCCCACCTTTGTCAGCTGGCTTTATGACAATCTCTGGGTTATTTCCTAGATCTTTGAGGGCCTTTCTTTCCTTATATGTAAGATTGTCCCTTTCATAAGGCTTCTTTTTCATTTTTATACCCTCTAAATCCATACTGACTGCCCTCGTAAAGCTGTCAACAAAACACCACGGTTAAAGGTGGGATTAAAAGTGGATCTAGGTTTGAATAACTCTCTTTCACTCTTCCCTTCGGTATTCGTACTGAGGAAGTATTTTTTAATGGACAATTTTCTGACAAATTTTTGTAGGTCAAGATAGGTACCAAATTTATCAAGTTGATTATTTGGGGCAAATTTTAACCCCTTTGCCAATACAGAATTTTCTTCCTTAGTAAGTATATGAGTACTTAAATTGAAAACTTTCATACATGTTTCTTCCTCTATAGGATCCTGATTAGTGACCGGAAGACATTTCTTCTCTTTTTTCTTGCCCCCCCTGCAACCCCGTGAAGATTTAGTTTTGTGTTTTCTGGGTTTTCTTATTTATTCCAATTCCTTCTCCTTCTGTTCCTGTCTAAAAAATCACGTTTGTTCATATGTTGAAATCTATTGTAGGTGGGTAGGGGACTTCTTGATCTTCTTCCATCATTTATATGCCACTCGTCTTTGATATATAAGGAATCCCTAGAAGTACTTCTTGGACGACGTCTATAAGAGTTCTGAAACCTAGGAAGACGTTTTTCATATCTATTATTTTTCTTTTGTCCTTGATAATGTGTCCTGGAACTGGACGGATATTCCCATTCGTCCTTTCTGAAACTGACTCTTCTTGGTTTAATGTTCTCTCTACGGTCTCTCCTCTGATACCTTTCTTCTCGTTGTACCTCCTCAGAGAAGCTTTCTTCTAGGTCATCTATGTCACAAGTACAATCCTCATCATATGAATTAGACTGTCCCTTTTTACTGGGAGTATCTAACTTGCTTTCTTCATTCTGACGAGAGTGGTCAGTTCTAGTGTTGATCTTTGTATTCATATTTAACTCTTTAAGATCTCTCTTAAATTTTCTCTGTTTACGGAGAATAATTTCTTTTTCTTTCCTTACAATTCTACTTTCCATTTCTCTTTCTCTATGAATATAATCTTCTGATTCCCTATATGGTGTAAGTACTGTGGTTAGGTGATTGATTTTTTCTTCCAAAGTTGATAAATCCTTTTTTCTTTGTTGTATAATTAATTGCATTAATGAAACTGAACAATCTTCTAATATTTTATTCCATCTTTCATAAAATTCATTATCCATATTCCTAGAGGTAGATTTTTTCTGTATCGTTAAACCCCTAGGTATAATCTGATGGGAAATGTAGTTCTCAAGTGTAACTACCTCCCACCAGGTTTTACTCTCTTGAATTAAAATGTTCTCTAAATTGCACATATTAAGGTCTAAATCCTCTTCTGTAGTATCCAAATGGTCATCTATAAAATCATTGGTCTTAAAAATAGTATTAATTAGTAGCTTTCGCTGATCCCTATATCCTAGCATGATGCAGCGGACCCGTATGTAGGGAAAACAAGTATAAACAATAAAAATATATGGATCTGCGCTTCACAGTAGGCAGCTACTGATGGCAAAAGGTAATCCCTAATATTACCCCAAAAGAGATATATAAAACACAATGTAGTCACCAGAGCGCACAAAAAACAAGGACATAGAGTTAGAATAGTTTTCCAAGATCAAATCGATACATATAAAAATAAATTCATCGCTAAAGGATATACTGATAAAGAAATGGATGAACATATAGAAAATATGATCAATGTAGACAGGGAAACACTACTAAAACCGATGGGTTCTCAAGAGAATACTTCAGATTCCTTTAAGTTACCCTTTATTACTTCTTTTAATGTCCAACACAAAGAATTTGAAAAAATAATTCGGAGACATTGGAACTTACTCACTCGGGATCCTGTTTTAAAATCAGTAATTCCTCCTAAACCCAAGTTTGTTTATAGGAAGGCACCTAACATTAAGAACAAAATTGTTAAAAGTGCCATCCCGCCTAAAAGAACAGGAAGGGTGAAAACCAAAGGGTTCCATCGCTGTGGAACATGCCTAGTATGTAGATCTTTTACTAAACAAACTACAAAAATTGAAAATTTTTATTCTAAAACTGGGGAATCCCACCCTATACCAGATTTTATAACTTGTACTACAAAAAATTGTATCTATTTAATAGAGTGTACATGTAGTTTGTGGTATATTGGACGGACAAGCCGCTGCCTAAAAGACAGATGGTCAGAACACCTCAGAAATATCAAAAAGGGCTTTGAAAACCACTCTTTATCTGCTCATTTTAAAGAAATGCATAACAACTCAATTGGAAATATTAAACAAATGATTGGAATTAGGCAGGTGTGTAACCATTGGAGAAAGAAAGATCAGGAAGCACGTTTGGCTCAGGTAGAAATGAAATATATATTTGATTTTAATACTCTCAAACCCAATGGTCTTAACACAGACTTTGAGCTAAAATGGTTTTTATGACAAATGTATTTTTATTGTCATTATCCTTTTTAATTTACTAGTTTTAATTTTTTAGGATTTTATATTCTAAAAAAAAAAAAAAAAAAAAAATTTTGTATTTATTTTCCCTGATCCAAGATGGCGGAAAGGGCCTCTTTTCACACGAAGCTTTTAGCTATTCACAAATGGCTTTTCTTTTTGTGCACACACCCCTGATAACACTTATATGCTACTAGTATTGAACCTTTTATTGGGGGTAGTAGCGGGAATCAAGTCCTTTATTGTGATGCGCATTTACCTTTTACGATACCGGAAGTGACGTTTGCGTGTCACTCCAGACCGGATGAAATAAGGTTCACTACACACCCGCCTCACATGGACAGGAAGTGACGCGTGCGTGTCATCACTTACCGGAAGCTAGCCACTTCCGCGTTCCGTTTTAGCGTTATACATTGCCTCTAAGTTTTAATTATGTTTATTCTTCTCTATGCACATATTTATAAGGTCTTTTATGTATTGTATGTGGATTTTACCATTTTCCAATATTATTTGTGTACATTTTGATTAATGTTGAATCAACCAATGAGATCTCTAGGGAGGGTATATATATGGACTTCACTCCACCATTCTTTACACCTTGAAAAAGACTGAAATTACAGTTGAAACGCGTTGGTGTTCCAGTTCAAGGTTTGATCCAGGAAGTGAAGCTCTTTTCAAAGACACTGCAGATCGTTTTGGGACTCTCTGTTCCTGTTTCTCAGGAAGGACCCCTATAGCGCTTTTGGTGTACTTTGTCTACACCCCCATTTTCCGGTACGCCTTGATTTTTATCAAAATACGGTGGATTTTATATGTCTTGCATTTATATGTTTTACGTTAATAAATGGTAATACACCAGGAAGGTCCCTTTCTTTTTCCTTTCTTTTATGTGCACGTGAGTGACATGGGATTAAGGAGACCTTCATGAAAAAAGTTTTCTGAACACAACGAAGCAACCCTCCTATTGTGACTACGGAGATAGTCCACAGAGACTCTTATTACACACTTTTTGTTGAAGTTTTTGTCACATTGTATATGTGTATATAGTGGCAGCATTTACTATTCTAACTCTATGTCCTTGTTTTTTGTGCGCTCTGGTGACTACATTGTGTTTTATATATCTCTTTTGGGGTAATATTAGGGATTACCTTTTGCCATCAGTAGCTGCCTACTGTGAAGCGCAGATCCATATATTTTTATTGTTTATGATGACTGTGATGTCAGGAGGAACCGATGATGGGACCGCTAGACAATGATAATAATCCACAAGAGTAGATTACTTGATATTAATAGTAAAAGTCCATAGAAGAATATACTGGATCAACATAGACAATCGGTAAGGACCGATGTTGGCACTGGATAGTGACCGATAGTAGAACTTGATATTGATGGTTGATGAGAAGCAAGATGAATGCTTGATAGGAATTGATGATAACTTTATTAACGATGATCGGTAAGAACCGATGTTCGAACTTGAAAGGAGTTGATTATAAGTTTATTAGAGATGGTTGGTAGGATCCAATGTTGGTAGAAATCAATGATGACTTTATTAGAGATGATCGGTTGGAACCAATGTTGATATGAAACCATGTTGATTGAGAGATAATTCCCAATGATGGTAACCAAACTCCAATGGTCGGAGAGATATTTCCCGATGGCAAATCCAGACTGCAGCTGAAGGAATGAGAATAATTCCCAAAGGCAAATCCAGACTGCAACAATCGATGGTGGAGTTGATCGAATATGAAGATAATTGATTAGGACGGACTGCGCCGTTCAGAATAGCAATACTTCAGTGGAACCAACGTTGTACTGGCTGAGGAGTTCAGTCCGAGGAAAGAATTTATAGGGTTGGACTCCGGGTGATAGGTTGGTGCAAGCAGACCTGAAGACCATGCTCTGAGTGGATAAAATGACATCATTTGTAGCTGTTTTTTTATTTATTTTTAAAAATACAGATCCAAACCAAAACACATGGGGATTGGCGCACATCTTTAGTCCATATTAGTAGTTGTTATCCAGAGTCACTTAAAGCCGTTTGAGAGCAGCTGAATGGGGGCACCACCTCATAGGGGCGCCGAAATGCATTACCACATGGAGGACAGTACCACAACCTGGCAGTATTTCGCTGCCTCTGGTCTGTCCTCTCACTGGCTCAATCCACCGTTTGGCCACCATGGAGCTACAGTATAGGTCTCGTGGGATACTGCAGCTGCTGCATCAACATCTCAAGAGACTTGCTTGAAGGACTCTGCACTGCAGCCTGCCCCAAATCCCTGCTCCCTGCAGCCTGAATCTCTCTATCTCCTTGCATTGTAACTCAAATTCCCCCTTCCCTCTGCTCACTGTACCCCACCTTCCCCCTGCAGCTAGAAGCCACACTTTCCCCTGCAGGGCAGCACAAATCACCCCTTCCCTCTGCAGACTGACACCAACTTTCCCCCTGCAGCTGGATGCCCCCTGTAGTGCAGCTTCCCCTGGCAAACTGAAACCCCACTTCCCCCTGCGGCTAGAAGACTCCCTCTACAGTACAGCCCAATTAAACAGAGCTGGCCCTAGCCATTTTGGTGCCCTAGGCAAAATTTTGAGTTGTGCCCCCTAGCAGATAATCCCACCACCAATTTATCAGCGAAGCATAACCCCTTTAGCGGTTGACAAAAGTCCAGGAATGATGATGTTCGTCCGTGCAAGATGACGTTTTGCCTCTTTCTGAGTTCCGTTTTTTTGGAGGGAAAAATCCGAACTCCACGTGCAAACTCGAACCTATCCAAGCCTGCACATCCCTAGTGTGTATGTATGTATATATAATTATATATACATATAGCTGTGCTTTATATTATTTGTGTTTTCTACTTATTGAATCGGATCTCACCGAGTCTTCTTACCTGCGCAGCAGCCTGCGACCTGCATTATTTTACAATGGCTAGCTGTGGCTGGGACAAGATGGAGGCGGAGCTGTGAGTTGTTACTCACGGCTCTGCTCCGCAAAGGCCCATGGGAGGTGTGGCAGCAGCTGGGCATGCACAGCATGCCCTCCAATGGCCATCTTAGATCCTCCAACCTGTACTAATAAGGGGCCGGGCGGATGCGGACGCCGATCACATGACCGGCCGCCGCCTGGCTATCCGCTACGCCGCCCAATCGGAGAGCTCCGATCGCGGCAGCGCGCTGGGGGAATGGGTAGCTGACTGTGCCGGTGGGCTCTGGGTAGGTGGGAGCCCACGGGACTGGGAGCAGCGGCTATCGGCAGCTGGGGGGGAGGACTGTGACAGACAGGCAGAAGAGCTCAGCCCTGCTTGATGGAGTGCCCCTAACATGCTGAGTCACCCCTAGGCATTTGCTTATAATGCCTATGCCTAGGGGCAGCTCTGCAAATAACCCCCTTTTCCCTGCAGGCAGAAACTCACCTTCCGCTGAAGTACAGCCCGAAACCTCCCTTCTCCCTGCAGACAGAAACTCACCTTCCCCTGAAGTACAGCCCAAAACCTCCCTTCCTCCTGCAGACAGAAACTCACCTTCCGCTGAAGTACAGCCCAAAACCTCCCTTCCTCCTGCAGACAAAAACTCACCTTCCCCTGAAGTACAGCCCGAATCCTCCCTTCTCCCTGCAGACAGAAACTCACCTTCCCCTGAAGTACAGCCCCAATCCTGCACACAGAAACACACCTTCCCCTGAAGTGCAGCCCTCTCCACCCCAAATTCAGCCTGCAGACATAAATCCACCTTCCCCTGCAGCTAGAAGCCCCCACCCCCCTGCAGTCTGAAATCCCTCTTGCCTCTGCAGTCCGAATCCCCTCTCCTCCCTGCTCCCTGAAACTTTATAGTTTCTGCAGCTGCCTGCACTTTAAAGAATTAGGAATAGTGAAGACAATAGTGAGACAGCTACAGTACACCCCAGTCTCCACGTCATGGGCACATTGGTAAGTCAATGCTTTTTTTGCAGGTATTATGGTATGTGAATATGGCACCTCTGTGTGGCTGTTATAAGCAACGGTGCCTCATGCCTCTGTTGAGGTAGTACCTCTGTGTACTTAATTTCTTCACCCATGCCCACATTCGTTCATTACTGTTGTGCCCTCAGACACCGTCGTGTGTCTGTCACCTTGTTGGGTTTGACCCTTCATTTGTCCACCCTATTTGGTGTTTGTTTTTACCTCCCCATCTGTGCTCTGTTGTGGGGATATCTGTTTGTTACTTTTCTACCCATTTCCCATGCTTTGTGCATATACAGCAGTGCTGAAGTGGTCCCTGGCTCCGCTCCTGCACCTATGGTATGCTCTGACAATGTGTACTGCTGGTGTGCACATCCGATAGATGCTTTCCCGGTCTCCCAGGTTACCTGTGATGTGCTACAGAGGACTGACATGTTGTGAGCTGGGAGTCTCTGTCAGGGCTTCCCATTCACTGAGCACCTTTTCCATGATCCTCGCCCACTACACGGGTGGAGCTGTGTTGTTGTTTAATTACTCACAGTCTTTACTACCTGGCTTTCTCATTGTGTCTGTATGCCCCTGATGAAAACTGCATTGGAGCAGTTGAAACTGGCTGTTGGGCCTCTGCTGCCATTTTGTCCACTTTGTTTGCGATAGAACTTTAATAAATCTACTTTCTTTGTTGACCAGATAAAAACAAAAATAAGACACACAACACGTCACACAAGGGAAAATGCCCACAAACAGGCAAAGTATAGAGCCCTCGCCAACCAATATGCCCGATCCAAGCATAGCAGCATCCACTAGATTGGAGGAGGCAACCAGCTCAAATATTAGAAAAAAAACCCTTGAAAGGCCATTGAAAGAGCCAAGTTTAACCAAATCATCTCGTAACCTGATAAGGTCACAGGGTGCTGGTGCTAATATTGTTCTATGAAGCCCCCATGCTGTTTCAATCACGTGGCATCCCTCGCAAATCCGCTCCTGAAGCCTAAATGACTTTGCCTCTTCACTGTTGGGCTTGGCATCACCCAGCATGCGGTCAGCAATGTAATCACCTGCAAAAGATGGAAGCACTGCATCGAAGGCTGCGGCCCCTGGAAAGAAACACAGAAACACTAGCCACAGAAGCCCTCAGCAAGAAGCTTGGGAAATGGTTGGAAACTCCACATGAAGGAATACACAGGTTAAAACCAAAATCTGCAAAATAAATGCCCCATAGTGGAAGCTATTGCTGTAGCTAGCACTCCCGGCACCCGGTGCATGCCATGTCCCCTCAGCATGACGTCACGTGGATGGGGCGTGGCCTGCACCCGGCGCCGGGAGCAGATGATTACAGCAATGCAGGAGCATCCTCAGGATGCTGTAAGGGCAGCGTTGTGAATGTCTGGGGCGTCCCAGCACATCTTAGAGATGTGCTTTATTCTGGTCCCAATCACCTGACATCTTTCTGTGGTATCCAAACAGCACATAGCATTGGAAGAAAATAATAATGATGAGGCATTAGATTGGAAATGCAAACTATATTTAATTTAAGTTGGGGACCCCTAAGGTGTGAAACTGAGAATTTGAAACAAAATTGTTTCTCATGTAAGGTTTTATGTATGTACATGTAATATATATTGTCTGTATATAATATCATATTAAAGTAATTATTGTGTGTATGATTTAATTTATATTGTGTTTATGGGATGTAGTGAATATACCTCCAATCGGGATACCGGCAGTCGAAATACACGCGCCGGATTCCCGACTTGCCGCCACAACACCACCTCTGGCATCCCAACATCAGTTGAGATGCCGACGCCGGAATCCCAACAGCCGGCATCCCGATCGTAAGTATAGCATAATTATATAGGTTTAGGCACCACAGGGGGGTTAGAGTTAGGCTGCGGTGAGGGGGGAGGTCACAGAGTTCCCAGATGCCACTTCCGATGTGCGGCTGTCACAAGCCACCGCTCTGCGTATGCAGGGCGAGGCGAACGCCGGGTGAGCGTTCGCGGATGCACCTCCTGCCGCCTGTCCGTCATTTCCATCTATCAGCACAGAAGGTGTAATGGTTAGCGTTACTGCCTCACAGCACTGAGGTCATGGGTTCGGTTCCCACTATGGCCTTAACTGTGTGGAGTTTGTATATTCTCCCTGTGCTTGCGTGGGTTTCCTCCAGGTACTCCGGTTTCCTCCAACACTCCAAAAATATACTGGTAGGTTAATTGGCTCCCCACAAAAATTTACCATAGTGTGTATGTTTGTGAGTGCGTGGTAGGGAATAAAGATTGTAAGCTCCATTGGGGCAGGGACAGATATGAATGGTAAGAAATTCTCTGTACAGCGCTGCGGAATATGTGTGCGCTATATAAATAACTGGTAATAAATAAAATAAATAAATAAATAAATCTGCTGTTTGTGTCATCTCTGTGTCTGAGAGTGCGCAGTCCTGCGTGCGCTGCTTGTGTCAACCCGGTGGCAGAGGCCGCACTGCTGTCTACAAGGGGTGCACAGTTTTGTGTACGCTGCTTGTGTCAACTCGATGGCACAGGCCGCACTCTAGCGTATGCTGCTTGTGTCAATTCGGAGACACAGGCCCAACTCCAGTGTCAGCTGCTTGTGTCAACCAGGTGGCATAGGCCGCATCCAGCCAAGTTTACCAGCCCTCAAGGCTGCTACTCTGCTCAGAGACAGCTACTCAGCCCAAAGGCTGCTACATGGCCCAAAGGCCGCATCCAGCCAAGCTTACCAGCCCTCAAGGCTGCTACGCTGCCCAGAGGCTGCTACTCTGCCCAAAGGCAGCAACACGGCCCAAAAGCTGCATCAGGCCAAGTTTTCCAGCCCTCAAGGCTGCTACACAGCCCAAAGGCTGTTTCACAGCTCAAAAGCTGAATCTTTTTCTTTGGCCCATAGGGCACGACTTGTCAATTCCAGCCCTCAAGGCTGTTGCTGGATTCTGTTGGTGAAAACCACCTTTAACTATACCTCAGATCCTAAAAGCGGCTTATATGCAGCACTTTATCCCTTAAATTATGATAGATGGAATACTCTAGTGGTGCATACACACGGTCAGATTTTCTGTCAGATCTGAACGATAACGAATTGAAAAATCGTTCAAACGTTCATATCTGAAAGAAAATTTGACATGTGAGCCTGCAACGATAAACAATGCGCGTTCCCACTTGTCAGATATCTGACATCTGATGTGTTTGCAGTCAGATTTGGACGATTCGATTCATTTTAATACAGTCTAAAATCGTTCAATCGTTCAAATAGTTCAAATCATTGGTAAAATCGTTCAAATCGTTCATCTGACATATCTGATCGTGTGTATGCACCTTAATATTGAAAAAGCTATTTCCCTTTTCATATTGGTGCTTGGGAAAGAACTGTGCCACTCAGTATATTTGTGTGAAATGTATTGCCGGTTGCTGGTCATGGGAACTGTCACTTGACCGGGTATACACGGTATATAGGATTGGACGGTTTTATATAACCCACTTATCTTGAAAAATAAGTCATACTTCGAAACGGGTTGGGGGACTAAGGAGAACGCCTTCCCTGCTATGCATACTACCTTGCTATGTTAGTTACATTATTTTCTTTGTGAGTGTTTTAAACCACGGTATATAATAAATACAGAAAATAATATACTAGGTAGATACCACCTTGTTTACATGTTTTAGTTCTGTGGAATATTGCCTGGGGAGGAACAGGAGAGCTACACCCCATACTATTTCTTATACTCCTATACTGGTGAGTGCATACTGTAAATAAAAAAATTATTAAAATCATCAAGTGGCATTTATATCACACGTTACAGTGTTTATGATCTGCTTGTATATATTCGATGTGGAAACCAATCCTGAGGCACAACTACTGTAAGTGGATTTCAATCCTTATATTACTGTAGTATAATTATTATTATTATCCTTTATCTATATGATGCCACAGGGGGTCCACTTACTTGTGTGTGGGCTTTCTATCTCCGTCAACTTACCACTAAAGGTGCAGAACGATATCTATCAATGATATGAACAATAACGATATCGTTCAACAATATATCGTTCATATCATTCCATGTGTATGTAATGAATGACCAACGATGCACGCTCCCGCTGGACGATAACGATATCGTCCATCGTCCATGCATGCAGGCCAACCTGGACGATATTGTTAATTTTCCATATGAGAGAACGATCGTTGGTCGTTGATGATATCTTTGGTGTGTGGATGAACAATATCGTTCATCCAGCACACCTGGGATTTCAAGGGAGATTGTTCGCTGAAAGGATCGTGCCGTGTGTACCCAGCATAAGACTTTATGTCTTCAGATAATATACATAACGCATATATACATTTATATAATATACAACATATACCACTACAATATTTAATATATATATAGTTATATATATATATATATATATATATCTATATATATATTAGGGGTGTGCACCGGCCACTTTTCGTGTTTTGTGTTTTGGTTTTGGATCTGGATCTTTCTTCGTGTTTTGGATCTGGATTGGTTTTGCCAAAACCACCCTTCCGTGTTTTGGGTTCTGGGTTTTGTGTTTTGGATCTGTATTTTTTTGAAAAAAAGCATAAAAACAGCTAAAATCACAGAATTTGTGGGTTTTTCTGCTCCTATGCTATTATTAACCTCAATAACCTTAATTTCCACTCATTTCCAGTCTATTCTGAACACCTCACACCTCACAATAGTGTTTTTATATCCAAAAGGTTGCACCGAGGTAGCTGGATGACTATGCTAAGAGATACGAGTGGGCGGCACAAACACGTGGTCCATCTAGGAGTGACACTGCAGTGGCAGACAGGATGGCAGTTTGAAAAACTAGGCCCCAAACAGTACATAATTCAAAGAAAAAAAAGAGGTGCAAGATGGAATTGTCCTTGGGCCCTCCCACCCACCCTTATGTTGTATAAACAGGACACTCTTTCGGAGTACACACTGGAGGGGGGGCAACTCAGGTAAAATAGAGCCAGTTTGTACAGGGACCTCCAAATTGCTTCTTTTTCCTGCCAGTACAGGTACGGACTGTCTGACATGCCTACTTGGATGTTGTCACCGATGTAATCCTTTAACAGACAGACGCACGCTTGTCGCTGCTGCTTTAAGGATGCAGGTGCGGCTACAGCCCACACATTTCACAAAGACAGAAAAAAAAGAAGAATATTTTTATTGTTTGTGGAGCGCACTTTGAGGGTTACACCACCCTTTAACAGACAGACGCACGCTTGTCGCTGCTGCTTTAAGGATGCAGGTGTGGCTACAGCCCACACATTTCACAAAGACAGAAAAAAAAGAAGAATATTTTTATTGTTTGTAGAGCGCACTTTGAGGGTTACACCACCCTTTAACAGACAGACGCACGCTTGTCGCTGCTGCTTTGAGGACAGTATCATATGCAGTGACAGTAGACTTGTCAGAAATTGTTGGCACGTCCTTCAGTCCGGACCAGATGTCCAAACCGACCCTTGACTTATGACACAGGTGCACGCTTGACGCTGCTACTGTGTTGATGCAGATGCGGCTACATCGCACACAAGTCACAAACACATCAAAAAAATAGTTTTTTTTTTTTTGGAGCACTTTGAGGGTTACACCACCCTTTACAAGACAGGCGCACGCTTGTCGATGCTGCTTTGAGGATGCAAGTGCTGCTACAGCCCACACAATTCACAAAGAAAGAAAAAAAAAAGAATATTTTTATTGTTTGTGGAGCGCACTTTGAGGGTTACACCACCCTTTAACAGACAGACGCACGCTTGTCGCTGCTGCTTTGAGGATGCAAGTGCGGCTACAGCCCACACAATTCACAAAGACAGAAAAAAAAGAATATTTTTATTGTTTGTGGAGCGCACTTTGAGGGTTACACCACCCTTTAACAGACAGACGCACGCTTGTCACTGCTGCTTTAAGGATGCAGGTGCGGCTACAGCCCACACATTGCACAAAGACAGAAAAAAAAATAAGAATTTTTTTAATGTTTGTGGAGCGCACTTTGAGGGTTACACCACCCTTTAACAGACAGACGCACGCTTGTCGCTGCTGCTTTGAGGATGCAAGTGCGGCTACAGCCCACACAATTCACAAAGACAGAAAAAAAAATAAGAATTTTTTTATTGTTTGTGGAGCGCACTTTGAGGGTTACACCACCATTTAACAGACAGATGCATGCTTGTCGCTGCTGCTTTGAGGATGCAGGTGGAATCTAGATGGGATTTGGAACCGGGGACACACTACCTCCATCAATTGTCTAAATCCCACTGCACTAATGGCGAATACCAGACGCACGTCTAACACCAACATAGCAGTCAAGGCCTCAGTTATATGTTTTGCTTCAGGATGACTGCTGTCGTACTTCATCCTCATCGCTAGGGACTGTTGGAGGGTCAATTGTTTAGTAAAAGTAGTGGTGTTCCTACTTCCTCTCTGGGATGATGAACAACTCCAAGCAGCAGCAACAGCACTAGGAGGAAGTGGTTCTTGATCTTTCCCTATTTTATTTTTATCGGAGAAAGTTTGGTCCTCCATTTATGTTATATTGATATATACGTGCGGCGAAGGCGCACACAAACACAGAAAATATTTTTTTTATTTTTGCTGGAGAGTAGTGCACTTTGTGGGTTACACCACCCTTTAAGAAATGAGCCAGCCGGCTCTTTACTTATGGGACACAGGTGCACGCTTGGCGCTGCTCCTTTGTTGATGCACGTGCAGCCACAGTGCACACACTTCACAAACACTGAAAATATTTTTTTTATTTGGTTTGGAGTGTACTTTGGGGGTTACAGCACCCTTTAACGGTCAAGCCAGCCGGCTCTTTACTTATGACATAGGCGCACGCTTGGCACTACTTTGTTGATGCACGTGCGGCTACTGCGCACACAATTCACAAACACAGAAAATATTTTTTTATTTGGTTTGGAGTGTACTTTGGGGGTTACAGCACCCTTTAACGGTCAAGCCAGCCGGCCCTTTACTTATGACACAGGCGCACGCTTGGCACTACTTTGTTGATGCACGTGCGGCTACTGTGCACACAATTCACAAACACAGAAAATATTTTTTTATTTGGTTTGGAGTGTACTTTGGGGGTTACAGCACCCTTTAATGGTCAAGCCAGCCAGCCCTTTACTTATGACACAGGCACACGCTTGGCACTACTTTGTTGATGCACGTGCGGCTACTGCGCACACAATTCACAAACACAGAAAATATTTTTTTATTTGGTTTGGAGTGTACTTTGGGGGTTACAGCACCCTTTAACGGTCAAGCCAGCTGGCCCTTTACTTATGACACAGGCACACGTTTGGCACTACTTTGTTGATGCACGTGCGGCTACTGCGCACACAATTCACAAACACAGAAAAAATATGTTTTTTTTTAGCACTTGGGGGGAGCACCCCTGAATGACAGAGCACCCCCTGGACAACACTACAGCACCCCTTTAGGACTGGGACACTGCACAGGACTTTGGAGTGGACACAGCCCCTATGGACAACTGAATGCACAACACAGTCCGGCCAGCCCCTATGGACTTTGAAGTAGTGGACACAGCCCCTCTGGAAAACAGCAGCACAGCACAACACAGCCAGCCCCTATGGACTTTGAAGTAGTGGACACAGCCCCTATGGACAACAGCAGCACAGCGCAGCACAACACTACTCTGCACTACACTACACAGCCCAGCCAGCCCTAACTCCCACCCTCCCTCTTCACTGTCCACAGCCGAGTGAGAAAATGGGGCCGACGCGGGTACCTTATATAGGATCCAAAACCCGCGAGATCCGGAAGGCGGGATGATGAAGTTTTGCCTCGATTTCAGATCCGAGTCAGGCGGGAAAAGTCGAGCCTGACTCGGATCGGCCTCGGATCGGGGTGGCTCGGGGGGGTTCGGATTTCAGAAATCCGAACCCGCTCACCCCTAATATATATATATCATATACATAATAGACATATATATATATATATATCACACAATTCACAAATGCACAACCTAGAATAAATATGTGTACACATATACAAGAATAGTGTGGAACCGGTAGTGACGCTGACCGGCACCCGAGAGTGAGGCTTGTACTGCAACCGGGATCGGGAACCAAGCAGCTGTTTATACGGAATGGGAGTGAAATGCCGATGGTTGTGTAGTCGCCGGTTCAAACCCTGACAGTGCTAGCCCGACGCGGAGGAAATCCCGACAGCGGAGGTAAGTAATCTAACCCTTCCCTTTCCGCCCCTAACCCTAACCCTCCTTTAGGGGTGCCTAACCCTAACATCCTCCCCTATTGCCTAACCCTTACCTCCCCCCGTTAGTGCCTAAACCTAACCCCCCCTCCCTGCACCCTAAACCTAACCCTCCAGGGACTCCCTAACCCTCCCCTAGTGCCTAAACCTAACCCCCCTTCCCCTACCCTAAACCTAAACCTCCCCGGCTACATCGCTTCTTACCTCCGGCGCTGGACGATCGGTCCGGTATCCTGTCAGGGTTTCGGATTTTTAGACTATTCACCATTGTGTGCATCCTGCATTTTTGTCTCCGCAACTAGACACTGCCCCTGGGGAGGGGGAAAGAGGAGTGCTGCATTATAAAGTGGTGGGACGGTGCTGCAGAGCACATCTATACAAACTGGCATAATTGTTGATGTGCAGAGAGGACTATCTGTGCTACACACATATCCATTGTATACAACATATATATATATATATATATACACATATATATATAAAATTATTGTTTACTTATAAGGCGCCACAAGCGTTCCACTGCAACTTACAAAGTACATAAATAAATTAGTGACCAATGAGTTACAGTACAGAACAATACAAAGCAGGACAAGGACATGGATAATATAAATTGCTACATTAGTGATCATAACACCAAAATAAGGAACAGAGCATAAGCAACCAACTGACTAAAAAGCGCAACAAAGCAGCCTGGAGTTATAAAATCCAAGGTCACCCTAAGGACCTAATATAAAGATTAAAATGCAACAAAAGTAGGTAAAAACAAATCCTGGCGCTAATGACTGGAAGTTATTGCTGGAAAATCCGGAAGTGGTCTCCGAGTCATGCTCCACGTGCCTCACATCGTGGCTCAATAGTTCATTAACTGGCCACAGACATTTAAATTGTTTTAAAACAATAGTTTGTATCAAATTCCGAAAGAAAAATCATTAACTGGTTACCTCAGTATCTATTTCAGAATAAGGGATATGTTTAATATGTTAATTCATTTTGTCATCTTCTTTTTTATATTTATAAGGAGTATTACCCTTTTCTGCCTAAAGTGGGCTCCTTTGAAAATTTGGAAGATCGGAGGCTTAAAGAGAATCATCGAAAGTCTGTGGCCAGTTAATGAACTATTGAGCAACGATGTGAGGCACGTGTAGCACGACTCGGAGACCACTTCCGGTTTCTCCATCAGTAACTTTCGGTCCCGAAGATAACGATCCCCGCTATCCAACAAAGAGAATAACATCATCCATTTCATGTGCTGGGGGGCATACAGCCATGTCTTTATAACTGTCCTTTGAATCACCAAAGGAGGCAAGGAGTACAAGGACAGGAGAACGATCACTGCATAAACATACCAGCAGGGTTGCTGCTATTTCCAAGTTGGAGAAAGGACCTCTGTGACGTATCCACCACGTGACCGCTGCAGGAGGCTGGACCGCTCCTGCATTACCATCCACTAGGGCATAGAGGGGGAATAAATAATTGTGGCGAGCGCAGCGAGCCACCGTGCCCAAAGCGTGGCGAGCGCAGCGAGCCCGCGAGGGACACTTTTGGTCCACCGTTACCATCCCGCCCCTCCCCCTTTCAGTCCGGGTCACGTGGGTGTGACGTCACAGGTCCATCTGCGCTGTATAGTCTAGTTCTAACCATACCAGCAGTGCAAAACCGTAGGTTCAGGACCGCGTCACTTCCGGTTTCCTGTTTGATACGCGGTCTCATGTATTCATAAGGCCATTCACAGAGTAGTAAGGATAACCCTGAGGAAGAGCGTTAGCTCGAAATGCATTGGCACTATCCACAACTGCTCCATGCCTGAATCAAGAGGACTATCCAGCTTTCCACCTCAAGTAAGACATGCAGGGGTAACATCCGGAGTTACCTTGCCTGCACCCCACATTTTCCTTGGTGGATATCTGGTAAAGTGTGCCACCCTGTGGCTGTATATATGCTGTGTTTACCTTTTTCAGCTATTTTCTTGCACAGTCACTTTAGCCATGTTTGCATTTTATCTCCCATATACCATCCTGATGTTCTTTTATGCTCTTAAATTAGAGTTATTGTTTTTATATTACATCAACATTTTTACTATTTTATTAATAAATTTTCATCTATGGAATTACACTATTTCTATATATTTTTTTCTTTTTTATGATGAAAAAATCTGATAAAATAATGAAAAAAAGAAACCTTCTATATGGAAAGTATTTTTTATTTTTAGAGTCATTAGTGCCAGGAGTTGTTATTACACTTCTATATTGATTTCCATTGTACAGACTGATTTCCCCAAAATGTGCTGTACTTTTCGTTGGCTTCGCCATGTGCAGTTTTCGCACATATGCATTTTCACGCCTTTTTGATAGGGCGAAAAACAGGAGCGCGCATTGCTAAAATACGCAAAAACATCACACCAAAACTGGCGAATAGTGCGAAAACTTCTCTGGCGTTAAGTTTTTGTTTTATCGCGGTTGATTGAATCTGGCCCTATATAGCATAATAGATAATCATATAACAAAGGATCTAACATAAGGCTTGTGCATACGGGTGTGTTATAGACTGACGGCCCCCTATCTTCGCTCACATTGCATCCCAAATTGTATATACTAATTCCCTCCACCCCGATGTGCCAACATTCTAGGTGTACTTATTCGAATCAGGGGACAGTGGAGTCGCTGGAGGAGAGCGCAGAGCTAGCCTGACTCATACTCTGGCAGCTGCATAGAGTGCCGGGCAAAGGAGTGCTGCCGGCCACCGGGAAGAGAGGAGGGGGCCCCGCACGGGGAGTGCACACAGGCCCCCTCCTCTCTTAAGAAGCCCCTGACCCTCTACATTATAGTATGACAGCATTTGACACTAGAACCTTCTCCACACTGCTTCATCTGTATGATTGTTCTTATTGGGAGGAAGCCTCAGTGCCCATGCTTGTTTGAAATAAATGAATTTCCTTGTAATTAAAAAGTATACAAGGTGCATGCAGTCAATTTTATCACATCATAGCTGTTTAGGAAATTACAGTTTTGAAGGGAAAGTTACAGAATTGAGGGCCTGATTAAGGTTGGATCGCAATGCTGCGCTCGCACGCAACCGGCCACTGCAAAAATATGCTAATGAATGCATTCGGACTGCCGTCGCAGCACAAAATACAGACGCACAGCACTACATAATGCCGCCCCCTTACCCTCTTCTCACATCTGTACTAAGGAGCTCATTCAGACCCGCTCGCAAGATGCGATCGCTCGCTGGCTAAAAGGGGCCAGATATTTAAATGATTTCCTCGCACTGCGTCGCGTAAGCACGCCCACTGTGTGTTGGCGAGCTACGGCAAAGTGCGTTTGCAAGTGTCTGAAGACGCCCCCTTGCCACTCGAACACACGTCATCTCCGGGAAATGAATGCTTAATTGGGACCATCGTGAGCCATCGGAGCTGCTCGCAGCCCTTGGGGTTGCCTTAGCCTGCCGCAAGCACTGCGAACAGTGCTGGCTGAAATACATTCAGGTGACGAGTACAATGACGCTACTTTGATAATTATGCACGCCCTTTAAACGGCGTTTGCCCTGCCTGACACGCCTGCGTTCGAACATCCACTCCCCCGTTCACAAGCACCTTCCCCTGTTACCACCCACACACGGCACTATCTGTCACTCAAAGCAGCGACCTGATAGTGGCTTATGAGCTACAAAAATCAGATCGCAATGAATGAACGAGCGAGCGTGCCTTAGCGAGTGGGTCTGAATCAGGTCCTAAGGTGCAAGTATGCGAAATCATCGGTAACATCGAGTAACATCGGAGCTGCACGCACATTTGTGGTTGGCATGACCCTGCCGCAGAAGTTAAATTTCCTGCACGCAGTGAGTACTCAGACTGCGTATGGGTTTGCTGTGAAGAATTTATGCACGCCGCTGCAATGGCACTGCCACACCTTCATTCGCGCGAGTACCCCCCCATCACCACCCACAAACAGCACTTCCTGTCAATCACTGTGTGGTGGGTCTGCGTCCTGCCTGCGATCGCATTCCCGATCACAGCGTCTGGTTCGCGCACGCGCACTTCGTCTTATACGCATGCGCAGATTGGAAACATCGGCCGGCTGCGTGTGAATGCAGCATTGCGTTCCAACCTGAATCAGGCCCTGAGTGCATAGCGGGGGGTTATGTAGGGCAGTGGTTCACAAACTTTTTTTAATCACTGCACCCTAGAGTATCAGCATTGTGTTCACGGCACCCCTAAGCAAAAAAGTTTGTTATTGAGAAATTCTGAAAAAATATAGTAAAGTGAAATAAATTGTGCTTACGTGTCATCCTCAGGCTCAGTTATGTGGTGGTGGACAGGTTTGTACTTCTGTTTGTCCACATATTTACATTACATTGACCATAAATAATTTGTTTTGGTGCTGGACCAACAATCTGAGGCACCCCTGCAAGTGTCCCGAGGCACCCCAGGGTGTCACAGGGCACAGTATGGGAACCACTGATGTAGGGGAAAGGAAGCATGTGTTCAAAGGAAGTTGGTAAATGTCAGTGTAATAGCAACTGCTATATGTGAGAGTGCTGGAGGATGGAGTAATGTGGATGGTCTGCCTGTTGGGCAGCAGTCTGGAGGGCTCCTGCAGCTTTTCAGCTAGCGGTCTCCACAGTGCTTAATGCGGCTCTGAGTATGGGTCCTGCTATCAGGCTACAGAGTCAGCGTCCCTACCATTATATATCCATTAATCAGATAAAAAGGAGTTTATTTTATTATCTTTTATTTGTAATGTGCTGACATACTACACAGAGCTGCACACTGAAGGGATTATAACATACTGTAAACAAATTGTATACAATGACATGAAACAAAAGGTAAATTTGGCCCTGGACCAGTGAGCTTACAGTCTAATGGAGCATACACACGGTCAGATTTGTCAGATGAACGATTGAATGATTTGAACGATTTTACCAAAGATATGAACGATTTTTGTCTGCATTAAAATGAATGGAATCGTCCAAGTCTGACTGCAAACACATCAGATGTCAGATATCGTTATCTGACCATCGGGAACGTGCATCGTTCATCGTCCATCGTTCAGGCATGTCAGATATGTCAGATTTTCCTTCAGATATGAACGATTGAATTAGTTTTTAAATCGTTATCGTTCGGATCTGAAGAAAAATCTTACCATGTGTATGCACCATTAAAGGTTTAGGAACACCTGATACATAACTTAAGGGAATTATTATTATTACTGTTGTTGTTTATTTATAACAATGGTAGCAGTGAACATGAAAGTGTGTTCTTATTATAAGGCACTAGCTTTATCCATGGTGAATGTCTTATCTGTGCTGCTACCAATGGTGCGACATACGGTAGGTGACACTATGATACACAATACAGGAACCAGGTCTTGTAGAAGCCTTAAAATAGTCATAACAGTCCTCTACATTTATGGGTCAATCCAATTAGGTGCGAATTGTGAGTAGTGAGTTTGTTTCATGAAACTTGTAGACCGCACCCGAAAATTCTAAAATCCAATTAAAAATGCCTATTCACGGTACTCACTGAGGAGGTTTGCGAATTGGCTGACAAATACAATGTGAGAGATGTGCATGAAAAAGTGGGTATATCCACCTGGATAATTTCGTTAGCAGGACCGTATAGAAGGCTGTTTGTGGGCATTCGGAAAGTACTGAAGGTTTTTAAGTGATGTCAAATTGCTGATTTGTGCTTTTTTAAAAAACACAAAAAAATTATAAAAAGCTAACTAAAACTGTGATTTTTTTGGGGGGGTACTTTGAGGGCACTTTGAAAAATTTTAAAAAATTTCATAAAAAACAATTATTTTTCAATTATAAAAAAATACTGTAATTAAATTTAGGGTGTCTAAACTAACAAAAAAGTTGATTTTGGGGTGATTTGAGGCCATTTTTTAACCCCAAAAAATGACATGTAATTATTGGACTAATTAAGCTAATTGGAAACTTTTAATTGCTTAATTAGACATTAGGGGGGAGGGGTCCGAGTGGTTCAGCACGGTGTCCCAACATTTTAACTCCATCTCTCTGCAAATGGAAAAATGTGAATTCACTGGTTCAGTGCGAGTTGCAAATTGGATTGCAAAATGAACAGAAAAGAGCAACTCATACCTCACAATTCGTACCTAATTGGATTGACCCCTTATAATAATTGAGTCTCCATCTCCTTTTGGCTGTGGGATATAGAGCTAGGATTTATGAATGTATCCCATGAGCAGCACCAACTGCAGTCACCAAGGAAGCACCAGCCTTCACAAACATTTACTGATGTTATATAAATGTGTCTGGTAGGGCACAGAGCTTACCTAAGCTGCAGCCATCTGTAGCTGCTGCCTGCATGCTTTGTGATGTCACAATGCAGGGCACTGCCCTATATAAAGGATGCCCAGCATCACTTGTGGTGACTTTTTGTCCTACACTGATATTCTTTGAGTAGCTCCTGCTTTATTTAAGCGACTTTGGATAACGACTACTGATAATGAAAATGGAGAGATGTGCGCTGACCCCCGTGTTTCAGTTTTGGATCTGGGTTCATGTGTTAGTTTTGCAAAATGACCCCCAAGTGATTTGGTTTTGCTTCTGGATCTGGATTTTTTTATTAAATAGATAAAAAGTGTTAAAAACAGCTAAAATCACGTAATTTGTGCAATCAAAAACCCGAAATTCGGATTTAAAATCTGAATGCAGAACAATGAAAAGATCAGAACCGCGACTCGGATTTATCCAGATTCATGATATTCATGTGGATTTAGATTTCTGAAGAACCAAACAGCACATCTCTACTAATAAGGTCCTAAACAGCAACATCTTCATAAAAAGCTTCTGAATAACATCTTCAGGAAAGAACTATATAACAACTTTTGCAGGGGCGTTTTAAGAGAGGAGGCGTCCGTGTGAAGGTCCGTGTGCAGACACCCTCCTCTCTCTAGCGGTGCTGCGGTGGGTTGTGCAGCAGTAGGTTGTGGCTTATTGCTAGAATCTAATGCGCATGCGCGGGTATCCTGGAAAATGGTGCCTGCACCATTTTCCCGGGGACAGCCACACTGCGCATGCCGCCGCCATTTTCCCAGTGATTTTTGCTGCTCTGCAGAGCAGCACTCTGGAAACATCGGACAGGTAAGTATAAAAAGTATATGGGTGTGTGCGTCTCTGGACCCAGGAGCCCGTGTGCGCCGCACACCCTGCACCCACTATAGATACGCCCCTGAACTTTTGGCCTGTCACCCTTATCCCTTCAGACACCTTAAACCGATTTATCATCAATTTTTAATTTAGAAGCAATGGATAAGTAAATTATTCATCTGATGTGATGTTGTATGACTTAAGATGATTTCACACTTGAACCCCAGAGTGTTAGAGTCTAGGTCTTTAGCTAGGCTGTTTTTTTGGGTGCCTACACCCCAGACATTAACCTCAAAGAGTTAGGGACCTTTTCAACAAGGTGACCTGGACGTTGGTAGGCAGGCCCGTACCATTGGCCAACGATATGATAACTACCTCTGATATGATATTTAATTACAATTAGGGATGAGCGGGTTCGGATTTCTGAAAACCGAACCCCCCCGAGCCCCCCTGAACCGAGTCGTATCCGAGTCAGACTCGACTTTTCCCGCCAGACTCGGATCTGAAATCGAGGCAAAACGTCATCATCCTGCCTTCCGGATCTCGCGGCTTTTGGATTCTATAAAAGGTCCCCATGTCAGCGCCATTTCTCACTTTGGCTGTCTACATTGAAGAGGGAGGGTGGGAGCTAGGGCTGGCTGGGCTGTGTTGTGCTGCTGTTGTCCATAGGGGCTGTGTCCACTCAGTCCATAGGGGCTGGCTGGGCTGTGTTGTGCTGCTGTTGTCCATAGGAGCTGGCTGGGCTGTGTTGTGCTGTTGTCATAGGGGCTGGCTGGGCTGTGTTGTGCAGTCAGTTGTCCATAGGGGCTGTGTCCACTCCAAAGTCTATAGGGGCTGGCTGGACTGTGTTGTGCAGTGTCCCAAATAAGCTGTAGTCCTAGAGGGGTGCTGTAGTGTTGTCCAGGGGGTGATCTGTGTATCAGGGGTGCTCCCCCAAAGTGCACTCCAAAAAAAATTCATTTTTTTTCTGTGTTTATGAATTGTGTGCGCAGTAGCCGCACGTGCATCAACAAAGTAGCGCCAAGTAGCGCCTGTGTCATAAATCAAGGACCGGCTGGCTTGTCCGTTAAAGGGTGCTGTAACCCTCAAAGTGCACTCCAAAAAAAAATATATATATATTTTTTGTGTTTGTGAATTGTGTGCGCAGCAGCCGCATGTGCATCAACAAAGTAACGCCAAGCGTGTGCCTGTGTCATAAGTAAAGGGCCTGCAGGCTTGACCGTTAAAGGGTGCTGTAACCCCCAAAGTGCACTCCAAACAAAATAAAAAATTATTTTCTGTGTTTGTGAAGTGTGTGCACTGTGGCTGCATGTGCATCAACAAAGGAGCAGCGCCAAGCGTGCATCTGTCTGTTAAAGGGTGGTGTAACCCCCAAAGTGCGCTCCACAAAAAATAAAAAATTCTTCTTTTTTTTCTGTCTTAGTGAATTGTGTGGGCTGTAGCCACACCTGCATCCTCAAAGCAACAGTGCCAAGCGTGCGACTGTCTGTTAAAGGGTGGTGTAACCCCCAAAGTGCACTCCAACAAAAATAAAACATTTTCTTCTGTGTTTGTCAATTGTGTGCACTGTACGTGCATCAACAAAGGAGCAGCGCCAAGCGTGCGCTTGTGTCCCATAAGTGTTAAAGGGTGGTGTAACCCCCAAAGTGCACTCCACAAAAACTAAACAATTCTTTTTTTTTTGTGTTTGCGTGCGAAATGTATGCGCAGTAGCCGCACGTGCATCAACACAGCAGCAGCGCCAAGCGTGCGCCTGTGTCATAAGTCAAGTGTCGGTTTGGAAATCTGGTCCAGACTGAAGGACGTGCCAACAATTTCTGACAAGTCTCCTGTCACTGCATATGATACTGTCACCACTGACAGAATGGTGGAGGATTACATTGGTGACAGCATCCAAGTAGGGATGTCAGACAGTCCATACCTGTACTGGCAGGAAAAAGAGGCAATTTGGAGGCCCCTGTACATACTGGCTCTATTTTACCTGAGTTGCCCCCCCTCCAGTGTGTACTCCGAAAGAGTGTTTAGTGCAGCCGGGAACCTTGTCAGCGAAAGGCGTAGGAGGTTGCTTCCACAAAATGTGGAGAAGATGATGTTCATAAAAATGAATTATCAACTGTTCCAGGGAGACCAGCCTCCAGAACGTACAGAGGGACCTGTGGTGGTGGATTCCAGTGGGGACGAATTAATACTCTGTGAGGATGAGGATGTACACAACACTGAAGAGGGTGAAGAATCGGTGGATGAGGAGGATGAGGACGACATCTTGCCTCCATAGAGCCAGTTTGTGCACGGACTGATTAATTGCCAGCTTGTTTTGATGGGGGCCCAAACGAACCAATCATTTCAGCCACAGTCGTGTGGCAGACCCTGGCGCTGAAATGTTTGGTTTGTTAAAGTGTGCATGTCCTGTTTATACAACATAAGGGTGGGTGGGAGGACCCAAGGACAATTCCATCTTGCACCTCTTTTTTTTCTTTGCATTATGTACTGTTTGGGGCCTAGTTTTTCAAACTGCCATCCTGTCTGCAACTGCAGTGTCACTCCTAGATGGGCCACGTGTTTGTGCCGCCCACTCGTATCGCTTAGCATAGTCAACCAGCTACCTCGGTGCAACCTTTTGGACATAAAAACACTATTGTGAGGTGTTCAGTGTTCAGAATAGACTGGAAATGAGTGGAAATTAAGGTTATTGAGGTTAATAATAGCATAGGAGCAGAAAAACCCACAAATTCTGTGATTTTAGCTGTTTTTATGCTTTTTTTCAAAAAAATACAGATCCAAAACACAAAACCCAGAACCCAAAACACGGAAGGATGGTTTTGGCAAAACCAATCCAGATCCAAAACACAAAGAAAGATACAAATCCAAAACCAAAACACAAAACACGAAAAGTGGCCGGTGCACACCCCTAGTAATAATAGCCCTAATAAATGAATGTTGGGTTCTTAAATTGAGTCATACTGTAGTTGCATAAATGTGGAAAAATTATAAAAAGTAATATTTTGGTGGGAAAATAATTGTTGTAGTTAAATTGGGGGTACAGTAAAATGGGTACTAGTATATTTTTGTGTCTAGAAAGTGCAGTTTTAAAAATGTTAAAAATGCACCTGCTGTAGCCACCTGCAATCTTAAAACCACCTGTCTCATCCATACAGCCCCCAAAATACCTGACCCAGTACTTTAAACCCATTTCCAACATTTTCACACCAAAAATTACATGTAATTTTTAGAGGGAATTAAGCTATTTCAAAAATTATTATTGCCTAATTAGTCATTAGGGGGTGTCCAAAGGGTTCTGAACCAAGGACGCGATTCATACCCGCTCACTATATGCGTATGCTTGCTTGATGTGCATGCAAATCTGGCTAACTAACAGCAAGGCAGGCGATCGCATGGCAAGGCATTAGCACACCCACTATGTCTTGGCGTGCAGTCGCTCTGTGTATGCAGACGCCCACCAGGCTGTCTTAAGATGGCCACTTGTGCACGTCATCTCCAGGATGTGTATCAGGCTTGCCTACCCTCCTGATATGGTTAGGAGCCTCCCGAATATCGGGTGCCGCTCCCGACCCCCCGGAAAGGCAGGCAAGCCTCCCGGCTGCCGCCTACCCCCCAGACTACTAGTAAAAACCCCCGCTGCCGGGGGGCCCGATGACGCGATTCGCGCTGAATCGCATCATCGTCGCTCAGCCCCCTGCTTCACAATGCCCCCAAAACAGCATCATAGCCCGGCCACACCCCCCACAGAATGCAGGCATTCAGCTCCCTCCCGGAAGGAGGGAGCTGAATGTCGGCAAGTATGATGTGTATGCAACCATCGATTGCGGAAGCGAACGCAGCGCTTGTGGTTGACCATACCCTACCACAAGCACTGCGAGCACTGCAGCGTAAAATTCAGCCTGGTGACATGTACTATGACGCTGCGTCTTAATTATGCACGCCTCTGGAACGGCATTCAGATGCTCGGGCACACCTGCATTCACACCTCCACTTCCCCGTTTTCATAGACCAACCCCTGTCACCACCCACAAACGGCTTCTCCTGTCACTCACTACGCTGTGCAGTCTATGCGCAGCTAGCTAGTGTACGAATCCCCATCGCTCAGACTGGTTTGCGCACTGCGATGCGTACACATGCGCACAATGCAAACATCATCAGTCTGCGTGCGAATGCTTCTTAGCAAGCGGGTCTGAATCGAGTCCCAAGTCTCAACATCTTTAGCCAAAAATAGGATTTTGCTAATTTTTTCACCTGCTTTGCGATGGTGAGAACTTTTAGCTGTTTTTTGTTTATTGAATCCGGCCCATAGTGTACAAATTCTACAGATACTCTAAAAATAATTGAATGAAAGCTTGTTGCAGACTTTACTGGGAAGGTGCGGTCTGCAGGGTCGGAGGATGAAGTTTCAACACTACTAATTCCTGAAGCAGACTGTGGAGTTGCTGTTCCAGTACCTTCCACTCCAGTCTGTCGCTTGCCTCTGCAGGGGGGAAGGGTGCACTTGTCACTGCTGCAGTAGGAGTCAGAGATGGAGGACCCCGTGCTGATGGCACCATGTCAGATACTGGAGAAATACTCTTCTCACCCCACTGCGAGAAGAATGTACGTCCCATTCAGAAACTGGAGCTGGAAGGGGCTAATTGTTGCGCTGGTGAGAATTCAATTAGCAGGGATTCCCGAGACCCCGCGCGCAAGTCCCCACTGTTGGACTTTACCTCGCACCTCATGTAGGTGCGCGGTAAAATCTGCATGAGACCGCCTTATTCGGCCTCGCGCGAGCGGGTAAAACACACTGATTCCCATTCTAATGACTCAGGGAAATAGCTATTTAATTGAATAGCTAATCCCCGCGTTGCGGGACTTTTGCATGACAATTAGCCGCTGGTGAAATCTCGCGGCTAATTGGATATGCCCCTATGTGTGAGTTTACTCACATACTGTAGCTTTTGTGCCTGAGTCTCGGACTGTGCTGCCTACTGCCCGCGGCTACCAGCATAGTTTTAAAAAAGTTTTTAACATGCATGTCCTGGCCCACCCCAGCGCCCGGGACATGTGTCTCGCTTGCCCCACACTAGGGGGCATATGCAGGGGCGGATTGGGAATTTCAAGTGGCCCTGGAAAAAAACTGTGAAAGTGGCCCCATATGCACGCCGAAGGCGCGCAACTAAAAAAGTGGGTGTGGCTTTGTGGTTAGGGGTGTGGCCACTTGTGAAATGCTAAGCCCACAAGCTACTCCCCTTGTTTTCATCTTGCTGAGGGCATGCCCACTGCTCCGGGAGCTGATGGATATGCCCCCAGCACCTCTCTCCAGTGAATAAACACAGCGAGCATGTGAATAAGTATTTTCTTACCTATTTGAGTTCTCTGCAACAAGGAACCTCTGAAGAAATTGATCCTCCCTGGACAGGCTGTGTCTTGGCAGTTGTTGGTTTTCACTATTCATGCAGGAGGTCACGTGGTCCGGAAGCCGCCTGTTAGCGTAGGACTAAAGCCAATGTCATCAACATGCAACAGAGGTTCTCGCCAGTACCACCCCCCTGTATCTAAACACCACCATCCCCCTGTCACTCTCCAATACCATCCACCTGGGTCTCTCCAATACATCCCACTGTCCTGCTCCAGCTCCTCTTTGCCCCCATTGCCATCTCCTTTTTGCCCCAGCACCATCTCCTCTGTGCCCCCGGTGTCAACCCTCTCCCCACATCACAACATGCTCCCACAACACAGCAAAACCCTCTCCCCTCACAGCACTCCTCACAGCCCTCTCCAGCACAGCCCTCCTCACATCAAAGTCCCCCATCACATCAGAACCTCCTCACATAATAGCCCCCCCACATCATAGCCCCCATCAGCACAGCCCTCCTCACATCTTAGTCCCTCAGCACAGCCCTCCTCACATCAGAGCCCTCCTCACATCATACCACCCCTCAGCACAACCCCCCTCACATCAGAGCCCTCCTCACTTCATACCACCTCTCAGCACAACCCTCCTCACATCATAGTCCCCCTCACATTATAGCCCCCTCACAACCCTCCTCACATCATAGCCCCCCTCACATCATAGCCCCGCTCAGCACAGTCCTCCTCACATCTTAGCCTCCTCAGCACAGTCCTCCACACATCGTAGCCCCCTCAGCACAGCCCTCCTCACATCGTAGCCCCCTCACAGCCCCCCTCACATCATAGCCCCCCTCATATCATAGCCCCACTCAGCACAGTCCTCCTCACGTCTTAGCCTCCTCAGCACAGTCCTCCACACATCGTAGCCCCCTCAGCATAGCCCTCCTCACATCGTAGCCCCCTCACAGCCCTTCTCACATCATAGCCCCCCTTACAGCCCTCTTCACATTATAGCTCACCTCAGCACAGCCCCCCTTACAGCCCTCCTCACATTATAGCCCCCCTCACATTATAGCCCCCTCACAACCCTCCTCACATCATAGCCCCCCTCACATCATAGCCCCGCTCAGCACAGTCCTCCTCACATCTTAGCCCCCTCAGCACAGTCCTCCTCACATCTTAGCCCCCTCAGCACAGTCCTCCTCACATCTTAGCCTCCTCAGCACAGTCCTCCACACATCGTAGCCCCCTCAGCATAGCCCTCCTCACATCGTAGCCCCCTCACAGCCCTCCTCACATCATAGCCCCCCTTACAGCCCTCTTCACATTATAGCTCACCTCAGCACAGCCCCCCTTACAGCCCTCCTCACATCATAGCCCCCTCAGCACAGCCCCCTCACATCATAGCCCCCTCACAGCCCTCCTCACATCATAGCCCCACTCAGCACAGCCCTCACATCATAGCCTCCTCACATCATAGCCCCTCTTACAGCCCTCCTCACATCATAGCCCCTCACAGCCCTCCTCACATCATAGCCCCCCTCAGCACAGCCCTCCACACATCATAGCCCCTCTTACAGCCCTCCTCACATCATAGCACACTCAAAGCCCTCATCACATCATAGCCCCCCTCAGCACAGCCCTCCACACATCTTAGCCCCCTCATAGCCCTCCTCAGCGCAGCCCTCCTCAAAAAAGCCCCTCTCATCACCCCACCAGTAGTCAACTTACCTGTCGGGTCCTGCCCAGCGGGGATTGGCGGTGGCAGCGAGGGAATGTCGATGATAGAGCAGCCGCTTTGCTGGAGAACTGGCGGGCCAGCACTATATGTGCTGTGACATGTCTGCCTCTGAGGAGAGGGGTGAGAGCGGAGGGAAGGAGCCGGGAGGAGGGGGAGGCAGCCGGCAACAGCAACACTGCACTAGGCAGGGAGAGCGCCTCACTAGCCTGGCGCCTCCCTGCAATGCAGGCTTTGCTGAGCGTGTTGCGCCAGCGCTGCACGCACCACTTGCTCACCCCTCAATGAGGCCGACGGCAAGCTGGGTGGGTGGGCCTTTGATAGGCTGGCCTCTCTTCTCGCGAGAGAGGCTCAGCCGCAGCCAGGCATTAACAGGCAGGGCTGCCTGTGTAAAACACTAATTATACAGGGGCCAGGTGACGCGAGTCGGGGGCGGGGCCTCAATTGAAAAGCGGCCCTACAACCAATCGGCCCACCGGGATTCTTCCCGCAGAAAGTTATGGCCAATCCGCCCCTGGGCATATGTATCACAGCATGATGTGAGATAAAATTGTGAAATATATATCACCAACCAATCAGCTCCAAACTATCATTTCTTAAACACAGCCTGCAAAATGTAAGTTAGAAGCTGATTGGTTGGTGATATATATTTCACAATTTTATCTCACATCAAGCATTGATAGATATGGCCCTAGATACGCCACTGTACCCACATGGAGTTCTGCCTACATCCAATTACCGGCAAGGAGACAACTGTATGTTGTAAGGGAATGGTGGGCGTTTTAGGTGAAGATCTGGATTCTGGTTGTAAGGTTTTATGCTGTTTCATAATAGGTCTCATACTGTATGTGTTATAGTTTTCCCAGCAAAATCCTGAGATTTTCCAGGGAAATCTAAATACCTGAGTACTGAGATGTTATATGCATCTAGATGGCCAGTATAAAAATCCTATAACTGTAAAATTCATTGGCTAATGACAAGCAGATATTTACAGACTTAATTTCCCTCAATTGATCTTCAATATTCATTACCAAAGATATGGGCACCCAAGACTAAAGGGAATTTACCCAAATTAGCACCATTTCCCCAGTGATCTATCAGATTGGCTGTTGACATTGGCTGTTTTATTTATGGATAATAACTGGAAGAAAAGCACAAGATGTAGGTGCTGTGCATTACATTACATCTGCACTGAAATCCTCCTGCACTGCCAATTGTACATGACCTTTTTTCTAGTCTTATATGGTGAGCCTGCAATTCTATGCATGGGGAATCTGTGAAACACAACTCTTGTTTTTCTTCACAGATAAACGCCATGTCTACATAATCCCCCAGCTCTGTGCTATGACCTATTTCTTTATAGTTCACTGCAAAACCAAATGGCTGCTTCAAAATAAACATGCCTTTTACTGTATGTGGAGTATTCACTTCAACATAGTTTACCTCATGTTCAAACACTTTTTGCTTATGTTAATATGTTGGAGGTGGCAGTATGCTGTCTCATTTACAATACACTATTTATATTACTTTTAATGATGAATTCCTTTAAACAGATGTAAGTGTAAAACGTATGGTAAAGCAAATGTCATGTAAATATACAGTATTTCTGTGATAGAACTAACTAGATACAACCACTTTACTTGTTTAAGTAAACTGGATGTTAAATAATTGTTGGTATAGACTGCGGGGCCTATGTATCAAAGCTTGATGAGAGATAAAATTATGAGATATAAATCACCAACCAATCAGCTTCTCACAATTTTATCTCTCATCAAGCTTTGATACATAGGCCCCTAGGTATTTTACATATGTAAAAGTAATTATTTCCAAAAATTCGAAAAAATATTAGAATTTACTAAGTAGCATCATGACTACTATAAAAGCACAAGGCCATTGGTCACACAACTGAGGTGACTTCTGAGATCCATAAGAATTTACAGAAAGTGGTACAATATATAATAAATGATATCACACACACAGATGCAATCTCTGTACATGTACATACCTCGCACATTGGTGACTGTTGATATTGATCAGTAAACCGCTGTGTGATCGATCATTTTTTTCACACTGATTTAGTTGGTATACAAACTGTTGTTATGCAGCTCAGATCTGTTCGGCGTGGAATTGCAGCATACGAGGGGTTCCATTTAAGAACCAGTCAATTAACATTCGCTACAGGGTTATAACATAATTTCAGTATTTAGAACAATTAATATAGAAGCATCTTAACTAATGGCATTATTTTATTGAAGATGACAGTCTGCTGCGCACATGCACATATGTTAGCAATATTCCATAATATCGATCTTGCCCTGATATGCTGTTTTTGATAGTTGGTCGATCCAAAAAATGGATCCGGAACTTTTGTTTTTCCATTGCGAGTTCGGAGCAGGGTTACAGCATACAAGGTGTTTTTATGCTACTCAGATCTGCTTGGTGAAGAGTTCCAGCATACGAGGTGTTAGAGGATAACAATATAAAGAGTTGGGGATTTATATCACTCTACTAGACATTTTGTAATTTCTGATAGTAAGTCCAACCAAAATTGTTATATGAGTCTGTGACAGTATGTGACATGATTATATTGCCCATGGCACCAGGGTGTGGGCTCAGCCAAGCCACATTAGGACTTTAGAGTTTTGGGCCACAGATGCTTCACCACTGGTGCCACTGAGGGAGGGGCTGTCACACCATGTTGGGAGCGTGGCTGCACCTCTTTGACATACTTATGCCCCCAGTCAGACCCAGGTCCCAGTACTATGTACCCGTCCTACCTTCTTGACACCCTTGTACATTATTCCATATTGTTTTGTACAGGTGTTTTGGTTTGTGGGCTTATGTGTGGAAACTGGAGGCCCTAATACTGAAGTTATATTGTACAGTAATAAGAAATACAGATGTGTCCTTACACATCTTTGCTGGAGTTGCATTAAAAAGCCCCGCGCTCCAGTTCCTGTGAGAATCTGCTAGCGCTGGCCGCCTTTCTTGCCGAAAATGCATCTAAGTCGCAATGCGATGCAACTAGAACGCACCAGCAGACTGTGCTGATTAATTTGATATGCGATACTTGTATATCTGTGTGCCAGGGCCGAATTTTCAGCTACCCATCCTAGGCACTCGCCTAGGGCCCGGTGGGAACCAAGGGGCCCGTGGATGGGCCCCTTTGCCTGAGGAAATCCCGTGATTGCAGCGCTCCCAGAGGAGCACTGCGTGAATACCGCGTGACGTCATTGTCACGCGGTCCGTCATCGTCACGCAGGCCCGCCTCCACTCCACTACACAGAGTCCCGCATGGCTGTAGGTGCTCTCTAAGAGAGCTTGTGTGTGTATGCAGCCGCCAGCTGCACAGAGTAACTCTCCGGGGACCCGCCGCGCTGTCTCTCCCAGCTAATCCATCCTCATACAGCTAGCCCTGCTGTGACCCGCCCCAGCACCCAAGGCCAGGCAGGTAGGGACTTGTATCAAATACCCATGATTAGCTGCCATATACACTAGGGGTGTGCACCGGCCACTTTTCATGTTTTGTGTTTTGGTTTTGGATCTGGATCTTTCTTCGTGTTTTGGATCTGGATTGGTTTTGCCAAAACCACCCTTCCGTGTTTTGGGTTCTGGGTTTTGTGTTTTGGATCTGGATTTTTTTTTAAAAAAGCATAAAAACAGCTAAAATCACAGAATTTGTAGGTTTTTCTGCTCCTATGCTATTATTAACCTCAATAACCTTAATTTCCACTCATTTCCAGTCTATTCTGAACACCTCACACCTCACAATAGTGTTTTTATGTCCAAAACGTTGCACCGAGGTAGCTGGATGACTATGCTAAGCGACACGAGTGGGCGGCACAAACACGTGACCCATCTAGGCGTGAAACTGCAGTGGCAGACAGGATGGCAGTTTGAAAAACTAGGCCCCAAACTGTACATAATGCAAAGAAAAAAAAGAGGTGCAAGATGGAATTGTCCTTGGGCCCTCCCACCCACCCTTATGTTGTATAAACAGGACATGCACACTTTAACAAACCAATCATTTCAGCGCCAGGGTCTGCCACACAACTGTGGCTGAAATGATTGGTTCGTTTGGGCCCCCACAAAACAAGCTGGCAATTAATGTGTCCCTGCACAAACTGGCTCTATGGAGGCAAGATGTCATCCTCATCCTCCTCATCCACCGATTCCTCACCCTCTTCAGTGTGTACATCCTCATCCTCACAAAGTATTAACTCGTCCCCACTTGAATCCACCACCACAGGTCCCTCTGTACCTTCTGGAGGCTGGTCTCCCTGGAAGAGCTGATAATTCATTTTGATGAACATCATCTTCTCCACATTCTGTGGAAGCAACCTCCTACGCCTTTCGCTGACAAGGTTCCCGGCTGCACTAAACACTCTTTCGGAGTACACACTGGAGGGGGGGCAACTCAGGTAAAATAGAGCCAGTTTGTACAGGGGCCTCCAAATTGCCTCTTTTTCCTGCCAGTACAGGTATGGACTGTCTGCCATGCCTACTTGGATGCTGTCACCGATGTAATCCTCCACCATTCTGTCAATGGTGACAGTATCATATGCAGTGACAGTAGACATGTCAGAAATTGTTGCCAGGTCCTTCAGTCCGGACCAGATGTCCAAACTTGGTCCTGCCTGCCCTGCATCACTGCCAGCGGGTTGCTTAGGATACCTAAGTTTTTTCTTAGCAGCCCCAGTTGCAGGAGAAAATGAAGAAGGAGCCGTTGACGTGTCACATTCCGCTTCAGCTGACAGTGTGTTCACCAGCAGGTCTTTGCACCTCTGCAGGCTTGTGTCGGCCGGAAAGAGAGACACCACATAGGCTTTAAACCTAGGATCGAGCACGGTGGCCAAAACGTAGTGGTCTGATTTCAACAGATTGACCACCCTGGAATCCTGGCAAAGCGAATGAAGGGCTTCATCCACAAGTCCCACATGCCGAGCGGAATCGCTCCGTCTTAGCTCCTCCTTCACTTTCTCCAGCTGCTTCTGCAAAAGCCTGATGAGGGGAATGACCTGACTCAAGCTGGCAGTGTCTGAACTGACTTCACGTGTGGCAAGTTCGAAGGGCTGGAGAACCTTGCACAACACGGAAATCATTCTCCACTGCGCTTGAGTCAGGTGCATACCCCCTCCTTTGCCTATGTCATAGGTGGATGTATAGGCTTGTATGGCCTTTTGCTGCTCCTCCATCCTCTGAAGCATATAGAGGGTTGAGTTCCACCGCGTCACAACCTCTTGCTTCAGGTGATGGCGGGGCAGGTTCAAGAGTGTTTGCTGGCGCTCCAGTCTTCGGCACGCAGTCGCTGAATGGCGAAAGTGTCCAGAAATTTTTCGGGCCACCCAAAGCGTCTCCTGCACGCCCCTGTCGCTTTTCAGAAAATTCTGCACCACCAAGTTTATTGTGTGAGCAAAACATGGGACGTGCTGGAATTTGCCCAGATGTAATGCCCGCACAATATTGGTGGCGTTGTCAGATATCACAAATCCCCAGGAGAGTCTAAGTGGGGTAAGCCACTGGGCGATGATTTCCCTCAGTTTCTCTAAGAGGTTGTCGGCGGTGTGCCTCTTACTGAAACCGGTGATACACAGTGTAGCCTGCCTTGTAACGAGCTGGCATTTCTGAGATGCTGCTACTGGTGACGCTGCTGCTGTTGCTGCGTAAGGTGATACATCTACCCAGTGGGCTGTCACAGTCATATAGTCCTTAGTCTGCCCTGTTCCACTTGTCCACATGTCCGTGGTTAAGTGGACATTGTGTACAACGGCATTTTTCAGGACACTGAGGACACTTTTTCTGACGTTTCTGTACAGTCTCGGTATCGCCTGCCTAGTGAAGTGGAATCTAGACGGGATTTGGAACCGGGGACACACTACCTCCATCAATTGTCTAAATCCCACTGCACTAATGGCGGATACCGGACGCACGTCTAACACCAACATAGCAGTCAAGGCCTCAGTTATACGTTTTGCTTCAGGGTGACTGCTGTCGTACTTCATCCTCCTCGCTAAGGACTGTTGGAGGGTCAATTGTTTAGTAAAAGTAGTGGTGTTCCTACTTCCTCTCTGGGATGATGAACGACTCCCAGCAGCAGCAACAGCAGCAGCGGCAGCAGTAGGCGTAGCAATGCAGGATCCTCCAGAGGAATCCCGGATAGGAGAGTCAGTCATGCCAGTGACATGGCCTGCAGGACTACTTCCGATCCTGACTAAGGAGGAAATTGACGAGGAGGGAGTTGACGGTGTGGTTTGCAGGCGCTTGGATACAACAGGACAACGGGATTTAGGTGTCCCTGGACTGCTTACGGTCTTAGCCAAAGTTTCTGAACTTGACAGTAACTTTTTATGAACGCGCTGCAGGTGCCGTATAAGGGAGGATGTTCCTAGGTGGTTGACGTCCCTACCCCTACTTATTTCACCTTTACATATGGTACATATGGCAAGACAGTTGTTGTCCGGATTTGGATAGAAATATTGCCAGACCAAAGAGGTGGAATGTTTGGTCTTCTGCCCAGGCATGACCGTGATGGGCTTTTTCATCCCACAGACAACAACTGTCTCCCCCGGAGCCTGATTTAAACAAACCACATCACCATCAGAATCCTCCTCGCCAACTTCCTCCTCAGCGCCAGCTACACCAGTATCCTCATCCTGTTGTACTTCAACAGTGACATCTTCAATTTGCATATCAGCAAGTGGACTGTGGGTGCTCCTTTCAGCACTTGCAGGGGGCGTGCAAATGGTGGAAAGAGCCACCTCTTCCCGTCCAGTGCTGGGAAGGTCAGGCATCGCAACCACCACCACACTTGGACTCTCCTTGGGGATTTGTGATATCTTCTTAGAAAGCACAGTTCTTCGCTGTGCTTTTGCCAGCTTAACTCTTTTGATTTTTTTAGTGGGAGGAGGGCTTCCATCGTCATGTGAAGCTGAACCACTAGTCATGAACATACTAGGGATCGACCTTAGCCGTTCCTTGCCACTCCGTGTCGTAAATGGCATATTGGCAAGTTTACGTTTCTCTTCAGCTGATTTAAATGTCTTTTTCAAGGTCATTTTCCTGAACTTTGCCATTTGGGATTGTATGTGCCCTCTACTATGACATTGGGCATCGGCCTTGGCAGACGACGTTGATGGCATGTTATCGTCTATGTCATGACTAGTGGCAGCAGCTTCAGCACTAGGAGGAAGTGGTTCTTGATCTTTCTCTATTTTATTTTTATCGGAGAAAGTTTGGTCCTCCATTTATGTTATATCGATTTGATATATACGTGCGGCTAAACACAGAAAATAATTTTTTTTTTGGTTTGGACTGGAGTGTACTTTGTGGGTTACAGCACCCTTTAACGGTCAAGCCAGCCGGCCCTTTACTTATGACACAGGCGCACGATTGGCACTACTTTGTTGATGCACGTGCGGCTACTGCGCACACAATTCACAAACACAGAAAATAATTTTTTTTTGGTTTGGACTGGAGTGTACTTTCGGGGGTTACAGCACCCTTTAACGGTCAAGCCAGCCGGCCCTTTACTTATGACACAGGCGCACGCTTGGCACTACTTTGTTGATGCACGTGCGGCTACTGCGCACACAATTCACAAACACAGAAAATAATTTTTTTTTGGTTTGGACTGGAGTGTACTTTCGGGGGTTACAGCACCCTTTAACGGTCAAGCCAGCCGGCCCTTTACTTATGACCCAGGCGCACGCTTGGCACTACTTTGTTGATGCACGTGCGGCTACTGCGCACACAATTCACAAACACAGAAAATAATTTTTTTTTGGTTTGGACTGGAGTGTACTTTCGGGGGTTACAGCACCCTTTAACGGTCAAGCCAGCCGGCCCTTTACTTATGACACAGGCGCACGCTTGGCACTACTTTGTTGATGCACGTGCGGCTACTGCGCACACAATTCACAAACACAGAAAATAATTTTTTTTTGGTTTGGACTAGGGGTGTGCACCGGCCACTTTTCGTGTTTTGTGTTTTGGTTTTGGATCTGGATCTTTCTTCGTGTTTTGGATCTGGATTGGTTTTGCCAAAACCACCCTTCCGTGTTTTGGGTTCTGGGTTTTGTGTTTTGGATCTGTATTTTTTTTTTAAAAAGCATAAAAACAGCTAAAATCACAGAATTTGTTGGTTTCTCTGCTCCTATGCTATTATTAACCTCAATAACCTTAATTTCCACTCATTTCCAGTCTATTCTGAACACCTCACACCTCACAATAGTGTTTTCATGTCCAAAAGGTTGCACCGAGGTAGCTGGATGACTATGCTAAGCGACACGAGTGGGCGGCACAAACACGTGACCCATCTAGGAGTGACACTGCAGTGGCAGACAGGATGGCAGTTAGAAAAACTAGGCCCCAAACTGTACATAATGCATAGAAAAAAAAGAAGTGCAAGATGGAATTGTCCTTGGGCCCTCCCACCCACCCTTATGTTGTATAAACAGGACATGCACACTTTAACAAATCAATCATTTCAGCGCCAGGGTCTGCCACACAACTGTGGCTGAAATGATTGGTTCGTTTGGGCCCCCACAAAACAAGCTGGCAATTAATGTGTCCCTGCACAAACTGGCTCTACGGAGGCAAGATGTCATCCTCATCCTCCTCATCCACCGATTCCTCACCCTCTTCAGTGTGTACATCCTCATCCTCACAAAGTATTAACTCGTCCCCACTTGAATCCACCACCACAGGTCCCTCTGTACCTTCTGGAGGCTGGTCTCCCTGGAAGAGCTGATAATTCATTTTGATGAACATCATCTTCTCCACATTCTGTGGAAGCAACCTCCTACGCCTTTCGCTGACAAGGTTCCCGGCTGCACTAAACACTCTTTCGGAGTACACACTGGAGGGGGGGCAACTCAGGTAAAATAGAGCCAGCTTGTACAGGGGCCTCCAAATTGCCTCTTTTTCCTGCCAGTACAGGTATGGACTGTCTGACATGCCTACTTGGATGCTGTCACCGATGTAATCCTCCACCATTCTGTCAATGGTGACAGTATCATATGCAGTGACAGTAGACATGTCAGAAATTGTTGCCAGGTCCTTCAGTCCGGACCAGATGTCCAAACTTGGTCCTGCCTGCCCTGCATCACCGCCAGCGGGTTGCTTAGGATACCTAAGTTTTTTCCTGGCAGCCCCAGTTGCGGGAGAAAATGAAGAAGGAGCCGTTGACGTGTCACGTTCCGCTTCAGCTGACAGTGTGTTCACCAGCAGGTCTTTGCACCTCTGCAGGCTTGTGTCGGCCGGAAAGAGAGACACCACATAGGCTTTAAACCTAGGATCAAGCACGGTGGCCAAAATGTAGTGGTCTGATTTCAACAGATTGACCACCCTGGAATCCTGGCAAAGCGAATGAAGGGCTTCATCCACAAGTCCCACATGCCGAGCGGAATCGCTCCGTCTTAGCTCCTCCTTCACTTTCTCCAGCTGCTTCTGCAAAAGCCTGATGAGCGGAATGACCTGACTCAAGCTGGCTGTGTCTGAACTGACTTCACGTGTGGCAAGTTCGAAGGGCTGGAGAACCTTGCACAACACGGAAATCATTCTCCACTGCGCTTGAGTCAGGTGCATACCCCCTCCTTTGCCTATGTCATAGGTGGATGTATAGGCTTGTATGGCCTTTTGCTGCTCCTCCATCCTCTGAAGCATATAGAGGGTTGAGTTCCACCGCGTCACAACCTCTTGCTTCAGGTGATGGCGGGGCAGGTTCAAGAGTGTTTGCTGGCGCTCCAGTCTTCGGCACGCAGTCGCTGAATGGCGAAAGTGGCCAGAAATTTTTCGGGCCACCCAAAGCGTCTCCTGCACGCCCCTGTCGCTTTTCAGAAAATTCTGCACCACCAAGTTTATTGTGTGAGCAAAACATGGGACGTGCTGGAATTTGCCCAGATGTAATGCCCGCACAATATTGGTGGCGTTGTCAGATATCACAAATCCCCAGGAGAGTCTAAGTGGGGTAAGCCACTGGGCGATGATTTCCCTCAGTTTCTCTAAGAGGTTGTCGGCGGTGTGCCTCTTACTGAAACCGGTGATACACAGCGTAGCCTGCCTTGTAACGAGCTGGCGTTTCTGAGATGCTGCTACTGGTGACGCTGCTGCTGTTGCTGCGTAAGGTGATACATCTACCCAGTGGGCTGTCACAGTCATATAGTCCTTAGTCTGCCCTGTTCCACTTGTCCACATGTCCGTGGTTAAGTGGACATTGTGTACAACGGCATTTTTCAGGACACTGAGGACACTTTTTCTGACGTTTCTGTACAGTCTCGGTATCGCCTGCCTAGTGAAGTGGAATCTAGACGGGATTTGGAACCGGGGACACACTACCTCCATCAATTGTCTAAATCCCACTGCACTAATGGCGGATACCGGACGCACGTCTAACACCAACATAGCAGTCAAGGCCTCAGTTATACGTTTTGCTTCAGGGTGACTGCTGTCGTACTTCATCCTCCTCGCTAAGGACTGTTGGAGGGTCAATTGTTTAGTAAAAGTAGTGGTGTTCCTACTTCCTCTCTGGGATGATGAACGACTCCCAGCAGCAGCAACAGCAGCAGCGGCAGCAGTAGGCGTAGCAATGCAGGATCCTCCAGAGGAATCCCGGATAGGAGAGTCAGTCATGCCAGTGACATGGCCTGCAGGACTACTTCCGATCCTGACTAAGGAGGAAATTGACGAGGAGGGAGTTGACGGTGTGGTTTGCAGGCGCTTGGATACAACAGGACAACGGGATTTAGGTGTCCCTGGACTGCTTACGGTCTTAGCCAAAGTTTCTGAACTTGACAGTAACTTTTTATGAACGCGCTGCAGGTGCCGTATAAGGGAGGATGTTCCTAGGTGGTTGACGTCCCTACCCCTACTTATTTCACCTTTACATATGGTACATATGGCAAGACAGTTGTTGTCCGGATTTGGATAGAAATATTGCCAGACCAAAGAGGTGGAATGTTTGGTCTTCTGCCCAGGCATGACCGTGATGGGCTTTTTCATCCCACGGACAACAACTGTCTCCCCCGGAGCCTGATTTAAACAAACCACATCACCATCAGAATCCTCCTCGCCAACTTCCTCCTCAGCGCCAGCTACACCAGTATCCTCATCCTGTTGTACTTCAACAGTGACATCTTCAATTTGCATATCAGCAAGTGGACTGTGGGTGCTCCTTTCAGCACTTGCAGGGGGCGTGCAAATGGTGGAAAGAGCCACCTCTTCCCGTCCAGTGCTGGGAAGGTCAGGCATCGCAACCACCACCACACTTGGACTCTCCTTGGGGATTTGTGATATCTTCTTAGAAAGCACAGTTCTTCGCTGTGCTTTTGCCAGCTTAACTCTTTTGATTTTTTTAGTGGGAGGAGGGCTTCCATCGTCATGTGAAGCTGAACCACTAGTCATGAACATACTAGGGATCGACCTTAGCCGTTCCTTGCCACTCCGTGTCGTAAATGGCATATTGGCAAGTTTACGTTTCTCTTCAGCTGATTTAAATGTCTTTTTCAAGGTCATTTTCCTGAACTTTGCCATTTGGGATTGTATGTGCCCTCTACTATGACATTGGGCATCGGCCTTGGCAGACGACGTTGATGGCATGTTATCGTCTATGTCATGACTAGTGGCAGCAGCTTCAGCACTAGGAGGAAGTGGTTCTTGATCTTTCTCTATTTTATTTTTATCGGAGAAAGTTTGGTCCTCCATTTATGTTATATCGATTTGATATATACGTGCGGCTAAACACAGAAAATAATTTTTTTTTTGGTTTGGACTGGAGTGTACTTTGGGGGTTACAGCACCCTTTAACGGTCAAGCCAGCCGGCCCTTTACTTATGACACAGGCGCACTCTTGGCACTACTTTGTTGATGCACGTGCGGCTACTGCGCACACAATTCACAAACACAGAAAATAATTTTTTTTTTGGTTTGGACTGGAGTGTACTTTCGGGGGTTACAGCACCCTTAACGGTCAAGCCAGCCGGCCCTTTACTTATGACACAGGCGCACGCTTGGCACTACTTTGTTGATGCACGTGCGGCTACTGCGCACACAATTCACAAACACAGAAAATAATTTTTTTTTTGGTTTGGACTGGAGTGTACTTTCGGGGGTTACAGCACCCTTAACGGTCAAGCCAGCCGGCCCTTTACTTATGACACAGGCGCACGCTTGGCACTACTTTGTTGATGCACGTGCGGCTACTGCGCACACAATTCACAAACACAGAAAATAATTTTTTTTTTGGTTTGGACTGGAGTGTACTTTCGGGGGTTACAGCACCCTTAACGGTCAAGCCAGCCAGCCCTTTACTTATGACACAGGCGCACGCTTGGCACTACTTTGTTGATGCACGTGCGGCTACTGCGCACACAATTCACAAACACAGAAAATAATTTTTTTTTTGGTTTGGACTGGAGTGTACTTTCGGGGGTTACAGCACCCTTAACGGTCAAGCCAGCTGACCCTTTACTTATGACACAGGCGCACGCTTGGCACTACTTTGTTGATGCACGTGCGGCTACTGCGCACACAATTCACAAACACAGAAAATAATTTTTTTTTTGGTTTGGACTGGAGTGTACTTTCGGGGGTTACAGCACCCTTAACGGTCAAGCCAGCCGGCCCTTTACTTATGACACAGGCGCACGCTTGGCACTACTTTGTTGATGCACGTGCGGCTACTGCGCACACAATTCACAAACACAGAAAATAATTTTTTTTTTGGTTTGGACTGGAGTGTACTTTCGGGGGTTACAGCACCCTTAACGGTCAAGCCAGCCGGCCCTTTACTTATGACACAGGCGCACGCTTGGCACTACTTTGTTGATGCACGTGCGGCTACTGCGCACACAATTCACAAACACAGAAAATAATTTTTTTTTTGGTTTGGACTGGAGTGTACTTTCGGGGGTTACAGCACCCTTAACGGTCAAGCCAGCTGGCCCTTTACTTATGACACAGGCGCACTCTTGGCACTACTTTGTTGATGCACGTGCGGCTACTGCGCACACAATTCACAAACACAGAAAATAATTTTTTTTTGGTTAGGACTGGAGTGTACTTTCGGGGGTTACAGCACCCTTTAACGGTCAAGCCAGCCGGCCCTTTACTTATGACACAGGCGCACGCTTGGCACTACTTTGTTGATGCACGTGCGGCTACTGCGCACACAATTCACAAACACAGAAAATAATTTTTTTTTTGGTTTGGACTGGAGTGTACTTTCGGGGGTTACAGCACCCTTAACGGTCAAGCCAGCCAGCCCTTTACTTATGACACAGGCGCACGCTTGGCACTACTTTGTTGATGCACGTGCGGCTACTGCGCACACAATTCACAAACACAGAAAATAATTTTTTTTTTGGTTTGGACTGGAGTGTACTTTCGGGGGTTACAGCACCCTTAACGGTCAAGCCAGCCGGCCCTTTACTTATGACACAGGCGCACGCTTGGCACTACTTTGTTGATGCACGTGCGGCTACTGCGCACACAATTCACAAACACAGAAAATAATTTTTTTTTTGGTTTGGACTGGAGTGTACTTTCGGGGGTTACAGCACCCTTAACGGTCAAGCCAGCCGGCCCTTTACTTATGACACAGGCGCACGCTTGGCACTACTTTGTTGATGCACGTGCGGCTACTGCGCACACAATTCACAAACACAGAAAATAATTTTTTTTTTGGTTTGGACTGGAGTGTACTTTCGGGGGTTACAGCACCCTTAACGGTCAAGCCAGCCGGCCCTTTACTTATGACACAGGCGCACGCTTGGCACTACTTTGTTGATGCACGTGCGGCTACTGCGCACACAATTCACAAACACAGAAAATAATTTTTTTTTTGGTTTGGACTGGAGTGTACTTTGGGGGTTACAGCACCCTTTAACGGTCAAGCCAGCCGGCCCTTTACTTATGACACAGGCGCACGCTTGGCACTACTTTGTTGATGCACGTGCGGCTACTGCGCACACAATTCACAAACACAGAAAATAATTTTTTTTTTGGTTTGGACTGGAGTGTACTTTCGGGGGTTACAGCACCCTTAACGGTCAAGCCAGCCGGCCCTTTACTTATGACACAGGCGCACGCTTGGCACTACTTTGTTGATGCACGTGCGGCTACTGCGCACACAATTCACAAACACAGAAAATAATTTTTTTTTTGGTTTGGACTGGAGTGTACTTTCGGGGGTTACAGCACCCTTAACGGTCAAGCCAGCCGGCCCTTTACTTATGACACAGGCGCACGCTTGGCACTACTTTGTTGATGCACGTGCGGCTACTGCGCACACAATTCACAAACACAGAAAATAATTTTTTTTTTGGTTTGGACTGGAGTGTACTTTCGGGGGTTACAGCACCCTTAACGGTCAAGCCAGCCGGCCCTTTACTTATGACACAGGCGCACGCTTGGCACTACTTTGTTGATGCACGTGCGGCTACTGCGCACACAATTCACAAACACAGAAAATATATTATTTTTTTAGCACTTGGGGGGAGCACCCCTGATGGACAGAGCACCCCCTGGACAACACTACAGCACTCCTTTAGGACTGGGACACTGCACAGGACTTTGGAGTGGACACAGCCCCTATGGAGAACTGACTGCACAACACAGTCCAGCCAGCCCCTATGGACTTTGAAGTAGTGGACACAGCCCCTATTAACAACAGCAGCACAGCACAACACAGCCAGCCCCTATGGACTTTGAAGTAGTGGACAACAGCAGCACTACACTACACTACACTACACAGCCCTAACTCCCACCCTCCCTCTTCACTGTCCACAGCCGAGTGAGAAAATGGCGCCGACGTGTGTACCTTATATAGGATCCAAAACCCGCGAGACTCGGAAGGCGGGAAGATGACGTTTTGCCTCGATTTCAGATCCGAGTCAGGCGGGAAAAGTCGAGCCTGACTCGGATCGGACTCGGATCGGGGGGGCTCGGGGGGGTTCGGATTTCAGAAATCCGAACCCGCTCACCCCTAGTTTGGACTGGAGTGTACTTTCGGGGGTTACAGCACCCTTTAAAGGTCAAGCCAGCCGGCCCTTTACTTATGACACAGGCGCACGCTTGGCACTACTTTGTTGATGCACGTGCGGCTACTGCGCACACAATTCACAAACACAGAAAATAATTTTTTTTTGGTTTGGACTGGAGTGTACTTTCGGGGGTTACAGCACCCTTTAACGGTCAAGCCAGCCGGCCCTTTACTTATGACACAGGCGCACGCTTGGCACTACTTTGTTGATGCACGTGCGGCTACTGCGCACACAATTCACAAACACAGAAAATAATTTTTTTTTTAGTTTGGACTGGAGTGTACTTTCGGGGGTTACAGCACCCTTAATGGTCAAGCCAGCCGGCCCTTTACTTATGACACAGGCGCACGCTTGGCACTACTTTGTTGATGCACGTGCGGCTACTGCGCACACAATTCACAAACACAGAAAATAATTTTTTTTTTGGTTTGGACTGGAGTGTACTTTCGGGGGTTACAGCACCCTTAACGGTCAAGCCAGCCGGCCCTTTACTTATGACACAGGCGCACGCTTGGCACTACTTTGTTGATGCACGTGCGGCTACTGCGCACACAATTCACAAACACAGAAAATAATTTTTTTTTTGGTTTGGACTGGAGTGTACTTTCGGGGGTTACAGCACCCTTAACGGTCAAGCCAGCCGGCCCTTTACTTATGACACAGGCGCACGCTTGGCACTACTTTGTTGATGCACGTGCGGCTACTGCGCACACAATTCACAAACACAGAAAATAATTTTTTTTTTGGTTTGGACTGGAGTGTACTTTCGGGGGTTACAGCACCCTTAACGGTCAAGCCAGCCGGCCCTTTACTTATGACACAGGCGCACGCTTGGCACTACTTTGTTGATGCACGTGCGGCTACTGCGCACACAATTCACAAACACAGAAAATAATTTTTTTTTTGGTTTGGACTGGAGTGTACTTTCGGGGGTTACAGCACCCTTAACGGTCAAGCCAGCCGGCCCTTTACTTATGACACAGGCGCACGCTTGGCACTACTTTGTTGATGCACATGCGGCTACTGCGCACACAATTCACAAACACAGAAAATAATTTTTTTTTTGGTTTGGACTGGAGTGTACTTTCGGGGGTTACAGCACCCTTAACGGTCAAGCCAGCCGGCCCTTTACTTATGACACAGGCGCACGCTTGGCACTACTTTGTTGATGCACGTGCGGCTACTGCGCACACAATTCACAAACACAGAAAATAATTTTTTTTTTGGTTTGGACTGGAGTGTACTTTCGGGGGTTACAGCACCCTTAACGGTCAAGCCAGCCGGCCCTTTACTTATGACACAGGCGCACGCTTGGCACTACTTTGTTGATGCACGTGCGGCTACTGCGCACACAATTCACAAACACAGAAAATAATTTTTTTTTTGGTTTGGACTGGAGTGTACTTTCGGGGGTTACAGCACCCTTAACGGTCAAGCCAGCCGGCCCTTTACTTATGACACAGGCGCACGCTTGGCACTACTTTGTTGATGCACGTGCGGCTACTGCGCACACAATTCACAAACACAGAAAATAATTTTTTTTTTGGTTTGGACTGGAGTGTACTTTCGGGGGTTACAGCACCCTTAACGGTCAAGCCAGCCGGCCCTTTACTTATGACACAGGCGCACGCTTGGCACTACTTTGTTGATGCACGTGCGGCTACTGCGCACACAATTCACAAACACAGAAAATAATTTTTTTTTTGGTTTGGACTGGAGTGTACTTTGGGGGTTACAGCACCCTTTAACGGTCAAGCCAGCCGGCCCTTTACTTATGACACAGGCGCACGCTTGGCACTACTTTGTTGATGCACGTGCGGCTACTGCGCACACAATTCACAAACACAGAAAATAATTTTTTTTTTGGTTTGGACTGGAGTGTACTTTCGGGGGTTACAGCACCCTTAACGGTCAAGCCAGCCGGCCCTTTACTTATGACACAGGCGCACGCTTGGCACTACTTTGTTGATGCACGTGCGGCTACTGCGCACACAATTCACAAACACAGAAAATAATTTTTTTTTTGGTTTGGACTGGAGTATACTTTCGGGGGTTACAGCACCCTTAACGGTCAAGCCAGCCGGCCCTTTACTTATGACACAGGCGCACGCTTGGCACTACTTTGTTGATGCACGTGCGGCTACTGCGCACACAATTCACAAACACAGAAAATAATTTTTTTTTTGGTTTGGACTGGAGTGTACTTTCGGGGGTTACAGCACCCTTAACGGTCAAGCCAGCCGGCCCTTTACTTATGACACAGGCGCACGCTTGGCACTACTTTGTTGATGCACGTGCGGCTACTGCGCACACAATTCACAAACACAGAAAATATATTATTTTTTTAGCACTTGGGGGGAGCACCCCTGATGGACAGAGCACCCCCTGGACAACACTACAGCACTCCTTTAGGACTGGGACACTGCACAGGACTTTGGAGTGGACACAGCCCCTATGGAGAACTGACTGCACAACACAGTCCAGCCAGCCCCTATGGACTTTGAAGTAGTGGACACAGCCCCTATTAACAACAGCAGCACAGCACAACACAGCCAGCCCCTATGGACTTTGAAGTAGTGGACAACAGCAGCACTACACTACACTACACTACACAGCCCTAACTCCCACCCTCCCTCTTCACTGTCCACAGCCGAGTGAGAAAATGGCGCCGACGTGTGTACCTTATATAGGATCCAAAACCCGCGAGACTCGGAAGGCGGGAAGATGACGTTTTGCCTCGATTTCAGATCCGAGTCAGGCGGGAAAAGTCGAGCCTGACTCGGATCGGACTCGGATCGGGGGGGCTCGGGGGGGTTCGGATTTCAGAAATCCGAACCCGCTCACCCCTAGTTTGGACTGGAGTGTACTTTCGGGGGTTACAGCACCCTTTAACGGTCAAGCCAGCCGGCCCTTTACTTATGACACAGGCGCACGCTTGGCACTACTTTGTTGATGCACGTGCGGCTACTGCGCACACAATTCACAAACACAGAAAATAATTTTTTTTTTGGTTTGGACTGGAGTGTACTTTTGGGGGTTACAGCACCCTTAACGGTCAAGCCAGCCGGCCCTTTACTTATGACACAGGTGCACGCTTGGCACTACTTTGTTGATGCACGTGCGGCTACTGCGCACACAATTCACAAACACAGAAAATAATTTTTTTTTGGTTTGGACTGGAGTGTACTTTCGGGGGTTACAGCACCCTTTAACGGTCAAGCCAGCCGGCCCTTTACTTATGACACAGGCGCACGCTTGGCACTACTTTGTTGATGCACGTGCGGCTACTGCGCACACAATTCACAAACACAGAAAATAATTTTTTTTTTAGTTTGGACTGGAGTGTACTTTCGGGGGTTACAGCACCCTTAATGGTCAAGCCAGCCGGCCCTTTACTTATGACACAGGCGCACGCTTGGCACTACTTTGTTGATGCACGTGCGGCTACTGCGCACACAATTCACAAACACAGAAAATAATTTTTTTTTTGGTTTGGACTGGAGTGTACTTTCGGGGGTTACAGCACCCTTAACGGTCAAGCCAGCCGGCCCTTTACTTATGACACAGGCGCACGCTTGGCACTACTTTGTTGATGCACGTGCGGCTACTGCGCACACAATTCACAAACACAGAAAATAATTTTTTTTTTGGTTTGGACTGGAGTGTACTTTCGGGGGTTACAGCACCCTTAACGGTCAAGCCAGCCGGCCCTTTACTTATGACACAGGCGCACGCTTGGCACTACTTTGTTGATGCACGTGCGGCTACTGCGCACACAATTCACAAACACAGAAAATAATTTTTTTTTTGGTTTGGACTGGAGTGTACTTTTGGGGGTTACAGCACCCTTAACGGTCAAGCCAGCCGGCCCTTTACTTATGACACAGGCGCACGCTTGGCACTACTTTGTTGATGCACGTGCGGCTACTGCGCACACAATTCACAAACACAGAAAATAATTTTTTTTTTGGTTTGGACTGGAGTGTACTTTCGGGGGTTACAGCACCCTTAACGGTCAAGCCAGCCGGCCCTTTACTTATGACACAGGCGCACGCTTGGCACTACTTTGTTGATGCACGTGCGGCTACTGCGCACACAATTCACAAACACAGAAAATAATTTTTTTTTTGGTTTGGACTGGAGTGTACTTTCGGGGGTTACAGCACCCTTAACGGTCAAGCCAGCCGGCCCTTTACTTATGACACAGGCGCACGCTTGGCACTACTTTGTTGATGCACGTGCGGCTACTGCGCACACAATTCACAAACACAGAAAATAATTTTTTTTTTGGTTTGGACTGGAGTGTACTTTCGGGGGTTACAGCACCCTTAACGGTCAAGCCAGCCGGCCCTTTACTTATGACACAGGCGCACGCTTGGCACTACTTTGTTGATGCACGTGCGGCTACTGCGCACACAATTCACAAACACAGAAAATATATTATTTTTTTAGCACTTGGGGGGAGCACCCCTGATGGACAGAGCACCCCCTGGACAACACTACAGCACTCCTTTAGGACTGGGACACTGCACAGGACTTTGGAGTGGACACAGCCCCTATGGAGAACTGACTGCACAACACAGTCCAGCCAGCCCCTATGGACTTTGAAGTAGTGGACACAGCCCCTATTAACAACAGCAGCACAGCACAACACAGCCAGCCCCTATGGACTTTGAAGTAGTGGACAACAGCAGCACTACACTACACTACACTACACAGCCCTAACTCCCACCCTCCCTCTTCACTGTCCACAGCCGAGTGAGAAAATGGCGCCGACGTGTGTACCTTATATAGGATCCAAAACCCGCGAGACTCGGAAGGTGGGAAGATGACGTTTTGCCTCGATTTCAGATCCGAGTCAGGCGGGAAAAGTCGAGCCTGACTCGGATCGGACTCGGATCGGGGGGGCTCGGGGGGGTTCGGATTTCAGAAATCCGAACCCGCTCACCCCTAGTTTGGACTGGAGTGTACTTTCGGGGGTTACAGCACCCTTTAACGGTCAAGCCAGCCGGCCCTTTACTTATGACACAGGCGCACGCTTGGCACTACTTTGTTGATGCACGTGCGGCTACTGCGCACACAATTCACAAACACAGAAAATAATTTTTTTTTTGGTTTGGACTGGAGTGTACTTTTGGGGGTTACAGCACCCTTAACGGTCAAGCCAGCCGGCCCTTTACTTATGACACAGGTGCACGCTTGGCACTACTTTGTTGATGCACGTGCGGCTACTGCGCACACAATTCACAAACACAGAAAATAATTTTTTTTTGGTTTGGACTGGAGTGTACTTTCGGGGGTTACAGCACCCTTTAACGGTCAAGCCAGCCGGCCCTTTACTTATGACACAGGCGCACGCTTGGCACTACTTTGTTGATGCACGTGCGGCTACTGCGCACACAATTCACAAACACAGAAAATAATTTTTTTTTTAGTTTGGACTGGAGTGTACTTTCGGGGGTTACAGCACCCTTAATGGTCAAGCCAGCCGGCCCTTTACTTATGACACAGGCGCACGCTTGGCACTACTTTGTTGATGCACGTGCGGCTACTGCGCACACAATTCACAAACACAGAAAATAATTTTTTTTTTGGTTTGGACTGGAGTGTACTTTCGGGGGTTACAGCACCCTTAACGGTCAAGCCAGCCGGCCCTTTACTTATGACACAGGCGCACGCTTGGCACTACTTTGTTGATGCACGTGCGGCTACTGCGCACACAATTCACAAACACAGAAAATAATTTTTTTTTTGGTTTGGACTGGAGTGTACTTTCGGGGGTTACAGCACCCTTAACGGTCAAGCCAGCCGGCCCTTTACTTATGACACAGGCGCACGCTTGGCACTACTTTGTTGATGCACGTGCGGCTACTGCGCACACAATTCACAAACACAGAAAATAATTTTTTTTTTGGTTTGGACTGGAGTGTACTTTCGGGGGTTACAGCACCCTTAACGGTCAAGCCAGCCGGCCCTTTACTTATGACACAGGCGCACGCTTGGCACTACTTTGTTGATGCACGTGCGGCTACTGCGCACACAATTCACAAACACAGAAAATAATTTTTTTTTTGGTTTGGACTGGAGTGTACTTTCGGGGGTTACAGCACCCTTAACGGTCAAGCCAGCCGGCCCTTTACTTATGACACAGGCGCACGCTTGGCACTACTTTGTTGATGCACGTGCGGCTACTGTTCACACAATTCACAAACACAGAAAATAATTTTTTTTTTGGTTTGGACTGGAGTGTACTTTCGGGGGTTACAGCACCCTTAACGGTCAAGCCAGCCGGCCCTTTACTTATGACACAGGCGCACGCTTGGCACTACTTTGTTGATGCACGTGCGGCTACTGCGCACACAATTCACAAACACAGAAAATAATTTTTTTTTTGGTTTGGACTGGAGTGTACTTTCGGGGGTTACAGCACCCTTAACGGTCAAGCCAGCCGGCCCTTTACTTATGACACAGGCGCACGCTTGGCACTACTTTGTTGATGCACGTGCGGCTACTGCGCACACAATTCACAAACACAGAAAATAATTTTTTTTTTGGTTTGGACTGGAGTGTACTTTCGGGGGTTACAGCACCCTTAACGGTCAAGCCAGCCGGCCCTTTACTTATGACACAGGCGCACGCTTGGCACTACTTTGTTGATGCACGTGCGGCTACTGCGCACACAATTCACAAACACAGAAAATAATTTTTTTTTTGGTTTGGACTGGAGTGTACTTTCGGGGGTTACAGCACCCTTAACGGTCAAGCCAGCCGGCCCTTTACTTATGACACAGGCGCACGCTTGGCACTACTTTGTTGATGCACGTGCGGCTACTGCGCACACAATTCACAAACACAGAAAATAATTTTTTTTTTATTTTGGACTGGAGTGTACTTTCGGGGGTTACAGCACCCTTAACGGTCAAGCCAGCCGGCCCTTTACTTATGACACAGGCGCACGCTTGGCACTACTTTGTTGATGCACGTGCGGCTACTGCGCACACAATTCACAAACACAGAAAATAATTTTTTTTTTGGTTTGGACTGGAGTGTACTTTCGGGGGTTACAGCACCCTTAACGGTCAAGCCAGCCGGCCCTTTACTTATGACACAGGCGCACGCTTGGCACTACTTTGTTGATGCACGTGCGGCTACTGCGCACACAATTCACAAACACAGAAAATAATTTTTTTTTTGGTTTGGACTGGAGTGTACTTTCGGGGGTTACAGCACCCTTAACGGTCAAGCCAGCCGGCCCTTTACTTATGACACAGGCGCACGCTTGGCACTACTTTGTTGATGCACGTGCGGCTACTGCGCACACAATTCACAAACACAGAAAATAATTTTTTTTTTGGTTTGGACTGGAGTGTACTTTCGGGGGTTACAGCACCCTTAACGGTCAAGCCAGCCGGCCCTTTACTTATGACACAGGCGCACGCTTGGCACTACTTTGTTGATGCACGTGCGGCTACTGCGCACACAATTCACAAACACAGAAAATAATTTTTTTTTTGGTTTGGACTGGAGTGTACTTTCGGGGGTTACAGCACCCTTAACGGTCAAGCCAGCCGGCCCTTTACTTATGACACAGGCGCACGCTTGGCACTACTTTGTTGATGCACGTGCGGCTACTGCGCACACAATTCACAAACACAGAAAATAATTTTTTTTTTGGTTTGGACTGGAGTGTACTTTCGGGGGTTACAGCACCCTTAACGGTCAAGCCAGCCGGCCCTTTACTTATGACACAGGCGCACGCTTGGCACTACTTTGTTGATGCACGTGCGGCTACTGCGCACACAATTCACAAACACAGAAAATAATTTTTTTTTGGTTTGGACTGGAGTGTACTTTCGGGGGTTACAGCACCCTTAACGGTCAAGCCAGCCGGCCCTTTACTTATGACACAGGCGCACGCTTGGCACTACTTTGTTGATGCACGTGCGGCTACTGCGCACACAATTCACAAACACAGAAAATAATTTTTTTTTTGGTTTGGACTGGAGTGTACTTTCGGGGGTTACAGCACCCTTAACGGTCAAGCCAGCCGGACCTTTACTTATGACACAGGCGCACGCTTGGCACTACTTTGTTGATGCACGTGCGGCTACTGCGCACACAATTCACAAACACAGAAAATAATTTTATTTTTGGTTTGGACTGGAGTGTACTTTCGGGGGTTACAGCACCCTTAACGGTCAAGCCAGCGGCCCTTTACTTATGACACAGGCGCACGCTTGGCACTACTTTGTTGATGCACGTGCGGCTACTGCGCACACAATTCACAAACACAGAAAATATATTATTTTTTTAGCACTTGGGGGGAGCACCCCTGATGGACAGAGCACCCCCTGGACAACACTGCAGCACTCCTTTAGGACTGGGACACTGCACAGGACTTTGGAGTGGACACAGCCCCTATGGAGAACTGACTGCACAACACAGTCCAGCCAGCCCCTATGGACTTTGAAGTAGTGGACACAGCCCCTATTAACAACAGCAGCACAGCACAACACAGCCAGCCCCTATGGACTTTGAAGTAGTGGACAACAGCAGCACTACACTACACTACACTACACAGCCCTAACTCCCACCCTCCCTCTTCACTGTCCACAGCCGAGTGAGAAAATGGCGCCGACGTGGGTACCTTATATAGGATCCAAAACCCGCGAGACTCGGAAGGCGGGATGATGACGTTTTGCCTCGATTTCAGATCCGAGTCAGGCGGGAAAAGTCGAGCCTGATTCGGATCGGACTCGGATCGGGGGGGCTCGGGGGGGTTCGGATTTCAGAAATCCGAACCCGCTCACCCCTAATATACACACACTATATATATGTCTAGGAATGGTGAGTGCCGTGGATTAGTGCTTTTTGTTTATTATGATTAATTTTTATAATTAATCATTTTAGTGATCACATTTTCTCATGCACCCCTCTTAACTAGTCATCTAACTTGTGTCAGCTGTTTTCCTAGGTGCTTTGCAACAGGTGTGCTTGGTAACTGTCTCACATTTAAAAGCAAAGTTGCTGTGAGCTTTAAACCTTGATAGCATACCCTGAGTTTAACACTAATGTGATGGCTATGTCCATGTTATAATTCTGAGCAATAGAGTAGGGACTTGCAGTAAAGTGGGGTCCCGTGACGATGGGCTGCAAGCTTAAATGCATTGATCAATTCAACCAAAACCCCACTGTTTATTATGTTTATTATTATTATTATTAGTTATTATGGTGAGTGCAGAGCTCCTGTGATTTATATATATATATATATTAGGGGTGAGCGGGTTCGGATTTCTGAAATCCGAACCCCCCCGAGCCCCCCCGATCCGAGGCAGATCCGAGTCAGGCTCGACTTTTCCCGCCTGACTCGGATCTGAAATCGAGGCAAAACATCATCATCCCGCCTTCCGGGTCTCGCGGGTTTTGGATCCTATATAAGGTACCCGCGCCGGTGCCATTTTCTCACTCGGCTGTGTACAGTGAAGAGGGAGGGTGGGAGTTAGGGCTGGCTGGGCTGTGTAGTGTAGTGTAGTGTAGTGCAGAGTAGTGTTGTGCTGTGCTGCGCTGTGCTGCTGTTGTCCATAGGGGCTGTGTCCACTACTTCAAAGTCCATAGGGGCTGGCTGTGTTGTGCTGTGCTGCTGTTGTTAATAGGGGCTGTGTCCACTACTTCAAAGTCCATAGGGGCTGGCTGGACTGTGTTGTGCAGTCAGTTCTCCATAGGGGCTGTGTCCACTCCAAAGTCCTGTGCAGTGTCCCAGTCCTAAAGGGGTGCTGTAGTGTTGTCCAGGGGGTGCTCTGTCCATCAGGGGTGCTCCCCCCAAGTGCTAAAAAAATGATATCTTTTCTGTGTTTGTGAATTGTGTGCGCAGTAGCCGCAAGTGCATCAACAAAGTAGTGCCAAGCGTGCGCCTGTGTCATAAGTAAAGGGCCGGCTGGCTTGACCGTTAAAGGGTGCTGTAACCCCCAAAGTACACTTCAGTCCAAACCAAATAAAAAAATATTTTCTGTGTTTGTGAATTGTGTGCGCAGTAGCCGCACGTGCTTCAACAAAGTAGTGCCAAGCGTGCGCCTGTGTCATAAGTAAAGGGCCGGCTGGCTTGACCGTTAAAGGGTGCTGTAACCCCCAAAGTACACTCCAAACCAAATAAAAAAATATTTTCTGTGTTTGTGAATTGTGTGCGCAGTAGCCGCACGTGCATCAACAAAGTAGTGCCAAGCGTGCGCCTGTGTCATAAGTAAAGGGCCGGCTGGCTTGACCATTAAAGGGTGCTGTAACCCCCAAAGTACACTCCAAACCAAATAAAAAAATATTTTCTGTGTTTGGGAATTGTGTGCGCAGTAGCCGCACGTGCATCAACAAAGTAGTGCCAAGCGTGCGCCTGTGTCATAAGTAAAGGGCCAGCTGGCTTGACCGTTAAAGGGTGCTGTAACCCCAAAAGTACACTCCAAACCAAATAAAAAAATATTTTCGGTGTTTGTGAATTGTGTGCGCAGTAGCCGCACGTGCATCAACAAAGTAGTGCCAAGTGTGCGCCTGTGTCATAAGTAAAGGGCCGGTTGGCTTGACCGTTAAAGGGTGCTGTAACCCCCAAAGTACACTCCAAACCAAATAACAAAATTATTTTCTGTGTTTGTTAATTGTGTGCGCAGTAGCCGCACGTGCATCAACAAAGTAGTGCCAAGCGCGCGCCTGTGTCATAAGTAAAGGGCCGGCTGGCTTGACCGTTAAAGGGTGCTGTAACCCCCAAAGTACACTCCAAACCAAATAACAAAATATTTTCTGTGTTTGTGAATTGTGTGCGCAGTAGCCGCACGTGCATCAACAAAGTAGTGCCAAGCGTGCGCCTGTGTCATAAGTAAAGGGCCGGCTGGCTTGACCATTAAAGGGTGCTGTAACCCCCAAAGTACACTCCAAACCAAATAACAAAATATTTGCTGTGTTTGTGAATTGTGTGCGCAGTAGCCGCACGTGCATCAACAAATATTTAAAGGGTGCTGTAACCCCCAAAGTACACTCCAGTCCAAACCAAATAAAAATTATTTTTCTGTGTTTGTGAATTGTGTGCGCAGTAGCCGCATGTGCATCAACAAAGTAGTGCAAAGCGTGCGACTGTGTCATAAGTAAAGGGCCAGCTGGCTTGACTGTTAAAGGGTGCTGTAACCCCCAAAGTACACTCCAGTCCAAACCAAATAAAAAAATATTTTCTGTGTTTGTGAATTGTGTGCGCAGTAGCCGCACGTGCATCAACAAAGTAGTGCCAAGCGTGCGCCTGTGTCATAAGTAAAGGGCCGGCTGGCTTGACCGGTAAAGTGTGCTGTAACCCCCAAAGTACACTCCAAACCAAATAAAAAAATATTTTCTGTGTTTGTGAATTGTGTGCACAGTAGCCGCACGTGCATCAACAAAGTAGTGCCAAGCGTGCGCCTGTGTCATAAGTAAAGGGCTGGCTGGCTTGACCGTTAAAGGGTGCTGTAACCCCCAAAGTACACTCCAAACCAAATAAAAAAATATTTTCTGTGTTTGTGAATTGTGTGCGCAGTAGCCGCACGTGCATCAACAAAGTAATGCCAAGCGTGCGCCTGTGTCATAAGTAAAGGGCCGGCTGGCTTGACCGTTAAAGGGTGCTGTAACCCCCAAAGTACACTCCAAACCAAATAAAAAAATATTTTCTGTGTTTGGGAATTGTGTGCGCAGTAGTTGCACGTGCATCAACAAAGTAGTGCCAAGCGTGCGCCTGTGTCATAAGTAAAGGACCGGCTGGCTTGACCGTTAAAGGGTGCTGTAACCCCCAAAGTACACTCCAAACCAAATAACCAAATATTTTCTGTGTTTGTGAATTGTGTGCGCAGTAGCCGCACGTGCATCAACAAAGGAGCAGCGCCAAGTGTGCGCCTGTGTCCCATAAGTAAAGGGCCGGCTTGCTCATTTCTTAAAGGGTGGTGTAACCCACAAAGTGCACTACTCTCCAGCAAAAATAAAAAAATATTTTCTGTGTTTGTGTGCGCCTTAGCCGCACGTATATATCAAATCGATATAACATAAATGGAGGACCAAACTTTCTCCGATAAAAATAAAATAGAGAAAGATCAAGAACCACTTCCTCCTAGTGCTGAAGCTGCTCCCACTAGTCATGACATAGACGATAACATGCCATCAACGTCGTCTGCCAAGGCCGATGCCCAATATCATAGTAGAAGCCACATACAATCCCAAATGACAAAGTTCAGGAAAATGACCTTAAAAAAAACATTTAAATCATCTGAAGAGAAACGTAAACTTGCCAATATGCCATTTATGACACGGAGTGGCAAGGAACGGCTAAGGTCTTTCCCTATGACTAGTGTGTGTCATACTAGTATGACTAGTATGTTCATGACTAGTGGTTCAGCTTCACATGACTATGGAAGCCCTCCTCCCGCTAAAAAAATCAAACAAGTTAAGTTGGCAAAAGCACAGCAAAGAACTGTGCGTTCTAAGAAGATATCACAAATCCCCAAGGGGAGTCCAAGTGTGGTGGCGGTTGCGATGCCTGACCTTCCCAGCACTGGACGGGAATTTGCACGCCCCCTGCAAGTGCTGAAAGGAGCACCCACAGTCCACTTGCTGATATGCAAATTGAAGATGTCACTGTTGAAGTACAACAGGATGAGGATACTGGTGTAGCTGGCGCTGAGGAGGAAGTTGGCGAGGAGGATTCTGATGGTGATGTGGTTTGTTTAAATCAGGCTCCGGGGGAGACAGTTGTTGTCCGTGGGATGAAAAAGCCCATCACGGTCATGCCTGGGCAGAAGATCAAACATTCCACCTCTTTGGTCTGGCAATATTTCTATCCAAATCCGGACAACAACTGTCTTGCCATATGTAAACGTGGAATAAGTAGGGGTAGGGACATTAACCACCTAGGAACATCCTCCCTTATACGGCACCTGCAGCGCGTTCATAATAAGTTACTGTCAAGTTCAGAAACAATGGCTAAGACCGTAAG